>CM060906.1:177358056-178608056 GCA_030737815.1 Allium fistulosum | reverse complement strand
GAAGTATATGATTATGCATTTTGTATTAGACCCAAACATAAGAAATCAAGCCCGAAATTTAATGACACTTGGCCCAGATTAATTTTCCAGACTCTTTATTTATTTTCCTTCAGTACAAATATATACGTACCATCATTTTATCATGGGGGGATCATTGGAAGCTTTCTGCCTATGCTTGTCATTGTCGCACCATATTTCGGTCTTCACTTTGCCTTTTCCCTGTGTGCATATGTGTAAGCTGTACTACATTTCCTGTCTGCATCATTGCTGAGATATATGTCACTGTGTTTTGCTATCGCATTGCTTTGATTAAAGCTTGTGCACTTACGTACTTCATTATGCCTGTGCATGGCAGTGTTCTTCTTATCTTATTGACTAACTATGTTTTTGTACATGAGTTGTACTCCATCTAGCCATGAGTTGTTCCATTATTGTGTGCATGTCCTCTATTGATATTGATCTGGACTTGGTTGCACATATCTATTTGTTTTGATTCATACTAGAGTGCACATTCTTGTTTATCCCCACATTCTCAAACCTAGCCTTAGATTTGCATATATTTGGTGATAGTTATGCATTTGCCTTGTTCTTTTACACCATGCCTGATCTAGTTAAATCCCCTCTTGCTCTTCCTAACTATTGTGCTTGCATCACTATTGATCAACTTGAACATGCACTATGTGCATATATACATGTATACATATGTTTATATATTCATATTAGTCTGCCTATGCTTTAAACTTTGTTTATTCTTATGTGTGTTCTGTCGGTCATTGTGTACATATACATGTTACTATATACACATGATACTTCTATTTGAGTAACCTGTGCGTTCCTCTTACTAAAATGAATTGAAGACTTCATGTGCTTTTCATTAGTTACTGAACTATGTCACTTTAGTAATTTTCATCAGTATGTTTTATCTTCTTTTTGTAAAGCTTTTATGTAAATTTGAAGTAATTGTTATCGCATTGCTAAGTATTTCACATTTTGATTTCATTTACCAAAACTTGTTTTTCTATATTTTGTTAATGTTGGTATATATATTTATTTCAGGTGCTATTGTGTTATTTATTTAGTTGTTCTTTGCTCATGGATGATAGTCAATACGAGGTATTTTGTGTGACTCGCTATGGTGAGTATTTATGGAGGCTGCTTGTTAGCTACATAGTTTGGGTACATTATGTGTCTATCTACCTTTTTCGAACTCCCTTTATGTTTCGAGAGTGTGAAATAGATTAGCTAGTATCCACCCTGGCGGCCCGATCGTGGGGTCGCACCCCAGATCTGCGGCATCATTGTTGTTTATGGTATTCGATGCGCATCTCGAAATTGGTGGTTAGATGCCCCTTGTGTCGCATAGGCCAGCAGTCAGTTACCATATAAGGGCACACATCGGTAGTCATGGCCGAAGTGGCCATGCTTTGTTGAGCCTATGGTGGATCATTGTCACGATACTGAGAGGGGTGAGTTAATTGTAACCGATGACTGTAGGAGTTGTGTCATATGGACCACGTGTGGCTCCTAGAGCAAGCAGACGTGCTGTCAGTCTCCCATCTGATTTCGGTATATGTGGATGTATGTGTAGGTATGTGGGTAGTAGATAGACATATATTATGTATAGATGAGATTATACCTGAGAATGTGGCTAGAGTATGGTCAACCCCGTATTCTTCTTAGGCAAATGACCTATCTTTTACAAGCATACGGCCTACTTATTATTGATTATATTTGGATATTGTTATGAGCTGGCTCAAGTCTTCCTTATTGATTCTATTGATTTGATATTAGTATTTTATATATGAGATTGAGAGAGATAGTGGGCACTGCTTCTTTACTTCCTGACTTCACTTGAGGATGTTTCATTACTAATTAATTTGGATTGGATGGTGATTTCTAGATATGTATGACTCACCCATTTGTGTAAAAAAAATTAGTTTCTGATTCGATGAATTTCTATATAGGTGATGACATATTTTGATATCACTATTGATTATTTCATATGAAATTGAGTTATTTGTGAGACATGATGCCTTGAGAAATACTTATTAATTTACATAGATAATTCAAACATACATTTCTGAATACATTTATCTTTCTTAACATTTTAGTTGATGACTTGAGTATCTTTTCTTGTGATATCATACTGTTATTTCTTGTACAGATTATTACCCTTATTCAAGATCCTTGATTAGACATAGTCATATAATTCTTGGGTCAGTCCGAGGCATTTCAGGTATAGGGATGACTTGACCAGCATTTGCTTTAATGGGCTTAGAGGAGATATATTAGGATACTTTATGGTATTTAAATTCAATGTATACTTAGCTACTAAGTTGTATATATATATATATATATTAATTATACATAATTACATTGAGATAGCTAATGTTTGAGTTGTATTATATTCTTTTAACATTATTGTATATAAATTATATGTTATCATTTTGATTGACTCTCTATTCTCTATGATGTACTATATGTTATGTATTGTTTTGACCTAGAGGCACACATATCTATTGCTTTGTACTGATACTGTGTACATAAATGTGAGTTATATACTTGATGTTTTAATACATACCGATGTGAGTCCAAGGGAATATTCACGTATGTACTCTATATAGCCTCATTCTCCATATTATCTGACAGTATTACTCTATAATACTCTTGGGTAGTATGGGTATAGAGGTGGGGTGTTACATATTATATATCAGATTAGTTTATATCAAAGATAAAACACATCCTCCTAGCTAGATGGACCAACAGATAAATAAGACGACACAACAGGACAACAAGTGCTACCTGAGAGATCAACCGAAGTTGAGCTAGAGCTCGTAGCTCTAGTAGGCAAGGCAGAATTCACCCAGTACAACCGTGTGTTACTACTGGGCCTCCAAGAAGAAGTGTCTCCCTTTTAGATTGAAAATTTAAGGTGGTGGATGCATCCACAATTGAAGTTGAACCTATAAAATCTTGCACCACAATCTCTCGATATAGCTACAATCTAAATCTACCTGCAATGTTGGAAATATCTCCACACACGCATTCTCTCTAACGAGGATCTAGATCAAGAGTCTAACCTTCGCCCCTACAAAACCAGAGCCTTCCCTATTAATAATAGTCGTACAATTCTTCCTAAGTATTCCATCTAAAGGACGATCCCCATTCTTCATATATTTGTTACGTGCGATGGAGATCCCTTCATCAATAAGAACAGAAGCAGCATGTCCCCTTAGTTCTGAAGGCAGTCAACCTGTCTCACCTTCCACCCCACACGAGCCACCATCCACCAAACATCTATCTAAAGCAATATCCTCCCATCTCTCAAAACACAAAATATGTTTCTTAAACATATTTGCAGCTTCCATATTACCTTCATTAAAAGCAAGCATCCCTACCACTTCATCAAATTCAACATCCCGCACTAACACCTCACTATCCTACTTTTTCTTCAAAATAGCCCCATCATAGATAACTTTCACCAAAGCCAACCCCACCTCATTTTCCATTCATCCCCCCATCATCAGATCCTCAAAAATGGTTTCAGAATCCTTCATTCCTGCTCTTAAAACCAAAGATTCTAGTTGTAAAGCTTCAAGGAGCTTACTCTCTCAAATAGCTATGTCTCCAATAAACATATTGGAGACCATATTAGCATCTTCTCACGGCACTTTTTGTCTGTTATCTTTGCTAACAGTGTGAAACTGTTAAAAGTGTCGAAACATAGGAGTATGTCTATCTCCTTTGTAGCTGCAGCTTTTTCGAAGTTGATGAGTGATGTACTTAGGTTCAATATGGGTTGAACCATGCTGATAACAATTGGATCTAGGCGGAGTGAGTTTGAACAAGGAGAATAAGTAGCAGTTTATTTAGTGGTTTTATCATGCCATTCATTAAACTTGAGACTCCATATGTCCTCCTTTTGTTGTCTGCTATTTTAGTTTCTTGGCTGTTGACTGAATCATGTGCTCTTGTCAATTCTTTGGTGGTCGACAGCTCTACTTCGCTCGCTTCCCATACTAAATTATTGAAGTAGAAAAGAAGCTACTCTAACATCTTAATGCCCATTATCCTGTTATTCTATAGTTTGTCTTCTAACACTCGCTTGAGTCTTAAGTAGCTAAGTGCAAACTGAAAGCCATGTTCAACCTTAGGGTTCTAGGTATGTTGCGATGATTTCAGATATTGGATAGAACAAGAGGATAGATAGTATGCTTATTCCCAAATAGTCAATAATGAAAACACTGGAGAGGCTCACGACATGCTACAGTAAAATGAATAGAGTGCCCATACTGGTAACATAGAGTTTTGCCTGACTAACGTTGCAACCATGGAGGATGCAAAGATTTTTGGTGCTTGAGATCTGGTCTAAAATGATTCGTGATGGTGCTTGTATTTTGAACCAGACTAGGTAGAACTCACTCCCAAAAGCTAGCTTGTAACGCCTACATCGGCGCTTTATTGCACTGACACCACCTACACAATGTCAATGTTCAATAAAGTGCCATCATGCCCATACATGTCACCAACGGGTTTCGAACATTTTCTATGTGATGTTAGGCTCTGATACCTATTTTTATGAACCAAACTAGGTAGAGCCCACCCTCAAAAGCTAGCTTGTAAGGGTAGGGTGCCTAATTGGTTATATAGTAATCACCCGTACCATATTAGGATATGTGGGACATTACTGCTTGCCACATAAGCATAAGTGAGTTTGCTATGTAATGAGTATTGCAGAAGAGATTTGATGAGGAAAGAGTTTGGATTGGATGCATTGTTCTGTAGAGAAGAAGAAAGGGAAATATGACCGTTGAAAAAAGTTGCCATTATAAGAGGAAAAGTTTTTGATAGATGTTGGTTTGTTTATGTGTATGAAAAAGTTTTAATTAAAAGCATTTGAATTTTAGATTTGGATCTAATAAATGGTAAAGAATGAATAGTGAATTAAGGAAAGTTTGTCTTATAAACTATTTACCGAATCAAAGTTAAATTTTTATTGATATTGAATTTCAAATCTAAAGCTTTTACTTTGTAAAATTAAAAAAACTTTTAGCTGCAAACTTTATATATACATATAGATAAATTTAACCATTTAAATAGTCAAAGAGGCATTTGAATTACTAGATTTTGATCTTGTAAATGATAATAAAGGAAGAAGAAAATTAAAGAGAGTTTGTCTCTTAATCTCCTTCTATTTAAAACCAACATATGCTTTCAACTTTGTACCTCAACATATACAATTAAATACATACATATTGAAATAATAGTGTATAGATAGCAGATGCGTATACAGATATCGAATGTGTCCATCATATATGTAAATCCCGACATCTACATACATACACACTTACTATGCACTTATATTATTTGTTACACATGCACTATATATACATTGAGATATTATGATATACTCATAGAGGTATATGAAATACCAAATAATTAAATTAATTGATTGACTAATCAGAAGATTAAATAAAATTGGATTCTATATATCTTAATTAGATCAGATCAAATACACTAAAGATAAATGGACAATTTCTGAATGTGGTTAGCATTGGCATACTGACACGGCAATGGAGTTACTTCACTAAAATTTAGGCCATCATTAAGGCCTCACTAAACCATCGTTAATTCCCTACGCCTTTGCAACACATGCTTCAAAATTTTAATTATTTTTGTGAAAGATGAGACGTCACTGATGCGTCAGCAATTTCCTACGCCTTAATGATGACCAGATTATTAGCAATGCCTTTATGACAAAAGATAGTAATCCGCATCCCCTTGTTATTTCTTATTTAAACAGTTCAAATAGAATGATCTAAGACTCAAAAATTAATTTCCACATGCATTTTATGGGCGATCAAAGCCCTTGAATTGGAAAACAATGAATCCAAAGATTCATGAAATTGACGTTAACCAAATTTAGCCTCACAGTTCGTTTGCATCTCCTCATACGTTCTCCTTTTCTCCCTTCTTCTTCATTCCCAAATTATAAATTCACCCCTTTTTTAAAAACCAAATTCGTGTATTTCAATTATAATGGCTTCAAGGAAGAAATCTCATAATAAAAGCAGCTCAAGTTTGCTCCAACCACTCTTGTTTGCTTCATCCACTCGCAACAAAATTGATTTGAGATTCAAAGCTCGTAGTTGGCACACTTTAGGAGGCAATACGATTTGAGATTTAAAGCTCCAGCCAAGTTCATGAAATCATTCAAGATTGATATTTAGGATTTATATAGGATTTACAAAGTGGCCTTGCTAATGTAATTTGTTTTTGACTCAGCTATGCCCTTGAAAACTAATTTGATTATGGACACCGATGTGTTTTTAATTCAGTATTCATGTTTTATATTTCTCATGCAAATTAACTTTAGCACTATTTGTATACAATTTAGAGAAGATCTTATGTAAATGATGTATAGAGTTTGAAACTATGGAAGCAAAATAGATCTGCTTTTGTAGACAAGATTTCCACATCCAAAAAACATGTTGATGCCATGTCTAAAATGATTGCAAGCCTATATTAGCCAGTGAATTCCAAAAGCATCAATAAACTTAGTCAATTAAACATGCAAACGTAATTTTAGTAGTGCTAAGATTATGAGTTTGATAAAATGTTTTAATTATATTATCTGCTTCTTTGGACTATTATTTTTTCCATTTACAAATAATGCGTATTGTCGGCTTTATTGAAATCAACTGTGTTGATCATTGGTGTGGTGATAGTTGGGAGCAGAACAAGCTTCGAAAAATCTACCTCGCTAAAATTTAGCGATGCCATTGCAATGGAAGTTTCCTGGTTCACAACATGCATCGCAATGGCGTAGCTAAATTAGCGATGTCAATTCTGTGATGTCCTAATGACGCCAAACTATTTAGTGACACTCATTTTTCTGACGCATTTTTAGTGCCCCTAAAAAATTCAACGATACCAAAAACGCGTCAGAAAACAACATTTATAGTAGTGATAAATTTATTTAAATTTATTGGTCCGATAAAGGTTTCAATAGGGAAATTTTTTAAAACTTACCAAATTTATCTGCTGCTAACTGGTCCGGTTCCTTTGTATAGTAGTGATATTTAGTTCATCACAACAACAACGATGCTTAATGTATCATTATTTTTGTGATAATATATATTATCACAGTATTGATTATACTTTAATATATCAAGAGTTCTTAAATATAACTATACCAATAGAAGACCCTTGACTAGTCTTTCTATAGTTGATCCATAATGAATACAAGTGCGTAACCAACTGATGTCACCAACGATCATCAGTAAGTCATTGTCCATCATATAAAGAACGTTACCTATACTATTCTCGCTAATGGCCCGATATCCCTTTCTTGAATCAACTTCACAGGAACATTTCAAGGATAAATATTTATTTATATACACTAATTCATTATTCTTAGTTACAAACACATTCCTAATTAATATCGGTTAAGTACTTACCCCTAGGGATTTCTTATTGTACTTATAAAATGTAAACGTCAACATTTAATTATAAATCTAAACATACACAATAGACACAAAAATCAAAATAATGTAATTTCATTTCAACAAGATTTATACAGAAGAGTCAAGTGATTTATATTGTTCATTAACATAATTTCCCATAAGAACACCACTAGCTCATCAAAGAGTTGGCACAAACACCACTAATAATGTTTTATGGAGTCTAAAAGTCAGTATTCTCGGTTGTACCTTTAGAGAGAGATCGTGGTGCTTATCACCATGATTCGTATTCGAGGTAGAGTCAATAAGAGATACATGTTATATTTACTGAGCCACAAACAATATGTTTAGGAACATTAGTTGCCTTTATTAGTAATATGGGATGATGCTACGATTGGTAATAGGAGAGATGTAGATGCTCATCTAAGTAGGTTGCCAAACTTAAACCAACGAGAGTCTTCAAAACCATGTTGATTCTTCTTTATATTCGTTATCCAGCCTTTTGACCCGGCTATACCTAGACCAATCGAACGAGACAGACTCAATTGTCATTAGGATCGATGTATTAGATTAACAATCACGAAGCTTAGAGATCAGACTTAAATGATAATATGAACCACTAGTAAAGCGGAATCCAAAGGAAAACTCAACAAAACACTTAAAGCATGGAAGTTCACTACTCCCTGAAGCTAGATTAGGTATGATCCATATTCAATACTATGGATCGTATTATATCGATTCCATAGCTCAATTCGACAATGAATGATCAATATCTCATGATCTACAACTCCAACACACTTTTATTACTTTCAGAGCATCAATATATTAGAGAGAGGAGTCCTTAGGAATGATTGCATGTCAAGATGAACGAATTTAAAGGATCGGCACCGATCATTCATGAACGATCATACAAATTTAGCCAAACGCACCAACTTGATGATGATTGGTTAATATCTCACAAACTACAACTCAGAATGACACCAAACTTTGGGAGTATACATTAAAAATATGGGAAAGTCGCCACGAACGATCGCATCATCATCATGTCAAAACTAACGATCGACACTGATTGTTCCATATTGAGTGTTAAAACATGCGATCGTTTTGGTGAGCCCTTTACGGATCTAGAGAGTCTTCTACCGAATTTCCAGCGAGATATTCCGTTGTCTTTACCTATAAATACAAGCTCCTTTCTTCCTTTAAAGGTCGTTTATGCTGCCCGCTTGCTTTGGACTCCATTGTAATCAAGTGCTGCTATTATTACTTCATTGTAATCATATTTGCAAGTAATCAATAAAACAAATTCTTCAAAGTGGACGTAGGCATACCACGTCGAACCACTATAAATCCTTGTGTCTTTGTTACTGCTTAATTCTGATTGCATATTGACTTATCCTCTCAATTTAATTTTGATTATTCTTCATTTATTTCTCTACTATTCTATTTTTGAGTGTTTGTGCCCACTTTTGGTGCAAACATATTAGTGCTTTCACTGAGAATGCTTGATTTCCAACTTGTTTAGATCTTTTTTTTACTACCGGGTTGCATAAATCCCCCAAAGGAGATCCACAGTTATCTTCAAGAATCTTGCTTGTTCAATTCAGAATTGTAAAATTCTAAGTAAAGTTATTAACAGTAGTTAGGAATACCAGTTCTAATTCTCAGAACGTAGAAGGAAACGCGAATGCTAATATCCAACAAGGAGGCTAGAGCAATCAAATAGTGGATGTGAATGCTAACCCAGTTGATGTCCAAAATCTAGCTGATTCCATTACAAGAGCTAAATTCCAAGATTTGATGAGAGAAGTAGTGGATAGCCATCGACAATTGAATCAGAAAATTCAAGTCAATATCGATCTAATGAACCAATGCAGTCAGTATAACATGGGAAAGCAAGAAGGGACCCTACCCCTTACTCTACATCAGAGAGTTCTAGTTCATCGGATGATAATCATTGACACAGATGCCGCAGAATGGACGGATAACACACTGAATCATTAACTCGCCTTCTGTCGATCATTCCAGACAGAGAGACAATGATCGGTGTCGATCCATCTAGAACAATCGGTGTCAATCGTACTCTGGATGAATGATTCCGACCAGTGATAGTAGGGTTACATACCGGCGATGCCACGATCAATCTGGATGCTGAAGTTTAAGAAAATGCTGACCATATACCTCCTTGAAATGAAGATGAAGTAAACGCATGTGATGTACATCGAGAGGATATCATAAGATATGAGGGAAAGACCGAACCTAGGTAGCATATCATAAGATATGAATGGATGATGGGTTCCATATGAGCAAATGATGAAACCAAGTGTTGATGTTTTCCTATTACTCTCTTTGGAATAGCAACAATGTGATTTACGAGGTTAGCCCCACGATTGATTTCTATATTTGACGATTTAGCAACAAATTTTGCGGAGCAGTTCCGTACGCACACAACACGCCCCAAAGATGTAATGTCCCTATCCAGCGTGATCCATGCTCTAGGAGAATCGCTGAAAGATTATTGGAGAGATTTCATACAACTATTATAGAAATCAGTAATTCGAATGTCCTTGCAATATTGATGGCGGTAACAAGAGGGATTGATCCAGAATCTAATTTTGGCGATTGGTTAGCTGGCAAGCCACCCGCAACATTGGAGCTTTTCTTATAAAAGCAGCTCAATTTTAAGGAAAGAGGAAGCCCGATGCTTTAGGAAGAATAATGTTATGGAACCAAGTGGAGAGGGAGTACAGAGTAACATTGTAGTGAAGCAATCAGGTGAAAGTTATGCGAAAGTTTAAGTGAATATCTAGAATAAACCAAATCAGCAAAAGAAAGGCGGAGATATGAGCCGAGAACGAAAGAGGGATTCTAGAAGAGGAAAGCCTAGGATTTTGATGTACGATACCTACACGCCACTGAATAGATCTCTAGAGAATGTCTATTTGGCTACCTGCAATACCATGTTGTACATGAAGCCACCACCAAAAGAATCGACGGAGCAGCAAAAATAGACCGGAATGTACTATCGATTTCACAAATGTTACGGTCATAGCACAAATGAGTGCAAGCATCTCTAGGATATTACTGAAAAACTAATTCATGAAAGAAAGTTGCAACAGTTTGTTAAAGCCCCACAGCATGGCGGGCAAGGGACATCCGACCCCAACCGAGGACAAGCACTGCACAAAGTTGAGGAGCCTACATGGACTGGAAGGTTAGTGATCAATATAGTAGTCAGAGGACCGCATCCAGCTTATAAGAGTTGGCATGAGATAGAGTGCTACACTAGCGTGAACAAGCATGTGAATTTTGAATGTTGTTCAAATACAGAAGATGGAACTCTGGCAAAATAGCAACGTACAATGACGGATGACATTGTGTTCAAAAATAGAGATGCATACAAGGTCGAGGCACCCACGATCGACACAATGGTCATTTCGGCCATGATTGGTCCCATCAAGCTACTAGACGTGCCTGCAATGTAGCTGAATTGAGAGATGCTCAATGGAAGGAGAACATAAGGGTGTGGATAAGTCTCTCCGTACCCAAGCCACCTAAGGTTGACAACTAGTGCCTGAGCCTTGGTTCGGGCACCACAGTCGGTTTTATAGAGGCATAGATTCAAGGGATGATGATGAGGAGCCCAAAGAGATCAAGGTTGCACCAGTCGAGTCGATAATTGACATCACGGTTAGCCAAGACGACTTATCGTGGGTCCTAAAGATCGGATCTCAACTTAGCCCCTCGATGATGAAATAACTTGCTGGTTTCCTCCAAGCAAATCTCGATGTGTTTGCTTGGACTCACTCTAACATGCATGGGATCTCACCTTCCATTGCGAGCCATGCATTGAATATCGACCTGAGGTATGTCTCAGCGAAACAAAAAAAGCATGGCGTGGATCTAGAGAGATCTGCCGCTCTTAAAGAGGAGGTGGATAGGATCAAAGACAATAGGTTCATTTGTGATGCCCTCTACTCTAAATGGGTATCCAATCATGTTCTTGTGAGAAAGGTGAATGGGAAATTGTGGACATGCATTGATTACTCAGACTTGAACAAGGCATGCCCAAAAGACAGTTTTCCCTTTCCAAGGATTGACCATTTGGAAGACTCAACCATAGGGCACAAACTGCTATCTTTCATGGATGTGTACTTTGGATATAACCAAATCCCGATGCACATTCCCGATTAAGAGCACACCAGTTTCATTATCAACGTTGGATTATATTGTTTCGCGGTGATGCCATTTGGATTAAACAAAGCTGGAGCGACCTACCAACGTCTAGTCAACAGAATGTTTAAAGATCATATTGGAAAGATGATGGAGGTGTACATGGGCAATATGCTTGTGAAGTCATGATGATCTAACGACGACATTAGAGACTTGGGAGAATGTTTGATATCCTTTGATATTACAAAATAAAGATCAATCCTTTGAAGTGTTCTTTTGGCGATGCATAAGGAAAGTTCTTGGGTTTCATCGTTAATGCCCATAGAATCGAAGCCAATCCTGAGAAGATCCAAGCTATTCGCAACATCCAAGCACCAAAGGCCATCAAACAAGTATAAAGCCTGAATGGGAAGTTGACGCCCTAAGTCGATTTATTTCCAGAGCTATCGTTAAATGCATTCCTTTCTTTGACTTAGTTAGGAGAGGAAAAAGGAATTTTGAATGGACCATGATTGTAAAGACACATTCCAAGCTTTGGCGAACCACTTAGAGAGACCTCCCATCTTGTCAAAGCTGGTGGATCATGAAGACTTGTATATCTACCTAGCCGTGTTGGTACACGCTATAAGAGCCACATTGCTTCGTGAAGAGAATCGAATCTAGAGATTCGAATCCAGAGATTGGTTTATTATTAGCAAGCGATTAACAAGAGCTGAAAAGAACTATCTGAAGATAGAGAAATTGGCATATTTCTTATTGATTGCCTCACGAAATCTCCACCCTTACTTTTAGGCTCATCCTATCAGTATTTACACCGACCAACCATTACAATAGGTCTTATAATGACCTGAGACATCTGGAAAGTTACTCAAGTGGAAATCGAGCTGAGCTAATTTGACATCACTTATCTTCCTCGAAGAGCTATCCAGGGACATGCACTGGCAGACTTTATAGCAGAATTCACTGCACATGATGATTTCCCAGTAAGCGGTGAAACCCTAATCATACCGTGGAAAATGTATACAAATGGAGCTTCCAATGATTGTTGTTCTGGAGCTGGAGTCGTACTAGTAACTCCGGAGGATCAATCAGTTTGTTATGCTTTAAAGCTTGATTTCCTAATGACAAACAACAAACCTCAGTTTGAAGCTCTATTTGCTGGACTCAAACTTGCCAGAGAACTGGGGATAAAATCTCTCGAAATCTTTTGCAACTCACAATTGGTTGTATGCCAAGTAAGGGGAGATTACCAAGCTAAAGGACAATGACTCGCCCCATACCTTACCCCGAGTCCAAGAGCTGTTGACTGACTATGAATACTATGATATTATACACATTCCTCAAGATCAAAAAAAAGAGGAAGACTCATTGGCAAAGTTTGCTAGCACCGGTGATGCACAACAATTGGGCTTGGTCCCAGTCAAAATATTAAACGCTCCAAGCATAAACCTAATGGAAATTGACTGGGTACTAGAAATGAAACCTAAGAAGTAGTCGTGGATGACTCTAATTACAGACTATTTGCTATATGGAGTTCTTGCCGAATGGATAAATTAAAAACGATAAGTCCTTCGCAAAGCTTTACGATATATTATTCAGGAAGGAGTTAGGTATAGAAAGGGATTTTTCATCCCCATGCTCCGGTGTCTCGCTCATGATGAAATAAAACAAGTCCTAAAGGAAGTTCATGAAGGGGAATGTGGCGATCACACATGGGGGCAAGCCCTAGCAAAGAAAATACTCAGTTACAGGTATTATTGGCTGACTATCAAATCGAGATGTCGTTGATTATGCAAGGCGATGCGACAGGTGCTACATGTATGCAAAATTTTCGGGAGTTCTACCAACGAAAATCACACAAATGGTCAGCCCATGGCCATTTTCTATATAGGGCATATATATTATCGGTTCCTTACCAATCTCTAAAGGTGGTGTGAAGTACGCTATCATCGCGGTTGATTACTTCACTAAATGGGCCGAAGCGGAACCTTTAGCCACGATTACAACAATGGAGTAATCAACTTCATCGTCTGGAACATCATCGGTCGTTTTGGTCTTCCACGAACTATAATAACTGATTATGGAACCCAGATTGACAGTGCTGAATTCAAAGACTTCTGCCGTCGGCTTCATATTGAAAAGAGATATGCGATAGTTTCTTACTTTCAAGCAAATAGACAAGTTGAAGCTGTGAACAAAATCATAAAGTCCATTCTAAAGAAATGTTTGGAAAAGGCTAGAGGCAAGTGGGTGGATGAACTCCCAATAGCATTATGGGCCTGTAGAAATACTCACATGTCCGTGACTGGCCATACTCCATTCACCCTTGCTTACGGCTCCAAAGCCGTCATTCCTGTTGAACTCGAAGTTCCTTCTCATCAAGTGACCTACTACGATCCTAGAACGAATAGAGATATCCTCTTGGAATCTCTAGACTTTTTCAATGAGAGGCATGAAGAAGCTGATTTGAGGGTAGCTGCACACTGACACCGAGTCGCCCGATACTACAACATTAAAGTCTGACCTAGAACCTTTGAAATTGGCGATCTTATCTTGAAATGGGCTTTTCCCTATCCCATTGCATATGAATCCTACTTGGGAAGGATCATATTTCATTGAATAGAGGCTTGGAGAAGGAACTTTCAAGCTAGCGACTATTGATGGTGTCACACTCCCAAGGGCATGGAATAGCGAGCATTTACAATTCTATTTTACTTAGTTTATTTCTTTTTCATTCAGTTGTATTTAATTTCTGGATTTTCTTTAGCATTTGATTTTCCATATACATTGTAACATCCCCCTACTTAGAGGCCCAAAACTAACGGCTATGGATGTTGCAGTCATCCATGATTATTAATCCTCGGCGACTAAATATGACGGTGCTAGATACATTGATACACAGATCATAGAAATATGGAAAAAATTTAACAAATTAAAAACACATTTCCACATTCCATTCAAAATATTTCATGTTCATTACATAATCCCAAAAATGTTAACCACGTTCAACAAAATATAATTATTACACATACGCCAAGAGTGACATATGAAGATGCCCTATTGGTAGATCAGAGTATATAGTAAAGCTAATAAATCTGCCTTTACAACCAAAATACACAGCGGAAAAAGATAACTCTAAATAACTAACTGCCTCATGCACGACTCTAGAAGCTTTATTCGTCTAAGAAGAGAACCTGAAAACCCTAAATCTCAAACTACTGAAAATTAATTAAGTACCCGAGAGTTTAAGGGGAAAACAAAAACTTCGAGTCAGACATAAAGCCTGGTATAAATAATAATTTAACATCTCAATCCTATTAGATATCTAGTGAGACCACACCGCTTACCGTAACGGGTTTTCTCCACAATAGTATCCTATAACCTTTATAAAACCATATACTATGCTCATGCATCCACAATGGTTAAAAAAATACATTCTCAAAATATTATGATGATACGCATACATAATAACATTTTTGGATTTCCCATCCCAGTTTAAATTGACACTCTGTCATAATTCAAGTTTCTAGGGTCACTACTAACTTATTAGTTTTCATGGGTTTACTAAAAACCTTTCTCATTACACATGGACATCTGGTCCTATTTCATAGTTTTTATGGGATCACTAAGAACTTATAGACTCCTTCCAATTAACTTAATTAATTAATGGGTCCCCCTAAACCTATTAGTCATCCCAATAACTAATCCCTTATCCTAGTTTTCATGGGTTGACAAGGAACCTATGGATTTATCCAGTAACTCACTTCACATCCTAGTTTTCATGGGTTGACTAGGAACCTACTGATGCTTCCATTAACTACTTTCTCATCCTAGTTTTCATGGGTTGACTAGGAACCTATTGACTGATGTCACTTCTAAATCCGGATATAGTTTTCATGGGTTCACTACAAACCAATTAGCTACTGCTAACCTATCCTAATACATAGTTTCAATGGGTTTACAACGAACCGTTTGGTTACCTCCAATAACTACTGGGTAAGTTTTGAAACCATTCTTTATTTCAAAAGGTATTGGGGAAGTTTGATGGTGTCGAAACCATCCTTTCAAAAGCCTTAAAACATCTGGGTAAAACAATTGAAGGTTGGCTTCGAAACCCCTTTTGAAACCATTGCCTTCAAAACCCCTAACCCCTTTCGAAAGCATAAGGAAGTGGCTTGTATTTATAAAAAAACTGCACCTTTCGACAACATTGAAATCTTCAATACCATCGAAAGGTCATTAATTCTCAAAAGGGTTTCGACTTAGTCGAAACTACCCCTTCCAAAAGCTTTCAACAAAATCTAAGTAATTCCTTCGGAAGCTACTTCTTTAAAACATAGGCGGCGGCTCTCTTTCGAAAGCCTCTTTGAAATACCCCTTTCAAAACCATATGTTATGATTGTGCTGAAACCCCTTTTATTAACAGGCAAGTGTTTTTCTTTCAAAACAAAATGAAACCAAGGAATCATCCCCTTCGAAAGCTACCTTCGACACCCTACCTTCCTCCTTTCTCCAATCCACTACGTACCATCTGAATGATACCATGTGTATTGGTTTACTGGTTTCAACCTAGAAGGTTTCGACTAGGCTGGAGGTAGAAGGTCTAAGTCAAAGGGTTCTTCTAAAGAAGGCGAAATCCCCCATTTTTTGAGCAAAAGGCTGTTCTCACCAAATAAAATAAACTTTTTGTAACAAACTTGCCTACTTGTAAACTTTTGATTGGATGTCAGAAACTTTCAAATAATTTATATAATATTTGCCGCATTTTCTCATATCTAAAAACATAGGGCACAAACTGCTATCTTTCATGGATGTGTACTTTGGATATAACCAAATCCCGATGCACATTCCCGATTAAGAGCACACCAGTTTCATTATCAACGTTGGATTATATTGTTTCGCGGTGATGCCATTTGGATTAAACAAAGCTGGAGCGACCTACCAACGTCTAGTCAACAGAATGTTTAAAGATCATATTGGAAAGATGATGGAGGTGTACATGGGCAATATGCTTGTGAAGTCATGATGATCTAACGACGACATTAGAGACTTGGGAGAATGTTTGATATCCTTTGATATTACAAAATAAAGATCAATCCTTTGAAGTGTTCTTTTGGCGATGCATAAGGAAAGTTCTTGGGTTTCATCGTTAATAATAATTTATATAATAATTTATACCATTTGGAAGACTCAACCATAGGGCACAAACTGCTATCTTTCATGGATGTGTACTTTGGATATAACCAAATCCCGATGCACATTCCCGATTAAGAGCACACCAGTTTCATTATCAACGTTGGATTATATTGTTTCGCGGTGATGCCATTTGGATTAAACAAAGCTGGAGCGACCTACCAACGTCTAGTCAACAGAATGTTTAAAGATCATATTGTCAATATAATATTTGCCGCATTTTCTCATATCTAAAAACATGATAACTTTTAATAATTAAGCTCTTCCTATTATCAAAACAATCAAGTCATTTAGGTCCTCCTTTCAAAATAATTTAATTTCCATACTAAATCACTTAGTAAAAAACCCCGAAAATTCCAAAAACTCGCTTTAATCATGTTATCTAACATATCAAATTTTCATAAACAAATCCTTAATATATTTTCCAAAATAAAATTATAAACCCGAATAACCATATTTATATAATATTTGCCGCATTTTCTCATATCTAAAAACATGATAACTTTTAATAATTAAGCTCTTCCTATTATCAAAACAATCAAGTCATTTAGGTCCTCCTTTCAAAATAATTTAATTTCCATACTAAATCACTTAGTAAAAAACCCCGAAAATTCCAAAAACTCGCTTTAATCATGTTATCTAACATATCAAATTTTCATAAACAAATCCTTAATATATTTTCCAAAATAAAATTATAAACCCGAATAACCATATTTTCCTTTGAAAATTCATAACTAATTCTCCACGGCTTGAAATAAAAATTGAAACCCAACTCCAAAATTATGTTTTCCATAACATATAATTTTTCCATGGCATTTAGAAATGATTTAATCTCGGTTGTACCCTAAAACCGTGCATATCTCCTTTAAACCATCATGTTTAAACCAAATAAATCATAAACCAAGCATATCATCGTTCAATATATCATAAAACAAATTTTATCCCTTAAATCTAAAAACATATGGTTATAAAACCAAAATAGAGATGTAATGATTATTATTCATCTTAGATTGGATAAGGAAATTGAAGATTGATTGAGATTGATTTCTTCTAGCTGGATCCTAAGATTTTGATTTTGATTTCTCTCTTCTTCTTCTCCTTAATGGCCAGCTCCTTCTTACGGTTATAATTTTGTTTTGATAAAAATGAACGCGTATGGCTAAGGGGAATAGTATAAGGGTGGGAATATGGGCGACTATTTACCCTAATGCCCTTTTGTATATTTAGCTATTAGTAAACCATTTATAAGTTCATTTAGTTTAACCAAGCACGGCCACTCAGTTTATTAATCAACCTCAATCTCCTTATCTACATTATTCTATTTAATTTATTCTAATTAAAGCTCCTAAATAATGTCAATAAAAATTAGGGGTGTTACAGGCTCCCCTCCTTAAAGAATTTCATCCTCGAAATTCAATAAGGACTAACTAGCAACCATAGCAATCATCTATAACCACTCCTAACAACCATACTAGTCTACCCGACTAGCTACTAATCTATATAAATCTAATATAGACATACCAACAAAGTAGATCAGGGTAAGCCTCTCGAATCTTGTCCTCTATCTCCCAAGTACAGTTTTTATCATTGTCGCTCCACTAAACTTTCACCAACTTGACTGTCTTGGTCCTCAACCTTTTATCATCTCTTGCTACAACCCGAACTAGTTGTCTAACCAAGTCAAATTAGGCTCTACTACTAAATCCTCCGACTCTGACTGAGGAATAGTAGCCACTGGATATGCACAAACTTGCAATGATGAGACACATGAAATACACTATGGACACCTGCCAAACTGCTCAGCAACTCAACTTTATACGTGAGCTTTCCAATCCTTTCCATAATCAGAAATGGACCAACGTATCTCGGGGCCAACTTTTTTGACTTTCCAAACCGTACCGTACCCTTTATCGGTGATACTTCAATGAAAACCCTGTCTCCCATAGAGAATTCTAGGTCTTTATGTCGCTTATCTATGTAACCCTTCTGCCTCGATTGAACTTCCTTCATCCGTCCTCGGATTAACTCAATCTTTTCTGACGCCTCTCTAACCAAGTCCGGACCTAAGACCAATCTATCTCCTGTCTCTAACCAACATGTTGGCGAATTGCATAGCCTTCCATATAAAGCTTCAAAAGGCGTCATTCCTATACTAGTGTGATAACTACTATTATATGAAATCTCAATCAAATGTAGGTGATCCTCCCAAGATTCACCAAAATCTAATACACGATCTCTCAATAAATCCTTGATGCCTTATTCACTCTCTCTGTCTGCCAATCCTTCTGTGGGTGGTATGTTGTACTAATTTTGAGCTTGGTACCTAATACCTCTTGTAGACTCCTTCAAAATTTGCTAGTGAATAATGCATCTTTGTCCCTGACTATGCTATAAGAATGCCATAAAGTCTAACTATGTTCTTCAAGAACAACTTTGCCAAAACAGTTGTCGTTCTGGTTGACTTAACTGGAATGAAATGGGAACACTTGGTCAATCTATCCACTATAAGCCGTATGCTTTTAATTCCCCTGTTCGATCTTGGAAACATGTCTTTAAAATAGGTCGATATCGAATCTCATTTCCAGACTGGAATATCTAAAGGCTGAAGCAATCCACTTGGCTTCTGATGTTCGGCCTTCACTTGTTGAGAGTTAACACACTGCCTAACCCATAGCCAACATCCCTCTTCATGCCTTCTCAATAGAAGCTTCTCTTCATATCTTGAAACATCTTGGTCCCTTGAGGATGAACCGTAAATTTCGATCGATGATATTCCTTCAGAACATCCCTCCTTAAGTTCTCAACATCGGGTACACATAATTGTCTCTTCTTTCTTAACCACCCTCTTTGGTCAAGACTAAAATCCTTTAGGTCATCCATCTTCGATCCTACCTCAAGCCTTCTAATCCTCTCGGCTAAAATTGGATCTTCTCTCTGCTTAGAAGCTATCCTCTCAATCAACACTGGTCGAACTTCTTAACAAGAAAACATGGCAGAACCCTGAATAGAACTAGCAGTAGATCTCAACTACACACCACAACTGGTCAAGGCTTTTAGATCCTTCCATTCTGCTAACATTGCTAACACCACATTCTGATGTTTTCTTCTTAGTGCATCTACTACTTTATTTCCTTTCCCAGGAGTATACTCTATACCAAAACATAAGCAGCCAAAAACTCCAGCCATCTCTGCTGCCTCATATTTAACTTCTTCTGAGAGAATAAATACTTTAATGACTTATGATCGGTTTACAACTCAAATCTCTCCACTAAGAGATAATTCCTCCAAATCTTCAAGGAAAAAATCACCGCAGCCAACTCCAAGTCATAAGTAGGATATCTTACTTCATGCGGTCTAAGCTGCCTAGATGCGTAAGCAATAACTTTGCCCCTCTGCATCAACACTGCTCTCAATCCAATCCCACATGCATCAGTGTATACTACCAACCCTTGGTAACCCTCTGGAACTACTAACACTGGTGCACTGGTGCTTTAACTTAAGAAATCCTTCCTCACATTTGTCGGACAAAACAAACTTCACATCTTTCCTTGTCAACTTAGTCAAATGTGCTGCTACCTATGAGAGACCCATAATGAATCTCAGGTAATAGCCAGCAACTCCAAGAAAACTCCTGATATCAGTTACCGTCTCTGGTCTCTTCCAACTATTGATAGCTTCGATCTTAACTAGATCAACTGACAATCCCTCCTCTGAAACCACGTGTCCAAGAAACTTAGCCACTTTCTTCCAAAAATGACACTTGGAAAACTTTGTCTTCAGCTGATTCAAGCTGATTCTGCCTCAGCATCTTCAGTACTACTCAAAGATGAATCTCATGCTCTCATTCATTTTTCGAGTACACTAAAATGTCATCAATGAATACCAAAATGAACCAATGCTCTTGGAAAACCTGGTTCATTAAATCAATGAACACTACGCCATAAATGACCTTCTGCAACATTTTTGCAAGGTGTTGCCAGCTAAAATGTTGCGATAGCTATAGAATTTTGGTCCTACTGCAACGTTGTATTTTTGGTGTTACCTTAGCCATAGAAATGTGTTGCTCTAGCTAAACAAGTGTAACACGATGCAACATTTTTATATAGTGTTGCCATAGATGTTATCAGATTAAAAAATTAAAAAAAAAATTACACCTCAGCGATCCACACCACCATTTAAAACAAAATCTCAACCGTCGATTCACACCATCGATCCACACCTTACCAATTTCCATTTCCCGCTTTACTTTTCACTCATCCGCTTTCGTTTCTCACCCCCAATTTTCCAATCCCTAATTTTTATTCCTCCAACTTTAAAAAAAATGACGCCGCTCCTCCTTGTTTCTTCGATCTGGAGAATAACTGGCTTTGATTTTATCCCTTGTCGGCCATATCAATTTCCGTTATTTTCTTTCGCCTCGCGTCAGTTTTCCTCACTACTTCCGGATTTGCGATTTTGTTCAGGTTTTTGGCGATTCTGGTGATTCGAGGTAAGGCTGTGGGATTGCGATGGTTCAAGGAGTTGCTGATTTGGTCGCAATTTTGTGGTTGGGGCCTGATGTCAGAGTGGAAGGGGGTAGTCGAATTGGTTTCGGTGAAAACTAGGGCACGCGATTCTAGTTTCTTTGATGCTCTGATTGATCGAATCTAGTGTGAGAAACGTTCCTGGTAGCTTGCTCCTTCGTTCTCCTTGATTGATTGCTCGAATTGCTTTGACTTCGTCGTCGGGTGCGATGTGATATTATTTGGTATGTTTTCTGCCTTCTGGTTTACTTGAATATTCTTGATTTTGGTTACACTCGCACGCTTTTGCCGATGATGAATTGGGATTTATTTATAGGCTTTATTTCCTATAATCTCGTGTTTAATCTTTCTGTTGGACTTTGAGAAATCTGGTATGTTGGATTGCAATGATGAATACAAACATATGTGTGTTGAGCTTTGTTGGTTTTGCTTGGTCTGGACTGAACTGGTACCATGCTAACCTTGTTCTTTAACATGAACTGATGCTCCAAGTCCTCTGTATATCATGTTACTGCCTAGGTTTCTCTTGTACATGCCTGATGCATTCACTGTTTTTGCTTGATGGGCTGCCTATGTGTACTGCTGTGTTTCTTGCACTGGCTTGTCTATATTTTGCTGAACCTGGTTCTTGTTTGTTTTGTTGGTTGCTTGGCCCTGAGTTGAATCCAGTCGATGACTCGGGTTTGACCTTGTGCCGTGTCCGTTTTTTTGGCTTGTCTACATATCTGGCTGCACTTGAGTATGAACTTGCACTTGAGTAGGTGCACTTGAGTAGTTTCTTGTACCAAGCCTTATGATGCATGTATGTTCATCCATGTACATGCATTTCTTGGTCATGTTATGTTGCTTGCTGTGTTGAGTACTACTTTGTGCACTTGGCTTCTCCTTTGTGCATTTTTGCTTGAACTGTTGCTTGTTGTCTTCCATACTGCCTTGTATCCATGTGTTGCATTCATGTTTGGCTTATGCACTTATGAAAAGAAACAACCCAAATACCTGAGGCAAATAATATAACAAAAATATTTTCATTTTCTGTTCGAGTTAAATATTATTTTCCAGATTACTGCTTTTGAATTATATGTGACAGGTATTAAAGACTGGACAGCTGGATATAAGCTTGAAGACAGAGTCAAATCAAATGTGCATGAGCTTGAAGACAGGTTTCAAAGAAGGCTCGATCTTTCGATTTGTGGTGCCCCGGACCCCCGCCGGCGCTGCGCCCGGACCCGCTTCTCGGCTCGCCTTCGGCTCGGCACTCGGCTCGCCTTCGGCTCGGCATATATTTGTCAGTGTCGGTGTTTGTATAAATTGAAACTGCACATGTAATGAGTGAACTGAGTGATGTAGTGAGGAATATCTATATATGTGAATATCAGTGTTATATATCATTGAATTGTAAAATAGTGGAGTCAGGAATTTGTACTATTTCAAATGTTGAAATAAAATATTTATTTAAATAAATTATTGTTTAAATATCAAATTCTGTGCAATAGCATTTTATTAAATAAATATTTATTTTTATTAAAAAATCAAATATGCTCTATATTATGGGCCCCACAAATTCAAAAAGTTCATATCTATAGCAACATTTTGGAATGTTGCTACAAATACCTATGGGTGTTGCCATAGACCCAAATAGGGTTCTATTGCAACAATATTACTTATGTTGCCTTAGATAGTCAAAATGTTGCCTTTGAGGTCTAAGGCAACGGCAAAAATTGCATCACCCTAAAAGTGTTGCCATAGACCTATGGCAACATTTTTCGGGCCTGAGCCAACATTTTTTTTGTGTTGCAGTAGGCCATTTATGGCGTAGTGGAAGAACGCAGTTGCATTAGTCAATCCAAATGACATCACTAACCACTCATACGAAACATATCTAGTCCGAAATGCTGTCAAATGAATACTATCCTCTGCCACTCTCAATTGATGGAACCACATCCCAAATCCAATTGGGAGAACACAATGGCTCCACTCAACATATCGAACAAATCATCTATCCTCGGCAGAGGGTTTCTACTCTTGATCATCCTTTCATTTAACTTATGATAGTCGATGCACATCCTTAATGACCCATCTGGCTTCTTCACGAAAACCGCGGTTGGTCCCCAAGGCAAACTGCTTGGTCTGATAAAATTCCTTCCCACAAGATCCACTAGGTGCACCTTTGATTCCTTCATCTCTGCCGGTGTCATCCTAGGTGGTCTACTGATAGGTTCAGCTCCCGGGACAAGGTCTATCCGAAACTCAACAGCTCGTTTCGGTGGTAGTCATGTGACTGGCTCAAAAACATCTGCAAATTCCCTTGCCACTCGAACCTGACTTAACTCTTATCCAACCTCCATTGTACTTAACAAAGTACAAACACTCTTACTGGAATCCTCCACTGAGTAGATGATTCGGTTATGACTATCTGGGTGCCTTACTGATATTTCCCTATCCAGGCAAAATATCCTAGCCTCATAGTTACCCAACCAATCCATATCCAAAATGATCCCAAAATCTAACAAATCATAAACATACAAACTACATGCAAACTTATGACCCAACAAATCAAGTTCTAACTAGTCACATCTCATCCTTAGAGTTGCATATCCTCCTAACGGATTCACAACCCTTAAGGAAGTAACTAGGTACGTGGGTTCTATGCAAAACCTATCAACCAAATACTGTGATATAAATGAATGTAATGCACAAGCATCAAATAGTACCCTAACTGGTATACTCTGAATCAAAAGTGTACCTTCCATCATAGTTTTCCTTTTTCTCTACTGTAGTAGTTCTAGAAGAATATGGTAGTCCAATAGCAAACATCTTCCCTCTATCTGTCTTAATTGGCTCTGGAAACTAGTTCTTATAATGCCCAACTTAGTCACAGTTAAGCATTTCACATTCTTCTTCTCTGCACACTTCTTTCCTTGGCCCGTCCGGCACTCATGAGCATAGTGGCCTTTCTTAACACACTTGTAGCACACCAGATCAACCTTCACCTTTTTGGAAGCATCCGCTTTCTATGCTCCCTTCTTCTTGAAGAATTTCCTTTTCTTTCTCTAAGGACCTTGGGGCTCAACTGGCTTCTCCCCAACAAACACAGCAAGCATCTCTTCATGGCGGATAGCCATCTCCACCACCACATTACAAGGCTCTCTGACATGAGTCATAGTCATTCTTCCTAGCTCTGGCCTCAATTCATGAATATATATCTCTCATTCCTTCTGACATCAATGTCAATCAAAGCATATCCATATCAAGACAGCTCATCAAACTTAACTGCGTACTCGATCGCTGATATATCTCCTTGGACAAGATCCATGAACTTCCTCATCAATGCCGATTTGGCAACCTCAGATAAGAACCTCTGCTCAATTCATCTTCTGAAATCAGCCCATCTTAGCTCTTCCTCCGGAACTCCGGTCGTTACACTGTTCCACCATTGAAGCGCTAACCCTTGCAACTATCTACAGGCTAGCCTTCTCTTCTCTCCATCATCTAAGCATAAATCAGTAAAGATCCTCTTACAATTCAAAAGCCAATTCTCAACTTCAACAGCTTCCTCCGTTCCAACAAACGATTTTCCTCCCAAACTGGTATAATCCCTGCTCAGCCTAACATAGTTATATCCAACTGGAACTATAGGATTAACTCCACTAACATTACCAGCAGCTCCTGCTTACAAAAGGTTAGCCAACAACTGATACACCATTCGCGCATCTACTGGCGGATTCCCAGCACCTACATTGGCCTCATCATTATGGTTAGCATTAGCCTGTCGACCTTTGTTTCTCCGTGTATTAGGTCGAGCATTTTCGTTGGTTATGGTGCTTCCTTCACCTAGATGTCCTCTTCCATTTACTTCTTCCATATCCTCTTTCTCAAAAATCTTCATATAAGCCTTAGTAAGATACAAAAGAATGGTCTAAGAGAGAGGAGAACATGTACTTAGATATATACCTATACATCAAATACAAGTATGTTACTATGGCATTAACCCAACCCCGATCATATTTTCAAATTCATTAGATTATATTTCGAAAAGCTTCTAGGTTAAAATTTTATTTTAAAGTTTCATAAACCTATACTCTGATACCAACTTGTAACATCCCTCCACTTGGAGGCCCAAAACTAACGGCTATGGATGCTGCAGTCATCCATGGTTATTAACCCTCAGTAACCAAATATGGCAGTGCTAGATACATTGATACATAGATCACAAAAATATGGAAAAAAAATTAACAAATTAAAAACATAGTTCCACATTCCATTCAAAACATTTCATGTTCATTACATAATCCCAAAATGTTAACCGCATTAAGCAAAATATAATTATTACACATACACCAAGAGCGAAATATGAAGATGCCCCATTGTTAGATCAAAGTATATAGTAAGGCTAGTAAATCTGCCTTCACATCCAAAATGCACGGTAGAAAAAAGTTAACATTTAAATAACTAACTGCCTCCTGCACACCTCCAGAAGCTTTATCCGTCTAAGAAGAGAACCTAAAACCCTAAATCTCAAAGTACTCAAAATTAATTGAGTACCCAAGAGTTTAAGGGGGAAAAAACTTCGAGTTAGACATAAAACCTGATATGAATTATAATCTAACGTCACAATCCTTTTAGATTTCTAGTGAGACCATGCCGCTTAGAGAAATGGGTTTTCCTCTCACTAGTATCCTAAAACCTTTATAAAACCATATACCTGCTCATGTATCCATAATGGTTAAAAACATACATTCACAAAATACAATGATGATATGCATACATAAAAACATTTTTGAATTTCCCATACCAGTTTAAATTGACACCTTGTCATAATTATAGTTTCTTGGGTGACTATTAACCTATTAGTTTTCATGGGTTTACTAATAACCTTTTTCATTACACATGGACACCCGGTCCTATTTCATAGTTTTCATGGGATCACGAAGAACCTATAGGCTCCTGCCAGTTAACTTAGTTAATTTATGGGTCCCCCTAAACTTATTAGTTATCCTAATAACAAATCCCTTGTCCTAGTCCTCATGGTTTAACTAGGAACCTATGGATTTATCTAGTAACTCACTTCTTATCCTAGTTTTCATGGGTTGACTAGGAACCTATTGATTCCTCCATTAACTTTTTTCTTATCCTAGTTTTCATATGTTGACTAGATACAGATTGACTAATGTCAATTCTTAATCTGGATATAGTTTTCATGGGTTCACTACAAACCAATTAGCCCCTGCCAACTGTTGTTGTTACATAGTTTTCACGGGTTTCAATGAACCTGTTGATTACCTCCAATAACTACTTAATCATAGTTTTCATGGGTTACTATGAACCTATCTCCCAGACAACTTCAAAGTTTAAGCATCCTATATTTTGGTCTCCCTGACTCCCTGAATGCAGTTCTACTCATTCAGGAGTTTAATCAATTTATATTCATTACTGGGTTAACCTAGCTGGTTCTTCTACCCCTTTTTCCCCAAAACACTAGTTATGTGTTCTTTATCAAGTGAATACATTCATATTTGAAGAAGTAAACATAACGATTTAACAATACCACTCCTATGAGTTTAAGGTCCTTGAAATACATTTCATATAAAACATAGCTAATCCCATTAACTTATAATTTTATCAAGGCAATACTTCTTCAAATTTACCTACTTAAAATCCTTTCAAAACTCCTCTATTTAAGCTATGGGTTTTCCTTTGAAAATTTAAGCTTGGGTTTTAAAACCTTTCGACACTTTCGAAACCTTTGCCTTTGACCTCATAGGATGACCTCCTCCGAAAGCATAAAAATCCATCTTTTAAACATTAGGCTCATGCCTTTCGAATACTTCAAAACATCTCTTTCGAAACCTTTTGACCATGTTAAAGTATTATCATCTAAGTATAGCAGCATAGCTTCGAAATCATTTGAAAGCACTCTTTTGAAACCAATGAAGGTTTCCCTTCGAAACCCTTGAAAGTTTTCTTTTCGAAAGCATTGTGTTTGTAATGACCCCTCTTTTTGGATAGTTTAAATTGACAATAAACCACACATGTCATAATCAAACCATTCAAAAGGGAGGATTGTTATTGGGTAAATAAGAAAACGAAGAGAAAGAAATAAAATAGTATAGAATCTCACAGCAGAATGACAAAATATAATAATCAAATAAACAATTCATGAAGCTATCAAATAATATTGGATTAAACCTTTACAATACAAAATCAGAGTTACAAACAATATAAATAAATAAATAATGCAGCGGAACAGTATGATGTAGTGGAATAAATAAAATAAATAGTAACAGTATTAAATCTTTGTCTTCATCCTCCAAAAAGCAGTCTTCGATAAACTGAAAAGCTTAGACTGACCCGAGCGAATTGAAAAGACAAAACACTCGATTCAGAACTAAAAGATCTTATGTGAGTTAAATCAACAGTAAATAAATATGGGTATAGTGGCATCAGAGATGTTTATGGGGTTTGACATCTCCTATCCAGTGTCTAATGCGAGTGCAATAACTTAAGAGATGTTCAGGATTGCCATCTCCTTAGGACCCGTTAAACTACTTACATACATAGTACAATATATAATAGTGCCAACAGTAAAGTAAAGTATTAAAATAGCGTTAAAGCATTACCCATATCCCCCTTAACACATTTTATATATTCCCATAGTCTATACAGTACCGTAAGCTCCTCCATGAGGTTTACTCAAAGGGCACTCCATAGGTATGGTAAAAACCAAACTCGTAGAAGGCGCGATAGGGCATGTGAACACGGCACTCGAGGCAATGCTAGGATAGATATACCGATTGCGGATCCGGACTGGTGGTAATGCATAGCAGCTACTACCGCTCACCTCGAAACACACTCCTATAATCAAAATCGAGGGGTGGCCACCAAATCATCACAAAGTCATAATATGGTATCGAAGAAATGCGTCCGATCGGAGGAATGACCTCACTTAGCCTTGCGTGGCTCCTGTTTTAGTCACATCAAAGCTGACTCACGGGAGTCAGGGTCATGTAAATACCTCATACAAAATCGTTCACCAAACCATCGTACTTCATTTCTGGAATCTCCATCACGCACATAGTTGTTAAAGTGGTTTTCGGTATTGGCAGAGAGTATGACAATATCTGATCCCGGTCGCTTTAAAAACCAAACGCTTATTACACACCGAAGGTTCTTTTATATTTCCAAAACTATTTCATATTGATATCAAAATATCATATTCTCAAAACCATATCACTTCGAAATTATATTCATAATTAGGTTAAATTCTCATTTCAAAATCCTAACTTATGTTATAACATTATTAAACCTTATTCGCTTTGAAAATCAAAGCTTTAATTATAAACATTTCCATTTTACACCATCTGAAATTTAGAAAATAATTTAGATAATTATAAATAGTTTAATTAGTTAAACATAGTTTTAAATAGATATAAATTAGGTTAAATAGGTTTAAAATAGATTGAATAAATTTAAAATAGATTAAAATGCTTTTAATTGATTTAAAATAGTTTAAATGGTTTAAAATAGATTAAATAGGTTTATTATGGATTAATTAGATTTAAAATAGATTAAATGAATTTAAAATAGATTAAATAGAATTAACATAGATTAAATAGTTTAAAATACATTAAAATATTTTAAAATAAATTAAAAATATTTTAATATAGTTTAATAAAGTTTTAATTATTTAAAATAGATTAAAATAGATTAAGATAGATTAAATAGGTTAATTAGTTTAAAATATGTTAAATTAGACTAAAATAAATTAAATTAGTTCAAATTGATTAAAATAGTTCAATTGGTTCAAAATAGCTTAAATTAGTTTAATAGTTTGAAATCTTAATAATTAGGATTTGAAAATTATAAGTTTTAAAACAGTTTAAATTAAAATAAATTTTAGATTAATTTCAAATTGAACTATTTCTTTCATTTCAACACATATGGACCACGTCCAGCTTCCAAATTTCAATAATTTAAGTCCTTTAAACAATTCATTTAAACCAATTCCAGTTTCACATTTAAAACGTAAATTTTCAATAATATTTCAATTTATATAAATTAAAATTTTTATTTCAAAAGATCGTATAACTGATTCAAAAATTAAGGATTTAAAATCATTTAATTTAACCGATTCGGTGTCCGTATATAATTTTCTACCCTATGGTCAAGTGATACGGATATTTATCATTTCAATCCACAAATATTTTATATTTGCGGGTATATATCATTTCAACCCGCAATCCCGAATTAAAATAAAATCCATAAAATCGCTCGAGTCTATCATTTCAGCCCATAATGATTTTTCTAATCTATAGATCGTTCTGGTATGTATCATTTCAACACATAGGGAACTTGTAGTGTTATAACAATATAAAATATAACATCCATCCATCCAATATCAATAATCAAACATCCATCACAATCATCATCCAAATCAATCAATAAATAGTAACAATTTATTGATCATCAATGCAGGTATTAACTGGAAATTTTAACTTTCAATATTAAATTATATGATGATTAAATGCAATAAAAGTCACATTTAACTTAAATGACAATTTAAATATATCAAACATCAACCAATCAATTTCTAATCACACCATAAATTTAATTTAATTAACATAAGACAATTTAGTAGTTGTGAGTGGGTTAAAACACTCACCTTTGATTTCAAATCGATTTGAAATCCAAAATTAGGCTCAAATTCAACAGTCTTAGAATTCATCCAAACCAATGCCAAAATGTCCGGAATTTCGATATGATCCCAACGGAACAAATCACGCCCAAATCCAAGTTCATATGGAAAAGGTATATAAGTTAGAATGTTTGAATTGAAATTTAAATAAAATAATAATAAAAAGAATTACCGCCACTCACAAATGGCCACATCAACTACCACAACACACGAGAAACCCTAGCCCTCAAGACCTCGTACGCGACTGAATCTGTTCAAACCCGTCGGCCTAAGACCGTCAACCGTCGCCGCTATGCTAGCTAAGACCCAGATCAGGCACCACTAGAACGTCCACCATTGCTGGCCGCCCTTTCACCCCCGAAGCCACGTGCTCCGCCGCCTCTAATTCATAAGCGCCGCTGCGAGCTATGGAGCCATTATCTAGCGAACCTCCAACCATCAACGATGAACGAGTAGATGATCCCAAACCTGCTCGACGAGCTCTATGCAACGGCGCCTCCCGATCGTCGATCGGGCGAAGATCCATCGTTGGATCGTCCAAAACCTAGAATGGATGGCTGCGGTTAATCCTTGATTTCTGGAAAAACGGTGATTTGATGGAAAAAATGAATTGCGGATCTGGGTTATGCTCATCGAGAGCTTCAAAACAGTATATAATTTGATATGGTTTGGAGGAGTTTGATTTTGAAGTTGGTTTGGAGATTGAATTTAGGGTTTGGAATTTAACTGTTTGCTGCCATTGAGAAGAGAGAAGCAGATAGAATTGTACGTATAGGAATAAGAAATAGAAAGACTGTTAGGGTTAGAACAGAACAATTTATATGAACAAGGCCTGAAAAGAATATAAACACAATTGAATTGGTACGTATGACAATTATGACCCAAAAAGCCCGTTCTGCCTCCGAAACGAAAATGGGTCATCCCATATATCAAAGTAGATGTTTTCGATAATTTTAAACTCAATGGAACAGGTTTCAAGTCCTAATTTCATCGTATAAAGAAGTTAGCTTTAAAATCAGCTTATTTCAAATTGATTTCAATTAAATTGATTTCTAGGCATTTCGAGTCTGTATGATCAAAAGATAAGTCCGATCGCTATGAAACTTGAAACTCTACAATAAATCACCGTTACAGATCCGATGAAACTGGTTTCGTCCAAATCCGAGACAGTGCCAAAATGGCTATTTTCACGTTAAATAAATAAATTAATATTAAATAAATTAAATAATTTTTTTATTTCAAATTTAATGACCAACAATTTTCATCATTTTGAATGCTTGGACATTTACAATAATTTAAAACAAATTTACATATCAATTCAGTGTTAAATATTTCACTAGTCACATGTTCAGTTTCAATGGTAAATAAAATCCAAGTAATTATAATTTAATTCCAATAAATTGATTTAATTTGATTTCAATCTTTTATTCAATCAATTATTACTCTATAGACATTGTTAACATTTGTTTATATCTTATTACACTAATATTCTACCATTATCATCTTTTACCATACTAGTTGCAATATTTCAATTGCATTGAATTTTGTTAATTTTATAAAAAAAATTAAATCCCAATAAATTAACTTATCTTGGTTTCAATCTTTTATTTAAATCAATTATTTTCTTATGAATATAATTGAAATATCTGTACATTTTATTGCTTTCACCTTTTACAGTTATCGTCTTAACTCATTTTACATTACATTTAATTTCATTTAATTATAATTGATTGATTAAATTGGTAACAAAAAACAATTGTCACCATTTCTATATTTAATCATATTTGTATGTTTGTTATCTACACACAAATATTATAGTTATTTACACAACACTAATTTTATTCAATCACAATTTATTACTTACTATTTCATTAATTAATACAACATTTAAATTATCAATTACTCTTTAATCCAATTATCAATTAATACACAAATTATTACAATTAAATTTCAATCGATAACCAATTATAAATTTTTAATCATTTCAATTAATTGGAATTAAATTTAAAGCAGTTATCAATTACCTTAAATTAATACTATTACATTTCATTCCAATTACATTCTTATTATTAAATCCTAAATTTTATTTCTTCCAACATTAAATCAAAAACCTTATTAGATTAACTATTTTTAATTATCGAAAATTACGGGTCGTTACACTCTCCCCCACTTAAAACTTTTCGCCTCGAAAAGGAAAAGAGGGGATAAGGAATTTAATATAGGGACAGTTTGGCACAGGTCCCTAATAAGTTTCAAAATACACAAAAACCCCAATAAAAAAAAGTTTGTAAATTAGGTCCCTAGAATTAAGTTACTGAATAATGGTATACACTTATGCAATTATTCAGTGAATAATTGCAGACATTTATGCAATTATATCAAAAAATTGTAGATATTTTCGCAATTATTCACCAAAAAAATTGCGGAAATTTCCGCAATTTTTTCAAAAAATTGCGAAAAATTCCGCAATTATTCACCAAAAAAATTGCGGAAATTTCCGCAATTTTTTCAAAAAGTTGCGGAAATTTCCGCAATTATTAACCCAAAAAATTACGAAAATTTAATAACTTAATTTTAGGGACCTAATTTATATACTTTTTTTTACTGGGGTTTTTGTGTATTTTGAAACTTATTAGGGACCTGAGCCTAATATTCACTTTAATATATCTTATTCAAAAATATTAAATTTATACATAATCAATTTACATAATTTAATAATTTAAATAAAGTATATCAATTTAAAATAATTAACCCTTTTATATTCAAGTTAATAAAATTTGGAAAACATTTCACAAAAATTTTCTAAGTCCAAAATTCACAGAAAATTTCGGCAGAGTCTCCTTTGTACGAAGAGATCTAGGAGAAATAATAATATCAATAATAACAATATATATCATATATTTCAAAATAATATATCCCAAAACATGGGAAAACAATATAATATCGCTATAAAACCGTAATCCAAAAATGTACCTATTTATCCGGCAAACCACGCTTAATTATGAAACCAAAAGCAATAGCTATTGCTTCCATAAACTTGTATTTCACTTATCAATCCAAAGAGGTTAATAATTAAGTAAAAGAGAAATATTTAAGTGGTCTCAACTAATAATAACAAAACAATCGCAACATAACAATAATCATTTGCAAACAAACGTACAAACATCATTTCAACCAAGAAATCAATCATCCATGCATAGCAACCAAAACAAATGGTTTGTTCGGGTTCAGAACTTCTGATCAAATAAAATGATTTATAAACTATGAAGTAAACCATACACTCAACAGTTGTAGATAAAACTTTATAGGTTATTTATACACCTCGATACAAAATAGAAGTACCTTTCCCAACCAATCCATAAGCCAAACAAACAATAATTTCAATGTTATTTAAGTGTGTTTCACATCATTTACTGTTCGTTTTTCATTCATATAATGCTTATTTTCATTAATTTACATTCATTCTTACTTACAAAGGTTCATTTCTCATTTATTCATACAATGCCATTTTCCTTTCATTTTATTACTTTACATTCATTGCTTAAATTAGTTAATTCTGTTTCAATTATTGGATTATACATTATTAGGTAAGTTTCTTTACAATTTAATTCACCATTAATGGATTATTTCTTTTTCACATTCATTCTTCCATATATAGTATTATTGAATATTAAATCCATTTCTAAGTCATTTCAATGTTTTCTGAAGTTATAATCATTCAATTAATATAGTACTCACTTTAATTATAAATAGCTTCAGTATTAATTTAAGTTTATAATTATTTACGTACAGTATTCGCCTTTTACTATTCAATCTGATTATAAATAGCTTAAAATATTAACTTAAGTTTATAATAATTTATAACATCAAGAATTCTTATCTAGAAGAAATTCCATTGAACACTTTCATTACTTACGTTTTACTTGTATAATATTCTATTACATATCCTTATTTAAAATTTCAAATTTTAATATTTTGGTAAGTTGTATATATATATATATATGTTTATTTAGAATGCAATTTAATATTAGCGAAGTTTCTCTTATATATTTAGTTAACAAAATGTTCAATAATTACCATTTCTTATTTTCATTTCCTTTTTATTTACAGTTTACAAATTTTCAATTTCTTATCTATTTCATTAATTACTTAGCGTCTAGTTTCCAAATACACAATTTAGAAGTTTCCAATTATTAATATGGTTAAGATTTCATTCATTATAATAATTGAAAATTACTAATTATCAAAAAAATTTAGGAATTAAACTCCGGGTTTCTTTTCAAATCAAATTTATATACATATCTTTTATATATGACAAATCATACTTAGAAATAAAATAAAAAAAATTTATCAAAACAAATGTGTAGTAAAACTACTATAGTAGTCTTCCTACTATGAAACTCAAAAATGAACGTCGATGATGCGTGCGCTCATCACCGAAATTATTTTCCAACGATAGAGAGGGGAGTGCAGAACTTATTTCCTTCCAAAATTCTTTTAGACATTTCTTTCAAATCATATTGAAATATTTATATCTGAAAATACTACCAAATAATACTAATATTATATTCCAAATTCTTTTGAAAGAAATTTCCAAAATCTCGGAACTCAAATTCTCAAGCTTCAATTTATATTCATTTTATTTGTAAATCTTATTTTTCAATCAATATTTATAAAATTTCTCTACCTAACAAACAACATATTACATCCAACTGTATCATTGATAAAATTTATTATTTTATATACAATATATATAATAGGCAAAATTATTTCATTTACCTATATTTCAAAACAATATTGTATCGGTCTTTCCTGTTAAGTGTTTAGAAATTCCTATCGATGCCATAGCATCCTATGAACCGACCAGAATTTATAAATGCTAAGCAGAACAAATTAACACAATACAAAACGTTTTATAACACTAACAAATACGCTCTCTCATATATATACACTTAACGACTCATTTCTAGGGTATTACTACCATATTTCTAAAGAGTCGGACCCCACAAAGCTAAGGTTATCGCTAAACCAAAGCTCTGATACCAACTGTAACGACCCATCTTTTTGGAAATTATAAATCCATGATAAACCACACATGTCATAATCAAACCATTCAAAAGGGAGGATTGTTATATGGTAAATAAGAAAAAGAAGAAAAAGAAATAAAACAGTACAGAATCTCACAACAGAATGAAAAAAATATAATAATCAAATAAACAGTTCATGAAGCTGTTTTACAAATAATATTTGATTAAACCTTTACAATATAGAATCAAAGTTATAAACAACAGAAATAAAAAAATAATGCAGCAGAACAGTATGATGCGGTGGAATAAATAAAATAAATAGTAACAGTATTAAATCTTCGTCTTCGTCCTCCAGAAAGCAGTCTTCGATAAACTGAAAAGCTCAAACTGACCCTAGTGAATTGAAAAGACAAAACACTCAAGTTAGAAATAAAAGATCTTATGTAAGTTAAATCAATAGTAAATAAATATGAGTGTAATGGCATCAGATAAGTTTACGGGGTTTGACATCTCCTATCCAGTGTCTAACGTGAGTGCAATAACTTAAGAGATATTCAGGATTGCCCTCTCCTAAGGATCCGTTAAACTATCTTCATACATAGTACAATACGCTATTATAGTGCCTACATTAAAGTAAAGCATTAAAATAGCGTTAAGGCGTTACCCTTATCCCCTTAACACATTTTATATATTCTCATAGTCTATACAGTACCGTAAGCTCCTCCGTGAGGTTTACTCAGAGGGCACTCCATAGGTATGGTAGAAGGTGTGATAGGGCATGTGAACACGGCACTCTGAAGGTTCTTTTATATTTCCAAAACCATTTCATATTGATATCAAAATATCATATTCTCAAAACCATATCACTTCGAAATTATATTCATAATTAGGTTAAATTCTCATTTCAAAATTCTAACTTATGTTATAACATTATTAAACCTTATTCGCTTTGAAAATCAAAGCTTTAATTATAAACATTTCCATTTTACACCATCTGAAATTTAGAAAATAATTTAGATAATTATAAATAGTTTAATTAGTTAAACATAGTTTTAAATAGATATAAATTAGGTTAAATAGGTTTAAAATAGATTGAATAAATTTAAAATAGATTAAAATGCTTTTAATCGATTTAAAATAGTTTAAATGGTTTAAAATTGATTAAACGAAATGTCATGGTAGATATACCGATTGTAGATCCGGACTGGTGGTAATGCATAGCAGCTACTACCACCCACCTCGAAACATACTCCCATAATCAAAATCACAAAGTCATAATATGGTATCAACGAAATGTGTCTGATCGGAGGAATGACCTCACTTGGCCCAGTGTGGCTCCTGTTTTAGTCACATCTAAGCTAACTCACGGGAGTCAGGATCACGTAAATACCTCATACAGAATCATTTACCAAACCATCCGACTTCATTTATGGAATCTCCACCATGTACATAGTTGTTAAAGTGGTTTTTAGTATTGACAGAGAGTATGAAAATATCTAATTCCGGTCTCTTTAACAACCAACACACCGGATGGTTCTTTATATTCCAAAACAATTTCATATTGATATCAAAATATCATATTCTCAAAACCGTATCACTTTCGAAATTATATTCACAATTAGGCTAAATTCTCCCAACTTATGTTATAACATTATTAAACCTTATTCGCTTTGAAAATCAAGGCTTTAATTATAAACATTTCCACTTTAAACCATCTGAAATTTAGAAAATAATTTAGATAATTATAAATAGTTTAATTAGTTAAACATAGTTTTAAATAGATATAAATTAGGTTTAAAATATATTGAATAAATTTAAAATAGATTAAAATACTTTAAATAGATTTAAAATAGTTTAAATGGTTTAAAATAGATTAAATAGGTTTATTATGGATTAATTAGATTTAAAATATATTAAATGAATTTAAAATAGATTAAATAGAATTAACATAAATTAAAAAGTTTAAAATAAATTAAAATAGTTTAAAATAAATTAAAAATAGTTTAATAAAGTTTAAATGATTTAAAATAGATTAAAAGAGATTAAAAATAGATTAAAATAGATTAAGATAGATTAAGATAGATTAAATAGGTTAATAAGTTTAAAATAGGTTAACTTAGATTAAAATAAATTAAATTAGTTGAAATTGATTAAAATAGTACAATTGGTTCAAAATAGCTTATATTAGTTTAATAGTTTAAAATCTTAATAATTAGGATTTGAAAGTAATATGTTTTAAAATAGTTTATATTAATTAAAATAATTTTAGATTAATTTCAAATTGAACAATTTTTTTCATTTCAACACATCTAGACCACGTCCAGCTTCCAAATTTCAATTTAAGTCCCTTAAACAATTCATTTAAACCAATTCCAGTTTCATGTTTAAAACACGGATTTTCAACAATATTTCAATTTATATAAATTAATATTTTTATTTCAAAATATCATATAACTGATTCAAAAATTAAGGATTTAAAATCATTTAATTTAACCGATCTAGTGTCCGTATATAATTTTCTGCCCTATGGTCGAGTGATACGGATATTTATCATTTCAATCCACAAATATTTTATATTTACGGGTATATATCATTTCAACCCACAATCCCGAATTAAAATAAAATCCATAAAATCGTTGGAGTCTGTCATTTCAACCCATAACGATTTTTCCTAATCTATAGATCGTTTGGGTATGTATCAATTCAACCCATAGGGAACTTGCAGTGTTATAACAATATAAAATATAACATCCAACCATCCAATATCAATGTTAATGCTGAAAATTGAACGCTAGCACCCTAGTGTGTGTGTAGTAGTAATGTGAAAGCACCACCCGTGATATGGGAATAAGAAACAAGCAGAAAAGTAGCAGAAAACAGTAAAAGACAACGATTTTATAGTGGTTCGGCTTAAGATCAAGCCTACGTCCACTTTGAATTCCTTTATTGCTGATTTTGGTTACAAATTGATACAATACACTTCGATTCCTAAACACTTCAGACTAGTAACTCAAACTCCGATGTGATAAGGCTCTTTGAATCCATGTTGGATGTGCAAGATCTTTCTCGAAGCTTGTTGTAGTGTCTTGAATGTTTGGAAGGCTTAATGTGTTGGATGAGGTCTCAATTCGGTAGAGTAACAGCACTTCAGAAGATCAGCGAAAAGTCCCCCCACTGTTGGAGTTAGGGCTGTATTTATAGGAGTGATTCTGGGCGTGATTTAATCTCCAAGTATTAGGTCGTGGATGACCTAAGTTAGGTCGTAGGTCGTAGGTCGGCGACGACCTAGGGAATCTCTCGTATCTGTTTCTTTTTGAACTTGTCTTCGTCTACTTAGGTCGCGAGCGACCTATCATAGGTCGTGGGTCATGAGTAGTTTTAAGTTGTGATGGGACAAGGTTGCACTCAACTTTGGAACGGGTTAGCAAGTTGTAGGTCGTAGACGACCTATGTGAGTAGTTGGCGATCTTATAATGCTGAGGCAACCAATGTAGCGACCTAGGCTAAGTCGTTAACTCGTTATGTCGCTTAACTCGTTAGGTCGCTAAGTCTTAAATTCTCTTAGGTCGGTAGGCCGCTACTCTCTTCAGAAGTTAGGTCGTTAGCTTCTTAGGTCGATAGGTTGCCAACTGTTAGGTCGCTTGGTCCTTTCGGTAGCTAGGTCGCTAACTACTTTAGGTCGCTTGGTAATTGAGTCGTTAGGTCGTTGAGTCCTTTCTGTAGCTAGGTCGCGGAATGCTTGAGCCATTAGGTCGCTATCTTCGTAAGTCGTTAGGTTGCTGCTCCCCATAGGTCGAAGGTCGCTGCTCCCCGTAGGTCGTAGGTCGCGAACCAAAAGAGGGTTAACATTTGCCTCTCGAAGTACACGCCTAGGTCGTAGGTCGTGTGCTTCGATTTCCTTAACTCGCTCTTTGATGAGTTCGTTAGGTCGTGAGCGACCTAATTAGGTCGTGTGCGTCGATTCGCATTTCATTGCCCCGGTGTATAAATAGCTTAGGTCGTTCCTTCTTTTCTTCACCTGCTCTATCATTCCATCCTGCCATTAATAAGTTTCCGAGCTCTCGAAGGCAATTCCAAACTACTCGGCCATTAATCATCCTCATCATCATATTCCGTAAGTGAATTTGATCTTCCTCCCACCATTAATCAATGTTGAATTATAAATCCCCATTTTCCGACCTATGTCCAATTCTATGTGTCGTGCTTCATTTGGAGTGATTGTTGCGATCGACTTTGGATCGATGTTTGACTGGTTTATGAAGGCATGGTGATGCGTTGGATCTATGATGGATTAGGGACGTTTTGAATCGTTCCTGGGATGATTTGGTGGTATGAAGGGATGAAGAATTTCATGGAGAAGACGATGGATTTCTATGTGTAGTTAATAACGGGTTACTGGGTTTTAGTTTTCCGAGATGGATTGCATGGAGAGGAAGTCAGCGACTTAACAGATCTGTGCGACCTAAAAGTTAGGTCGTGTTACGACCTAAGAATCCTGGCCGACCTAAAAATTCTTGCGACCTAAGTAAAGTCGAACAACCCTCTGCGACTTAACTTTTTAACGGCATAGGCTTTAGGTCGCGGCCGAGCTAACACTTAAACTTTTTTTTTATTTGCACAGCGCGACCTGAGGAATGTCCGACCTATGCTAGGTCGTAAGCGACCTAGGACTTGAACTGTTTGGACTTGATTGAACTTTGAACTTTGAACTTTGAACTGCCTGGACTTTGTTGCATCTCTTTACAGATCATTTTAACTCCAATGCTAATAACCTATTAAACACAATATTTGCAGAAAAATGGGACGAATATACTGCCATTGACTGCCCACATCAAACGACAGAATAGTCGATAAAGAATAATCAACTTGAATGTACCGTGTGAACGAAATGCTGTGAACCAACCAAATGAAGTATTAAAGCTAAACTAAAATCAACTAAAGCTGATTCGTTTGTATTAACACTGCACTTGAGTTTTAGATTAACAAGTCCTGAAATCTTATAATCAACCAATTGTCAACTAGTTTAATTCCAGTTATGTTTGCTTTCTGATTTTTGTTAGTTCTGCACAACACTTCACACTTTTTAGGAAACGTGCACCTTCATATTTGAATATCTAGTTGATTGTGTAGAATGGCTTCTCAACAAGAAGAAGTAACGGATCAAGCTGGAGAGGCTATTCCTATTCCTACTCCATTAGCTAATCCTCCAGAAAGAATCTCGACCACACTATCATATAAAGTTTTCCGCCAACTGTGCACTCAGTTCGGGATTGCTGAAGTAGATGCCATACTTCCTGAGAAAAACGACACCGCTGACATGCCACCCCACGGTTTCGTTGCCGTTAATCGTCAAATATGCATGAACGGAGCCATTCCTCCTTTTAACGATTTCCTTCAGCAGCTTTTTCTTCGACTGTCTATTTCTCCCTTTCAGTGACATCCCAATGGTTACGCCATCCTGATGGGACTATGTGTGCTATTTAGGAGGACGCTGGATCGTCTTCCGAGTTTTGACGAAGTTTGTTATCTATGCTTGTTTGCCAAAAATAAAGACCATCCTTCCATCACACTTGTGAGAAGTGCTAGGAACCGCAAACTGATCATTGGTCTTCCCGACAGTGTTCACGGATTTCTAAGTCAGTTTTTCTATGTTCGTTGTCCTCTGGGATTTTACGCTATCTGGAGAGTAGGAAGTAAGATCATTTATCTTTGTTTCTTATATTTCTGAACTTTTTGAAGCCCGAGTTGTCAAGTGTTAACTTCGCTCTTTATTTTTCAGCGCTTCCTCCTCCCTCTAGGGATCTTGGTCACAAACCAACTTTTGAGAGGCTCATGGCCGTGCCGGTTGAGGAGAGGAGTATCCAATTTCTGTTGAAAGACGAGTTTTTACATCAATTTGGACTCCTACCTTCTTCCCGCTCTATTCAGCCTCATGAAGTTCCTGATTCCCCAGCAAAGACATCAGATGCCCCTGCTCTTGCTGAAGAATTTACACTGAAAGAACCTACCACTGAGACCTCACTGGTGAAGTGTTCTACTTCTATTGATATTGTGGGGTCGTCAAGTAAGCTAACACTTTCCCCAGTTATCGAAGAAGAGGAGCCTTCTCAGCATTCCGGAAAGGCGGCTGATGTGGGAATTGAGAGGGAAGGTTCCGCCGGGCACAATGGCGATGATATCTTTGAGGGGTTGAGTGATTTGATGATAACCTCACAGGAGCTATTCAAAGATGACACTTCAAAAGCTATCTCTCCTGTTGTCGAGGCGACTTCCTCTTTACAACAAATTACAACGCCTGTTACACAAGTCGTCACCATTCCCACACCAAAGAGTGGTTGGTAGTCTGACGCGCGTAGTTTACACGCCACACACACTTAGGATGCTTAGCACTTTCATTCACTTAACTTTTCTACTTTGAAGATTTCTAAGACTTGACTTTTCTTCAATTTCAGGTTCTCCGATGGGACGAAGCGGTTCATACTACGATAATTTCCAACGCTATGGAAGCCGCGAAACATATGATTATAGGCGCTATCTCACTGTCCATAGGGAAACCGATGAAGAAAGAGCCGCTAGAAAAGCTCGTGAAAGGCGGGACTACGAGGAGCAACAAAGGAGAAGGGATGATGAATCTTATAAGAGGAAATCTTATGATGTTAAAGGGAAAAGTCACGCTGCTGACGATCCAAGCAAAAAGGTCAAACATAGTGATCAATCAGCATCTGCAATTTCTGAAAAGACCGCTGCTCCTAATCCTCTTGACATCCCCTCCGGTTCTCCTACTATTAAGGCATCTGACATTCAGACACTCATCAACAGACCTCAATATCAAGTTAGGGACGCTCCTCCTACACTTCAAGGCCGCTTCCTGAATTGGTGTTTAAAGGGAGTACGTTTCGATTTAGACTTGGTACCTATCGATAAGCCGGCTTTGCTGAGGAACGTGGACGCTGTCAAACTTGATATTGATAGGATGTCTGGCTGGCAGAAACTTGTCGACGAACTTCAAAGAGTTAATCACATGAACCTTGAAGCCATGCTAACTATGGAGAATGACAAGTCCGAGTGGGATAAAATTTGCAAGCAACATGATGCGGAGATGATGAGCATTGCTGACGACAATGCGAGACTTGAGTCCGAAGTCAAGAAACTCAAGGAAGATCTCGCCGCTTCTTCCGCTTTGCACTCTCAAAAAGAAGAAGTCTTCCAAAAACAAGTGAGAGATGCTCATGCTGCTTAAAGGGATGCTGAGATGAAACTTGAGGTAGAGCAGCATGTTACTGAAAAATATCGCAAAGATACCGCTCAGCTGCGGGAAAGAGTTAGCTCGCAAGATATGGAGATTGCAGCATTAAAAGCTCGACTTCTTAAAGTTGAAAAAGAGAGGGATGAGGCCGTCGCTGGCCAAGTTGCAGCCATTGCCGAAAAAGAAGCGGCTGAGCAGTCGCACGAGGCGACGAAGGCAAAAGTCAGCTCTACTTTATTCAACTTTTATATCCATAGCGTCTTGGGGCACGGGAGTCTCTCGTTTCTAGGACCGACATATGAAATTACTTTGGCTGAAGTGTGGGAAGCGATAATTGACATGTTCAGAGGTTCTGGTTATGCAGAGGCGGGTCTTGCGGTGACTTATCTGGATGATGAAGCACGCGCCGCCCTCGCTAGGGGAAAAGAGCAGCTTGCTAGGGAGCGAGCCGAAGCAGCAGCAGGAGAGTGTTTAGAGAAAGCGACTGTAACTGACCCCGCTCGTCCTCCGGCTTCGGTCGACCCTGATAACATTGGCTCTAGTTCCTATTCTTCACCTCCTGCAGAAAACCGAAGTCAAAATCGCGACTACTGAGCCTCCCACTATTCAAGTCAAGGAGAAGTCCCAGGATGACGCTGAAGCTGAAAGATTTGAAATTGATGTGATTAAGCCGACTTCTCCAGGTAACTCCAATGTTGATCCAAGTCGAGCGGACTACTTGCTCGCTTCACCTAATTTTGATGAATTTCTCACCGATTACTTAAGTCTTGATGAACCAATATCTTCTCTTTTTTCGGAGAATACTGATTTTAACTTCTTTTCTTCTGTAGCGGAGGCACCGAGCGCTGCACACACTTCTCCTCTTCCAGCTGTTCCTCCTCCAACCCTTCAAGTCACTCCTGCTTCTTAGCCGGGTTCGTAGGAAGAGCAAATAGAAGCCCTTCAAGGCTTGGAGGATCCACCTGCTTCACAAGAGCAGAAGGCGGAAGATCTTGAGGACAGTGAGAAGACTCCGGAGCAGTCTCTTGATGATAACACGAAACTTTCTGCGCTGCTTACTCCGGGAAGTGAGTCTTCTTCGAAGAGGAAATGGAAGCGCGCCATGAGGAAGAAGAAGAAAAGCATTCAGCTGGAGAAGATAAAGCAGAAGAAGATCCAGCTACACCTTCTTCTCCTTCTTCTCCGACCCGTCCACACCGGATTCCGAAACTAGTCATCAAACTGGGCAAGGGTACTAAAGGTGGCAGGAAGAAAGAGTGATAAGCTGGACTCTACTTTTCTTATTTTGCTTTTTGTATGTTCAGACCGGAGATTGTGCGGATACCGGCCTCCGCTTGAAACCTGCATATGTACAAAAACTTTATAGTATGGAATAAAATGGTTCTTTTTCTTGTACAATTTCTTATCAGTATATGTGTGAATGCATTTATTCCTCGTTTTTGCACAAGCTTCTTTATTTACTTTATACGATACTGTAGTGAGCTCGTGGTATGATGTTTGAGCGTTATTTTTATTAATATAGCTATGTGCCCCCATACCACGGCCCATTGCAATATTCTGAACAGACTTGTACTCTTATTTTAGAGAATAATTTTTCCGTTTTTGAGGAAATGTTATTCTGCTTTCAATAGAGTACACCTTGTATCGGAGAAGTTTTCTCTTCTCATCTTTTTTCTTTCTTTCTTTTAGTACACTTCATCCTTTGAGGATGATCACTTTTATTTGTTTGAAAAGTGGATTCTCCTACGCAGTGAAGCGAGCTTTTGAAGAATGTTTTGACATTCCAACTCTGGTGAAGTGGGTCTCCGAAGAGAGATTTTTGCACTTCAACTTTGGTGAAATGTGCCTCCGAAGAGGTCTTTTTGGCATTTCTGAGGAGTAGTATTTGAACTTTGTGGAGTAGCATTGTGCCCCCGAAGAGGTCTTATGCTTCTGGAGAAGCCTTGTGCTTCCGGAGAAGTCTTGTGCTTCCGGAGAAGTCTTGTTTTTATGCTTCTGAAGAAGTCTTGTGCTTCTGGAGAAGTCTTGTTTTTGTGCTTCCGAAGAAGTCTTGTGCCTCCGGAGAGGTCTTGTTTGCCTTGGGGAAGGTCTTCTGCCTCCGTAGAGGGCAGTGTGTGCCTTTGGTAAAGGCTTGTGCCTCTGAAGAGGGCTTGTGGTGCCTCAGGAGAGGTCTTATGCCACCGAAGAGGTCTTTTGCCTCCGGAGAGGCCTTTATTTGATTGCCTGAAAGTTACTTTCTCACAGGTAAATGGATCCACGGGGCGGGCACAAGTTACTTAGTTGGATGTTTGTTCGCACAAACGATCGTGACCAGTTAACAAAGGCCCTGTGCCTTCCACTTGGGAAGGTGCCCTTTGGTGATTCCATCAACCTTTTTGTTGAGAAGAGCACATTCATTTTTTGGCGTGCCTCCGAAGAGGGCTTGTGCCTCCGTAGAGGTCTTTATCCTCCGAGGAGTTGCGCCTCCGAAGAGGTCTTGTGCCTCCGAAGAGGGCTTTTGTTGACTGGCTTGCCCATGTCTTTCCGTCGTTTGCTCATTAGCGGTCCCCGGTTATTGTCTCTGAGCCCATGTTCCTTTTTTTGTAAGTAGTTTGCTCCATTCGAAGAAGTGAACTTCACTGTTAAGTGATTCCACGGGGCAGGCACGAGTTATCTAATCAGATGTCTATTTGTACAGATGATCGTAATTAGTTAACAAGTGTCTGGTTCCTTTTCTTTGGAAAAGGGCCCCTTGAAAAGAATCATCAACTTTTTTGTATGAAGTTTATCTTATGTTGGATTTAAATCTGGAACTTTTGGTGGTTTGAAATTTGTTTATCGAGTGATTTACGGGGCTCACTTGGCTTTGTGATGGGTAAGCTTTGTCTTAATGGCCTGCAACATTAAATCGACATTTAGCAATACATTTAGAGTATTTACACATCAAAATGAAACAGGCAATTTTATAATAATAAAGAACTAGAATTTATAGTGGTTCGGCCAAAAATTGGGCCTACATCCACTTTATAGCTCTTTTATTGATTATCACTGATTTTACAATGGTTTACAATACAACTGATACATTCATCATCATTTTACAATTTCAAGCAGAGCTTTTCAAGTAAAATATGGACGCAAATGGTTGTTGTTCCAGGCTCTCGGGATTGGATCTCCTTCGATAGTTGTGAGTTTGAAGGTGCCATCAAGGAGTTTATTGCCTATGACATATGGTCTTTCCCAATTTCGTCCAAACACTCCAGTTGTTGTCATGATCCTCTTCAAGACTAAGTCCCCGATTTCAAAGCTTCGTTGACGGACTTTAGAGTTGAAGTGCCTTACTATCCTTTGTTGATGGGCTGCAACTCTGAGCTTAGCCTCTTCCCTTCTTTCATCAAGAAAATCAAGTGCTTCGAGTTGCAATTTTTCTTTTTCAGCCTGGTTGAAGTGAATTTTCCTGTGTGAAGGGACTTCTAGTTCTACCGGAATCATTGCTTCTGATCCGTATGCTAATGAGAATGGAGTGTGCCCAGTTGCAGTTTTATGGGTTGTTCTGTATGCCCATAGTGCTAGTGGTAGCTTATCAACCCATCCACCTTTTGCTTTTTCAAGCTGCTTTTTGATGGTTGACTTGATAATTTTGTTTACTGCCTCCACTTGCCCGTTTGCCTACGGGTGAGCCACTACTGAGAAGCTTTTTCAGATTTTGAATCGCTTGCAAAAGTCCTGGAACTCTTCGCTTTCGAATTGAGTACTGTTGTCTGTGATTATCTTCTATGGCACACCATACCTGCAAATGATATTTTTAGTCACAAAATTTATCATCTTTTTAGAGGTAATAGTAGCCAAAGGTTCAGCTTCAGCCCATTTAGTGAAATAATCAACAGCGACAATAGCGTATTTGATTCCTGTCTTGGCAATTGGTAAAGGTCCGATTAGATCTATTCCCCAAATGGCGAATGGCCATGGACTGACCATCTGTGTTAATTTGGTTAAAGGTGCTCTTGGAATTTTTGCAAATCTCTGGCACTTGTCGCATTTTAGGGAGTAGATAGCAGCATCTCGATTAATATTTGGCCAAAAATACCCATACCGGAGAACTTTCTTGGCAACAGTTTGGCCACCTGAATGATCCCCACATTCTCCTCCGTGCACCTCTACCAAAATTGTCTTGGCTTCTTCCTTGGTTACACATCGGAGTAACGGCATTGAGAATCCCCGTCTGTATAACCGGCCGTCTTGAATTACATATCTCGATGCTTTTCTTAACAGCTTTCGGCGTTCTTTAAAATTTTCTGGTAGGGAGCCGTTGAGTAGACATTCTTTGATCGGGGTCATCCATGACTCTTGTTCTTGAGACACAGCCATGATCCAATCGATATCCATTTCATTAGTGCTTGGAGCTGACAAGACCTCCACAGGAACCAATCCCAATAGTTGAGCTTCTCCGGAGCTTGAATACTTTGCGAGAGAATCCGCCTTCATATTTTCCTCTCGAGGTATGTGTCTTATTGAATAGTGATCAAAATCATTGAGAAGCTCACAAGCCTTTGAAAAGTAAGCAGGCAGATTCCCTCCTTTAGCTTGAAATTCCTTCTTGACTTGACATACAATAAGTTGAGAATCACTGAAGATTTGTAATGCTTTGATGTTTAGTTCCTTTGCAATCTTTAATCCAGCAATTAGAGCTTCATATTCTACTTCATTGTTTGTAGAAGGAAATTCCAATCTTAATGCGTAACATAATGATCGCCCTTCGGGGGTTTCAAGCACAACCCCAGCTCCGGAGCAGTAATCATTTCTTGAGCCATCAACATATAACTTTCATTTGGCTGGGATGTCAACTGTAATCTCTTCCTCCATGTCACCCTTGTCTGTGTATTCTGGAATGAAATCTGCTAAAGCTTGTCCGTTGATTGCTCTTCGAGGATGATAAGCGATATCATATTGGCTAAGTTCAATATTCCATTTCAGAAGACGGCCCGAAGTTTCAGGTCGAAAGAGGACTTGCTTCAGGGGCTGATTAGTGAGAACTTTGACTGGGTGAGCTTGAAAATATGGCCTTAATTTTCTGGAAGCAATCAGTAGGCAATAGGCAAGCTTTTCTAGCTTTGAGTAATTCATTTCAGCCCCATTGAACCTTTTGCTGATATAGTAGACTGGGCGCTGAACTTTCGCATCCTCTCGTACTAATGCTGCACTCAGGGCATGAGACGAAACTTCCAAGTATATGAAAAGGTCTTCGCCATTGTTGGGCTTGGAAAGTATTGGAGGTGTTTCCATGTGGTGGATTAGTTCATCGAAAGCTTTCTGGCATTCAGGGGTCCATTCGAAGTTTTTCTTTCCCTTCTTTAGAGCATCAAAGAAGGGGATGCATTTATCGGTGGCTTTGGAAATAAACCGACTTAAAGCAGCAACTTTCCCATTGAGGCTCTGCAATTCCTTCTTTGTCCTAGGAGCTTTGACTTCTCTTAGAGCAGTAATTTGAGCAGGATTAGCTTCAATGCCCCTAGCGCTTACGATAAATCCCAAGAATTTCTCGGACTCTACTCCGAATGAACATTTCAAAGGGTTGAGCTTCATTCCATATTTTCGGAGGATTGCGAACATTTCTGCTAAGTGATCCATATGGTCAACTGCTTTCTTTGATTTTACCAACATATCATCGACATAGACTTCCATAGTTATCCCAAGCTGTGATTTGAACATTGCATTAACAAGCCTTTGATATGTTGCCCCTGCATTCTTCAGTCCGAAGGGCATGACTTTGTAGCAGTAAAGACCAACATCTATGACAAAGCTCGTATACTCCTGATCCGACTCATGCATCATAATCTGGTTATACACGGAGTAAGCATCCATAAAAGACAACAATTCGTGCCCGGCTGTTCCATCTACCAGCTGATCAATCCTTGGCAACGAGAAGCAGTCTTTGGGACAAGCTTTGTTTAAATCTGAGAAATCGATGCATACTCTCCACTTTCCATTCGCTTTTTTAACCAGTACTGGATTTGAAACCCAATTTGGATAAGTGGACTCTTTGATGAAACCATTCTCCATGAGCCGATCTACTTCTTCCTTTAGCGCTGCTGACCTTTCTGGGCCCTGGGTTCTCCTTTTCTGTTTTACAGGTGTGAGTTTCGGATAAATGTTCAGAGTATGTACAACAACATCTGGAGATATTCCACACATATCGGCATGACTCCAAGCGAATACGTCAAGATTTGCTTTCAAAAATGATATCAGCATATTTTGGACTGCGACACTGAGTTGCGAACCCACATTTAGCACTTTGTTTGGGTCTTTAAGATCAATAGGTATTGGTACCGTTACTTCCATCGGCACCACTCTATTCTCCCCTGCACTGGCCTTTCTAGGATCCATTTCTCTCCTCGCGCCACTATGCTCGCCAGTGCAGGGGCCACCTTGTACTTGCTACAAGGTTGGCTTTTTGATGCGGAGCGGGGCTGCCGCATCTTTTCCCATTTCTCTCTTCCTAGCCTCTCGAAGCTCTATAAGATAACATTCCCGTCCAGCATTTTGATCCCCTTTAATAACACCAACACCATTATTTGTGGGAAATTTCATAGTTAGGCACCACGGGGCGAGAATGGCTCTGAACGCTGCTAGAGTCGGCCGACCCAGGAAAGCATTGTAGGCAGAAAATCCATCAACAATTACAAAAGTCTGTTTCCGAACCACCTTTCTCTGTCCCTCTCCAAGTTCCACAAACAAGTCGACAGTTCCAATTGGCTACTGCAGTTCCCCAGTAAACCCAACAATCTTCTACGATGAAGCCTGAACGTCAGTCATTGGAATCTTCATTTGATCAAACGTCTTCTTGAAGAGTATATTGCAAGAGGCGCCGCAATCGACAAGCACCCTTCTTACAGTAGCTGGCCCGATTCCTGCAGAAATGACCAAGGGATCCATGGTTGGAGCTTCAATACCCATAGAATCCCTAGCTTTAAACACAATGTCATCATTAGAAGTTCTCTGTTGTTTCAGGGGTGCAGCGTCTTCCAAAACAAAAACATCTTCCTCCGCTGGGGTATACTTCAAAGCACGAGCATATCTTTCCATCTCACCCCAGCTTCTGCCCGCTGGGTGTGGGCCTCCTGTAATCATATTGATAACAGACCTTTCAGATTCACGTGCGGTAGTATCCTCACCCGAGCAAGATGGGTGAGTAGGGGGTTGCTGCCCCTGAGTAGTCGAAGTTGGGTCATTCCTGTTCTTCTTAACATACTGTTGTAGTTTGTTTTGTCTTAGCAATTCTTTAATCAAGCTCTTCAAATGACGACATTCGTTGGTATCATGGCCGGGTTGGTTATGAAATCGACAGAATTTTCCATTTCGCATAGCACTCTTTCCAGGCTTTATTTCAGTTGGTTTAGGATACTCCACGGCATCTTTGGTGGCAAAGAAGATATTCTCCGGAGTGTCGGTTAAGGGGGTGAAATCTGATGGTTTAAAGAAGCGAGATTTCTTTATATCTTTTTGTTTCTTCCCATCATTATTCTCCCTCTTCTGACTTCCGGAATCTTTCTTAGTTGAAGCAGCAGTATTATTTTCCACTCCTGTCACCACCACTTTCACTGGAGCAAGAAGATTTTCCAAGTGCATGAACTCGTCAGCTTTCTTATAAAATTTCTCGAGTGAATTTGGCTCCTTCATTTTCAGCCATTTCCCAAATTCACTTGACTTATCGATAGCCTGCATCAGATAAGTCAAAACCATCCGTGGCTCTGCGTTGTCGACTTCAGCTAGAGCTATGTTGAAGCGATTCAAGAAGGACTTAATAGACTCTCTCGGATTCTGCTCAAGGCTAGACAATGACATTATGTCTTTCGCCTTTGAAGCGTATAGTCTGAATTGCTCTTTAAACTTCCGAGTTAAATCGGAGGACTGGTCTACAGATCGGGCAGGCAGCTTTGTAAACCAGAGTAGTGCCACCCCTTCCAAGTATACCGGAAAGTACCGGCATTTAATTTCATCCGTTGCCCTGGCACCTGTCATGTGCCAATTGTATTTGTACAGAAATTGATTGGGATCGCTTGTTCCTCGGTAAGTTGGGATGGTAGGAGGAACAAACTTTCTTGGAAATTCGGCTTTCAGAATTTTTTCAGTGAACGGAGTCTTACTTGGAGCGAACCCCCAGTCGTTCTCATCTTCATTTCTTTGCATGCTCTCTTTCATGATTTGTCGTATCATTTCCGAGAGGTATTCCCCGTTGTTCAGAGGCTCTGCGGGGCAATCGTTAGTCGTTTTCTCGGAAGTTTTCTTAAACAAATGTTCGTGGAGAGTTGGTTGCGGCCTTGTCACTCCGGCTTGGGGAGGTGCCCCTTTGGCAGTACCGGCTGCCCTTTGAGGAATGTTCCTCCCTTCGGAGTTGTGAACGGCATCGGCAAAATTTTCTTCATTATTCGCTGGGTGACGGTTAGCTCCAAACATAGCATTCAACCTTTCTAGCATCAAGGTGTTCTGGGTTTCAATTTGCTGGTATAACCCAGACACTGCAGCATCTAACTCTGCTCGTGTCACTCCAATGCTCGGAGCTGCTTGACTTGATGAAGGAGAAGTAGAAGTGTTATCATGAGTGTTGACGGATCGGGTAGACTTGCGTTTTCTTCTGGGAGCCATTATTTCCGACAAACTTCTGGTTTTGAAAGAAACTTTTTTCCACAAACTCTTGTGAAGCAATGATGACAATATTCCTAAGTTGGGTTCTCAGTGAAAGCACCAAAATGTTAACGCTGAAAATTGAACGCTAGCACCCTAGTGTGTGTGTAGTAGTAATGTGAAAGCACCACCCATGATACGGGAATAAGAAACAAGTAGAAAAGTAGCAGAAAACAGTAAAAGACAACGATTTTATAGTGGTTCGGCTTAAGATCAAGCCTACGTCCACTTTGAATTCCTTTATTGCTGATTTTGGTTACAAATTGATACGATGCACTTCAAGATACAATACACTTCGATTCCTAAACACTTCAGACTAGTAACTCAAACTCTGATGTGATAAGGCTCTTTGAATCCATGTTGGATGTGCAAGACCTTTCTCGAAGCTTGTTGTAGTGTCTTGAATGTTTGGAAGGCTTAATGTGTTGGATAAGGTCTCAATTCGGCATAGTAACAACACTTCAGAAGATCAGCCAAAAGTCCCCCCACTGTTGGAGTTAGGGCTGTATTTATAGGAGTGATTCTGGGCGTGATTTAATCTCCAAGTCTTAGGTCGTGGATGACCTAAGTAAGGTCGTAGGTCGGCGACGACCTAGGGAATCTCTCGGATCTGTTGCTTTTTGAACTTGTCTTCGTCTGCTTAGGTCGCGAGCGACCTATCATAGGTCGTGGGTCGCGAGTAGTTTTAAGTTGTGATGGGACAAGGTTGCACTCAACTTTGGAACGGGTTAGCAAGTTGTAGGTCATAGATGACCTATGAGAGTAGTTGGCGATCTTATAATGCTGAGGCAACCAATGTAGCGACCTAGGCTAAGTCGTTAACTCGTTATGTCACTTAACTCGTTAGGTCGCTAAGTCTTAAATTCTCTTAGGTCGGTAGGCCGCTGCTCTCTTCAGAAGTTAGGTCGTTAGCTTCTTAGGTCGATAGGTTGCCAACTGTTAGGTCGCTTGGTCCTTTCGGTAGCTAGGTCGCTAACTACTTTAGGTCGCTTGGTAATTGAGTCGTTAGGTCGTTGAGTCCTTTCTGTAGCTAGGTCGTGGAATGCTTGAGCCATTAGGTCGCTATCTTCGTAAGTCGTTAGGTTGCTGCTCCCCATAGGTCGTAGGTCGCTGCTCCCCGTAGGTCGTAGGTCGCGAAGCAAAAGAGGGTTAACAATCAACAATCAAACATCCATCACAATCATCATTCAAATCAACCAATAAATAATAAAAATTTAGTAATCATCAATACAGGTATTAATTGGAAATTTTAACTTTCAATATTAAATTATATGATGATTAAATGCAATAAAAATCACATTTAACTTAAATGACAATTTAAATATATCAAACATCAACCAATCAATTTATAATCACTCCATAAATTTAATTTAACTAACATAAGACAATTTAGTAGCTGTGAGTGGGTTAAAACACTCACCTTTAATTTTAAATCGATTTGAAATCCAAAATAAGGCTCGAAATTCAATAGTCTTAGAATTCATCCAAACCAGTGCCAATATGTCCGGAATTTCGATACGATCCTAATGGAACAAATCGCGCCCAAATCCGAGTTCATATGAAAAATTATATAAGTTAGAATGTTTGAATTGAAATTTAGATAAAATAATAATAAAAAGAATTACCGCCACTCACAAACGGCCACGTCAACTACCACAACACACGAGAAACCCTAGCCCTCAAGACCTCATATGCGACTGAGCCTGTTCGAAGCCGCCGGCCTAAGATCGTCAACCGTCGCCGCTATGCTAGCCAAGACCCAGATCAGGCACCACTAAAACGTGCACCACTGCGAGCCGCCCCTTCGCACCCGAAGCCACGTGCTCCACCGCCTCCAATTGATAAGCACCACTGCGAGCTATAGAGCATTATCTAGCGAACCTCCAACCATCGACGACGAACGAGTAGCAGATCCCAGAGCTGCTCGACGAGCTCTACGCAACGGCACCTCCCGATCATCGATCGGGCGAAGATCCACCATTGGATCGTCCAAAACCTAGAATGGATGGCTATAGTTCATCCTCGATTTCTTGACAAATAGTGATTCGATGGCAAAAAGGAAATGCGGATCTGGGTTACGCTCGTCGAGAGCTTCAAAACAGTATATAATTTGATATGGTTTGGAGGAGTTTGATTTTGAAGTTGGTTTGGAGATTGAATTTAGGGTTTGGAATTTAACTATTTGCTGCCATTGAGAAGAGAGAAGCAGATAGAATTGTACATATAGGAATAAGAAATAGAAAGAGTGTTAGGGTTAGAATAGAACAATTTATATGAACAAGGCCCGACAAGAATATAAACACAATTGAATTGGTACGTATGACAATTGCGACCCAAAAAGCCCGTTCTGCCTCCAAAATGAAAATGGATCATCCCCTATACCAAAGTAGATGTTTTCGATAATTTTAAACTCAATGGAATAGGTTTTAAGTCATAATTCCATCGTATAAAAAAGTTAGCTTTATAATCAGCTTATTTCAAATTGATTTCAATTAAATTGATTTCTAGGCGTTTCGAGTCCGTATGATCAAACGATAAGTCCGATCACTACGAAACTTGAAACCCTACAATAATTCACCATTACAGATCCGATGAAACTGGTTTCGTCCAAATCCGAGACAGTGCTAAAATGGCTATTTTCACTTTAATTAAATAAATTAATATTAAATTAATTAAATCATTTTTTTTATTTCAAATTTAATGACCAACAATTTTCATCATTTTTTACTACTTGGACATTTACAATAATTTAAAACAAATTTACATATCAATTCAGTGTTAAATAATTCACTAGTTACATTGTTCAGTTTCAGTGGTTTATAAAATCCAAGTAATTATAATTTAATTCCAATAAATTGATTTAATTTGATTTCAATCTTTTATTCAATCAATTATTACTCTATAGACATTGTTAACATTTGTTTATATCTTATTACAGTAATATTCTACAATTATCATCTTTTACCATATTAGTTGCAATATTTCAATTGCATTGAATTTTTGTCAATTTTATAAAAAAATTAAATCCCAATAAATTAACTTATCTTGGTTTCAATCTTTTATTTAAATCAATTATTGCCTTATGAATATAATTGAAATTTCTGTACATTTTATTGCTTTCATCTTTTATAGTTATCATCTTAACTCATTTTACATAACATTTAATTTCATTTAATTATAACCGATTAAATAAATTGGTAACAAATAACAATTGTCACCATTTCTATATTTAATCACATTTGTATGTTTGTTATCTACACACAAATGTTATAGTTATTTACACAACACTAATTTTATTCAATTACAATTTATTACTTACTATTTCATTAATTAATACAACATTTAAATTATCAATTACTCTTTAATCCAATTATCAATTAATACACAAATTATTACAATTAAATTTCAATCAATAACCAATTATAACTTTTTAATCATTTCAATTAATTGGAATTACATTTAACGCAGTTATCAATTACCTTAAATTAATACTATTACATTTCATTCCAATTACATTCTTATTATTAAATCCCAAATTTTATTTCTTCGAACATTAAATCACAAAAACCTTATTAAATTAAATATTTTTAATTATCGAAAATTACTGGTCGTTACATTGTTTATACTTAAAACATTAGTTTGGGTCAAAGTGAACATAAGTGAAAGCAACTCTTTCGAAACCATTCTTTATTGCAAAAGGTATTGAGGAAGTTTGATGGTGTCGAAACTATCCTTTCAAAAGCCTTAAAACATATGGGTAAAACAATTGAAGGTTGGCTTCGAAATCCCTTTTGAAACCATTGCCTTTGAAACCCCTAACCCATTTCGAAAGCATAAGGAAGTGGCTTGTATTTATAAAAACAACTACACCTTTCCACAACATTAAAGTCTTCAATACCATCGAATGGTCATTAATTCTCAGAAGGGTTTGGACTTAGTCGAAACTACCCCTTTCGAAAGCTTTCAACAAAATCTAAGTAACTCCTTTGGAAGCTACTTCTTTAAAACATAGGCGGCGACTCTCTTTTGAAGCCTCTTTGAAATCCCCATTTCGGTACCATAGGTTTCGACTATGCCGAAACCCCTTTTATAAACAGGCAACCGTTTTACTTTCAAAACAAAATGAAACCAAGGAACCATCCCCTTTGAAAGCTACCTTTTGACACCCAACCTTCCTCCTTTCTCTAATCCACTACGCACCATCTAAATGATACCATATGTATTGGCTTACTGGTTTTGACCTAGAAGGTTTCGACTATGTTGGAGGTGGAAGGCCTGAGTCGAAATTCGAATCGCCCTCTTCCCCTTCCCATTTGATAATCACAAAATCTCGTCCTCCTCAAATAACCGGAATCAAATCCAGCGACTCGTGAGTGAATCGCGAGCGAGCATCACGCAATGCTCGTATATACGAAGTTCGGGAAGAGGGATGAGTGTAGCAGTGTCGCGTTCGAATAGGGAAAATGGCGGCGGCGAGATAGCGGTGGCTTCGATTCCCGTTGATCGACATTGGGTCAGCACTAGGGTTTCGCGATTTATACCAGGCGAGTGCGATGGTCAGGTCAATGGCAACTCTGGTGTTTGCGCGAGCGTGGGCGAGGTGATGTCGCGACTGGTGGAGGCTCATGATAAAAACAATACACCTTCTTAATTACTACTTAATTATATTATTAATTAAATTAAATAAACTTAAGGTCTTAAGTTAATAAGCTAATGATAATTAATTTCAAGATTTATTTAAATAAGATTTTAAATGATAATTAAGAAGTTAATTAAGATAAATGACTTATTCTTTAATTAATTAAAGTTTGGTGATTAAGGATTAATTAATAAAGGTAATTAAAGGGTAATTAATTAATTAATGATTAATAATTAAAGATTTATTAATGAGAGTAATTAAAGATTATTAATTAATTAATTAATAATTAAAGGTAATTAATTAATAACTAAAGGATAATTAATTAATGCGATTAATTAATGGATAATTAATTAATGTGATTAATTAATGGATAATTAATTAAGGTTAATTAATCAATGTAATTAATTAAGGTTAATTAATGTAATTAAGTAAGGATAACTAATTAATAAGTAATTAAGGGATAGTTAATTAATGAAAGTAATTAAGGATGGTTAATCAACTAATGTAATAACAAATGGTTTGTAATTAATTAATGTTAATTAAGCTGGGTTAGGTAATTAATTCATAAGTAATTAATTTAATTGGTTAAATTAATTTAATTGTAATTATGTGATTAATTAATCTTGCATAGGGATGATAAATTAATTAGGATGTTAGAATTGATTAATATTATGTTAATCGGTGATGATTTGTGATGTGCAATACTTTGGGTATAGTTGTGATAAATATAAGTTATTTATCTGTGATGTAGTTGCTATGTGGATACAATGTTCTGAATTAAATTAAATTGTTTAAACTTAAAAACAACTTAGATTAAAGATGACACTGAATTCGAAGAGACTGGGGTCGGGTATAAGTAAATACCCGAAACCACTTCGATTAGTAATCTACTATAATTCTTTATAGATTTGATTATAAAATCAAATAGGCTGGAATGTAATAAAATTAAGTCAAATGGACCATTGAAACTAAGTAACGGTACTTAGATATTACCTTGTGAAATAAGTGTTTGACTATAACAAGACTGAACTTGTTGTGAGGTACGAGTTACCCGGGATTTAAAATATGTTTATAACTTAGTATTTCAAATTATATGGTTTTACTCACGCTGGTTTCCAGCCTGACCCGGGTGTTACTTTATTGTAATGCTTGGGTCAAACCGAGTATTACAGATTTTCAAGTAAGGACGTTTTGGAACTCAGATGGCGAGCTGGATGGCAGGAACGTATAGAGTTTATTCTGCTGTGTATTGGGATTGTATTGTTTGTATTCTGGAACAAGTTGTTATAACTATCCAGTTTATTTGAGAATGAATTGTACTCTGATACATTGTTGTAAAGTGACAATTATAGCTTTCTTGTGTAAATGCTATTATTTGATATTATATTTGATCCGCTGCGAATGTGAGATTCTGTGTTTTGTTTTCTGTTCTTCTTCTACCTCTTTCTTCTTAACCCTAACAATCTGGAATTTCCAGCATCGATTGCCCGGCACTTCTACAGTGGACGTATTAGTGTCGAATTTTCGGAGTCGAAAATTTCGGGTCGTTACATTTTCTAAAGAAGGCAGAACCCCCTTTTTCTAAGCCAAAGGCTATTTTTACCAAATAAAGTAAACTATTTGTAACAAACTTGCCTACTTGTAAACTTTTGATTGGATGCCAGAAACTTTCAAATAATTGGGTAATATTTGCCACATTTTCTCAGATCTAAAAACATGATAACTTTTAACAATTAAGCCCTTCTTATTATCAAAATAATTAAATTATTTAGGTCCTCCTTTCAAAATAAATTTAATTTCCATACAAAATCACTTAGTAAAAAGCTCCAAAAATTCTAGAAATTCACTTTAATCATGTTATCTAATATCATAATTTCAGACCCAAATCCTTAATATATTTTCCAAAATAAATTTATAAACCCGATGTTTGTACCAAAATTGGGCACAACACTCTTCGAATGTAATTGAAGGGATGAGAATGAAGAAATTAAATGGAAAAGGAGGCTAATCTAACAATCACACCAATAAAATCAAACAGAAATAGAAAGAGACAAGAGTTTATAGTGGTTCGGCGTAGTAGCCTATGTCCACTTTGGATAGTTTTACTGTTTATTGATGATTGACAACTGATTACAATGGTACAAATCACTAGCTCTCAAGTTATAATGGAGTTGTAGCAGAGTAACGACATAGAAACATCAAAAATTCCTTTTTCCGTAGGCATAGGGGTGCTATTTATAGGACTAGATCTGGAAATATCTCCCTTAAAGCTCGGAATACCTCTTTTCACATGTGGGTGGGCCCACCAGATCGATCTGGGGTCATTTGGGATCGATCCAAGTGCATTTTGTATCGATTAAGATTGGCTCCATTTGAGCTGCGATCGATCATGGTAGTTCTTCAGGTGATATGCAAGCTTCTGTGAAAATTTCATAGCATTTGGACTTGTAGTTTTTGAGTTATGATCGATCCAAGGTTGATTTTATGGGTAAGCTGGTAGCTACGTATCGATACATTCGTATCGATGCTCCTTCGTATCGATAGGTTGTGCATTGATGACGTGGAGTGAGAATTTCATGGAGATCCATACTTCATGCTTGTAGACCACTTCTTTTGGTTAGACTACTTCCTATGTATCGATGCTTGGTGGTTCCTTTCATATCGATCGATTTATTAATGATTTTGTATCGATGCCAAAGTCATCCCTCTATATCGATACTTGGTACTTCCTTTCATATCGATCAAGTGGGTGATCGATACGAAGCATGCCGCTATTGCCTGATGGATATGAAATGGATGGATGCGAAGTCGATGGATATGAAGTCGATGGATACGAAGGTGATGGATACGAAGTAAACATGTTTCATATGAATCTTGATCGATCCATAACTTAAGCATACGAACTCCGATTGACCCGAAATTGGGAATGTTGCTTTCCATAGCTTTGTTTGTCATACCATGCTAACTGTAGCTCGATCTAGACTCGGACAATATTTGCCCGTATCCATCGTGGACTCATAGATAGCCGACCTTCGGGACGAATTGTCTTCAATCTCTAGTCAAATCCTTGGTGTCACGGCCTTGCCAAAAGGCGGGATAACACCCAAATAAGCATATTTTCCTTTGAAAATTCATAACTAATTCTCCACGATTGGGAAAATTATAAAAATTGAAACCTAACTCCAAAATCATGTTTTCCATAACATATAATTTTTCCATGGCATTTAGAAATAACTGAATCTCGGTTTTACCCTAAAACCATGCATATCTCCTTTAAACCATCATGTTTAAACCAAATAAATCATAAACCAAGCATATCATCATTCAATATATCATAAAAATGAACTTACCCTTAAATCCTAAAACATATGATTATAAAACCAAAGTAGAGATGTAGTGATTATTATTTACCTTAGATTGGATAAGGAAATTGATTGATTGAGATTGGTTTCTTCTAGCTTGATCCTAAGCTTTAGATTTTGATTTGTCTCTTCTTCTTCTCCTTAATGGCCGGCTCCTTACTTCTTACAGTTATAATTTTGTTTGTGATAAAAATGAACGTGTATGGCTAAGGGGAATAGTATAGCGGTGGGAATATGGGCAGCTATTTACCCTAATGTGCTTTTGTTTATTTAGCTATCACTTAACCATTTATAAGTTCATTTAGTTTAAACAAGCATGGCCACTTAGTTTATTGATCAACCTCAATCTCCTTATCTATATTATTCTATTTAATTTATTCTAATTAAATCTCCTGAATAATGTCAATAAAAATTATGGGTGTTACATATGTAATAAGACAAATATGTCATTTCTTTTCGTTTGGTGAATAAAGCTTTGGATTTTGCTTCATATCTATGATCTACCATTGCATGCTAGTTATGACATACAACCAACTAGATCCCACTGTACAGTGAAGTCAACATGACTTGATAGTGATCATGCTTCGACCGATCACTTGTTGAATGGAACCCATACTTGGTGGTAAGATGACTGACTAAGGGGAATTGAATTCGACAGTTTTCCAAACAACTCCAATTTCCTAGAGTGTGAATTATATTACAAACATTAATGGGTGCAAACGACCACCTAGGGAATAACTCTTGGCCATGGAGCATGGATATGAGTACAAATGAATAAATAAGTGCGATTCGACCACTTACTACTTAACCAACTCAAATCTGAATTCGACAGGATGAGAACGAAGTTAGTGAATATGGAACTCTACCATCCACTAATTAATTCTGCCAACCTAAGATAGGGGCAAAAATATAGTTGTTTAACCATAGAGTTCGACAGTGTAACATTAAGGCTCGACCCTAACATTTGAATACGACTCAAGGCCACGACCTTAGAGAGGCCATAAGATTGATGAATCAAGCCAACATCCAAGTTAACGAGCAATGAATTACAAGTACATTAAATGGAAAATGTATTAGCTTGATCATATAAGAAAATACACATAAGAGTTCTACGAAATCAAGAGAATTTTTATTCACAACAAACTTGTAAGTTGCAGAACAAATTTATCCAAAAAAAAAGAATTATAAGCAAGGGTCGTCGCACAAACAAGGCCAACAAAAGAGAAAACATAGCAATGTATGCTATCTACACATCAAGCTGATCCGACAGCTACTACTTGTACTTCTTGTCCGTATTTGATTTCTTAGGGGTGGATCCACTCGAACTATCACTCGGTCCTTTCTTTGATCCCGAACCACCTCTACATCTTTTTGGAGGGACATCGCTAAATACGGGGATCAAAGAAGCATCATCTTTAGAAGTAGGAGGGATCTCATCCCTAGGAATCGAGCCTCCTAGAGGAATGACTTGAAGCGGGACAGGATTTGGATCACTAGGGTTCATGTCAACTAGCTCGGTCTTAGCCTTTTCTTCAACAACTCTTCCTTCTCAATGCGCTCCTTTAAACTAAGCTCTTCAGTGGGCTCAGAGGTACTCGTGATCATAATGTAGTCATCAATGGGGATTTCATAGCACGAATCACCACTTCCCCTTAACAATGCATCCACCATATGCTCATCAAATATGAAAGTCTCCTCTTTTGGAATGTCTTGAGTTGTAGCCGAGGTAGTAACTGTAACAGACTCTGATGCGGGCACTTAAGGCCCTAGTTGGAATTCTTAAGGAGGAGGAACTATGGCTAGATGACCAAAAGCTGAGGAAACATAACTAAAATGATTAGAAATATCAACCAACAACACCCAACTTTTTGAAAGACGGGAGGTGTCAACGATATACCTTCTTCGGTCTGGCTCTCGAGATGAGTTGGGGTACCTTTAGAACTTTGTTTTGGAATTTGAAAAAGTTCATTGTGAATTTCATATTGAGGCTTTTCTAGGTTGTATCCAGGAACAATGAAAGAACCAATGGCAGTGCTATGAATACCCCAACACATTACTGGTAGATTAGTTGCAGCATCAGGTTGCATAGGCCCAGAACTTTCACCCACTTCATGATGAGAGGCAGCAGCTGCCTCTTACTGAAATACAGGTTGGGCATCATGTAAAAATTTATTTTCATCGCCTAGTAAGATCTCACCCTCAAACCTTGTCGGTTTAATCTCCTCTTCATTGAGCGTCTTCTTCTCCTCGCCAAAAAAGAAATTCTCAAGCATGCAAAAGCTTGTAGGGATAGTCATCTCCAAGCCATTCTAGGTTTTTGTGCTTAAGAACATTGGCGTTGAAGAGAACGAGTAGTGGGTAAAACTCATTCATCACTTCCTCTCTGGTTATCTTCTTAGCGGCATCCACTTTACGTTGAACGAGGACATCAATGTCATTAGATTTCTCAACGACTGCATCCCTTTCGAGCCTAACATTCACTAGCTCCTCGCAGGCATCCTGGCCAATCTTTTGCGCTTTACTTTCTCCTTAATTTCACATTAAAATTTAGCTTCAAGTTCTGCTATCCTATTTTGGGATGTATTTCTTTCAAGTGCAAGTTGATGGTTTCGATGATGCAGCGCTTAAATTTCATCTAAATGTCTGGTCTTTTCATCCTTTAAAACTTTGACGGCGGTCTCAGTTCTTCTCCTGGCCTCTACCTGAAAGTTCCTTGAAGCTTCCAGCTCATTTGTTAAAGTTTCGATGATCCTCTTATCTTGTACCTCTTGGCGCTTTAGCTTTTCAATCTCTACCGCTCGTTTGAAGGGTACTTTGGCAATTTTCTCTATAGCGTTCATCCACTCATTATACTGCCTATGGATATAAGTAATACAATCCATAGTCATTTTTTGAACTCTTTGGGGACCATTTTTAGATTAGGAGGGAAGAAAAAACCCAAAAAAGCACAAATTCAGAAAGTCTTCCCTGAGCTAGGCCATGCGAGTGTCTGGATCAATTTCATGCTCCTCGATAGTTGTTGTAATGTCAGCACTTTCCTTGCCTGACTTATGGGGAGCAACATGCTCGCTACGATGATGGAGATCACCAAGTCGCTGAGAGTGAGAGGGGACTAATGGCTATGGAGAAACTGTAGTAGAAGAAGGACCATGAGAAGAATCAATAGGCAGGTCCTGATGATCAGTTAGCTTTTCAGAACCCTTCGAAGGAGGGGATCTAGATTTTGATTGATGCTTCTCATAGGAGGACCTGTCTTTGTCACCTCTATCCTAACGATCTCGATCTCAACTGGAGCGATATATGAGATCATAATCATAACCACCGCCTTGATGATACGGGCCTAAACGTGAGCCCGAAGTTTGGCGAGATAAGTCCAGGAGAGTCAGGAACATGTTCCTCTTCTTCACCATGGTTCTTACGAAGAATAAAAAGGAATTGACTTTAAATATTGAAGGGCACAAGATAAATGCAGTGCAATATCGTGAAGTGCAAATGTGTGCAAGTGTCCCTATGTTCCCCCCAACAGACTAAATGCTGGAGCTTTTCTCGTTGGAGTAACCTCTCCTTTAGTAGTAGATAGGAAATCTGCACCGGTTCTGGTAGGAGAGTCTGACCCCCCCTAATGCTCATATCAGTAAAGTGAAAAGTTCCTTTGGGTAGAATCGGCAAGTTTGATAATGATTCAAGTGGTTTGCCTAAATGGTAAAACGGTTGAGATGCGGACAAATCGAGAATAACTTGAGGAGTAGCAGACAGCTTGGCTGATTAGAAAGACGACTCTTATAACATCGATAGATGATTTTCTTTCCATTTCTTTTTTTTGGAAGTCGAGGGTTGTGGGGTTTGAGGATTTTTCCATGACTCTAAGACTAGATCCTTCATTATCACGACTAGGCTCGTCACCTTCAGGTTTTTTAGCGTCTAAATCGATGACCTCCTGAGCTCCCACGACTGGGGGGCACGACATGATAAACCTAGTTGCCCATTTACAAACAGCGGCCCGTTGTCTTGCCAATGCAACTCGAGCAATATTCACTAGCCCTGTGCTCCGGCCTTCTTCCATCAGACAAAAGGTGATGAGAGGTTCATCGGTATGGAGGCACTCAATGTCTCTATCTTCAGGCAGCACATCCTTAAGTTGAGACTTCTTCCTCAAGATGTTTACCTTCAAGCCGCAAGATAGTACCTGCAAAAAATAAGAAAGATTGCTTAGTCTAGGATATGACTTGGATACAAGCATATGAATTAAAGTGAAGAGTGACATTTACGTCTTTCCAACCACCGTCGCGCGAGTCAGGCGGACATCGCACAAAGAACCATTCGCTTTTGAAAGCGCTTAATTTATTCTAAGTGCCTACTAAGATTTGGCACTTCTTAACTGACTCCAGAAATGTAAACAAGAGACTTCTCGTCTATTGCTTGAAGGTGAATATGAATCGAATGTCCTTCAGTAGTTAGAGGGCGATATAAGAACTCCATAAACACCGTGTAAATATAGTTGAGTAGGGCGTAGTTATTCAGATGCATTTGCATCGGGGCTATCCTCAAATAATGTAGAACCTCGCCGATGTATGAATTAAATTGCAGAAACATCCAGCTCAGCACATAAATTTATTGTATGTTGTATATCCCTCCAGGGGCATGTAAGCTATATCGTTACATGACAGGACAAGTACATCGTCAAATGAAATCCCATGTCTCTCATAAATTCGGCGAAGAGCGGTTTCACTAATCTTCGAGGCCATCGAATCCAGTGGATCTTCCAAGAAGACTGCATCTTCTAAAAGTGTCGAGACTAGGATCAATGATTTATACTGGAAGAGTTGGAATGATGGAGAGTAAAAAAGAATGGTGGACCAAAGCTTTTTGATTGCTTGAATTGATAACTAGAGGATGGACAGTCTTATTCAGTGGCAAAACCCAACTCTACACCGAAATTACAGTGCTGAGAAGATGATCTAGCGGGCATAGCTGCAAGACGTTTTGAACGTCTAGAATCCATTGATATTAAACATAGTAAAAAAATCATTATTAGATAAAATAACTTGTATCCCCAGTGCAAAGTGAGTGCTAGTGTTGTATGGTAAAGAACCATGCAATACGGTGATAAGTTACACAGAATTAGGGACGGAAAGGACAATGAGACTTCGGAGTTTGGCCAGAGTAACCGTTGTTACTGACCATCCCTACCGGTTCTTTACATCGTTAGGTAATGGTTTGCTTGAACCTTAAGATCGATTGTCAACCGGTTGAAGATTGATTTTTATGTTAATAATTAGATGAGCTTCAAGAGAGTTGTCCAAGGCATTGGTCCATGTCATGGTCTGAATGTCATGAATGTCCATGTATGCAGTTCAAGTCATATGCAATAAATATATGTTCGATCAAGTGTTCAAAGTTGAAGTTCATGTGATCGAATATCATTTTTAAAGATTGTTTCTTAAAACCGATCGTTCATTAAAGAATAGCCGATCATTCTAAAATGATCGTTCATATACGAACGTCCTATAACGATCGTCATAGTCAAGTCATGTGTCACACCTTTCCTCCAACCAATCATTCCCATCGATCCATATCTGATCATTCTTTTCAACCATTCCACCCGATCATTTTCTTTCATTCTCTATCTGGTCATTTACATCAACATTTAACCAATCGCTTGGACCGAGCCATCACCATACAATCATTCAATATGCTGCATCGTTCTCGTATGATCGTTCCATAACTATACTCAACATCAACCCCATACGATCGATTCATATGATCATTTCACAAGTCGATTCATCTACTTCGAAGATTCACCAAGTCCATGGCTGCAACCGATCGTCATGGGCAATCGTTTTTGACCCATAAATCCAACTTAACCCCTTCACTATCTCCATAATGATCAGTACGAAGCAAATGAGCGTTCAAACGTCTCATCTCTTCCAACCTTCTTCAAATCTGCCAACTCCATCATCTTAATCGAATGCCTCAAGATCAATAAACCCAAAGTCGTGCTATCAAATCCATATACAAATCAAAATCGACCTACCTATATTAAGATTCAAAGAGTGAAGCTGGTTTGAATTCGATCTTGCACAAGATTTTAAAATAGGAGTAATAATAACTAGTATGGTGAAGTTTTAAAGGTGAAGGATCAGTCTTTAATTTGAAAATTTGGATCGTGATTTGGAATGATGAAGATAAGGGAAGGGTAGTTTTTCTTTTTTGGTTCAGTTGGAAACGATGCAAAAGTAAAGGAGGGAAGGATGGAGCGGCTAAGTGAAAGGTGTTTGTATGAGGATGGACCAAGCTTTTTAAAACCCTTAAAGTAAATCCATACGATTGTTACTTATTGATCATTTTATAACGATCGTTATATATCGATATATAACTATCATTCATTTAGAACGATTCATCATTCCCTCACACCTGCTAATGATCGGATATGGTTGTTCCTAAAAAAAGGAGAGAAACAACAATCGTAAACAGACGATCCATATTTAATGGATCCTCAATTATCCCTCAATCTATTCAACAACAAGCGATTCAGTGTGATCGTTTATTGAAAAAACTCGATAGCGACCCATGAACGTGCAATCATGATCGGGGGTCTGGTATAAATATGTATATATAATAGTATACGGTTCAAAAATTCATTTTCTTGAAATCAATAGGAATTGAATGTTCACCTGAAATAAATTGGAGAAGAGGCTAAGTCAGATTGATGGAGCCTAGCAATCACTAAAAACAAAAATAAGATAATCATATTCAAGCTATAATCTAGTATTTATACTATTGGGGATTGACCAATGGTTGTGACAAACAGAAGGAGATGTGACTCTCAATAAAAGAAACTCGATAAAAGGATGGCGACTATTCAATAAATTGAATGGAATCCTTTTTTATGATTCAAGTTTGCAACAATTCAAAGCGTGTCACGTTCAAACAAGAAATACTTTAGGGGCAAATGTTATCCGACCTTTTGGCCTGGCTATATCTGGACTAATCAGAAGAGACGGACTCAATTGTTGTCAGGATCAATGTATAAGATTAACGATCACGAAGCCTAGCGATCAGGATTAAATGATAATAAGATGCAAAAGTAAAGCGCAAGCCACAAGTGAACTCAATAAAACACTTAGAGCATGGAAGTTCACTACTCCCTAGAGCTAGATTAGGTACGATCCATATTCAATAATATGGATCATATCATATTGATTCCATAGCTTAATCAAACAATGAACGATCGATATCTCAAGATCCATAATTCCAACACACTTGAAACTTTCAGAACATCAATATATTAGAGAGAGGAGTTCGTAGGAATGATTGCATATCAAGATGGACAAATTTGAACGATCGTACAAATTTAGTCAAGCGCACTAACTTGATGAAGATTGGTTATTATCCCACAAAATACAACTCAAAATGACACCAAACTTTGGGAGCATACATTAGAGATATGGGAGAATCACCATGAATGATTGCATCACCATCAGAGTAAAAATGAACGATCGGTCCAAATTGAGAGTTAGAACTTGCGATCTTTCTAATGGGTCCCTACAGATCTGGAGAGCCTTATAGAATTTCCAACAAGATATTTTGTCGTCTTCACCTATAAATACAGGCTTCTTTCTTCCTTTAAAGGACTTTTACACTTCTGGATACTTTGGACTCTATTGTAATCAAGTGTTATCATCATTACTTCATTATAAATAGATTTGCAAGTGATCGATAAAACAAAATTTTCAAAGTAGATGTAGGCATACAATGCCGAACCACTATAAATTCTTGTATCTATGTTATTTCTTAATTCTGATAGCTTATTACTTATCCTCTCTGTTTAATTTTTATTATTATTCATTTATTTCTCTACTATTCTATTCTTGAGTGTTTATGCCCACTTTTGGTGCAAACAATATTTATCTTCAAAACATGCAAATATAATGGAAATGTGTATGAACGTTCATGGTTAGCAACTAATACATAATACACCTGTGTAAAGTGGATGCATGGATGCTATTGAACTACACATTGTATTTGCATGATTTACTTACAATATTGGGTTAGCCTACACTAGGTAAGCCAAGACATCAATATCCTTGTTAAAAACATTCTTATTGTAGTATGTACCATTTAGCAACTGTAGCTCTATTATTTATTATGCTTACTGGTTGATGCATAGGAAAAAACATGTAGGGTATGACAGTTGTTAATACCTCTAGGCATCCACTCAATATATATATATATATATATGTATGTATGTATGTATTGTTATCCCGCCTTAGTGTTATGATACCATGGGGCTGGCTAAATGTATTTGTGATCATCAAGGCAGGAATTCTGGAGAGATGATTATCAGGTGCGGAGATTAGTTATAAGCAAGGCTCTGGGTGATAGTCAAGCGGGTTCAGACGAATGACATCCCAGAATTGGCTAAGTATGGACTGGAGCTTCCACTAGGCAAGGGATCGGATCAGATCACTATGGCTATGAATCACTCGGATTGGCAGTTCAACTCAACGATGATCACTCAATAACTCAACAAATACTAGGGGAATCACGCAGATAGCAATGGAAATATGAAGAGCAAGCATAGAATGGGGATCGCTGACCCCTTATCCAACCATTTTTGGCGAGCAGGTCTGTTTGGTCTCGATATTTTGCATGTGGATTTTTAGCTGGATATCTCGTCGTCTTCTACTATAAATAAAGGATCATTGGCTCATTGCAGAGGATCTTCTTTTGGCTCTTCTTCGTTGTTTCTCTTTCCTTCCTCTATTAATTTTCTAAGGCTAAAACAAACTGTATTTGTTATCCTACAGTATAATAAAACGATTATTGGAGTGGACATAGTCCAGAGTTTGCCAAACCACTATAAAATTTGTGCGTTCATTTACTTTTTTGCTACTAAATTTATGATTTGTGCATTTAATTCTCTGCTTAGAAATTGTGATTGGATTGGTGGTACTTTTATACTGTTTGGGTGTTGGCGAAAACCATTTTTAACGCCAAAATTTTGGTGCTTTCACTTAGAAAACTTGCATCTGCGGATTTGATAATTTGGATCTCTAATTTGAAGGCTTGGATACTTGAATCTAGGAATCCATGTCTAGGCAATTAACAAGGAGAGCATTGGAAGACCGGAGTCACCATGGAGAAAGTTAGAAAGCATCCCTAGAAGCTGGAGCTAATCAACCCTCTGTCCACATCACTAGCAACGAGATGGTATGAGATGGAGATTATGATGGATGTTATGCAAGAGTAGATGACAAAGAGGCAAGAGGAGATGATGCATAATTTCCCTAGGCAAATTGGACAAGCTAAAATACATAACCAAGGACTTAGAGCGATAAAACCTGTTGTCAATCTGGATCAAGAAATTGGGGCAACATGAGTTTCAGAAAATCAGAACCAGAAGTATGGGGTTGAAGCTAACAGACAAGAGAATGAATCGAAGCAACCGGGGTGGGCCCCAACCAAGCTGGAGCGATCGGCATTGACCCCCCCATAGAGATCAGCACTAGTCACCCATGGCAATGGGGCATGCCCCTGGGTCAGGCTGGATCGATCACGTTAGGCCAGTGGTCCATGCTGTGTAGGGTGGTGCAGGTTAGAATGCGGATGCGTGTCCAAAGGAGTATATTTCAAGATTCCCTCATTGAGACGAGGGAAGGCTAGAAAGGATGATTGGAGGTAAATGTAAGAGATACGAAAATTTTAAACATAATCAATCAATATATACATCATGTTCTTATCAAACCACACCATATTCGATCATATATTACACACCATATTAAAATCAATCTAAACCATACTAATCTAAACCAAATCAAATCAAACCAAACAATTCAACCCAAATCAAAGTAAATCAAACCACATATGTCAAATCAAACATTTCTTGGAACTTGAACCCATCCTTCTTCACAGAAGATAGGATTTGCTTTTATAACATCCCATTCTTCATTATCTTTGTTCAAAGTTCCTTCTGGATTCGCTTCAAGTTCTTCTTTATTGAGGGCAGAGATCATCTATCGAATGGCATCAAAGTGCATTTCTTGTTCCTTTATCATCTGCATTTGGCTTAATTCTAAGTGTGGTTGATTACGAAGGATAAAAGTAAGTATGTTCTTGAAGGATTTAGAGCTTCTTTAAGATTCTCACTTAGATTATGAATAGAAGAGACCATTTTTTGATAAAATATGAAGAAATTCAATGGAAAATAAAGAGAATAGAAAGTATACATTTTCTGAAAGAAACAGGTATTTAAAGAGTTAGAAAGTCATTTGAAATGAAAAGATACAAGGTAGTTATGTCAATTTCAATTTCAGAACAAAAAACAGTTTCTAGCAATTACATGTCGACATGGGGGGTAGGGGGGATGTCGACATGCCAATGTTAATTTTGACAATTTGCTTTGTTTCTTTATATTATGTACAAGTCTATATAAACTTATATAACAAGCATTCCAGAGATATTTTAGAGCTAATAAATAGAAATAAAGGATTTTCATTGATAATTTTAGTTAATATTACATAAAACGATACATAATATTAATTAAAGAGAGATAAAACTAATACAACATGAAATGAAACTAGTATTAGTTAGAGGATGATGAAGATGACGATAATCCAAGCTTGTGACTCACTTTCCCAAAGAACTTGTTCATTTTAGTGGAAATCTTGTCCAACTTTTTACTAACGGATCTTTTGAGAATCCGTTGGTTTTCCACGATAACCTTTTGGTTCTTGAGAAGTGTTTTGTTGGTTGGATTGGTAGGAGTGATAGGGTATTCGATGCTTTCCAATGAAGTCTCTTCCTCCTCCTCTCCTTCTTCTTTAATTTCCATCTCCTCCCCTTCCTCCTCCTCCTCCTCCTCTTCTTCCCTCTCTTCATGAGCCAATCTCTCATTCTTTTCGGCAAGTGTTTCATATGGTTGAAACACAAGCAGAATTCTCATGAGAGAGATGTTAGCATGGTTAAACACTTTTCTAGAAATGAATTCCTCTCTCTTATAATCAACACCAAAGTAGTTGAAAATTCGAGTTAGGTAAATTCCATGGTATAAAGTTTTTTCACCTAAAGTAAAATTTTTGGACGAAGTTCATCCAAAATTACTTGCGCCCAATTAATGTCATAGTGCCCAAAAATAGCAAAAGGAGCCTTACAAACTTTTAAGGTCGGGTGATTGAAGTTTCCCAATCTTGAGTTATGGTATGTTGCAAAAGAAGGTTTGCAATTTAGCTTTAGGATGGAAATTTTGATTTATAAACTCAAAGTTATAATCCCCTTCAAAAATGTGATGAAATGTCTCACGATCATGTTCATCAATTTTGAAATCTGAAAGATCCATCCTCGTACTCTTACAACTAAGAATGTTACCCAAAATCTCACTATTTAAAATAATATGCGTTACTTTAACGCTACTCCACACTTCCCCTTTGTTTCCTTCATAAAAACCACGTTTCAAATTTGCATAAAACATTTTGACAAGGTTCGGATAACAAACATAATCATTTTGAGAATCATCAATTAAGCTAAGAATTCGATTCTCTTCGAAAAGAACATTGACCTCATATAAAGGAAAATCACTAAAGATAGCAAATTTTCCCGTATGGACCTTTTTAAAGTTTACATAGCTAATGTAAGCTTTAATAGCTTCCGGATCATTGTAGAGAAACTTTGGTATTCTTGGACAGTCTAATGGTGGATGGAGTGCTTGAGGAAGCCATTTTTGAAGAAAGTAGAGAGCTTGAGAGTTTGTAAGAGAGTTTGAATTTTGAAATGAAAGTGAAAGGATAGGATAAAGTTAAGGAGATAAATAGATATCTAAGAGCCACGTTCTCTGGTCAAGAGATACCTTTTTTGAGCTTTGGAATTGGTGAAAAGGTGAAGGGAAATTCAAAGTTTTGAATTCAAATTTGGACTTTAAATTTCTGGCAGGGATGTCGACACGGGGGTAGGGTCATGTCGACATGGGTCCCCTAAATAATGTGACTTATTTTTCCTACTTTATTTAATATCTATATTTATATATATCCTATAATCTAATTTATAGTTTATCTAAAATAATATTCAATATAATAACACTTTAATATTAATATTTTAATGTTAAAATATTATTAAATTAATATTATTTTGAAAATCAAAATTTTAAATTCAAACAACTAGCAATTTCAAAACATGTAAACAACCGAACATTCAAACAGGCAATTTCAATCAATATAATTGAAATGTGTACCTATTTTTAGATCCATATTTTCGAGATCATCAGACTCGCGAATAGCTGTAAAACACATGTTTGAATTTTCCGTCTCTTGATCTTCATCACTAGAGGATGAGTCTGAATCATCTAGTGCAACAATATATACTCTCTTTCTTTTCTTTGATGAATCATTACTTGAAGAAAATTTCTGTTTATATGGATGCAGACGGTTTCTTTTTAAGTGGCCTGGCTCATCACCATTATAGCATCTGACATTGTTTTGAGTCTCATTACTATTTTCAGAATTCTTGTGATCATTTCTCTGGTAATTGTTCATCTTTCTGTATTTCAGAAACTTTCTAAAATTCCTTATCATCAAGGCTATTTCTTCATCGTCGTCAATGTTTGAGTCTGAACCATCAGTTATTGCATTGAACGCTATTGACTTCTTTTCTGTGGCCTTGCTTTCTCTTCTCCCTTGCATTTGTACTTCAAACGACATCAAATTTCCAATCAATTCTTCAATTTTCAGAGTACTAATATCATTAGCCTCCTCAATTGTTAGAGTCTTCTGATCCCATTCCAGAGTGAGTGAATTAAGAATTTTTCTAACCTGATCTTCTTCGGAAAATTTCTTTTATAATGCAATTAGTGAGTACACAATGTCTTAAAACCTATTGTACATGTCTGAAATGGACTCATTTGGATTCATCTTGAATAATTGAAACTAATTGGTCAAGATAGATATTTTGGTCTTTTTAACTTTACTTGTTCCTTCATGAGTAACTTGCAAAGTTTTCCGGATCTCATATGCAGACTTACAGACAAACACTCTAACTCATTCCTATCAAGTGAACAAAATAGAATATTCATGGCTTTGGAATTGTTTTGTGCAACAGTCTTTTGCTCAGTAGTTCACTGTGCAAAATCAGTTGTGGGTTCAATGTACTCAGTTTGTGTGATATTCCAAGTGTCTAATCCTATTGATTGTAGATAGATTTTTATCCTACATGCCCAATATGCATAGTTACTGCCATTAAAAAGTGGTGGTCTGGCAGTAGACTGACCCACTACAAACGAACTAGTGATAGTGTTGACATTACCAGTGTTGACATCCATTTGAAAACTTTTCAAAAAACAAATTATGAAAACTTTGAAAACCAATGCTCTGATACCAAATGTTGGAAATGCGGATTACGGATCTTAAGGCTAGATTAACACGAGAGGGAGGGAGGGGTGAATTGTATTTAATGGATTTTATGGAATTTTGAAATCTTTTCAAATTAAACACAAACAGATGCAATTCACAAACACAGAGACAATCATAGAACCAGACATAGATGCAAATAGTAAATAAAAGCAGTAAAGGAAAGAACACACTGGAAATTTATACTGGTCCGGAGTTACCCTACATCCAGTCCCACACAATTTCTTATGCAAATTTCTTTTCAAATATAATGTCGATATTACAACCTCGATTTCAAGGCCACGAGATACACACTTCTGTCTCCGAGTCTAGGGCAAACTCTCTTGATTTAACAAGGCTACAAGATCACCTAATTGATTTACGGCCTACACTCACACCCAATTGATTTACGAGCCACAATCACACTATTTCCAATCACACTTTGATAGAAAGAGGCTCGATACATTTTGATCTTTGATTACAAATGATCCTATAACTCTGAATAGCACTGAGATCTTTGGGAGAGAGTGGCAGAGAATCAAAGTAGAGACGATCGAGTTTGATTCACTTATGATTTCGGTAGAATTTTTTTAAAGCATTTAAAATATAAAAGAATATTTGAGTGGAGAAGAAGAAGTGAAGAAATGAAGAAAAACTAACTTAAAATTCGTTGAAAACAACTGGTATATATAGGAGAACAATGGTCATGTCCATTCGCAAAAGGTTATGACGAGTAGACACTTCTTTTGAAAATTTGAAAATTGAAATCTATGATTACCATGTCAACATGGGGGGTATAGGGATGTCGACTGCCTATGTTATTTTTGAAAATTGATTTTGCTTTAAAATGATTTCTATTCTCAAATTTGTCAAAACCATTTCTAAACTTTGTAAACCATTATGAATATAGTTTAAACTTATAAAAGAGTTTTAGAAAGTAATCTGAAAATATATAATCTATAATATAAAAGTAATATTAGAAACTAAGTATAGACTTCTTTAAAATATATTTTTGAGATTCAAAGCTAAAATATTAGAACCAAGAGATAGTTTAAAAAATAAGAGATGGTATTGAGTTCAAAATATTAAAAGATGATAAGAATAGTTTTTGAATTTAGGCTAAAATATTTAAATTGATAGAGATGACTTTTAAAAAGATAGTTTTTGGAAAAATTGTTAAAATAAATTATTTTGAATATTTCTTGGATTCCATTCCACTAGAGAAGGTCATGGGTTCCATCCCACTAAAGAGGTCGTGGGTTCCATCCCACTATTAAAGTAAGAAGGTGGATTCCATTCCACAATTAAAATGCAAACAAAGATTTTAGTGCTATTATGAAGTTTTGACATAAATCTAGACTCTATTACTTATCTTGATATCTTGAAATCTTGAACTCTTGATACTCATGAGTCATCAGTCTTGATTTCTACAATCTTGAATTCATCAGTCTTGAATCTCTATACTGTATAGTCTTCATTCTCAGCACCTGCATATATATACCATATATATATATATATATATGTATATATGTATCTAGATAAGAATATTAGTATTTATATTTTATAACAAGTCCTAAGGTTGTTGTCATCAAAACCATCATCTCAGGGACTAACACATATTCTTTATGCAACTTATAGATGAACAGTAGGGTCCCATTTTCCATCATATGCCTTCAATGTTGGTAACTTAAACTCCGGTGGGTTCCTAACAGCAAGATATTAGGATTAATGGAATTCTATTCACATCTTCTACATCCCTGCTCACCAATCCTCCTCTCATAGCTCGTTTGGTAATTTCCTCAAACCTGTCATTGCCATCCAAAGGTAGCCTCCAATCATCCTTTCTAGCCTTCCCTCATCTCAATGAGGGAATCCAATTGATTGATTATGTTTAAAATTTTCGTATCTTGACCAATTAGTTTCAATTATTCAAGATGAATCCAAATGAGTCCATTTCAGACATGTACAATAGGTTTTAAGACATTGTGTACTCACTAATTGCATTATAAAAGAAATTTTCCGAAGAAGATCAGGTTAGAAAAATTCTTAATTCACACACTCTGGAATGGGATCAGAAGACTCTAACAATTGAGGAGGCTAATGATATTAGTACTCTGAAAATTGAAGAATTGATTGGAAATTTGATGTCGTTTGAAGTACAAATGCAAGGGAGAAGAGAAAGCAAGGCCACAGAAAAGAAGTCAATACCGTTCAATGCAATAACTGATGGTTCAGACTCAAACAATGACGACGATGAAGAAATAGCCTACCCTCATCTCAATGAGGGAATCCAATTGATTGATTATGTTTAAAATTTTCGTATCTTGACCAATCAGTTTCAATTATTCAAGATGAATCCAAATGAGTCCATTTCAGACATGTACAATAGGTTTTAAGACATTGTGTACTCACTAATTGCATTATAAAAGAAATTTTCCGAAGAAGATCAGGTTAGAAAAATTCTTAATTCACTCACTTTGGAATGGGATCAGAAGACTCTAACAATTTGGTTTAGATTAGTATGGTTTAGATTGATTTTAATATGGTGTGTAATATATGATCGAATATGGTGTGGTTTGATAAGAACATGATGTATATATTGATTGATTATGTTTAAAATTTTCGTATCTCTTACATTTACCTTACTATATTTTAATCATATTATTATCTGTCTTATTTACATTCTACTATACTATGTTATTATCATATACAGTGCTATAGTATAAGATTTAGGGGGAGTTATGTAGTTTAGGATTAGTTTTTGTTGATGACAAATGGGGAGAATTATAAAATAGGTTAGATAGGCTTAGATTAAGGGGGAGTTAGTAGATTAAGGGGGAGTCGGAGTAGAATAGAAATTTGTTGGAGTAGATTTTATAAACAAAGGTTGTCATCATCAAAAAGAGGGAGATTGTTAGTTCCTGAGACGATTGGTTTTGATGACAACAACCTTAGGACTTGTTATAAAATATAAATACTAATATTTTTGTCTAGATATATATGTATATGCAGGGTATATATATGCAGGTGCTGAGTATGAAGACTGTACAGTATAGAGATTCAAGACTGATGAATTCAAGATTGTTGAAATCAAGACTAAAGACACATAAGGATCAAGAGTATCAAGAGTTCAAGATATCAAGATAAGTAATAAAGTCTAGATTTATGTTAAAACTTCATAATAGCACTAAAATCTTTATTCGAATTTTAATTGTGGAATGGAATCCAACTTTTTACTTTAATAGTGGGATGGAACCCACGACCTTCCCTAGTGGAATGGAACCCACGAAATATTCAAACTAATTTATTTTAACTCTTTTTCCAAAAACTATCTTTTTAAAAGTCATCTCTATCAATTCAAAAAATTTAGCCTTAATTCAAAAACTATTCTGATCATCTTTTAATATTTTGAACTCAAAATCATCTCTTGTTTTTTAAACTATCTCTTGATTTTAATATTTTAGCTTTAAATCTCAAAATATATTTTAATGAAGTCTATACTTAGTTTTTAATATTACTTTTATATTATATATTATATATTTTAAGATTACTTTCTAAAACTCTTTTATAAGTTTAAACTATATTCAAAATGGTTTACAAAGTTTAGAAATTGTTTTGACAAGTTTTAGAATAGAAATCATTTAAAAGCAAAATCAATTTTCAAAAATAACATAGGCATATCGACATCACTATACTCCCCCATGTCGACAAGGTAGCCGTAGATTTCAAATTTCAAATTTTCAAAAAAGTATCTATTCGTCATAACCTTTCGCGAATGGACATGACCGTTGTTCTCCTATATATACCAGTTGTTTTCAACGAATTTTAAGTTAGTTTTTCTTCATTTCTTCACTTCTTCTTCTCCACTCAAATATTCTCTTATATTTCAAATGCTTTAACAAATTTCTATAGAAATCCTAAGGGAATCAAACTCAATCATCTCTAGTTTGATTCTCTGCCACTCTCTTTCAAAGATATCAGTGCTATTCAGAGTTATAGGATCATTTGTAATCAAATATTGAAAGATCGAAGTGTATCGAGTCTCTCTCTATCAAAGTGTGATCGGAAACTGTGTGGTTGTGGCCTGTAAATCTACTAGGTGTGATTGTATCCTGTAAATCAATTAGGTGATCTTGTAGCCTGGTTAAATCAAGAGAGTTAGTCTTCTGATCGACATTATATTTGAAAAGAAATCTGCACAAGAAATTGTGTGGGACTAGATGTAGGGTAACTCCGAACCAGTATAAAATTCCGGCGTGTACTTTTCTTTACTACATTTATTTACTATTTGCATCTGTGTCTAGTTCTGTGATTGTCTCTGTGTTTGTGAATTGCATCTGTTCGTGTTTTTAATTTGAAAATATTTCAAAAATTCAAAAAAATCCATTAAACACTATTCACTCCCTCCCCTCTAGTGTTAATCCAGCCTTAAGATCTATAATCCGCATTTCCAACAATATGGAGGTGCTGGCGGCACCGGAGGAGTGATGGATTGAAGTTTTTCCTTGTACTTAGCAGATATAGCAGCAATGTGATTTAGGCAATTAGAGAACTGTTCTATTCGTACTTGAACGGAGTTGATGGATATATTCATGAGGCAATTTTTGGGTCCACATCACTAGAGCTAAGAGTGTAATGATGTTGACAATAGTGAATCAAAGGATAGGAAATTCCCTAAGGAATTTCTTAACACGGTTTAATGCGGTAGTTGCTTCAGTGGATCAGCCAGATCCATCGATGGTCTTAATGGCGGCGGTATCTGGGATTGCGGATGACACGGACTTTAAGATTTCATTGGAGCGGGATCCACCAATGGATCTTGGAGAATTTTTCCATTAAGCCGAGAGGTTCTTGCGATTGGAAGACGCTAAGGCAGGTAAAGAAGAGGTAGATGTAGTAAGGATGGAGGACCGTTTGGGGAAGGTTCAGGCAAAGACTAAGTAAAGCGGATGATAGCTTTGACAGATTGAAGCAACAAAGGCAAGAATCGATATTCTCTTCTTATACCGATTTGAACGAGAATTTGGAAAGGATTTATTTGGTACTTGAGGACCCCTTCCATACCAAAGGCTGACAAGGAGAGAGCCTACCGAGCGTGAGCGGGCGTTAGGAAAATACTGCCTATTCCATGAGCTGGATGGGCACACTACCAATGATTGTAGGTACTTGAAGGATATGGTTGAGTAACATGTGAGGGATGGCAGACTACCATAATATATATAAGGGCTCGGACTACGGCAGTAGAACATGAGCAGCCACCGTCTTTATAAATTGAAAATGACCTTGGATCGAGGTCACAAATCTTCATCTCTTGATCGGGATGACATGAACTAAATTAATGATAAACTCCACAATAAAATGGCTAAATCACTTACACATGTACGAGATCGAGATTGATCCTTAGGGATGCTCCGAGATGATGATAAACCATCTTGCCCGGAGAGGTAATATTTAGTTTTTCTTGTTTTTGATTTTTTGGTTGTAAGACCTTAAATTTAACAATTTAATGAATGGATTTTGGAATGCTCAATTCTGCATTTAAAAGTAATAAATGAAACATGTCACAATTATCTCGATCGGAGAGATGGGGCAATAATCACAAGGTGTGAGTCCCTTCGTCGAAGAGAGATGAGATGGATTCATGCATGGATTAAGTCCTCGATTGGGGATCGAGGCCACGAATAATACCCCACAGATTACGTTATGTTCCGATTAGAGAGATAGAATCGGAGAAGCAAGAAGTAGGCCGCTTCGCCGGAAGCGACAGGATCGGCCTGCTTATTATTAAGGCTGTCAATGGATATCCAAAAAATCCGAAATCCATCCGTATCCGAAAAGCGGATAAATATCTGATATCCGAAAAAATGGATGCGGATTTGGATACGAAGACATCCGCATTCGAAAATTATCCATCTGATTTTTTCCAAGATTATAGTTTAAATTAGGTGTATTTTAGTACAATGAAAGATATATGTTTATTATTTTATTAAGTTAGTAGTATATATTATATGCATTTATTGCATATTAACTGCACAAAACTGTTTATGGTCATCATATTTGTTTGCTTTTAAGACTTGTATAATCAAAGGGATTGAAAATAACTCATGTTAAACTGAAACTTTCTATTTATATTTCCTGATTTATCGTCATTAGCGGATCGGATAATTATCCGATATCTGTTTGTATCTACGAATGCGGATATCCGATATTTGAAAATGGTTTAAGATGCTTATATGGATATGGCACTATCCGCATTCGAAATTATCCATTGACAGGCCTACTTACCATTGTGCCCTACTCACTAGAGAGTGAGTGGGGTCCAACAAGGGTTCGAAGGGACCACGATCGGCCAAGGCATACCATGACATCACTTTATCTTTATGGAACTGAATCAGAGTGCAAGAAATAATGCTACTTCACTGGAGAGCGACAAGATCGACTTACTTTTCGTTGTTGCCCTTCCATCGGAGAGTGATTGGACGGGGTCTAGTAAGAGCTCGGAGAGGCTATGATCGGTCCAAAGAGAATATGAACCAGGCTATTGGTCCGGTGAGACCTTGTAGCAAACGATCCAGTGAGATCATGGATTCGATTATTATCTTTGAATGGATATGGATTCGGCTAAGGATTTGGAATGGTTTCGGAATTGACTATCAACTCAGAGCCGTTGCGAATTATGGCATTTGGTTTGGAAAAAGACTGGATTCTAGATTGGAAGATTCAACTATCGAGGGATTATGGACTTCAGATTTATGGCAATTCAAAACACACCTTCCTAACGCAAGGCATGTTTTGGGAGGCAAATGTTAACCCACCTTTTGGAAGGTTTTTATACCATGGATTTGGCTAAATGGATTTGTGATCTTCAAGGCAGGAAGCCCAGAGAGATGATTATCAATTTCGAAGATCTATTATAAGCAAGGCTATGGATGATGGTCAAGCGGGTTTAGGAAAATGGCATCGCAGAATTGGCTAAGTATGGATTAAGCTTCCACTAGGCAGGGAATCGAATCAGATCACTATGGCTATGGATCACTTAGATTGGCAGTTCAACTCAGCGGTGATCACTCAATAACTCAACAAATACCAGGGGAATCGAGCAAATAACTACAGAACACGAAGAGGAAGCATAGGGTGACCCATCATGGGGGTCGCCGACCCTCGATCCACCATCTCAAGGGATCGGGTTCGATCCCTCTAGGAGGCCTAGATGGGCCCCATTTTTGGTTAGCGGGTCCATCTTAGCCATAGTCTTATACACGTAGATTTTTAGCTGTATATCTCATCGTCTTCTCCTATAAATACAGGATTATTGGTTCATTGTAGGGGATCTTCTATTAGTTCTTCTTCGTTGTTTCTCTTTCCTTCCTCCATTAATTTTCTAAGGTAAAACAAACTGTATTTGTAATCCTATAGTATAATAAAAAGATTACTGGAGTGGACGTAGGCTGGAGTTTGTCGAACCACTATAAAATTTATATGTTCGTTTACTTTTCTGCTATTGAATCTGTGATATACGCTTTTTATTCTCTGTTTGGAAACTATGACTGGATTGATGGTGCTTTTATAGTGTTTGGGTATTGGCGGCCCTTTTTAATGCTTATATATATATATATATCGGTTTTACGCATGCAAGTATTTTGAGATAGTTCCCGGTGATCCAAGCTTATTTCTGACCCATGTATATCTTGGTTTATTCCTTTTTACGACGTCTCTCATTACCGTTCATAGGTAGTTTGAGAGTCAATTATACGGGGATACACTAATAAGTTATTTGATTACATGGAGGTTATTACTTCCATATATCAATTATTTAGTTTTATGCTTGTCGACCACCATTATAGGGGTATTGAGGCAATGTATTATATTTGATGTATTTTTCAATACCCCATTGGTATGGAGATGATGTATATCAACTATTAGTAGATATGATCATATCGGTTTTCTACTTCTCATATATCATATCTGTCATGTTTAAATGCATGTATAATTTATATATTACATATTATTCTCACTATGAGTTGTACCATGTCAGATAATTTTAAGTTTTAATTTAACTAGAAGGTGCTTCACTTTTGACACTCGAGAGTTAGATGACGCATTTAAGCGTTAATTTTACGTGCAGTGAGTGGCAATGCTTCACATAGATTCTACACAAGGCATTTTGACTTTTGTTGACTTTCTTGTGCTTTTTATTACTTTCTCATGTTGTAGTATTATTTTATTTCCTGATGATTGTTATTTACTCTTACACATTTTAAGAGACTATGTTTTTATCCATTACGTTGCCATTTGCCAACTTTCAACAAATCTTCCCTTTTTTGGATTTCCATAATCTGTCAAAGTTTTAAATGTTTATCAACTATAATACTTGTATCTACTAATTCTTTTATTGCACCATTTGATTATAATAGTTCAACTGTGTCTGATTGTTTAGTGACAATGAAATAAAGTTTTTAATTTGCAATTTCTAGTAAACTTGATACATTGTAAACGAATTCATTTACAATGCAAGTTTAATTCTAATACGATGCAAATGAATCTTTTATCTCCAATATTTTATTCTACAACAAATTTAAAGTATAAACAAAATTTTGCTGCAATTTAGGCGATTTTCATACGATGCAAGTGATTTTAGTACACTACATGCAGAAATTTTTTTGCAGATAAACTATCATAGTGCAAAGTAATTTTAAATAAAAGACAATCCAATTTTGAATAAACAAAATAGGGAAATAGTGTAAAGGACAAATCATACAAAAAATTTAGCTTCATGGACAAGCTCTCATTTTTTTTGTGAGAATGACAAAATTTTCAGCTAAATATAGGGGAAAGAAAAAATAATAAGTTTGAAGGATAAGTTACTTTAACGAGTGGTAAATTAACCTTTCATAATGAGGAAGAAAATGCAGCAGATCTAGACGGAGGTGCAAAAGATCTCAATGGTGGCCCGATAGCTCTCGCTGGTAATAGCGATGACTTAGGTGGATGCAATGGTGGTCGGCTAAGGTTTTTGAGAAAGCGCAAAATTGAAATGCTTTGATAATGTGGAGGTAGTAAGTACAAAAGAAAAAGGGATAGCTTTGGTGTTAGCAATGATTTTGAGTTTCAACAAGAATGGAGTGATGTTATAGAAGATTCGGCAAATTGAGAAAAAAGAAGCAGTAAATTGAGGAAGAAGATGGCAATGTGTTGTAATGCTACTATGCAGTATCATTTTTTGTTTTTTTATTAAATACAATTATATATATTTCTGTTCATAATGCTATTTTACAGTAGTATTTTATGAATTGCAGTACTAGGTTCTCAATTATACTAGTTTTTTTTAAAAGGTAGCAGCAGATTATAAACAATTGTAACATATATTTAGTGTGTAGTAATGCTACCGTGTAGTAATATTTTTTTAATAAATTACGTTATGTATATTTATGTTCATACTGTTATTCTATAATAGCATTTATGAATTATTGTAGCAGTTTCTGAATTGTAGTATGTAACATCCTCCACTTCGAGACCCGAGAATGAAGGCCGATGATATTGCGGTCATCATCAAAATTATTTTCAAATGACAAAATTAGATCAGTATTGTTATCCCACCTTTTGGTAAGGCCGTGATACCATTGAATTGGCTATGTGGATTTGCGATCATCAAGGAAGGAGCTCAGAGAGATGATTATCATGTTCAGAGATCAGTTATAAGCAAACCAATGGATGATAACCAAGAGGATTCAAGCAAGTAGCATCCAAGAAATGGCTAAGTATGGATTTGCACTTCCCCTAGGTAGGGGATAAGGTCAGATCATTATGGCTATGGTCACTCGGATTGGCAGCTCAACTCAACGACAATCACTGAATACCTCAACAAACACTCATGGAACTACGAAAACAATTCAAGAAACCAAAAGAAGAATTGGAGGGGGACCCACCGTAGGGATCGTTGGCCCTCATGTTGTCCTCTTGATCGGTCGGTGTTGATCCCGCCATTGGGGTCGGTGTCAATTGCTTATAAAGGCCTGGATGGGCCTTATTTTTTGTAAAAGGGTTTGTCTCAGTCTTAGTCTTCTACATGTGAATTTTCAGCTGCATATTTGTCCGTCTTCTCCTATAAATACCGGATCATTTTCTTAAGAAAGAGATCTTCTTTCTAGCTTTGTTCATCTTCTTCCCTAGGCTATACTCCACCATTATTATTCTTGAGTTTCACAGATTGTAGCTGTAATCAGCAGTAAATAAAAGGAGACACTTTTGGAGTGGACGTAGGCCTGAGTTCACCGAACCACTATAAATTCTCTCGTGTTCATTTACTTTTCTTTCTATTTTGATTTGCAATTCTTGATACTTTATTCTCTACTCCATTTTGTTTGGATTTGAACATTGAATCTATGGTGTTATCATATCAGTTGAGTGTTTGTAATCAATTTGGTGCAAACATTTTGGTATCAGAGCGAGGTTACTTGCACCTATAGATTTGGAAATGATTGGGAGCTTGGATTTGGATCAATGGTCAAACAATTTATAAGGAAAGCACGTGCGAATAGGATTCACCATGGAAGAGTCAAGATGCATCCTTTGGAGCTGGAACTAATCAACCCTCTATCTACATCACTAGGAACGAGATAGAGACTATGATAGATGCTATGTAAGAGCGGATAATGAGGAGCCAAGAGGAGATGATGCAAAATTTCCTTAAGAAAATTAGGCAAGTTGGAGTGGTAAACCAAGGATTTGGAGTAGCCCACAATATGGATCAAGGAATTGGAGCAGTAGAGCTACAAGAAATCAGAACCAAGAGCATGGAGTCGAAGCCAACAGGCGGGAGGATGGAAAGGAGCAGCCAGAGGCAAACCGTGCACATGTAGGAAGGATCGACACCAATCCCCTTAGAGGGATAAGCACCGACCCCCTAGGGTTGGGGGTACACCCCCGGGTCAGGTCGATTTGGATGTCGGTAGGCCAGTGGACGATGTTGTGAGTTTGGTACGGATCAGAATGTAATGCATGTCATGAGGAGTATGTTCTGGAATACCCTCATCTATTTGGGGGCAGGATGGTAATATGGATAATAGGCTACCTATAGATGAGAATGAGTGGATGGATGAGCTGGTATGTCGGATAATGAGAGGCAGATTGTCCAACAAGAGTCTGGAAGATGTCAATCAGAGTCATTCACTTCTAATATTAGACAAGCTAGGAACCCATCGGAGTTCAGACTACCAACACTGTAGGTGTACGATGAACGGTCAGACCCTATGATACACTTGATAAGGTATATCCGAAAAATGGAAGTGCAAGGGGTATCGGAGGAAGTCATGGCAAGATGTTTTCCACTTTACTTGACGGAACTAGCTATGCTTTGGTTTAGGCAGTTGGAGAATGGTTCCATCATGATATGGAACGAGTTTGGTAGAATGGTTCATGAGGCAGTTTAGGGTCCACATTTCAAGACCAAAGAACGTAATGATATTGGCAGCACTAAAGCAAAGGACTGGAGAGTCCTTGTGGAGTTCCTTGACACGGTTTAATGCGGTGGTTGCTTTGGTGGATCAGTCGGATTCATTAATGGTTTTAATGGCTGCAGTATTAGGGACTGTTGATGACACAGATTTCAAGGTTGCATTAGAGCGGAATCCACCAATGGATCTTAAGGAATTTTTCCATGAAGCAGGTAGGTTCCTACGATAAGAGGATGCAAGAGCCGATAAACAGGAAGCAAATGTTGTGAGAAGTGAAGGATTTTTTAGAGAAGGATCTAGAAAAGATAAGGGTAAACAAAAAATGGATGACGTTATGATGGATCAAAAGGCAAAGGAAGAAACGGGAGTCAAAATTCTCATCTTATTGGGATTTGATGGAAAGCTTGGAACGGATTTACCTGGCACAATGCGGCAACTACCCTACGGAAACTGGCAAGGAGGGATCCTACGGAGCGAGAACCGAGGTTTGGGAAGTATTGCTTATTCCACGAACTTGATGGGTATACTATGGATGAATGTAGACACTTGTAGGATATGGTGGAGGAACATGTCAGGGATAGCAGGCTATTGCGGTATGTAAGGACTTAGGCTATAGCGGTGGAATAACAGTAGCCACCATCCACGTCAAATGGAAATGGCGTTGGATCGAGGTCACGGATCGTCATCTCTTGATCGGGAGAGATGAACCTAATCATAATAAGCCCACAATAAAATGGCTAAGTCACTTACAAATGTACGTGATCGACGTTGGTTCTTAGGCATGCTCTGAGATGATGATGAACCGCTATGCCCAAAGAGTAAATATTTAGTTTTCCTAGTTTTTTATCGTTTTTTCTGGTTTTTTGTTGTATGAAACTCAAATTTAATGAATGGATCTTAAAACACTTAAATCCTCATAAATGTGATGAAAATAACAGGTCACGGTTGTCGCGACTAGAGAGACGGGGCAAAAACCGCAAGGTGCGAGTCCCTTCGCTGGAGAGCGATAGGATGGACTAGTAAGTCATGGATTAAGCCCTTGACCGAAGAGTCGAGGCCAGAGAAAGGAAGTTAGTATGGAATTAATCGCTTTATGTCCCCGACCGGAGAGTTAGCGATCGGAGTGCAAGAAGTGAGTCGCTTCGCCGAAGAGCAATAGGACTAACTTACTTATCGTTGTTTCCCCTTTTGCCCGAGAGCGATTAGATGGAGTCTAGCAATGGTCCAAAGAGACCATGATCGGCCTAGGATGGCCATGACATCGCTTTATGTTCAAGGACACTGGATTGGAGTGTAGGAAGTGACGTTGCTTCACCGGAGAGCGACAAGATTGGCTTACTTGTCGTTGTTCCCTATTCACCGGAGAGTGACAAGACGGGGTCTAGCAAGAGCTCGGGAAGACTATGATCGGTCCAGAAGGACCAGGACATCATTATATGCCCTAAAAAGGCCGAAGTGCAAGGGGTGGGTTGGTTCGTCGGAGAGCTATAGGAACGACCTACTCATCATTAAGTTTGGATTGGACTTAGCAAAGGTTTGGAGAGACCATGAACTTGGATAACGATACGAAGAGATCGTAGATTGGCTTACTGACTTCCAGGATTTCAAATGGTTATGGATTTGGATATCAACCAAAAGAGGTCGTGAACTTGGATATTGACTCGAAGAGGTCACGAATTTGGATAATGAACCGGTGAGATCGAGGCTTTGGATTTGGCAAATGATCCGGTAAGATCATGGATTTGGTTAGCGGCTTTGGATGGATATGGGTTCGGCTAAGGATTCAGAATGGTTTCAGAATTGGCTATCAACTGGGAGCAATTGCGGACTACGAAAATTTGGTTTGGCAAAGAATTGGATTCTGGATTAGAAATTTGGCTATCGATGGATTATAGACTTCGGGTTTATGGCAATTCAAAACACGTCTTCCTATTGCAAGGCATGTTTTAGGGGCAAAAGTTATCCTGCATTTTGGCAAGGATGTGATACCATGGAGTTGGCTAAGTGGATTTTGCGATCATCAAGTAAGGAAGCTCGGAGAGATGATTATCAGGTTCAAAGTTCAGTTATAAGCAAAGCTATGGATGATAGTCAAGCGGATTCAAGCAAGTAGCATCTAAGAAATGGCTAAGTATGGATTTGCACTTCCCCTAGGTAGGGGATCGAATCGGATCAATATGGTTAGGAACAGAGCGGATTGGATCGCTATGGCTATGGATCACTAAGATTGGCAGTTCAATCAATAGATGATCGCTTAATATCTCAACAAACACTTAAGGAACTATGCAAACAACTCAAGAAACCAAAAGAAGACATGGATGGGGACCTACCATAGGGATCGCCGGTCCCCATGCAGTCCTCTGGGTCAACCGGTACCGATCCCCCCCATAGGGATCAGTGCCAATCCCTCATAAAGGCCTAGATGGGCCCCATTTTTTCTGGAGGGGTTCGTCTTGGTCTTGGTCTTCTGCATGCAAAATTTCAACTACATATTTGTCCTTCTTCTCCTATAAATACTGGACCATTGGCTCAAGAATGGGATCTTCTTTCCGCCTCCCTTTATTTTTCTCTCCAGGCTATACTCTGCCCTTTTTATTCTTGAATTTCATGAGTTGTAACTATAATCAATAGTATAAATAAAAGGAAAAACTTTTGGATTATACATGGGCCTGAGTACGCTGAACCACTATAAATTATCTCGTGTTCATTTACTTATCTTTCTGTTTTAATTTGATCTTCTTCAAACTTTATTCTCCACTCCATTCTGCTTGGATTTGGACATTGAATCAATGGTGCTATCATATCAGTTGAGTCTTTGTGACTGATTTTGGTGCAAACAAGTGTATGTGTGTTTGTGTGTATTTCACAACATTAAGTAAATAATGCAGCTAAATTTTTTTTTTCATTGCGTCAAAATGTTATACAAATTTCATACATCATTTTAACCCAACCCGTTCCCACGTAGGAGTAAATACAAAAAGAACATAAATAGAGTAACCTGTGTCTGACATATGTAGATGTCAAAACCACACATAACCAGTTATAAAATCTAGTTTAGTGGATTTCAAAATAACTTTTATCAAATAGCAAGCCTCCGACTTCGTCTTTGGAATCTTCTAATCCATAAACTCAACCTACTCGAATAAGTACCAATGTGTTTATGGTAAATTATAAAAACACAGGTCAGACATAAAGTCTGTTATCAGTAAAAAAAATTACCCTAATAAGCAAATATATAGTGAGACTACGCCGTTGGAGCACGAAATGGGTTTTCCTTTCACTATTTCAATCACTATTAAAATTTATTATATCATGACATGAACAACAATAACCAACAATTTATTCTAAGTGTGAGGTTTTCTTCACATGGTTTCAACTAGTGCCATTAGTCATTTCATATTAAATTGCCACTTAGGCCTTCCCAATTCAATAACTGCACTCAACACTTAAGATTTCTACTTAGGTATTTTATCATATTTTCTCTTAAATTTATAGTGAACAGATAATTGGATTGCAACTAAGGCCTTATATCATCATTTATCGAATACAATTTCGTGACCAGACAATTTGGATGCTACAAAAGCCTTACTAACCCAATCTCGTGTATTGCCGTAAAATAGACAAGTTTGATGCTACACAAGCCTTACTACATAAAATCTATATGTGTATGTATGTGTGTGTGTATACTATCACTTGTAGACCTACATTTGCCACTAAGGCCTTTTGTTACCGTTACCGAATTTATTGTGATGATATTTCTACAAAGGCCTTACAATTGCATATCATTATTCCATATGGTTTAACTCATCATTATATGGCTTAACCAGGCTAGTTACCATTCCATTTTTTTAAATAAGCTATACCTCTTTAAATTTTTACTCCACAAAGAAATTTATTCTTTAGGGTTAGTCACCACATTTTACTTGGAATTTTTTTTAGCTTCATTCAACATTTCGGTTCAAATTCATAAGCAGTCGCATGTTGACCAACCAGTGCCATCACACAATAGTATGTTTCATTGCTTTAAGGGATTGTAATTTTCCATAGCATTGTGATTCATTTTCCAAGTGCTATCAGGGGTGAAGAACTTAATGCCATCGCGTGCTAACCCTCAATGCTACCACTCACCAACCATGCAAACGCTATCGCGCATTAGCTCTCAAATGCTATCGTAGGTTGACCCCTAAGTGGCTATCATATGGTAGTCCATCGAGTGTCATCACACACCATCCTCGTTGAAGTCATCATACACTTTCCCCAAAGTTATTGTAGGTTAACCCCAAGATGTCATCGTGAGTCACCATGTTGCCTTCGTGTGTCACATTTCCTAAATGTTATCGCGTATTAGTTGCCCAAGCGCTATTATGAGATGATAACCCATATGCAATCGCGGGTTAGCACCCGAGCGTTCATTGGTTGATTAAATGGTCATCGTGATCCATTAATCCAAATGTCATCGTGTTTTAACACCAAGTACTGCTGTGTTTTTAATGTTTCCCCCATGTGCCATCACGTGCTAACCCTCAATGTCCATATTAATTCCAATAAGAGACAAAGAGACAAAGTATCGTTTCCAAAGAGACAAAAAGGCAATCAAATTGCAAAGGATGTACTGATGATTTCTACATATCTATACAACGTGTTTGCGATAGGATTAATTTCCAAAGATACAAATCAAATTACGTTTATCGGGGTAATAACAATAACAAATAAATAAACAAATAATATGAAACTAAGCTAAAAGTAAGAGACAAAGAAGTTACCATAAGGCCGAGTGGTAGCATTGAGGGTTAGCACGCAATGGCATTAAGTTCTTCAGACCAAAATAATTATTTCAATTATTTTAAATAATCAATTTACTCGAATTTAACGCTTTTCTTTACTTAGAAAATCCAAATTAATTCCAAAAATTATGAAATTAAAAATACATCATTGTTTCATCATTTGAAACAACATATCTCAGTTTCAAATCATTTGGAGATGATTTACCCATGTTTTTTCCTAGAATGTGAATTAATAATTTGATTTAAATTCCTAAACATAACCCAACCATGTTTAATCATTAATACATAATTCATATCATCAAAAATACCCACTTATGATCAAATCTGAACTTGTTTATGTTAGGATAAGATTTTAGAGAAATTTCACTCACCTTTGATTAAGAAAACTTGATTAAACTCTTTTCTTCTTAAGGTTACAAGCTTAAATCTTCTAGTTGATTTTTCTCCTTCTCTTTTGCTATATGGTGGCTGGCCTTGGGTTCTTCTTAGGAATTCGTCTTTTTTTTTGCTTTGTTGAGTAAGGAAAGAATTAAAGGAAAAGAGGATGTAGGAAATTATTAATTTTAGGCTTTGGGCTTTGTGTTAAGACCCATTCCAACCTAGTTTTAATAAATCCCAACTCTTCTTCCTCCATTCATTCACTCGTCATATATTTAATTCATCACATAAATTATTTTAATTTATATTTGTTTTGATTTATTTTTCATATTACAGTACTCCAAAACATGAGGTGTTACATAGTAGTTCTTTTTTAAATTGTAATAATAGTTTATAAACAATTATAACATTTTTTAAGATATGTGTAGTAATGCTACCGTGTGGTATCATTTTTTTCTAAATAAATTAAGTTATATATATATATATATTTATGTTTGTAATTCTATTTTATAATAGCATTTTATGAATTGTAGTAGCTTTTTTAATTGTTGTAGCAGTTTATAAACCATTGTAACATCTTTTTAGATATGTGTAGTAATGCAACTATGTAGTATCATTTTAGTTTCTTAAAAAATTACAAATATGGATATTTATGTTCGTAATGTTGTTTTACAGTAGCATTTCATAAATTATAGTAGTATGTTCGTAATGCTATTTTACAGTAGCATTTTAAATAGATTAAAATCTGTTCTTGAATAAGGACTACAAATTTTCTCAAAAAATAAATAATATTCAAATTTATTGGTTAAGAGAAAAATTTAATAAAATAAGTTGAAATATAGAAGATAAATTTAGGGTATTTTTCAAAATTGAGAAAATGTTTATTTTGTAACAGTGTGATAAATAAAAATTCCTATAATTTGTAAATGAGAATTTAAAACAAAACTACATCCTAAACGAGAGTCCGTAGAGTGCACCCGGCCCAAAACAATCGACTTTATATGAGAAGTGGTCCAACCTTTTGCATATAAATTTCGTAAGTTGCACGTAGACGGGACCGGCTCATTCAGTTGTGTTGCCCAAGCCCAACTAAAATAAGGGAAAAAAAGGTAGAAGTAAAAATGCAAAAAAGACAACCCAAACAACATTGAACTTGGATCAGTCAACATCACCATACGCATCACAAACCACTTTGCCACATCTATATTTAGCGACGGTCTCACACTAACTTTATAAATTTAAATACAATACTTAATTTGTTGGCCCTAGGCCCGGGCCAAGCTTGCCTGTCCCTTCGTCCGGGCCCGCACGCAGACATTAACCCCAAACCTGGAAGAAACAAAATCAGTGAAGGAAGCAGCAGATTCCAAAGAGACGAAGCAGACCTTAACCCTAATTCTAGAAGAAACAAAATCAATGGAGGAAGCAGCAGATTCCAAACGGACAAAGCGCAAAAGGTTACTTCCCTGCTCTTCTGTTACAAGCGACGATGATTCCCTTATGGTAACTTCTTTGTCTCTTACTTTTAGCTTAGTTTCATATTATTTGTTTATTTATTTGTTATTGTTATTACCCCGATAAACATAATTTGATTTGTATCTTTGGAAATTAATCCTATCGCAAACACGTTGTATACGTGTAGAAATCATCAGTACATCCTTTGCAATTTGATTGCCTTTTGTCTTGTTATTAAAAGACCAAATCGAGTAAACTTTAGTTAATTATGTTACAAAAAGAGTATTTTTTTTTCTTCATGTTTATCACTTTGTTAACAGGAAACGTCCGACAATATGCATGAAGAGAATGAAAGAGTTGAGAAATCTGCCAGAGAGCAAGACTGTGATAATAATATTGACCCCAGAGTTGATGCTGATATACACAAAGTGGCATCTCTAATAGAGAAGCGAAAATCAGTCCCACCTAACTACTTTAACTACTTATGTCCTTTCGATGGTAACGTTTCAATTAGATTTGATGGCTTGAGGCCAGATGCTGAGTATCTCGACCTTATGAGGATGATTCCTCCAGCGCTCAAAATGTTTGTATGTGATATTACTTGTCATGGACCTATTCTATTATTAATAGTTAATTAACTGAGCTTTAACATTATTATTCAATTATAGATCATTGGCCTTGATATTATTCCAATTAGGTTTAACATACTACTAAAAGCTAACTTGTAAGTGGAACATGTTTAATAAGTCATACACTCATCAACCTATCCTATACTACATGATGTGGAACTCTACTGAATTACGTCATTTCATTAGCTGCTTCTTGAGAAATTTGATTGGTTGTCCATTTGTTAACATTTCAGGTCGATAGCTATCGCGGAGTTTACCCCGACGGTTTGAATGGCACATTTGGTTTTGTAATATTTAGTCACCATGAAATTGCTAAGAACTTTCTACAATCGTTCAATGGGAAAAGGTTTCATAACCCGGATATCACTTACAAACTTAGTTGGGCTCCTTTCCAATATGGTAAATGTGAAAATGTAGATGTGTACGAGGAAAAGACAATTTGTGAATCTGACACCGAGGCTGAACTAAATTAGACATCAATTCAACCATTGATTCAGAAGCTGACTCTGACAGTGATTCAGAAGCTGACTCGGGCTGTGATTCAGAAGCCGACTCAAACACTGAATTGAACACCGACTCGGGCTCTAGTGGCTCTGACAGTGAGCCGGTCCGGGAGACAGAAGATGAGCAGTTTCTCTCTCGTAAACAGACAGTCCAGGAATCCCAAGCGCGTAAAGCTAAGCTAATGTTAGAAAAAAAGCAGTATGAAGATTTTTATATTAGATTAGACAAAGAATTTCACGAGAGTGGAGGTATTTTTTTTGTCATTGCAGCGCTTCCATCAGCAAGATAAGATTGAAAGTATAATTGATAATTGCAGTAATTGGGAAATTATTAGAAAATTTATTGCTTGTTGATTTTAATAGAAATGTACATCATTTTTATTATAAATAAAAAAAGAAAAAAGAAACGTATATCATCATCTAACAGAAATGCGTGCTGTGAAAACATGTTTATGTGATTATTATTTTACCTTCTCTTTTGGTGTGCATTAGATGTTATAACTGGTAGTCCGATACGGTTATAAGCAATAAAGCAATAAGTGGGATATTAAGCAAGTTAGATATAGATTAAATGAATTTAATTTCTCATGTTCAAATTTCACTTTTATGCATTACCGGTTGTTCTTTGTTTCACATTTCTTCTTTATGACAGATTCATGGCCATGGCCAGCATCTGGAAGTCCTCCCGAAGTTTATATACGTCCCCGTGGTGGCTGTGCTTCTTCGATTGTAAGACATTGAATTAATATTGATATTTTTCACAATGGAGTCGATATGCAAGCATTTGTAGAAATAATTCTCAACTTTTGCAGCTGTATCTTGAGATGGTTGATCCTCTTGTTGAAAAAGAGGACATGGAACGTATCTTCGAAAAATATGGGCCATGTTCAGTTAATCTCCCTCGTGAAAAAGGCTTTGGATATGTTGAATTTGTAGAAAGGTTTGTCAGATTTTTTTTCTTGTATATGTCATCCATCCTCTATCAGCGAGTTTATTTTTTATTTGAATAATAATAATAATAATAATAATAATAATAATAATAATAATAATAATATAATAATAATAGATTTGAGGAAATCTATCGGTGAGTTTTTTAGTTTAGCATGTGATTTTCTTGCTCGTCAATTTAATCAAGTTTGGGATAATGCTTGACCCATTCCAATGATTACTACCGATTAACACACATTTTAACACTGGGTGCATATCCTTTTATAGAAAATCTGCTATTCAAGCATACAAGAAGCTATATTTTGCTATGCGGAGGCTACGCATTTGTTACTTGTCATGGGGGGTTAGGCCCAAGGTATGCGGAAATATGCTGCATGTATTTGTCAGCTAGTGTTATTTGCCCTTGTTAACCTCTTATTGAAATACATGCAGAGGCCCGTTGGGGACTCAAAAGAAGACAAGCCCGTTGGGGGCCCAAAGGACGATGAGTCCCATAATGATAGCCAAATTGCTTATAACTCTGTATATCGTGAGATAATGAGTAAGCAGAAGCAAAGGTTTCTTCAGTGTCCTTTACTGGGTTCAAAATGCAGATATCCTCAAAATACACTCATATTGGTATTCTTTCTTGCCTTTACTCTACGTATGAGTTTTACTGATTATACATTGTGTGAACGTGAAGACACCAGCTAACTAACAGTTCATTTTTATTTATACTTAAAGAGACAAAAAAAAGATCTTCTAGTAAAGAGTCTAAATATATCTTTGCTACCCTGCAGTGAATATATGGTTCGTTCGTATAATAATTGTTACTTAAATGCATTTCAGCCTTGTGTAGAAGATGGTTAGTAATCTGAAATTTCCTGATCTGAAGAATGTAACCTATTGAGGTAAACTTAGTGATAATTTGAACCCATTTGAAACCCAAATACTCATATTCTTTATGGTAGACTAGAATATTATATTCATGTATTTATTTGCAGGTTGAACAGCAGCAAATAATTATGTTACTACTCTCAGTCTGCTGGCCGTGTTGTGGGAACATTTATGGTTGACAACCAATCTTAATAAAAATGCTCTTAAACTTCTATGTTTTATTTTCCTTCCAGTTTAACTCTATTATTGTATTTTGTTCTTTCATCTTCCAATACCGTTGTTTTAGTTTCCTTTCCTTTCATTTCTACTCTATTTTGTTTTAATATTCTTAGCTCAATTTGCTTATGTTTTTATGGTGCCTTCTCCATGCTTATCCAAAATAACACTTTTAAAGATGTTTTAAGTGTAATAAAGAGCATCTTTAACTTCTTTTTTTTTTTTAAAATTTTAGTACATCAGAACTAGCAGCAATTTTGTTTATTTTTGACACTTCTAGATTGTTTCGTATGCGATTCATGCATGATTATAAGGATGAATACATTTGGTATTGGATTGATTTGTATGAGATTCGTGCGAACTAATAACGGTAGTATTTGCTTTTCATAGTGTTTCGAGGTTAAAACATTCTTCTTTTTCCAAATTTAGCCTGTTTTACGCCTTAAAGTTTGAATTTCTTTTTGCTAATGTAGAAATTTTATTGCACGAGTTATTTGAAGATAAAAATAGAATTTTGTAATGTTGTGTATGCTAATACTTTTAAATAAACGATTATGCCTGTTTTACATCATTATTGTCTACGTACATTAAGTTATATGTATGTTATATGTACCTTTATTGTTAAATGGGAAATTAATTTTATCATTTTTGTTAAAACATAAATGTGTGTGTTGAAATTGACATGGTTTTAGAATTTTTTAGAAGAATGCTATTTACTTAATTATATTAGGTGATACCGAGAATCGTTTGTAAATAACTATAGAAATTTCAAAATGTAGGTATTTGATGTTTAAAAAAGAATTTTACAATGTAATGCTAAATACATTAATATTAATAATTTATAAATTTAATTTTTAATTATTATTTGTGTATATGATTTATGTTATGTGATTGATTTATTTATAGTGAAAATTAGTGACACATCCTTAAAACGGAACTTAATTTCAAAGCGGATTCCTGTCATAAAAAATATATTTTCTACATCCCTGTTTTTGTTTTCTGTCAATTTATTCTCCAAATTACCCACTGCGTTTCACTGTCGAGCTCTAATTCTTCTTCTTATTTTTCAATTTAAATGGAAAACTGCAATTAAATTGAAGACGAATCAAGTTTTTTTTATGAAATATGATATTTTTAATATTTGCAGTACTAAATAATCGCAACAAATTTCTACAAATATATGCGATAGTTGCAGACATTTCTGCAACTATACACAATAGTTGCAGACATTTCTGCAACTATTGCAGAAATGTCTGCAACTATTGCGTATAGTTGTAGACAATTCTGCAATTATTTGCAATAGTTTCATTTCTGAAACTATACGCAATAGTTGCAGTTATTTCTGCAACTATACGCAATAGTTGCAGATATTTCTGCAACTATACGCAATAGTTGCATTTCTACAACTATTTGCAATAGTTGCAGAAATGTCTGCAACTATATGCAATAGTTGCAGATATTTCTGTAACTATACAATATAGTTGTATAAATTTCTGCAACTATACCCAATAGTTGCAGACATTTCTGCAACTATACAATATAGTACAATATAGTTGTATAAATTTCTGCAACTATATACCCAATAGTTGTAGATATTTCTGCAACTATACAATATAGTTGTATAAATTTCTGCAACTATACCCAATAGTTGCAGACATTTCTGCAACTATACCATATAGTTGCAGAAATATCTGCAATTTTTTGCAATTTTTATAAATTTGAAAAAAAAATCGAAAATGTTCAATATTTGCTGAATTGTCTGTAAATATTTGAAATAATTGCACCTTTAATACAAATATAAATTTTTGGTATCAACAATGGATCTCATTTTAAAGATCATAAAATTTTTGATTTTTTGGTGAAAACGGTATGTTGATCCGGTTTTTGTAAATAAAGTTATACACGTTTGAAAAGTTAAAAACGTAAAGGGTATTTGGGTCTTTTTGCGTGCGTGAATTTGAAAATAAGGAGCGGAAACGTAAATGTTGGTTGTGAAGGATGTTTTATCTATTTTAAAACTTGTTAGGGATGTGAGCCAAACTTACCCTTATTTATATATCTTAGTGGATTTTTTATACCATTTTTGTATTCGTAATATAAGTATTTAAAATTTTCTATTTTTTTTATAATTTATTAAACAAATCAACAAATAATAGTTTGCTAAATTTATTTAAATAGTTTTAAGGTTATGTAATTAAATCAAATATATGAAGTTAAATGTAAAATGTGAAAAGGGAGCTGAGGGAGATTTTGTAAGCGGTTATAAAAAAATTTAAATGAAGGTAATTGCATTAGGAAAAACATAATTTTATAATGCAATGTATGGTGAATTTATTTTGGTAAACGAATTATATATCGATTTGTTATTATTGTTTATGTATATATTTTAATTTTATGTTATGGATCTTTATTTTAATGAAAATAATATTTAAGGTATGAGGTATTGATTGAAACATTGAGATTCTGATCATCCTGTTTCGGTTTCAATGGGCATCAAAACGAAACAAACCAAAACTTCGGTTTAACAAAAAAAACTATTGCAATTCAAATTTTATAGAAGAAATCAAAAACGAATTCATTTGAGTTTCAAATACAGAAATATTCAAAATCTGATATTTTAACTTTGAAAACATGCAAAATCATAAAATACATATATGAATAGTGTAACTAATAAAGTTAAATACGAAGTAACAAACAAATATTTGTTATCTTGTTTTTCTATTAAAGATAAATTAAACGTTTTACTTCAATTAATTAAACAAATATGTGTAATTATATAAAAAATGAATAATGAAATCCAAAATCGAAACTTGAACGACAGTTTCTGAAATTTCAGAATTAGATAGAAAATGCTAAAATTACAAAAGACTGAAACAGAGATCTCGAACCATCATAATTTTAGTATTTCTCTTAATATGATTATGGCGTAGATATTGAAAATTTCAAATTTTCTTAATTTAGTAGACAAATTAACGGATATTATTTAATTTTATTTATCTAATTATTTTAAATTTAAGATTGTATAATTAATTAAAACATATGGATTGAATATAAAATATTATGAGAAATGTGATATAAGTTTTGTAAATAATTGTGGTATGTAGGTACTTGAAGTTGAATGTAGAATTTTACAATGCAATATGAAAAATTTAACGAGATAAATGAATTACAAATTAAATTTGTTATTATTGTTTTATGTTATTTATATATTATGAATAAAAAATTAATTTCAATTTTGTTGGTACAATAGTGGTATTCGTGTTAAATGTGTCATTCTTTGGCATTCATTTGAAACATCAATGGATATTGGTTAACTAAATTTATTTGCATAATTCAATTGAATTATGTAATTAACCAAAATATACAGACTTAAATATAAATTGTTGCAAGGTAATTGATGAATTATTGTAAATATTTTACAAATTTTTCAATGTACGCACTAGAATGTAAAATGACATGAGAGAATAAGTGTAAAGTGGTAAATTAAAAGATTTCAAAATAAAACATCTATAGTGAATTAAGGGGAAGAGGAAAAACCTTCTAGAATTAATAGAAGAGCTAGAAATTTTTCTGCTTTACTATTATTTAATTAGTTTATAACCCGTGCATTGCACATGTTAATAATATAAAATATAGTATTACACTTGTATGCTGCCAATGACACCTCATTTTCCTCTTTGTAATACCATTATTAAAAGTAGAATAAAAATTTACACTATATTTTTTCTAATACTAAACATTTTAAGGGACTGCCAAAGACATTATTTTCGACTTTTTACATGACGAACAACCATCGACCAACGCCATTTTCCATGACGATCAACCACCGAACAACAGTTGTTCGGTGGTTATTGGACGTGGAAAACGGTGTTACTCGATGTTTGTTTGTCGTGTAAAACAATTTTACGCGGTGGTTGATTGTCGTATGAAATGATTTTGGTATTAGAAAGCATACAAATTGCATTTATTATATTTTTCTGTGGTATTAGGAAGAGCGAAATCATGTGCCCTTGGTAGCACACATACTTGTAATGTTAGAACGAGAACTTTGTTATGCAAAGTATGATAAATTCAATGAACTATAAATTAAAATTATCGTTATTTTTGTGTTTAATTGATGTTGTGTAGCTCACATACACATATGTACACACTTATGCTAACATGAATGTAGTATACATGTTGAAACTGAATTATGTTAGTAATTAATTATATGAGTTGAAAAAATTTATTTAACGGAATTTGTTTAACTAAGTCAAATATAAAATTATGTGATTAGTTTAAAAGGAAATTTTGTCTCACGTCCCTCTCTTTAAAATTAATTAGGCCCACATTCTTTCAAACTTTAAAATATAAATTACATCGTTTTCAAACAAAGTACAAACCCACCCGCGAAACTCGATCGTCTCATTTAATCGAGATTAAAAAAAATTATATAAAAGAACCCATCGAACATTAATCAACCTCAATTTCTTCAATCAAAACCTCATTTGCACAGTAATTAATTGTCGACGTGAATTAAAACCAATCGAAATAAACAATAGAATAAAAAAAATGGCGGTCAATTGCATATTCATAGAGGGAGAAGTAGCTTGCATTGAAATCGCTACAATAGATGGATACTATGAAGAACATGCGAGATTATAACAGGAAGAGACTGATAATACTGATCTACAAGTAACAAAATATCAAACGAAGGAAGAAAAAAGCGAAAACGGGTAAATAAGTCAGAATTTTAACATTTTTAATTATGTATATTAGCTGTTTGAATTTAAAGTTCATTTACATGCAAAATTGTTACGGCAAATATTTTACATATGAAATTTGGAATGTTGGTTGGTTGAAATTAGTAGATTTGTTAGCATATAAAACTAATGATTGTAAATATTACGTTGCTTTGTATATTACAGTACATAATTAGTAGATTTTTATTATGTTGCAAAACATAATAGGCAAATCTACGCTGGAAGAAATATGTGCTAGGAAAACATTAGCCTGACTAATATATTTACCTGGTGTTGTCTTGCATGACATGTTTGGGGAGAAATATTAGGCAGGGCAAATATTTGCCTAGTTAATACTTTTCTAGCGTATATTAGACTCACCGAACATGAATTAAAATGTATCATATGTTGCTTTGTATATAATATAGATTATTCTGCAAAACATAATAGGCAAATCTATGCCAGAAGAATTATTAGTCAGAAAAATATTTGCGTGGAAAATGTTGGCCAAGCAAATATTTGCCTGCCTAATATTCGCCTAGTTAATATTTTCTCAGCACAGATTATATTTATTGAACATGTATTAAAATGCACTAATGTGATGCGTTAACTAACTTAATTCATAGTTATGTCACTTCACACACTCAACACTAGTAATAATGTTTAGAATACAAATATTGCCAAACACAGTGACTAACTTAATTTAAATTATTTCAACTTCTTGAAGAAAAACATTCTCAATCTGAATCTATATTGGAAACTAATACCGATGAATATGATCCATTAGTTGAAGAAACTAAATCATCTTCAGCTAATACAGTAACAACAGATTTAGTTCTTTTAGCATTAAGAAAAGGGAAATAACAAAAGATGTGTTAACAAGAAAACTCGTCAACATCTCCAAAGCTATGTGGTTAGCAAATAAGTCAGTCCAATAGTATTGCATTAGACAAAAAGGAGTTAAGAAGAAAAGATAACATCCTAATGATCGAAATGATCTTCCTCATGATCGAAATCTTATTGAATACATGCACTTCTTCTTTTTAACATTAATCCCAAATGAGTTACAAGTTTGAGAGCTTTTTTTCCAAATCAATTTAGGGTTACAAAGATTTAATTTTTACTAAGAAGTAGAAGAATGAGTTTTGGATTCCAAAATCCAGTCCCCCAAATCGGATCCCTAGAGTTGTATTTATATATGCAGGTCGACCCCCTTTTGCGCCCATTCTTTCGACTCAGTCGAAAGGTCCACCTATCGTCCGCATCTATCTTTTCGACATGGTCGAAAGGCCCTCTTTCTTTTTTCAATGTGTCTGCATTCGATGCTATCTAAAGGCTTTCCTTTCGAGCTTTCTCATTCATCCTTGCACCTCCCATTTTCTTATTCCAGATTTCGACCCAGTCGAAAAGATCCCCTTGTCCATCTTTCGCTGTCATTATGGTCCAAGTGTCTATTTTCTCTTTTTTCTCCTGGGTTGATTTCAATATCGTCGAAAGGGTGATAGATGCACTTTTTCTCTTTGTGTTGCTTTGTTGTCATAAGAAGTAAATGCACGAGCTTCCAACTTTGTCGATAGGTAGTGTCTTGGGGTTTCAAAGGTGTTGAGGTGTTGATGGTTTTGACGTAGTAGGTGGCTACCGAATGCCTACTTGTAAATTGATGCGGAACCTTCCTTGGATGTTATAGGTTTCGACCGGTTCGAAATGCTTGATTATGCTTTCGAACGGGTTGTTTTGACAAAGGCATCTTTCTGGGTGCTTTGAATCAAGGAGAAACCTTTTATTTCGAAAGGTTTGGCATGCATATGAAGGGTTGTTATTTATTGCCTTCGGAAGGGGTTTCAAACCTATTCCTACTTTTCTTATATACGTGAATCCATCTGCATCGAAAGGTTTTAATGAGGCGGAATGTTAGCCTTGTGCTTACAACCAAATTGGTCACAAACACCCGTAAATGGATTTGAGTAGCGGAATAAATGAAGAAATTAAATGAAAAATGAGGAAATACACAAAAGATTCAAGAAAAAATAACAGGAAGTAAGAACAACAAGATTTATAGTGGTTCGGCGTTGACTGACTACGTCCACTTTGAATGCTTTCTTTATTGCTTTATCACTCAACTGATTACAATTACAATTCACGAGAAATAGATTGAGAACAAATTAGAACAAAGAGAAACTGATTCCAAAAATGGTAGAGTGTTCCCTTGGTAGCTGAAAAAAGGATCCCCAAAGTGGCCCCTACCCATGTATTTATAGATGAGGGCAACCTTCAGCCTGACTGACATCTTAAAGCCTGGACCTCCCTGACCACTTGGGCCCTCCATAAGGAATGCTTGGCCCAACTCACTATGTTGACCTATATCATAATGCCGACCTGACCATCTTTTTGTGTCGATCCCACAATCTTTGTATCCTATGCTGATCTGAACCATCTCACATACCATGTCAATCCATCTAAGTACGCCGAACCATTATCTCTACATCTTATGTCGCTCCTATCTCCGCATTCTATGCCGAACCGAGTAACTGCAAACGTAATGCCGACCTGACCAACACCATATGTAAAGCCGATCCGAGGAACATCGTGCATTAGGCCAACCTGAGCAACATCATACATTAGGCCGACCTGAGCAATTTCATGTACTTTGCCGACCCGAGCTCTACTATACTTTTTGCCGACCCGGTCCATTATATGCGGACCTGATCACATTCCATTTGCTATGCTGAACCAACATTGTACCGACCCGAGTTGTTCCATACTCTATGCCGAGCCCACCATATTATCTTCAGCTTATTAAACACCAATGTCGACCCGACTCCTGTTACACCATAACATTCACTTTACGATCCAACCTCTACCATGCTGGATCTCCTAGGCTCTATTCAATTTGTATAATCCAACTTGACCAAGTCCTAAGACCTCGACATCCAGTGCTATCCATTTGTCGAGCTTATTTACCCTAGGCTGGATATAACTGTTCGAAAATCACACTCTGGTCACATAGGTGTCACCTCGTGGCCATCTTTCCCATCGATAGTCAAGTTTGGACTTCATGATCGACCTTACACAGCCGGGCCATTATACTGGGTAACACTTGCCCCCAAAAGTATGTCTTGTGGATAACATGATGAGCTTTGAATTAGAGACAACCAGGTTCCTGGAAATAGGCCCATCCAAGTCACTGGTTGGTTATCATTCTCTTATTAACTTTCGATGAATCAGGCCTGATGTCCCGTTTCATTAAATCCGTAAATTTGGTCATATGCAGTTTTAAGGCTTCTCTCTAATTTAACCTTTTAAAAGGTCGAATTGATTAACTTCTTTCATGCATGCTCATACATATATTTCTGCTGTATCTTAGCCCTTAAGGTTCCGGTTGCCATTGGGATTATCCAAACATTTGTTATTGCCTTTTGATCCTCTTCTTATCCCAAGCACATCTTCCCCCCTTCTTTCATCACTCAATACATACCATCATCACATAGTATCTTTCAATATTATTTTACATTTTTTCTTTTCCTCTTTCTCCCTCTCTTTATTTTTCTTAAGAGGGGTCGGTTTTTGGCATGCTGATCCCTCGATGGATCTATGTAGGTTAGGGTTGGCATACACAATGGCGTACCCCTTCTAATATTGCGACCGGGTCTCTCGGAAGAGACCGGTCACTACAAGAAATTATATCTTTCGCAGCACAAAATAGCAGGGTTTTAATAAAAAAGCTGCTATTACGCGGGTGGATTAAAAAATTATTCATGGTAACGCTGCTACTAAACGTACGTGGAGCATGGAGCGGGGAAAAGAAAAAGTTCCCATGTTTCTCCCAATTAAATCACTCAACATCATATCCCTTCTCTCCCACAAATCCCTAATCCCAAATTTCATCAAAAATCAAACTTTTCTGATATTCATAATCTTCACAACTCTGCCATTGATCTCTTCAAGTCCGCCTTCCTCACACACCGCAACCTCTCGCAAGCTTCAACCTGATCCCTCCAGCTTTCTCGAGCTTCAGAAATTTTCCAGCGTTCCACATCTCCATAAGCCATCGCTCTTCATCACCCACGCCACATCTTCAGGAATCTGCCGATACCAGTGTTTAAAGGTAATAACCATTTGATTTGAAGCCTCCATATTCATGTAATCTTACCGTTTCTCTATTTTTTAGCCTTTTTTTGAATCATGATTTGATAACTTCAACTACATCAATGAATTAAATATAGGGTTTATCTTAGCGATTATATTAAACCACTAGACATAAAGTCGTAATAAAATGTAATTGGTGCGGTACTTATTTTATTAGTTATTTAGACAATTTCATTTACTTATAAAATTGATAAGGTAGAAGTGGAGAAAAGGGAAGAAAGTGGGATGGTTGTTTTGAAGAAATTATTGACTGTCATGTAATTAAGTAAGCTTCTCTCATTGGAGAGTATTATCTTTTATGACTGAACATTAATATATGTGCTAATTTTTTCTCTATACATTATTTTTGCAGGTTCTAAAGATGCAAAATTGTAAATAGTGAAATTAGTTGTTATCTTCACAAAACAAATATATGTCTGGAATTAAGTCCTTTTAGCATTGTTTGAGACAGTCTAAATTATCAAGTATCAACCTTTTCCGTCTGAGAAATGAAGAAGGTTTGAATCTAGCTCTTATATCAGTGAAAAATAGAACAATTGTTAAGATTTCACTCATCAGGCCCCATTCTAGTACCATATCGTATGTTAATCTTTATTTAGATTTATCATTATGTCTGAGTCCATTTATGTACGTATTATATGATTAGTGTTCTATAGAGACATGGAAGTAGGGGCACTAGCATTTTCAACCCCTCAACTTTTGAAAGGCCATTTTTAAGACTCAATGTGGTTTAGCGTTGATTGCTACTGAGATACGATAATGCATACAAAATATTATATGTATTGATGTTTCTTGTTGTTGAAGTTAAACTGAACACTCTAAAGTATGTTCATAATATTAAATTTAAGAGACTGAACCAAATCACCTATATGCTGAATCGCCATTGTTGTGGGCAATTCTTTCATGTTCATAAAGTTTTATGATTTTTTTACAGATTGTTATTCTTTCATGCCAGCAATGAAGGCTGCTTTTAAAAACTCCAATGGCCAGTTTGAGTGCTTTTGTGATATATATATATATATATATATAGTGTGTATAAAGAAGGATTTTCTATAACAAGTGATCAAACAAAGCTAGCCGGTAGGATTATATAGCATATATTGTGTCAAATGTTACGAGTTAGGTGAAAAGTTTTTGAAGTATGATAATCCTTCTGTGACATCGAGATATCAGTTTTGATAGCTACATGATAATGACTTCGCTAGAAAAAACATTGCTGGTGTGAATGTGGTGTCTACAGAGAGATTGAGCGAATTTCCTATTATAAGAAAATTGGATCCAACTGTGTACGGTCGTCTAGAGTTGCGATAACTAAAGAACTCATTGAGCATGAGTTGAATGGAATGAGCCTAGAAGAGGCAATGGGAAGTATCAAATTGTTTATTCTAGACTACAATGATTTGTTCCTGCCATTCATCAAGCGAATAGATTCACCAAAAGAGAGAAAAGGTTATGCTATGAGAACGATATTTAATCTGGCAGACAGAGGGCTTAGACCAATTGTAATCGAGCTTAGTTTTCCATCTTGTCCTTCTAATCCATCAGTAAGGTTCATGATTTTTATGCATTTTCAGTTCCTTTTATCCGTTTGTTCTTTTCTTTGGTCAATAACCATACTTAATGCCAGCAAAGATATTTTAATGATTTTAAACCAAATCATATTTTAAATTTAAGAGTGACCAGATTTTGACAAAATAACTAGGTGAGTACCCGTGCTACACACATGTTGTGTTTGTAATGTATATTGGTTGATGAAGTTAATTAAGCAAAGAAATTTTTGTGCTGAGATCTATGTTAGAGCTAATTGTAATATTGTTAGTGGTGATATTTCAGGTAATCCATTGATCAGAACAGTTATCATGTATGGAATACTAAATCAGTATTTCTTGCCTTTTAAATTTTCATTTCAGAGATAACTGTTTTACTTGTTTATATTTGTCTTAATTAATTATGCATGCACTATGTGTGCATCCGTACTTGATTCATTGCATATGGAGGCTGGCATCTGCGCTTTTTTTGTGCTATAATTCATTTTATTATGTAATTTCTCAGTGATACTTCCTTACCTTAAAGAAAAGGCATGCAGCAGCAGCCATCCTCAAGCAGTTTCTATTCAGCAGTTTTGTAAAAAGTTGATTTGATTGTGAAATAATGCAATATATCATAATTGCCCCTAGTGTGAACCTCAACATATATCCTCAAACTTACTACTTATATATACATGTTTTCTATTTGAGATGCTAAAATTGTGATACGATTTTTTGTTACCATAGTTACAAGTTTTTCCTCTCATGTAAGATATTGTCTTGATGCCTTTAGCTTATTTGTCCTTCATTTCCCTTCTAACATAGTGGTTATGGCAGAAATACATCTTCTGCTAAGGCTGAATGGATGGACATTTTTCAAGATACAAAAGAAATTAAGATTTGTGCTAAAATATTTTCATTGGTAAACAAAAGTACGTGATCAGAAGTTTCTTGGGCTGAAAGAGCTTTTAGCATTTTTACGAACAACCTTTATGCTCTAAAAGTAAGATTTTTAATTTGGCTTCACTTTATATCGTTCCTTTTTGTTATTAGACTGCATAGGAGAAATACTTATGCGTAGTGTTTTTTTCTTCAAATGGTTTGCTGTTGATGAAGATATCCACTCATTTCGTAAGAACCAGATAAGATCAAGTACTCTTAAATTGTCAATTGCGTGTTGTACCATGATGGTATAAAATTACTAATAAAGCTTTCCAGATAAATGAGAATGGTTATATTTTTAAATCTTATTGACCAACCTTTACAGAAGCCTCAGTATTTACAGCAAAATCAATGTATTTGGGAATGTAATTCTAGACATTCATTTTTTATATTGAATATTAAGACGAAGCCTAATGATTTGTAATTACTTCCAAAGCATGTCAATAGTACATAAATCAATAAAATCTAAGTGACAAAAACCTGATATAACAATCGTCATGTTCTGCAAGGTATTAAAAAATAACAAAGTTGTTAAATTCCACATTTTAACGTATAAATTTGGTAAAATGATGAAATCTTTATTTACTTTATAAGACTGTGTGAAAAACATTAAATTTAATTTAAACATTTGCTAGGGTACTTATTGTAAAAGGTACACCCTCCAAAAAATAGCTTATATTGGTATAAGTGGAGAGCATACGGTATTCTTTAGTAAAAGGCAAAAGAATAGTTCGCTCATTATCTTCATTTCTACTGCATGTTCACTCTTATTGCACAACTTTGGTTGGACTAAAAATGTTTTCAACGACGTAGGACTACAAAAAATAAGCTTCACTCCACACCCATCTCAAAAACTGATTACTTAACCTTTCTTCGATCTATTCTTCCACTTCGCTGGGGCTTTTACCTAATTCAATGGATGTTTTTTTTGCTTTATTACTTGAGTTCTGTTTCATTGTTAATTTTTAATGTGGTCTAACTTCATGCACTGAAACAATTATCGTGTAATTAAACTTTCACTTCTGCCACATTATCTCAAGAATTTAATCTTTGTTTCAATATTTTATGCTAATTTATTCTTATTAATTTAGTATAATACCAGTGTGTAATCTGTACGTTGCACCCGGTATGTTGTAAAAAATAACTCAAGATCATTCCATTCGGATATCATCATTGAAACAACTACTTGTTGCTTTCGGCTAAGGGCATCGGCAACACGATTACCCTTTCCGGGAGTATAAAGAATAACAAGATCATAAGATGCAAGGAGCTCGAGCCAACATTGTTGACGCAAATTAAGTTCCTTTTGAGAAATTAAATATTTCAAAGATTTATGATCGGAGTAGAGAACAAATTTCTCTCCCAAAAGATAATGAGCCAAATTCTAAGAGCGAAAACAATAGCCACGAGCTCTAGATCATGAGTGGCATATCTAGTCTTGACAAGCTTTAATTGTCAAGAAGCATATGATATAACACATTCCCTTAGCAAGAGAATGGCACCCAAACCAATACGGCTAGTATTGGTAAAAACAATAAAGTCTTGATTTCCTTCGGGAATCGCAAGAATAAAAACATCGGAAAAGAGTTCTTTTAAATGATCCTCTTTTTAAAATTATAATTAACTTTATGTAATCATCTTTTTAAAAATTTTACTTTTTACAAGTCAATTTATTGTGTGTGACTGTCTCATCATAGCATTTAGGAGATTCCTATCGATAACGTTGATCAAGCACACCGACCAAAATTCTTAAAGCACTCAATGGGCAAAACAACACAAAATCATCTTCAATATGATAAACAAGTCTGTTAATTTTTTTTACAGATATTCTTTGCTTATTTTAAGAACAAAATCCAATCATACATATAAATATCTTATTAGAAAGATTTGCAAATTTTATATTGTTGTTTTCATCCATAATCAATAAATACAAGGATGGTCTCATCGAGATATTCGTAGAATACTCGATTCATAAAATGGATGAAATAAGGTAGAAGGTTCGTCAAACCGAATGACATAACGAACCACACATAAGAATCATAACGAGTGCGGAATGCGGTAAGTGGAATGCTATCCTCCACAACTCGTAGCTGATGAAAACCGGTGGCAAGGTCTAGCTGAAAAGAACTTAGCACCACACAATAGATTGCTTAGGTGATAGTCCTAAGACAAGCTCAAATATACCGAAAAATTCACAAACTACATGAATGAGAGAAATAACATTTTCCTCATCATGTAGGTTTAAAGAATAAAATGATGCCACCAAATTGAAATCGAAATCATTAAGAAAAATAGAAATCTGCTTAACAGATTGAGGATATCGAAGATAGATAGTCCGCTCAGGACATAGGATGTGGGCTTCATAATGATCAAGCCAATCCTTTCTCAAAAAATCAATTTCGAAGCCTAAGTAACGCATAACATGCAAATCGGCTCGAAAAGAATAATCACATAAAATAATCTCGACATTTTCACAAAGTAAATTGAGTGTTGCGGATCCATCAATCGAATTCGCAATTCTCAATGAAGTCATCAAGCCCATAATATTAAAAGAGAAAGAATCAACAAGTTCTTTTGATATAAAATAATGAGATGAACCCAAATTAAAAAGAACTCGAATAAGATAATCACAAAACAAATATCGTCAAGAATAGAATGAGAAATACCTTGACCAAGAGAAGTGTAACTAGGAGTTTGCACGAAGTTCAACTCTCCCTCTCTCCTACTCCGGAGTATGGGACATGTAGATATAAGATGGCCTGAACTTTTGCAATAACGACAAAAAAATGGTTTTGGGCACTCATTTGCATAGTGGCCCGTAAGACCACAATTGTAGCATCGTCCACGACTAGAGGTAGGAGTCTTTTCTACCGAAGTTTCTTGCTTCCCTTTCTTGTTGGGATTGGGATTGGGGCCTTTGAACTTAATAGGCCTCTTCATGTTATTGTTGAAGTTCTGTTTGGCACACACAACTTCAACATCACTTTCTTTATCGGCCTCTTCAAGTCAAAGAGCGATATCTATAAGCTGATCGAAAGAAACTTCTAGTTTCAGAAGTAAATGCTTTTTGAGGTTCTTATTCAACCCATAGACGAACCTCCGATTTTTCTTCAATGGGGTATTAATATACTCGACCCCATATTTAGAAAGAGATTCAAAAGTCGCGACGTAATCCGTCATAGAAGATTCACCTTGAACAAGGTCAATAAAGCGTCGGGCTAAAGTTACTTTTTCAGCCTCCAGCACAAACTTCAATTCGAATCTTTCCCGGAATTGCTCCCAAGTAAGATCCGCTTCGATAATTTCAGAAATCAAAATCTCATACCAATCTAATGCTCTTTCTTGGAGCATGCTAGAAGCCACTTGGACACGAAGTGAATCAATAAGATCCATGTGGGAAAAGATGTGATCGCATGATCTAAGCCAAGCTTGGATATCTATAACGATTTCGGAACCCTTGAACGGCCTTCCACCCAAAGCGGTATAATTTTGCACAAGCGTGTAAACCCGGATTTAGGGTGAGTAGGCGCTGGAACGGGTCCGGCAGCTTGGGCATTGTTCACAAGATCTAAAAGTTATTGAGCTGACATAAATACTCCATCCTGGGGAGTAGCACTAGATTGACCGGCGCTGGGATGGCCTGGTCTAACCATTTCTCTTCTTTAAGAAAGAAAGAAAGAGGAAAAAGGTTATTCACAAAATGAATATCAAACAAACTTGATTGATAAAATAATGCATCACAAAAGAAAATAGGATAGAACGGTACGAAGACCCGAATTAAATCTTATAGCACGATTCCTAAGAAAGACTTAGGACAATAATCCTTGCTAGATTATTCTTCATTATTCCGAAGTTTGGCTCTTATACCAAGCTGTGACGCCCCACCTCTATACTCACGCTTTCCAAGGACACTACGGGGTAATGTCGTCGACTAACACGAAGAATAAGGCTGTTGAGGAGCGACCATCTGTGTAATTGCTTTTGCCAGTACCGATATGTTAGAAAATATAACTTACATTTCATTTCAAGAGGAAATCCGACATATCAAATACAAACTCAAAGCTACCACACAGTGGCTAAGTGGCATTCGGAAACAAATATAGAAATAAACATAACACAAATCAGTCACAGATATTCATATCACAAAGGCAGAAACAGATATGAAAATATCACATAGAAGTGTACATCAAAGTAGTGGTCAAACAAGATCCACTACATCACAAAAGAATAATTATACATTAAGGAGTCTATAGCTCAAATGTATAATAACAAAAACTACTATGCTAAAGTAGTTAGCCAAAAGTCAGGTGACGGACCCTGATAAGAAGTCAAGCAGAAGCACCTGAAATACCTCAGTCTGACCCGAGTATTATTTAAGAAGAAAATAATAAACGGATCAGTCTAGCTATAAATATCAGATAAAATGAGATAGGATAAGAGATATGACCAAAAACGTATGATAACAAAAAATGCCATACTGTTTCAAGTATCCATTAAATAACAACAAAAATCATACAATATCTCAAATCAACTCGAAGCACCAAAAAGAATCACATTCTTTAAATAATTCACCAAAACACAAATATTGACAAAACATATCAATGCCAATCCATAAAAATTGGTTAAACACAAATTCTAGAAATCATCAACTAGAAATCCAGAAATCACAAAAAGGGGGGAAAGGCCTATCACAAACGGGAGCATGAAAACTCACCAACACGTGTATCACAAACGGGTCGCTAATCCATGGTCGCTAACCATAGAGTCGGTGCCACGACGTAGTACAGCGAACGCCCGAGGAACCAGAAACTCAAATAATCCAGAACATCGACGTAGTACAGCGGTACGCCCGATGAACCAAACTCAAATAATCAAGCACAACGATGTAGTACAACGAACGCCCGATGAACCTGAACACAAATAATCCGGAACAACGACGTAGTACAACGAACGCCCGATGAACCAGAACACAAATAATACGGAACAACGACGTAGCACAGCGAACGCCCGATGAACCGAACTCCCATAAGCCGGAACAACGACGTAATACAGCGTTACGCCCGATGAACCGAACTCCACAAAACCATAGGTCGCTAGCCTATAAAAATGAGACGAAGCTCCATAAATCGGGGTACAGTCCCCCACGTGGACAAAGAGACATCGCAAATCGCTAGTCTAAACCATAAAATGATCATCAGCGATCATCAAGAAGTGTTGATTACACTAAGCTAGTAAATATAAGAGTTTAGCTTCATGTCCCATAACCACTAGCTTAACTTAAATATTTACGAATAAATTGTAGATTTTTACTCGAAAATTTTCACAAGAGTTTCAATCAAACAAGTCCAAAAATTAACCGACGAAGTAAACGCAAGCGTTTCATACCACTTGTTTTACTAAGCCGTTTAATTAGATTCCTCATACGAATGAGGTAAAGGTTTGTATATACTAATAGATTGGAAAACGGTTTTATATACAAGTTTTGTACTAGAAATAGAGTTGAAATCATCTTTATGAAAGAGTTTGAATATTTACTACTAGTATAGAAACCTTTGTATTTTAAAGTGACAAGTCATAGAAATGATTGTAGAAACAATCAATCACCAAAAATTCACTTATGAAGACGTGAATCAAATCCAAAGAAATCGATACCGAATCCATTAAAATGGATGTTGCCAAAAATCCCAAAAAAGAAATTATCAAAGTCAACTAAAGTGATAACAACTAATCGGAGAAAGGATAATCGATCAAATATTGGAAATCCACACAAATTTGTCTAAAATAGGCAAAATAAACATTTCCCAGAATCAGTCGACGGGACTACAGGGTCAATCGACTGACAGAGACCTGGAAACACTCGGTTTCTAGGTTCAGTCGACTGACCCAGTAAGTCAGTCGACTGATACAGACCTGGAAACACTAGGTTTCCAGGCTCAGTCGATTGACTCAGTAGGTTAGTCGACTGATACAGGGGCATAGAACTTTCTACCCCCTGGTTCAGTCGACTGACCCACTGGTTCAGTCGACTGACCCACTGGTTCAGTCGACTGACCCACTGGTTCAGTCGACTGAACTGCATTTTGCAGAACTCTCAGCCTAGCCCCATGAAGGGCAAAAAGAAAAATCTAAACAAATTGCGATCGGACGAGCGATGGGCGCTAGGGGTTGATGCCAATCGGCAATCCGGCCCTATAGGCTCTTCGATACACCACCAAAACATGTTCAAACTTCAAAGCTAGGATTTTTAAAGATTTGACCTCAAAACACCAAAATTTGGAATATTCACCAATTCAATTCAAATCAAAAGCAAATGAACATAAATAAGTGTTAGGAATTCATACCTAACAACAATGATATCTATAGAAGTAGATGTGAGTTCAAAAACTCACCTTTTAAACCTAAAAACACAAGAGAGAAGCTATAGAGCAAGGCAAGAACAATCACTCTTCAATTTTAACCCAAAAAGCTTCAATCTAAGCTCAAAAGAAAAACATCTCCTAAGTTAGGGTTTAGGAAATTTCTGAAATTAAAGAGGAAATGAGATGGAGAAGATGAAGAGGATGCGTACCTAAGCTTCTCTTAGATTTGGAGCTAGAACTTGAGTTTGCAAATGAATCTAGGGCTTAGGTCTAATTCCTTTTCTCTTCCCCCATTTTTCTAAAGCTTGAAGTGTTAGGAAATATTATGAAGGAATGAAGAGGAGTGGAGTAGAGTTGGGTTAATATGTTGGGTTAATGGGCTGAAACCCAAACCCAAAGCCCTAAGTGAAAAATAGCAAAATTCACTCAACTCCAAACATATCGATGTTTACACTCAAAAAGGTCGCAAACACCATTTTGGACACAATGGAAGTGGTCTCGTGTCCTAATTCGACTGTTTGAAAAAAGTAGCTTTTCGGACTTTAATCCGACTAACGATGCTATATTTAAATAAAATATTTAAATATAAAATCGTAAAATATGCGGGTTGTTACAAGAAGAGAGCTTAGAAAAGGAAGAATAAGAAGAACGAAAAGTGTGTGAAATTGGTGAAAGAAGTGGTAGGTATTTATAGAAAAAAGTTTGAAATAAAATATTATTATGTAAAATGACCAAAATACCCTTTACTTACTTTTTAAGTAACCTTATTTTTTCAACACTTAACATCATATTTCAAATCATTACTTATGTCTGTAGGATCTAGATTAACCCTAGAGGGGGGGGTGAATAGGGTTATCACAAATTTTCTCAAATTAAACGCGGAAGCAATCAGCAGATAAATAAATATGCAGTAAAGTAAATCACACACAAAATTTACCCAGCTTCGGCAACCCCTGCCTACTGCTGCATTCCCAGATTTCTATTAGAATTAAACAGTCTCCCGCTTACAAACACTCTCACAGACTCGCAGACACTCGCTCCCGCTCACAAACACTCTACTAGACTCGCAGACACTCGCTCCCGCTCACAAACACTCTAATAGACTCGCAACCCCTACTCCCGCCTATAGAGCTTCGCTTACTCGCGAACTCTGCTCCCGCCTATAGAGCTTCGCTTACTCGCAAACTCTGCTCCCACCTATAGAATTTTGCAAACTCGCAGCTCCCCTGCTCACTGAACTAATTCTAACTAGACAATCTGACAACACCTAAACCCTAGGTGGTGATTCACTCTGACTGGACTTTGACAATACAAACTGAAAATACAAAATACAGTTTGAACCCCAGGGCAAAGTTTAAATCGACAGTTTAAAAAAACTTTTGCCCTCTAATGAACTTGGCCTAAAAATAGATTAATAAAACCTGGCCCAATAAAAGCAAAATTAAAACCCTAGACTTAATTTTAAAAATAAAAACCCTCTTTTTAAATTATAGAAGCCTGGCCCATTTCCTTTTGTCTTCGACCCCCTGATTAATATCGGCCCGTTTCTTATATCTTCAGTTCGATCCTCAGAGAAAATATGGCGACTTCGATCTGGAAAAAATTAGGGCTTGAATTTGTTGATTGATCGACCGACTCCTCGAGCTAGCTTCGGCTATTTGATTCTCTGGTGATTTATTCCGATCCCCTTTATCACTTGCTCTGGTAAGTTTGAAGCTTTTGAATTAGGGTTTTGGGTCTCTGGCGAAGTCGATTCTTTGTAGCTCTTGCGAATTGGACTTCGGCTTCGTTTGTGCTTATTTGCTTGCGATCTTGACTTGGTATGTACTTCTTGCTTGATTCTTCTCTGATTGCTCAATTCTTATGTCGGTGATGATTGGGTTTTTCTTTCTGTTCTTCACCACGACTTCGTCAATGATGATTTGGGTCCTTTATATAAACGTCTGATTTGATCAGCGTGTTCTTCACGTTGTTGAGACTTTCCTGTTTTAATTTGATATTTTTGGAAATTACTTTTTGCCCACGGCTTCGATTTTGAACGTGGGATTCTTCTTTGATTTTCACGGCAACAAAACTTTCCTTTTTTTAAACTTTGACTATTTCAAAAATCATACGGCTTTGAATGTTGATGCTTGACTCGGTCGTCATTGTCAAACTCTGCTCTTACCATGTTGTGTCTTTATTCTTCGCTACTGTATATATACTGTTCTGACCATCTGACTTGTATCATTGATGCTGTCCTGTTGCACATTCCCTGATCATTGATGTCTTAGTCTGGTCCACTATGTTGTCTGATGCACTTCATATTTATGTTGGTGGTCTTGCTGCTTTTGACATTGCTGTTTCACCTGTTTTTGACATTGCTGTTTTGATGATTTTGTACCTGTTTCATTTTATACATGTTGATGCTTTTCATCTTGTACCATGTGTACAGACTTCATCAGTGCATTTGTGTTGAATTTGATTTGGTGTGCTGTGTATATGCACATTTCAAATTGTTGTTACTGTTTTGATATGCATGTATCACTCTGTTCTTTGCATCCTTACTGTGTTGGCTTGGTGATTCATGCTTCCTTGACTCGTGTACATTTCACTGTAGTAGCTGCACTGCTTGTAGTTGTACTGATTCCTTGACTCGTGTACATGCACAGTTTATTGTTGCAGTAATACTTGATTTTTCAAATTTCACCTGAGTTAAATCTGATCTGGATTTGACCTTGTGTTTGGTTGACTGTGCACACGAGTTGGCGAGGCAGTGCACACGTGTACAAATGTGCACGTGTGTATTGCAGCCACTCATAATTACCTGTCCCTGATATGAATACTGATATGCACAAGTATTACACAATCAAAGATGATGACAATAACCCATATATCTGAGACAGCTTTTAAAAAACAAATTTTATATTTTTGCAAATTAAATTTGTTTCTGTTCAGATTACTGTTGTAGATTTTCAATTATACAGGTACTCAAGAGACAAGACAAACACTGAAGCTGGACAATGCAGATTCAGACAAACAACTGAGTGTACGAGTGATGTAGTGAGGATTGTGATGTAAAATCGAATTGTGATGTATTCAGAAATTGTACAGTTATAGTGAGAGTCAGAATTTGTACTATTCAAAATTTGTAATAAAAAGATTATTTGAATAAAATTTCAGTTTGAATTCAAATTCTGTGTTGATAAAATTTATGTTATTCCTATATGTGTATAATCTGTAAACATATCTAAAATACGATATATATAGTTTGTTATCATCAAACACTAAACACACATCAAACAATCTCCCCCTTTTGATGATGACAAACATATATATTAAAGATTTTGAAATTCAGTAGATGTGTTTAAACATGAATATATATATAGCTCCCCCTACATGTATACTCCCCCTACATGAATACTCCCCCTACAACTGAGACCACTCCCTATTTAGAAGATTTAGGAAATTACAGACGAATAAAAGAACTATAAAAAATAACTAATAGCATTTAACAAATTTGGTGTAGTATTCCAAAAATACTTATTTTCTTATCAAAATCTCTTCCTTCTCCTCCTTTTGTTATCATCAAAAGACTGACAAAAAATAATGAAACAGTAGGGGAAAACAAATGGAAAAAATAGGGAAAAACCATAATATATCATAACAAGATAACAATTTCCACATTTTAGAGAATGGATCAATGATTTGGTTTTTATAATGAGAAGAGAGATGTTTTATTCTATTTATTATAATTTGTTAAAAAGATTTGACATTTAAGCACAAAAGTAATAAGCACTTACTAACCACGCATAACCATAAGGACTTTTAAATGGGATTAGCAGTTACTCATTAGTTATCAAGCTCCATCCATGCATAACCATAAGGACTTTTAAATGAGAATGGAGTGATGATAACCTCTAATGATCCATCCATGCATAACCATAAGGACTTTTAAATGAGAATGGATGCATGAGGAATATTTTAAAATTTTCTTTGATTTTTCCTTTTTAATTTAAAAAGCAATTTACTCTTCTCATTTTTCAAAACCATTATGAATGATAGAAAGATGGTAGAAATAGAAATGGTCGTGGAATAACTAACCAAATTAATCATATTATGAAATTTCATAAACCAAACGTATTTCCACTACTGAATACCATATTCGAATCAATCTTTGAATGATATCCAAAATAGGTTTGAATTCTAGAAAATGAAGTTGAAAATAAATATTCAAGAATATTTCAACCAAAAATTGAAAAATGATTAGTCAATTTCCATAATCCCCAAATTCAAACGTAATCTGGAAAATCTGTCTTCGGGGAGGAATTTTGTGAAAATATCCTCAATTGAAATGTTTTCGATGCAAGTATCTTCCCTAGTAGTGTGATCTCTAAGAAAATGGTGTATCACATCAATGTGTATCATGAGTGAATGATGAACATGATTATCAGACAATGAAATTAGTGAGTGTCCTAGCATGAAGCATGTCCTACTAGTATTTTTCCTGTCAACTAATGAACCCGTATAATCAGCATCAGAATAGCCAACTAAATTATAGTTTTCACACGAAGAATATCATAGTCCAAATTTGTGTGTGTGTGAAAGATATCTCAGAATTCGTTTAGTGGCTTTCAAATGTGATTCTTTAGGGTTAGATTGAAAACGTGCAAACACAAACACACAGAAAACATAATACGGGGTCTAGAAGCAGTTAAGAGCCATTTCAACAGACTCAGATTCAACTTCAGAAACAAACCACTGTGACAATGAAACAAACACACACTTTTATCAATTGAAGAGCGAGTGTGAATACCTTCCGTAGAATCACAGTTAAAATATCAAGATTATTTCAAAAGCAATTTAAAGTTTTCATAAGTGAAGCATCAGTTTCAGCAGCTTCTCAAAATACTTTTTAGAGCATGAGCAATCAGAAATCAATCATAGTTTGACCAAACAGATTAAGTTCAAGAAGAAGATGGTTGATCAATTTTTAACCACTGATTAAAGTCAAGTCATTAAAGATCAAGCAAGTTAGATCCATCACAATTACTTCAAGCAAGATAATTGGTTAAAAATCAGAATTAACATCATCAGTCATAACTGGCTGATTTAATTCAGATTATGGTGCAGATTCTTACCGATTATCTATCGTGTGAAAAACAAAGATAACTACCTGTTTTACCTGTACGATAATCATTCGTTGTTTGCTCATAGTGAATCTGTCACCTTTATACTAGGCTAAGGAACGTTGATTTGACACCCGTTGTATATCTAGAACAGCTAGAATCCAGAAACACCAATGTTGTTCCTCAGCCTGCCACCACACCTACACGGTTAAAGATGTATGTGACCTATTTGTTTTTATAGGTCCATGGTTGTTAGTGGCAGAATAATTGTGAATAAATAATCCCTTTGGAACCCAAACTTGATTTGTCCTTTCATTCTTGTTCCAATAGACTTGAAATTTGTTTGTAGAATTTTTAGGAACCCAAACTTTTATAAATTTCGTGTTCTTGTTCCTATGACTACAATTTTCAACATGATGTCCAATTATTCCACATTTTACACATCTAGCAAAGACACTCCTTCCTTTAGCACTATCCTCAACTTGTGTTTTTCCAAAGCCTAGTCCTTTTTTATTGTTAGCAAACAATTGATTTCCTAACAGCATATTTGTTAACTCCCTTTTAGCAACAACTTACGAGTTAGAAAGCCTAAAACCTGTGTACTCAACGACTCACGACTTAGTTGCTGAAAGGAATCTACGGCTTGAACGACTTACGACCTACCGGGTTAGAGAGCTACGACCTAAGGGAGTCTACGACCCAACTATCTCAAGAACTTCGCGACCTAGCAGAGCTACGACCTAAAGGAGCTTGCGACCTAACTACTAAAGATGTATGCCGACCTAGAAGCCAACCGACTTAACAAATGGTCGACTTAAGATTGCAAGTTAACTCTGCTCCGACCTAACAATACCGAGCTATGAAAGGCTCCGAGTTAAGAAGACTTTGCGACTTAACAGTTTACGAGTTAGCAGGCCTACGACTTAAGAGCTTCATGACTCAACGAGACAAGCTTCTTACGACTCATGAGGTCTTACGACTCATGAGGTCTTACGACTTAAAGACTCTACGACTCATGAGGTTCTACGACTCATGAGATCTTACGACTTAAAGACTCTACGACTCATGAGGTTCTACGACTCATGGGATCTTACGACTTAAGGGTTCTACGACTCATGAGGTTCTACGACTCATGAGGTCTTACGACTTAAAGACTCTACGACTCATGAGGTTCTACGACTCATGAGATCTTACGACTTAAAGGTTCTACGACTCATGAGGTTCTACGACTCATGAGCTCTTACGACTCAAGAGGCCTTACAACTTAAAGCCCGTGCTTATGCTACCTCTATCTGGTAAGTCGGCTACGAGTTAGCACTTGTCTTCAACTGAGCCACAAGAAGAACCCAGTATGGCGCCCACGAGTTATCTTAAGTCGGCTACGAGTTATTGCTTACCTTAAGTCGGTCACGACTCATGCCTTAGCCAATTTTCTGTCCAGAATTCAGAGCTGCTCCTATAAATACCCCACCACTTCCAACATGAAAGGGACTTTTTGGCAATTCATTTCTTCAAGCGTCCATACTCTGCTGCATTGGAAATTCACTCAACAAGTAAAGATCTCCCAACACTCAAGGCACTACAACAAGCTTCGTGAAGGACTTCATTCATCCGATACGGATTTAGCAAGATTCATCACCGAAGATTGAGCTAGTAGTCTAGATTGTTGTGTGATCAAGTTATATTGTATTTGACAAGTGATTTGTATCGATTTGTAACCGAATCAACAATAAGAGATTATAAAGTGGACGTAGGCTCAATTACGGGCCGAACCACTATAAACTTGTTGTTCATTTACTGCTTTTCTGCTATTTTTAGCTTATATTTTGTTCCCGTACCAACGGGTGGTGCTTTCACGATTCTATTACACACACCGGGTGTTAGCGTTCACCTTTTATCGTTAACATTTTGGTGCTTTCACTGAGAGTTGAACTCAGGCGATCATCCACCGTTGCTTCGCAAAGATTCATAAAAAGAACCTCTCTTAAAAACCAGATCCGAAATAATGGCTCCTGGAAGAAGAGGTAGACCTATCAGATCTGGAAATGCTCACGAAGGGACTTCCGCTTCCCCAATGACAGACCAAGCAACTCCAACCGTTGGAGTCACCAGGGCTGAATTGGATGATGCAGTTTCTGGATTATACCAACAAATTGAGACTCAAAACGCTTTGATGATGGATAGGTTAACTGCTCTGCTCGGGGCAAATCGTCAACCAGAAAACCATCGAACTAATCTTCCTGAAATGCCACCTTTCCAAGCTGATGGTTCTATGCCGCAACCAACTTGTCATGAACATATGCCCGGGCAAACTTCCGAGGGAAGAACTGATGCTTGCCCAGAGGTGTCTTTGAACAATAAAGAGTACCTGTCTGAAATGGTTAGCCACATCATGAAAGAGAGCATGCAAAGGGAAGAGGATGAGAACGACTGGGGATTTGCGCCAAGCAGAACTCCGTTTACTGAAAGGATCCTGAAAGCGGAGTTTCCAAGGAAATTTGCGCCTCCTACTATCCAAGCCTATAGGGGAACCAGTGACCCTAATCATTTCCTCTACAAATACGATTGGCATATGACCGGTGCAAGAGCATCAGACAAGATCAAGTGTCGGTACTTTCCAGTATACCTGGAAGGTGTGGCTTTACTTTGGTTTACAAAGCTCCCGGTTCGGTGGGTAGATAAGTTCTCCGACTTAACGCAAAAGTTCAAAGAACAGTTCAGATTGTATGCTTCAAAAGCTAAGGATATAATGTCACTATCTAACCTTGAACAAGCACCCGGAGAATCAATCAAATCTTTCTTGAGCCGTTTCAATATAGCTTTAGCCGAAGTAGAAAATGCGGAGCCACGCATGATCCTGACTTATTTGATGCGAGCCATTGATAAATCGAGTAAATTTGGAATATGGCTAAAGATAAAGGAACCGAACTCACTTGATAAATTTTATAAAAAGGCCGACGAGTTCATTCGCCTTGAAAGCCTTTCTGCAACATCGAAAGCGGTTGCTGCCCAAACTGATAATAATAATGTCCCATCTAAGAAAAGAGAACCTGAAAGTCAGAAAAGGGAGGGTGAAGGAGGAAAGAGCCAGGGAAATGAAAAGAAACCTCGCCGCTTTAATCCTTCGGACTTTACTCCTTTAACCGATACACCAAGAAATATCTTTTTTGCAACAAAGGACGTTGTCAGGTATCCTAAGCCACCTGAGATGACGAGAGGTGCAAAGCGTAATGGAAAATTATACCAATTTCACAATCAACCTGGCCATGACACTGACCAATGTCGCCAATTAAAGAATGTGATTGAAGAATTGCTAGAGCAGGGTAAACTCCAACAATACGTTAAAAGAAGCGGAGTCGATCCAACCTCATCCACTCGGGATCAACAACGTTCTACTCGTCAATCCGATTCTCTCGACAACACTGCAGTGCAAGATTCAGGAAAGCTTGTCATTAATGCTGTCATAGGAGGACCATACCCAGCAAGCAGAAGTTGGGACGACTACTAATTACCACAAAACTGCGGCTGGGGCATCTCTCACTTTCTCTGGCATAAAAATCCAAAAGCTATGAATCAAGCACAAATGGAAATCCAGCTTGGAGATTCTGAAACAACAATAACTAGCATTCATTTTTACTTAACAGCATTGCTTGAATTTGTAAAGATAATGATGGATGTGTAACTTCTGCATTGTAAACCGCTGAGAAATTAGCGCAACTCAATAATGAAAAACTATGCATTCTGTGTTTTCTATTATAAAATGCCTGTTATATTTCGATGTGTAAATACTCTAAATGTATTGCTAAAATGTCGATCTAATATTGCAGGTCATTAAAGCAAAGCTCACCCATCGCAAAGCTAAGCGAGCCTTACAAATCATTTATTAAAGCAAATTTCAAGCAACAAAAATTCCAAACTCAAATCCCATAAAAGAGGAACTTCACATAAAAAGTTGACGGCTCTACTGTGTCAAGCCCTTGTTAACTGGTTGCGATCGTTGATATAAAAAGGCATCCAACCAAATAACTTGCGTTTACTCTGTGGAGTCATTCAACAGTGAAGTAACTTCTTCGGATAAAGCAGTTTACTTGCAAAAGAAAGGAAGACGCGCTTGGAAACGATGATAAAGGATCGCAGATTGGCAGATGATGATACAACATGAGCGGGCAAACATGGAAGCAGCCAAAGGGAGGTTTGCCTCTCAACAGGAAAGCCGGTAGATCCACTAAAGGGATACCTTCCCAAGCAGAAGGAATAAGACCCCCGCTAACTGATTGTGATGCATCCGATCAGGCAGCTTGTGTCCATCCCGTGGATCTACTTGCCCCTAAGACGCAACCTTCCTGGCACACCAACCAAAGCCCTCTAACGAGGCACGCCAATAAATGGGAGTGCTTTCCTCAATCAAAAAGATTGGTAGGACCACCGAAGGGGCACCTTGTTAATTGATTGCGATCGTTTGTACAAACAAACATCCAATCAAGCAACTTACGCCTGTCCCGTGGAACCCTCCGACCATGAGAAAGTAACTTCCAGGCAATCACAAGCCCTCTTCGGAGGCACAAGCCCTCTTCGGAGGCACAAGCCATCTTCGGAGGCAAAAGCCCTTTTCGGAGGCACATTTCACCCGTGTAGAAGTGCAAAATGCTTCTCTTCGGAGACCCACTTCACCAGTGATGAAATACTAAAAAGCCCTTTTCGGAGGCACATTTCACCCGTGTAGAAGTGCAAAATGCTTCTCTTCGGAGACCCACTTCACCAAAGCTGAAATGCCAAAATTGCTTCTCTTCGGAGACCAAAATTGCTTCTCTTCGGAGACCAAAAATGCTTCTCTTCGGAGACCAAAACTGCTTCTCTTCGGAGACCAAAATTGCTTCTCTTCAGAGACCAAAAGACCTCTTCAGAGGCGTACTTCACCTTGTTTGAAGTACCAAAAATGAACCCTTTACTGGGGCACAAAAATCAATACCTTCTTCAGAAGTTCATTTCATTATGCGGGAAAATTCATTTTTAAACAAATAAAAGTGATCGTTCCCAAAAGTCGAAGTGTTCTTCTGACAGAAAGAGAGAGTAAAAATTTCTCCAAAAACGAGATATACTCTATTAAAAGCAGAATGATTCCTGCCTCAAAAATGGAATAGTTATTCTCTAATATAAGAGTATCAGTCTTGTAAAAGCGAGAAATATTGCAATGCACTTGTGGTATGGGGGCAACATTGTACAATTCAGTTACGTTAATAAAAGTAATGTACAAGCGACACACCACAAGTTCATTGCGATATCACATAAAGAAGATGTGGAATAAATGCGTTCTTGAAACACAGACAAAAGTTTGTACAAGTAAAAAGAATCGTTTACTCTACACTTCAAATGAGAAACAGATATATTCCTACATACACAAGAATTTGTACAAGTAAAATAGTCATTTTATTCAATACTATGGAAACTTTTTACATTGTGCAGATTACAAAAAGGAGCGGAGACCGGTATCCGCACAATCTCCGGTCAATGCATGCAAAAAGCAGAAAAGACAAAATCAAACTCATTTCTCCTTCTTCCCATCCTTGGAGCCTTTACCCGGCCTGGTAATTAGTTTCGTAGGCCGTATCGGAGAAGAAGGAGAAAGAGACTCAGCCGGATCGATCTCTGCTTCATCCCCAGCAGCAGAAGAACTCTTCTTTCCTTTCTTCGAAACCGCACGTTTTCCCTTCTTCTTGGAAGAAGACTCACTCCCCGGAGCAAGAAATGTAGAAAGCTTTGTGTCGTAGTCAAAAGACCGCTCCGGGGTCTTCTCGCTATCTTCCAGACCTTCTGCCTTCTGTTCTTCGGAAGCAGGTGGTTCGTCCAAACCTTGAAGGGCTGCTATTGGTTCTTCCTGTGAACCTGGTTGAGAAGCTGGAAGAGGTATAACTTGAGAAGGAGGAGGAACGACAGCTGAAGAAGGAAGAATTGGTGCAGTTTCCGGCACGACTGCTGCATAATAAAAGAAATCAAAATCAGTATTCTCCGAGAAAAAAGAAGACCGTGAATCGTCAAAGTTACCTGGAGAAGCCGGTTTAGCGAGATCAATCTCAAATTCCCGAGCTTGGAAATCCTTCATTGCCTCTTCCTCTGTAGGGGTGGTTACAGTTTCTTTGTCAACCTTAGCGGGAGGCGTGGAATGGGAACTAGAGCCAGTAATATCCGCGTAAGCTAAAGCCGAAGTATAAGCAGGAGCAATAGGAGGTATTTCTTTCTCAGGAAGCTTCTCTCCCGTCGCCTCGGCCCGCACTCGGATAAGCTGCTCTTTTCCTTTGGCAAGGGCAGCGCGGTCGCTCTCACCTAAGTAGGTAGCTTGAAGATCTGCTTCAGCGTAACCGACACCGCCAAACAAGTCAATGATTGCTTCCCATACTTCCGCCAAGGTGACTTCATATTCTGGCCCCAAAAATGAAAGGCTCCCACGCCCCAGGACACAATGCATATAAAAGTCGAATATAGTCGCGTCAATGGTGGCTATGGTTGCCTTATGGGATTCTTCGGCTGCAGCTTTACCAGAAAGAGCTTCATCACGTTCTCTTTCAGCCTTCAGTAGCTGAGATTGCAGTCTTATAATTTCTAAGTCTTGAGAGCTGATTTTCTCTCGAAGCTGAACAGCGTCATCGCGGTATTTTCTCGTAACCTGCTGTTCTGCTTCGAGTTTCACCTCAATATCTCTCTGAGCAGCATGGGCGTCTCGAACTTGTTTTTGAAGCATTTCTTCTTTTTGAGAATAAGAAGTGGAAGAAGTAGCAAGCTCATTTTTAAGTCTTTCAACTTCAGCTTCGAGCTTCCCGTAACCATCGCTAATGCTTTTCATCTCCGCGTCATGCTGCTTACGCCATTTGTCCCACTCAGATTTATCATTCTCCATGGTCATCATCGCCTCAAGGTTCATATGGTTGACCCTTTGAAGTTCATCAACCAGCTTCTGCCATCCAGACATTCTTTCGATGTCAAGCTTTACAGCATCGACATTTTTCAGCATCGCCTGCTTATCAATGGGAACCAAATCCAAATCAAAACGCACTCCTTTCAGACACCAATTCGGAAATCGGCTCTGGAGTGTGGGAGGACCATCTCCAGGTTGGTACTGTGGCCTATTAATGATTGTCTGGATGTCAGACTCCTTAAGGGCAGGAGAACCGGAAGATGTATTAGGAGGAATAAAAGCGGTAGTCTTTTCCGAGATATTAGATGTATCTTTCTCGCCAAGTCTGATCCGTTTGCTGGAATCATCGGAAGTATGACTCTTCCCCTTGTCATCGTAAGATTTCCTCTTGTAAGGATCGTCGCTTCTGCGGGAAGAGTCACGTCGCTCGTCCCTACTCCCGTAGTATTCCTCATCTTCTCTCCGACGACGCTCTTCATGAGTTCGCCTCTCATGAGCCTTTCTGGCAGCCCTCTCCTCATCAGTTTCCTTCACGGCACCGATATAACTCCTAAAGTCATAAGCCTCACGGCTTCCGTAACGCTGGAATTTGTTGAAGTAAGAACCGCTTCGCCCCATCAGAGAACCTGAAATTGAAGAAAAAGACCAGTTTTAGAAGTCCTCAAATTGAAGAAGCTAAGTGCATATAAGTGCCAAAATCCTAAGTGTGTGTGATGTGCAAACTACGCGCGTCAGACTACAAATCACTTTTGGGTGTAGGAATGGCAATAAGTTGTGTGGAAGGCGTTGTGGTTTGTTGCAAAGAAGAAGTTGCTTTGATAACAGGAGGGACCACTTTAGAAACATCATCTTTAAAGAGCTCCTGAGAGGTTATCATGATGTCGCTCAGACTGTCAAAAGTATCATCGCCATGGTGCATGGGAGAATTATCTTTTTCAACTTCCACCTCAGCCGTCTTTTCAAGAGTGTGAAGATTTTCCTCCTCTTCAATAACCGGGGTAAGTGCTAACTTACTGGACGATCCAGCAATGTCGGTAGGAGTAGAACACTTTACCAATGAAGTCTCAGCGGTAAGTTCTTGCGGTAAAGATTTTTTAGCAGGAACAGGGGCATCTGACTCCTCAGCAGGAGAATCAGGGACTTCATGTGGCTGAGTGGAACGGGAAGGATGTAAGAGTCCAAATTCGTGGAGGAACTCATCTCTCAATAGAAATTGAACACTCCTCTCCTCGACCGGCATAGCCATAAGCCTCTCGAAGGTAGTTTTGTGACGAGTTTCCCTAGAGGGAGGAGGGAGCGCTGAAACAGTAGAAAAAGAAGTTAACACTTGACAATTTGAACTTCAAAGAATTTTAGAAAACACAGGGAAAAGATAGATAGTCTTACTTCCCACTCTCCAAATGGCGTAAAATCCCGGGGGACAGCGGACAAAGAAAAACTGGCTTAGAAACCCAGGAACGCTTTCAGGAAGACCAATAATCAGTTTACGGTTCCTGGCACTCCTTACAACTGTGATAGAGGGATGGTCTTTGTTCTTTGTAAATGAGCACAGGAAGCAAATTTCTCCAAAACTGGGAAAACGGTCCAGCATTCTCCTAAAAAGCACACACAGTCCCAGCAGGATGGCGTAGCCATTAGGATGTAGTTGAAAAGGGGAGATAGATAATCGAAGGAGAAGTTCTCGAAGACAGTCATTAAACGGGGGAATCGCTCCACTCAAGCACATTTGGCGATTCACTGCGACAAAGCCGTGGGGCGGCCTATCAGCAGTGTCATTTACTCCAGGGAGCAAAGCGTCAGATTCAGCAATGCCAAACTGGGTGCATAGTTGACGGAAGACTTGGTTCCAAGTCTTCTTGATGAGATGCCATTCTACACAATCAGCTGAATGTTCAAAAGTGAAGGTGCACGTTTCCTAAAAGTGTGAAGTGCTGTGCAAAACTAATGAAAACAAGAAAAAACAAGTATAACTGGAATCAAACTAACTGACAATCAGGCGAATACGAGATTTCAGAACTTGTTAATACTCAAGTGTAGTGTTAATGCAGACAAATCAGTTTTAGTTTACCATTACGATTTTGCTTTAATACTTCACTTGAGTTGGTTATTGTGTAGCATTTCACTCATACAGTTCATTTAATTTAATTTTCTCTTTATCAACTAATCTGTCATTCGATGTGGGCAGTCAGTGGCAGTATATTCGTCCTAGTATTCTATGAATGTTGTGTTAAGCAGGTTATTAGCATTAAAGTCAAGACAGTGTGAGAGGTAACACAACACAGTTCAAATTCAAGAGTTCAGCCAACTTCTGTGCAAAATCATCTAAGTCTTAAGTCGTTAAACGACCTATCATGAGTCGGGGCTTTTAGGTCGTATTAGGCGAGTCAAGATGTTCAAGGCATGTTCTCTTAAGTCAGATCATTCAAGTCCAAGAATTCGAAGTCATGGAGTTCAAGTTATTAAGTCGTTCGGATGGGTTTGCGAGTTACGAGTTAAGCGCTATCTCATCCACGACCTAGTCATTCAGATATGCTCACAAGTTAAATCCTTAAGTGCTAACTCGTCCACGACCTAAGGGCAAGCTACGAGTTAGGTTAAGCCATCAGTCTATTAAGGAGTGCTGCATAAGAAAGGTCTCAAGGCAATGAAAAATTGTCAAGTCTTAGGTCGTTACCGACCTACGACCTACTTTAGGTCGTATATGATTTAGGACTTAGGTCTCAAGATTTCTATTCAGAACGCGAAGGCCTTAAGTCGTTCGTCTTCTCCCCAATACATCAATTCGCTAACTCCTTAACCCGTTAACCCATTAGCTTCTCCTCCAACCAAGACTCTCGTTCCCTCAGCGCATTTAATCATCCCGAAATCACCATAAACCCGGTCTAATGTAATTCCATCTCAAACCACGAATCAATCAAACTGAAATGCTGCTGTTCATCGTCTTGTTCTAACCGACTACCCAAAACTAGGACAAGCCGTCTCAAACCCATCAGTAGTCAATTGAAACAAGGATTGCAGAGAAGTACGGCATGAGAAAAGGGGGTCGATGGTGAAAATGGGATTCGTAATTGGGTGATAATCGAGGAATGAATAGCAATCGAATCCACTTACGCAATATGAAATCAAAGATGTCTGGCGATCGAGTAATTGAGTTTGTCTGAGAAGAACTTGAATGCTTGCAAATGACGGAATGAAACAGGTGAAGGAGAAGAAGGAACGACCTAAGCTATTTATGCCCTGGGACAGTGAAAGGTGAATCGACACATCCAACTTACGACTTATACTAAGTCGTTCGCGACCTACGACTCATCTTAAGTCGATCGCGATCTAGCACACTCATCAAGAAGCGAGCTAAGGAAATCGAAGCACACGACTTACGACTTAAGACGTATACTTCGAGGGGCAAATGTTAACTCCCTTTTAGCAACAACTTACGAGTTAGAAATCCTAAAACCTGTGTACTCAACGACTCACGACTTAGTTGCTGAAAAGGAATCTACGGCTTGAACGACTTACGACCTACCGGGTTAGAGAGCTACGACCTAAGGGAGTCTACGACCCAACTATCTCAAGAACTTCGCGACCTAGCAGAGCTACGACCTAAAGGAGTTTGCGACCTAACTACTCAAGATGTATGCCGACCTAGAAGCCAACCGACTTAACAAATGGTCGACTTAAGATTGCAAGTTAACTCTGCTCCGACCTAACAATACCGAGCTATGAAAGGCTCCGAGTTAAGAAGACTTTGCGACTTAACAGTTTACGAGTTAGCAGGCCTACGACTTAAGAGCTTCATGACTCAACGAGACAAGCTTCTTACGACTCATGAGGTCTTACGACTCATGAGGTCTTACGACTTAAAGACTCTACGACTCATGAGGTTCTACGACTCATGAGATCTTACGACTTAAAGACTCTACGACTCATGAGGTTCTACGACTCATGAGATCTTACGACTTAAGGGTTCTACGACTCATGAGGTTCTACGACTCATGAGGTCTTACGACTTAAAGACTCTACGACTCATGAGGTTCTACGACTCATGAGATCTTACGACTTAAAGGTTCTACGACTCATGAGGTTCTACGACTCATGAGCTCTTACGACTCAAGAGGCCTTACAACTTAAAGCCCGTGCTTATGCTACCTCTATCTGGTAAGTCGGCTACGAGTTAGCACTTGTCTTCAACTGAGCCACAAGAAGAACCCAGTATGGCGCCCACGAGTTATCTTAAGTCGGCTACGAGTTATTGCTTACCTTAAGTCGGTCACGACTCATGCCTTAGCCAATTTTCTGTCTAGAATTCAGAGCTGCTCCTATAAATACCCCACCACTTCCAACATGAAAGGGACTTTTTGGCAATTCATTTCTTCAAGCGTCCATACTCTGCTGCATTGGAAATTCACTCAACAAGTAAAGATCTCCCAACACTCAAGGCACTACAACAAGCTTCGTGAAGGACTTCATTCATCCGATACGGATTTAGCAAGATTCATCACCGAAGATTGAGCTAGTAGTCTAGATTGTTGTGTGATCAAGTTATATTGTATTTGACAAGTGATTTGTATCGATTTGTAACCGAATCAGCAATAAGAGATTATAAAGTGGATGTAGGCTCAATTACGGGCCGAACCACTATAAACTTGTTGTTCATTTACTGCTTTTCTGCTATTTTTAGCTTATATTTTGTTCCCGTACCAACGGGTGGTGCTTTCACGATTCTATTACACACACCGGGTGTTAGCGTTCACCTTTTATCGTTAACAATATTGAATGATTTTTCTCCTCTAGAAAAGTTATTCAGTGATTTCTCAAGATCTTGGACTTTGGTTTTCAGTGTGGAGTTTTCAGACACAAGTGAGGTGCATCTATTTATAAAATCCTTTTTCCTAGTCTCAATAGTTTCCTTTAGATTCAAATTTTCTTTTTCAAGATCCTTAAAATTATTCTTCAATTTTGATAATTCTGAATCTAAAGCGTTACGGTTTTTACATTCTAGTTTTTGAATTTTTTCAAGTTCAGTTTCTAACCTAAAATTTTCATGAACAAGTTTTTTTCTATCAGATTTCAGTTTTTCATTTTTAGAATCAAGAGCTTCAACTGTTTTAGTGAGATCGATGCAGAAATAAGCAAGGTCTTTATAAGAAAAGTTTTTTACCTCATTATATACCTCTGGGCTTACTTCTGAATCTGTTTCTGCTTCTGAATCTGATCTGGCTGTAAGACACAGGTTAGCCTCCTCTGAGCTATCAGTCGAAACTTCCTCTCCTTCCTCATTATCCCAAGTCGCTGCGAAGGCCCTTTTCTTCCTTTTCTTTTCCTTGATGTTTTTGAGAAGTGGACAATTTTGTTTGTAGTGACCAGGCTTGTTGCAGTTATAGCAGATTAATTCATTTTCAGAGTTGTCAGAATTTTTAGATCTATTACCACTTGTTTTCTTCTTGCGTGGCTTGAATTTCGACCATTTTCTGAAGTTATTGATAGCCATTTCAAGCACTTTGATTGGATCTGCTTCTTCTTCATCATCGCTCTCTTCTCTGCTCTTTAAGGCAATCGTCTTCTTCTTTGATTCGGAATTGATGCGCTCCTCCTTTGCTTTCAACTCAAGCTCATACGTCATCAGATTTCCGATCAAATCCTCCATGCTCAGTTTGCTCAAATCTTTCTATTCTTGTATTGCCGTGACTTTTGCCTCAAAGTTCATCGGTAGGATTCGTAGTATCTTCCTTATTAGCTCTACCTCAGAGAATTCTTTTCCAAGCGCTCTAGCATTGTATACCAAGGTTGAGAAGCGTCCAAACATGTCTTTAATGCTCTCGCCTTTGTTCATCACAAAATTCTCGTATTCATTGCTGATCAGAGCTAGACATTTTTATCAAGAGCACAGATCAGAGCATTCATGGCCTTAGCATTGGTAGTTTTTAATTTCTTATCATTAGCATCCCACCTATCCTTTGGTTTAGGAATCTCAGTATCACCTACAGTTATAGTGGGAGTTTTATAGCCAGATTCAATAATATCCCAAACATCGTAATCAACAGAACTAAGATAGATACTCATTCTAACTTTCCAGTAAGCATAATCATTACCATTAAACATCGGTGGCCTAGCAATAGATTGCCCCTCAGAAAAAGCATTATTTGACAGATTCATGACTCTAGAGTTAAAGAAAAATTTACCTCGCTCTGATACCACTTGTAGGATCTAGATTAACCCTAGAGGGGGGGGTGAATAGGGTTATCACAAATTTTCTCAAATTAAACGCGGAAGCAATCAGCAGATAAATAAATATGCAGTAAAGTAAATCACACACAAAATTTACCCAGCTTCGGCAACCCCTGCCTACTGCTGCATTCCCAGATTTCTATTAGAATTAAACAGTCTCCCGCTTACAAACACTCTCACAGACTCGCAGACACTCGCTCCCGCTCACAAACACTCTACTAGACTCGCAGACACTCGCTCCCGCTCACAAACACTCTAATAGACTCGCAACCCCTGCTCCCGCCTATAGAGCTTCGCTTACTCGCGAACTCTGCTCCCGCCTATAGAGCTTCGCTTACTCGCAAACTCTGCTCCCGCCTATAGAATTTTGCAAACTCGCAGCTCCCCTGCTCACTGAACTAATTCTAACTAGACAATCTGACAACACCTAAACCCTAGGTGGTGATTCACTCTGACTGGACTTTGACAATACAAACTGAAAATACAAAATACAGTTTGAACCCCAGGGCAAAGTTTAAATCGACAGTTTAAAAAAACTTTTGCCCTCTAATGAACTTGGCCTAAAAATAGATTAATAAAACCTGGCCCAATAAAAGCAAAATTAAAACCCTAGACTTAATTTTAAAAATAAAAACCCTCTTTTTAAATTATAGAAGCCCGACCCATTTCCTTTTGTCTTCGACCCCCTGATTATTATCGGCCCGATTCGTTTATCTTCAGTTCAATCCTCAGAGAAAATATGGCGACTTCGATCTGGAAAAAATTAGGGCTTGAATTTGTTGATTGATCGACCGACTCCTCGAGCTAGCTTCGGCTATTTGATTCTTTGGTGATTTAGCCCGATCCCCTTTATCACTTGCTCTGGTAAGTTTGAAGCTTTTGATTTAGGGTTTTGGGTCTCTGGCGAAGTCGATTCTTTGTAGCTCTTGCGAATTGGACTTCGGCTTCGTTTGTGCTTATTTGCTTGCGATCTTGACTTGGTATGTACTTCTTGCTTGATTCTTCTCTGATTGCTCAATTCTTATGTCGGTGATGATTGGGTTTTTCTTTCTGTTCTTCACCACGACTTCGTCAATGATGATTTGGGTCCTTTATATAAACGTCTGATTTGATCAGCGTGTTCTTCACGTTGTTGAGACTTTCCTGTTTTAATTTGATATCTTTGGAAATTACTTTTTGCCCACGGCTTTGATTTTGAACGTGGGATTCTTCTTTGATTTTCACGGCAACAAAACTTTCCTCTTTTTTAAACTTTGACTATTTCAAAAATCATACGGCTTTGAATGTTGATGCTTGACTCGGTCGTCATTGTCAAACCCTGCTCTTACCATGTTGTGTCTTTATTCTTCGCTACTGTATATATACTGTTCTGACCATCTGACTTGTATCATTGATGCTGTCCTGTTGCACATTCCCTGATCATTGATGTTTTAGTCTGGTCCACTATGTTGTCTGATGCACTTCATATTTATGTTGGTGGTCTTGCTGCTTTTGACATTGCTATTTCACCTGTTTTTGACATTGCTGTTTTGATGATTTTGTACCTGTTTCATTTTATACATGTTGATGCTTTTCATCTTGTACCATGTGTACAGACTTCATCAGTGCATTTGTGTTGAATTTGATTTGGTGTGCTGTGTATATGCACATTTCAAATTGTTGTTACTGTTTTGATATGCATGTATCACTCTGTTCTTTGCATCCTTACTGTGTTGGCTTGGTGATTCATGCTTCCTTGACTCGTGTACATTTGACTGTAGTAGCTGCACTGCTTGTAGTTGTACTGATTCCTTGACTCGTGTACATGCACAGTTTATTGTTGCAGTAATACTTGATTTTTCAAATTTCACCTGAGTTGAATCTGATCTGGATTTGACCTTGTGTTTGGTTGACTGTGCACACAAGTTGGCGAGGCAGTGCACACGTGTACAAATGTGCATGTGTGTATTGCAGCCACTCATAATTACCTGTCCCTGATATGAATACTGATATGCATAGGTATTACACAATCAAAGATGATGACAATAACCCATATATCTGAGACAGCATTTAAAAAACAAATTTTATATTTTTGCAAATTAAATTCGTTTCTATTCAGATTACTGTTGTAGATTTTCAATTATACAGGTACTCAAGAGACAAGACAAACACTAAAGCTGGACAATGCAGATTCAGACAAACAACTGAGTGTATGAGTGATGTAGTGAGGATTGTGATGTAAAATCGAATTGTGATGTATTCAGAAATTGTACAGTTATAGTGAGAGTCAGAATTTGTACTATTCAAAATTTGTAATAAAAAGATTGTTTGAATAAAATTTTAGTTTGAATTCAAATTCTGTGTTGATAAAATTTATGTTATTCCTATATGTGTATAATCTGTAAACATATCTAAAATACAATACATATAGTTTGTTATCATCAAACACTAAACACACATCAAACAATGTCATTTTCACTTAAGGATTAAGTAAAAAATATAATAATTATGTTTGGTTTGATTTGATGTTTACCTTTTGCTTTGAAATGACATGTTTGTCCTTTTGTGCTTACTTTTTGTTAATTATATTCTAGAATTTTCTAAGTATGTTTAGTAAAAGTAAACTTGATTAATAAATAAATTAATACTTATACTATTTGAATATATGTTCCTATATAAGAAAATAAAGGTGCGACGCCGTTACGACAACTTTTAATCGACAAAACGTCGTTTTTCGACAAAATGATCTACGGTCACATTTAGACGTTTTAGTTAAAATATTTATTTATGTAAACCAAATTTAAAAATAAATTTGTATAATGCTATTTAAAAATATAAACACTCATAAATAAATGAAAATAATTTATTTAACCATTGAAATTTACTTTTCTAAAATCAGCATTTTATCACTTTGTTCGATATAGGCAAATGTTACTATTTTTGTGTATACTTCTCTTTTCAAATCCTATCTAATATTGTTTGAATCATATAACCTTATTTATTTTACATTTAAAATCACTTTAAATAATATATTTTAAAGTGGTCAAATTCTGAGTCTTTACAGCAGTAATATAAAGGATTAAGGGAACTCCACTACGACATAGAAGGAAAAACTACTATGTGTGGTGGAATACATATCACACTATTTTAACCTTTTTATTATGATTTGTCTCCTTGTTCCACATCGAGACTCAAAAGTAGCGTCTCCGTTTTCCACATCGAGACTCAAAAGTAGCGTCTGATGCAATAAACAAGGGAAACATATCTCAATTTTCTAATTAGTCTCAGCTCAAATATGCCAATTACTTGTGTACTTTCTTTGCAACTTAAATAGAGAACTTAGTTATTTATTTACCTTAAAAGTATTAAACTAATATTTGGATGCCTAGCTGCTAGGCAAGGATGTTGAGTGTGGGTGAAGAAGATAATCAAATTTTTGTTAATATATCTCAATTCTGTGTGTAGCTTCAAAGTCCACACTGGAGTGTAATATTATGATACAATTGGTTTTGTTTTGATATATGAGTATAATGTATACTTTATTTGCAATCAGGGATCACTAAAATTGTTTGCACATTGAAATGTACAATTATACAAGTACTGGACATGTTCATAGATCTGATTGTTCACCCAGTTAGTTGATATTCTTTCTTGGTTTTTTTTTCGATTTTTGAAACCTCAAAATTGATAAAGACTAAACTAAATTTATGCATAGTTCCCAGTTCAAAATGTTGCTATAAATCGAAAGAAACAATAAGGTATTAAAATTTTAATTAAAATAAGGAAACTATGTTTTTTTGACAATATTACTCAGTTTGAACATGACAGAAACATTGAAATTTAGATAGCTTTACCTTCAAACATATAAGTTGAAAATATTTCGCACTTGCAGTTATTGCGCTGACAAATCTGTATTTACCAAAGGCCTGACAACTGCATTTGGCAAATGAGCATCCACTATGGAATCTCAGTTATACAAAGGTCTCTCTCTCAAGGTATGAAATTTCTTTCAATTTTATAGTAGGATAAATTGAATAAATGTATTTTCGTTATTCTTACTGGATGGTCCATCACTAGATAGATGCATGTAAGCGTCAAGTACCCTGGATTTGAGTAGACATTATTCAGTATCCTGGAATTTTAATGTTTCATTCCTTTTCAATTTATTATGTAATTCTTGGTGACATGACTGTGATGACACAATAGTTAAGATCATGTTTATATAATGGTCTATGTCATGCTTATCAGCTCTTGCTTTTAGCTTACAAATGGTTGAATTATGCATACAGGTTTATAGTATTAGTTCTTGTAAGTACAGTAAAGCACGATGTAAATAACAGGTTAATAATATTAGTTGATGTTAAAAACGAAGAAACTGAACAAGTTAAGTCTTCTGAACTATCTATTACCAATGTTGTTGAATAATTGCACTATCAATTAAGAAACAAAATCATGTATACTTGTTTTTGTCTAATGTATCCTATAATTGCATTTCAATCCCTCTCACAACTTGGTATAGAAAGCACTGCAGAATTTCGAAAGAAAAAAGAATAGATTTAATAGTGTTTATTGACTAATTGATTTTTTTTCGTGTAGGATATGGACGTTACCTGACGTTATTCCTCAAATAAATCTTTATTGGATCAGATGATATTATGAAGGTAAGTATCCATAAACTTGGTTGCAATATATACATCATGGAAAGCATCAGGTAAAGGAGGTGGAACTCCATTTTTTATTCCTATAACCAATTAGCATGCAAAGCAAACATACTAAGCTATCACATTTCAATGAAATTACATTAAGTAAATTTCCTTGGCATTCTTATTCAAGACACAATTTCACATTCTACCATATTTGTTCTTTATTGCTAATCTTTAATTGCATATTTTATAAGCATATTGGACTTTTGAAGGAGGTAGGCTTGGACTTTCCACGATTTATATTTTCTCTTTTAACAAGCACGTTTTGTAAGATTTTTTATTTCGTTAACATTTGTGGTCAAAACATATGAAATGTTGTATATGACTAAACTTTATGGTGTATGAAATTGATGTAACTTTGATTATGTTTAACTTTTGTAACTTCTTATGATATCAGATTATATATATTAGTGTTTTATAAATTGAGCAATTTGTTTTTGAATACATTATTCACGCCTTTTATAATTTTTTTAAACTGCTGCAGTAATTGTAAAATGAAACAATATTGTTGATATACCGCAGCATTTAAAAAGGGCTACAATACTAAAAGTAATAAAATGCTGCAGAAAATCAAATTGAAGCAATACGAAAACGCTGCAAAAATATTTTGTAGCGTTTCAAAACTGCTGTATATTACTGATTCTACATGAAACATGTTATTAGACTGCGTTTTCAAAAACGTTGCAAATTCATTTACTGCAGCGTTTCTCTGAAGCTTCAATTGCCTTTTTTAGCAACACTTTAGAAACACTGCAGTATTCCCAAACTCTATTGCAGCATGACATTAGGCAACGTTCTTCGAAACGCTGCGAATGATTATGGGAGCATTATTAAAACGCTGCAAAAGCTCTTTTTTCTTGTAGTGGGTTCGTATTTCTTCCCTCCTTCTCATATAAAAACCCACACTCTTTCTCTTTTACTTCTGTTTTTCTAAGTTTTACTTTCTCCTTAAACCATCAGTCCTCTCCTTTACCGAACCACTATCACCATAAAAAAGGCTTCCCTTCAAATAAGCTCGGCTCCTTCAACTTTCAATCTTAAAAACCAAACACAAACTCAAGCTTCCTCCTCATAATCTCTTCCTATCAATCCTTAATCCTGAAACCCAAATGTTCGCCCTACTTGATCCAAAACAATCATATAGTTATGAATCTTTACTTTACTTGAATTGTTGGGTCATGTCCTTCGAATTCGAGTAAGTTTGAGAGTCGCATAGGTATATAGGGTTTTCATCGAGAAGCATAAGAGAGGAGGAGAAGATGAGGGAGAAAGGGAGAGGAGGAGAAGGTAGAAAAAGAGGGTTCGGCATGAGGTGGCGTTGGTTGGAGAGAGTTCGTCATGGGCTTGAGTGTAATAGCTAGGCGATGGGTCAGTGAAGAGAAGGTAGGAAATGGGGTCGACATGATTAGGGATCGGTGTAGGTTAGGATAAAAGAAAGAGGTCGGCTCACGTTATCTTAGACAAGGGTTCGGTGTATGCTAGGATCTCTGGAGGGTTCGACATAGAGATTAGAGAGAATGGGGTTGGTATTTTTCTTTAGGCATAGGGGTCAGTGTAAGCTAGGTTATTAGGATGGATTGGCATAGAGGTAAAAAGGAGACGGATCGGTATTATACTTAGAAAGGAGGGATCAGTATAGAGGTCAAAGAGGAAGGGATCGGCTATAGGTTTAAGACATGGGATCGACATACACTGTTGAGGTTGGTGTTGACTAATTAAAACCATCCTGACTCATGTTATTCGTACATATGACCGCATATTGCCTTGTCCAAGCATAAAGTGACTTACAACAATACGACTAGCATATATGGATCAATGGACATAAATTTGAATAAAATAACTATGTACAAAACTAGCCCAACATAGTCGAACAACGAACTTTATAATCCTGAACGTCAATACCCGATCCTAAAGCTTTTGTCGCCGATCACCTTTTACGTTATCCGAGATGGTCAGTGATGACGATCTCTTCGGACGAAACTTATAAGCTTCAACGCTTTACTTTCGTTTTTCTGATCTTAAACTGTTCACATTCAATTCACATCGCACTGCACTATTTCCACACAACATGGGGGGATAGGTTATTATTTCTAACATTGATTTTATACTGAGTATAACTGACACAGATCTCGAGTTATACAAAGCGTTCAGCCGCAATGTCTTCCAGATAGGATATGAAATCAGGCTCCGCCACTTTGTCTGACAAGCTTGTACTAAGCCTATAAAGAGATGAAGTAGAGACATCTGATCCGTAGGCAGACCTTTTCTTCGATATCTCGACTATTTCTACAGAGGTTATAGGCCCAGCTCCCGATGCTGTGAAAGATTCCATCATCTTGAATAATCCGGCTAATTCGCAGGCTTCAAAAATCGGCGAAGCTGCTCTTCGTCGACTGTGCTCTATCCACGGGATCCCTGCAATGGTTTGTAAATAACTATAGAAATTTCAAACTGTAGTTATTTGATGTTTAAAAAAGAATTTTACTATGTAATGCTAAATACATTAATATTAATGAATTATAAATTAATTTTTTTAATTATTATTTGTGTATATAATTTATCTTATGTGATTGATTTATTTATATATCTAAATAAATTTTTTATACCATTTTTGTCATTATGAATATAATATAAATATTTAAAATTTTCTATTTTTTTGTAATTTATCAAACAAATCAACAAATAATAGTTTGCTGAATTTATTTAAATAGTTTTAAGGTTATGTATTTAATTCAAATATATGAAGTTAAATATAAAATATTGAAAGGGAACGAGGGGGTTTTTGTTACGTAAGCAGTAATTAAAAAATTTAAATGAAGGCATTTACATTAGAAAAAATATAATTTTATAATGCACTGTATGGTGAATTTATTTAGATACGAATTATATATTGATTTGTTATTATTTTTTATGTATATACTTAATTTTTATGGATCTTTATTTTAATGAAAATAATTTTCAAGGTATAAGGTATCAACCAAAACATAGAGATTCTGATCATTCTATTCCGGTTTCAATGGGCATCGAGACGAAACAAACCAAAAATCCTATTTAATAAAAAAAACTATTGCAATTCAAATTTTATAGAGGAAATCAAAAAAGAATTCATTTGAGTTTCAAATACAGAAATATTCAAAATATGAAATTTTAACTTTGAAAACATGCAAAATCATAAAATACATATATGAATTGTGTAACTAATAAAGTTAAATACAAAGTAACAAACAAATATTTTGACAATCGAACAATGTCATTCATTTTATTACTATTTATTTTTATTTGATTATTTGTTGTATTAATGTAAAGTAAAATTATTTTTTAACTATTTCAGTCAAATAAAAATTATTTACACTTAAAACTATTTTAAGTTCATTTAAACATTTCATTCGAGTTTCGGTAATATTATCCAAAAGGGCTTTATTAATTTAATTCAATTTATTAAAACAAAATCTTTTATTAAATGGATTTCAATTAAGTAAAAATTTGTTTCCAAAATAATAATTATCAAATCGAATTCGAATCGTTTTATTTTAATAAAATTTATCTATTTATACGGTGTAGAAAGTAGAGTGTTATAGACCTCCCCAATATGAAAATTGTATCCTCACAATTTCTTATCGCGAAGACAGCATAAACAACTCATACCTTTACTTTCTTGGTATTCTAATCTTGTTTTAAACTTAAACTACTCAATCCTTTATGTGGCTCTTTTGGTAACTTACCTTGTCATATGCTACAATTTAAATATACTCATTTATCGACTTTCTATTTTTCACATACGATAAATTTTTGTAAATTTTTTTAAGTCTTTGATTTTTTGAAATTTTTTGACAGTCTCCTTAAACGGAGAGCACTTTTAAAAATCACATTACAAATATACCACAATATGTATACATCCTAATCAACAAGTTATCTCGAAACATGAGGAAACAACACAATATCATTTATCCATCACATATACATAAATACATACCTTAGCTTTGATATTAAGCAAGTTTTCTTAAATTTTTGTGTGAACAATAGCGATCTTGCACCAAACTCAACCTGAATAGTCATCATCGTGTACCTAGTCTCAACTTAAATAACTCATGTGAGATCAAATGAGAGTTTAAGGCTACATTGCATTCATATAACAAATTAGCAATATTGCATTCAAAGTTAAGTAATTTTCTAACTAACTTTAACATATCAAAACACACAATTATGCAATGCTTTCAAACATAAAGTTGGAGCATAATGAATTTTTTCCAGAACATCATTCAGACCATGAAAATGTGGTCTACATCAAAAGTTATGGTGATTTACTAACACAAAAAATTCTAAAATAATTTTTATACCGCAGACCCACACCTTTAAAATATTATTTTCGCCTAGCAAATGACAAAATTTTACATAACTTCCTAAAAAACTTGTTCCTTACTATCTTAGATTTAAAACAAGTACAAGAACATCAAAAACGAATAAGAGGATCAAAAGCTATAATCAAAACACTACATTCCTACAGCTAAGATTTTTCAAGTGCATGTTCGAATTTTAGGTCAGGATTAACAACATTTATGCATTAACAAACTTTAAAATTTCAAAAAATGGTAAACATCAAAGTTGTTACTCATTAAAATACCTTATTAATGTAAGAAAGATCGACAAAATCTGACTAAAACTTCACAAACTATGGATTTATTAGTAAAGCACTATAAATTTTCTTTTCTAAAACTCTAATCTCAAGTTTTAACCTCAATTCAATTTAAATTTCGCACTTTGAAGACAATGAAAGTTTATAAAATCACTTTAAACAAATTATTATGTTTTGAATTATTACTATTTTTTTTCTAATTCCATTTTAAAAGAATATTCAAAACAATAATGCCATATGTGCAATACTTCTATTTGAAAAATGCTTTGTAATTTCTAAATAATTCTACTATAAACATACATTCATTCATATATAGGAAAAATACCATCTTCCTTAAATTCTTCTATTTTTCAAAATTAAGTTCCATAAATCTTCCACAAAACTATTTATGTAAAAAAAATTCTTCAAAAACCCTTTTATTCTACAACGTCTACTTCATATTATTTACTTTCTCCTTATCTACGTAAAAATCTGATGTAACCTATTATTCACCTTATCTTGATTGTTAAAAAGGTTGAGATTTGCCCTTGAGTTGATTTAATTAAGCTTCCTACTTGAATTCTTGCTTATCTTCCCCTTGTTTTCTTCTAATGGTGTCCGACCAAGCTCTATATTTATTTTTGTGTATGAATGTTGTTAATGAGAATGGTATAAGGGTTTAGGGTATAAGAATAGAACATATTCCTATTTTGCCCTTATTTTATTACGGGACAGTTTGGCACAGGTCCCTAATAAGTTTCAAAATACACAAAAACCCCAGTAAAATAAAGTTTGTAAATTAGGTCCCTAGAATTAAGTTACTGAATAATGACATACACTTATGCAATTATTCAGTGAATAATTGCAGACATTTATGCAATTTTTTTAAAAAATTGCGGAAAATTCCGCAATTATGCACCCAAAAAATTGCGGAAATTTACGCAATTTTTTCAAAAAGTTGCGGAAAATTCCGCAATTATTCACCAAAAAAATTGCATAACTATATGCAATTACTTAGTAACTTAATTCTAGGGACCTAATTTACACACTTTTTTTTACTGGGGTTTTTGTGTATTTTGAAACTTATTAGGGACCTGAGCCTAATATTCACTTTTATTACCTTTTCTTACTTCCTTTTAAATTTCCATTTGTTTATTCATTACTGAAGGCACAACTACCTTATAATTATACGAATCTCAATCCCTTAACCATTTATATTATTTCATTTAATTTATCTAATTAAATGTCCTAAATAATGTCAGTCAAAATTAGGTTCATTACAGACGCCTATTCTTAAAGAATTTCGTCCTTGAAATTATGATAGGGAACTCATAACAATCAATCACAAAGGTAAAACATACCATGAAACAATTCAGGATAGGTATCTCTAATCCTGCTTTCAGTTTCCCAAGTAGGGTCTCTCTCGTCGTCACCCCACTGGACTTTGACTAATCTGACTGTCCTTTCCTCAGTCTCTTCTCATCTCTCGCGACTATATGAACTAACTTTCTAACTATAGTCATATCCGTTTCTGTTTGCACAAAAAATGGACAAACACCTCAAAGTTGTATGATTTAGTAGATCTTATGTTGTTCTTAGTGATTTGGGTGATTTATGCAAATATATGAAAAACAGGGGCTAAACTGTAAAAAGACACGCAGATTTATAGTGGTTCAGCCAGAATGTGCCTACGTCCACTTTATATGTTATTTCTCTTCTTTTGTTGTGATTACAAGTACAAAGCTTTGGTACAAGTAAAAGAAAGTTGTTTGAAAGCAACACTTGCCCCCAAAGTAGGGTAGGTGCATGCACGTATCCTGCTTTGTTTTTGACCATCCTAATTCCCCGTTTTCATCTGGTCCGGTAGCCCGCTTTTGTCTATAAGTAGATGGTTAGGGCCTTCGTTTTTCCATCTACCGAACCATTCCGTTGTCTCTTGCCGAATCAAAGTGTATCCGAATCAATCTCGAGCGTTTGCCAAACCAAGCAATTTAGCCGGACCAAGCAACTTAGCCGAACCAGGTGAGATTTTTTCTGCCGAATGAGACTTCGTAATGAGAACACCGAATGAGTTTTTACCGAATCGACTCATGGATACCGAGTGCCGAATGAAATCCCATTCGTGAATAGCCGGATGAACTCGGGTAACCCGAGATTACCGAATGAACTGTGCATCTGTTTCCCGAATGAACTTGTACCGAGTGAACATGTGTTTTATACTTCGAACTTCCAGTGAAATTCCAAATTATACTGCTTGTATATTCTAACGATATATTTTTCCCATTTTTGCAGATAAATGTCTCGAAAAGTCGAAACTCGATCAGATAAGAGGAGATCCGGGGGTGAAGGAGAGTCATCGGCTGTGCCCCCAGCTCAATCAGGATCGGAGCGTCATGGGCCCGCCCCGAGGTCATTAGTGGATGGATATGGTCCCCAGGAGTTGCTGGATTCCCCGCCTGACTGCTTTCCTAGCCTTCTCAAAGAGGAGCAACTCGATGTTATATCTCGTTCTTTTGGGATTGATAGAGCCCTCATGCTGCTGCCGGGTCCAGGAGTCATGCCATACAGTCCTCCCGAAGGATACTTCGCTTATAGCAGGTACCATTGCATGTGTGGTGCTATCCCGCCTCTCAATGCTTGGATAGTTAGCTTCCTCACGTACCTGAAGGTGGCCCCATTTCAGCTTCAGCCTAACTCTTACGCCATACTGGTGAGCCTTTTCGTTATTTTTCGGAGGAAGTATGGTCGCGCTCCCTCCAACCGGGAGATCCGGTACTTGTACAACTTAAGGGGCTACAAGAAGGGGTCCCCATATATTAACTTGGAATCTGCTGTGACCTTCAAGCCGGTCCTGGACCTTTACTCCAAATTCAGCATGTTCAAGAAAGAATGGTTCTTTGTTAGGGACGACTCCGTCTCTATCCGGCGCTTTACCTCTGGATGTAAGTTGATGCTTTTACTTATAATTTCTATCCTGATTGTGATGCTTCTTCTCATACTTTCTCATTTTTGCTAGCGACAGGTGGCTTTCCTGTTGTGGAAACTGACCGCCTGGTTCAGATGGCGGCGGAGATAGAAGGCATTCTTGGGAAATACAGATCATCTGCTTACTTGATTAGAAATGCGATCCTTCTAGAATACAACTTGATCCTTCCGCAGCAGTCTGTAGTTAAGTTGAGGGAAACGGCGGAAGAGAGGGCGGCTGCTCAGGCCAAGGGAGGCGTTGCGGCAGAGGGTGGAAAGAGAAAACCATTCACGAAACCTCCAGCCGTTGGAGGTAAGAAACTTAAGAGGTCAGACGGTCCTTCTCCCAGCAATTGTCCACTTACTCAGGGGGAGATAGACGCGGAGGAGGAAAGAGGTGAGGCGGAGGGCGGGAGTGACGTTGAGCGTCTTGGTGACGAGGGTGGCGATGGACAGGGTGGTGATGGTTCCAGGGCTTTGTCTTCTGGGCAAGTAGGCGAGATGCAAGAGTGGACGGACGATGCTCTCCGTCAGGCTTTTGAGGAGTTGGGTGATGATCCGGCTTTGGTAGAGAAGACCGGGGAGGCGGACAAAACCGGGACTGGTGCAAGTGAGTCTTCTCCGACTATTCCGGCCAAGGTGGCTTTGACAACTCAAGGTGAACTCTTGACCCCTGCACGCTTCACTAATGATAGGGACTTAGGAATATTTTATGACCCGCTTCCGTCCTGGAATGAAATCCGGGACTTATTGCAGTATCCCACTCCTCCCCAGGGTTTGTACAACCACAGCTGTGTTTCTTTTCCTTTTCTAATCTTGCAATTTACCGCGTTCCTTGAATCATATTGTAATGTAAGATTATGACACTTGTTCTTTATATCAGGAGCAGGCAAGACGCCCAAAGCTTCAGACCTTCGACACAGGCTCGAGCAATATAAACTTTCCAAAATTTCTGCTAAGCCGAAGCCCTCAGCCCAACGCTCCGGGGATGTAGTCGGGTACCGTCCTCTTCTTGGGGTCATCGAAGAGGGTATTCAGCAGAGGAAGAGGAGTCATCCTTTATCCGAAACTTCGCTCGGTTCTCAGCCTCCGGCTCAGCCTATTCATGATATTACTGAGGAGGGCAGCGAGTTTGTATCTTCTCCACACCCATCCGGAAACCCTTCTGTTGTTCATATCGACCGTCCCGATCTGGCCCGTAATCCATTTGCCGGTCATCCTGATCTGGATCCGGGTTCTCAGGATATTAATTTTGACGAAGTTACTGGTGAACACCTTCTCCCCCGTAACCCCATGGTACGAGTACTTGACGAAGCTAAGTCCTTAGACCTCGATCTACTCACCACTCGTATAGTCACTATGGGAGACGAGGCCAAGGCCAACATTGATCGGGTGGCGGAGGAGGCCAAGAAGCTGATGGGGCATCACGCTCGGCTGGTTAAGGCCGGAGAGGAGATAGGGAGCGCCAATATCCGACTTCGATTGGTGGTCTCGGATCAGGCCAAGCAGCTTGCGGATCAGGCTATCCAGATTTCTCAGCATGAGGCTGCCGCTGGGCGATTAAGGAGAACCATGGAAGAGGCTAGTCGGGCCGAATTGCGGAAAATGGAAGCTGCTTGCAAAGAGCGGATTGATATGGCTATTACCACGGTGGATGAGGTTCGGAGAGCGGATCTCGAGCAGGTGGAGGAATTGTCCGAGAAGCTTGAGGCTGCCGAGCTTGCTCAAGCTAGGTTGAGGGAAGAGATGGCGGTGATGCGGAGGTCCCTTCAAGCTGATTGCTCGAGATACAGACTGGAGAGAGATGCTGCCGTGGAAAGGTTGTCGGCCTCCGATGCCCGGATGAGGGAGTTTGAGGAGAACGAAGGAATGATGGGTGACATGCTCCAGGACATGTATTTCCGGACTTGGAAGCAGGGTAACCTCTCTTGGATGGATGATTATCCCAGAGTCATGGCCAAGATATATCTTCGGGCTTTGGAGGAGGCTAAGGCTGATGCAGATAAAGAGGGTGGAACGGTCTTCAGTATGGATGTGGTCACGGCCCAGTTCACCAAGGAGGAGAAAGTGGCGGTAAAGGAGGGTATGCGGCTGCTTGCTGCTGAAGAGGCGGGTGTGCAGGTAGAAAATGACGACCAGGATGGTCAAGAAGCTAGTACTGGTAAGTCTTCCTTTCTAGTCTTTCTGTTAACTTGGTTACTCATCACTAATGAACCCTTTTTATGACCGGACAGGCGGGCAAAAGAACAAGGACAAGACTTCGACGCAACCAGCTCCATGACTGAACCTGAAAAATTCTTTTTGTAGGCTTGGCATTGTTGTATCTGTTAGTCTTAAGACAGTAGGGTAACTTCCAAGTTGTAATTCTTGCTACTTGTAATAACATTATTCTTGACGTGTAATTTTTTAGCTCAAGTTGATTTTGTCATTTCTTGAATACTTGTTGCTATTTCGACATATCGTATGAGAAATGTAGCTATGTGTATTCTTGTAATTAAATTGTGTTTGATGTCAGATTCTGGTTTTAAATCATAATCTCATGACTTGCAATGTTAGCGTGTGGTGTGGAAAAATCAAATTATAGTCATGCATTTGTACATAAAGGAAGAAAATACCGCTTTTCATGTTCTGTTTGTAAATGGCAGTTTCGAATATCTTATATGACCAAGCATGGAGAGCAGTTGACTGCCCCGCCATCTGATTGTGAATCTCTGCATCCATTGGCGGGTACCTCTTACCCTGCATCCTGTACTTTATGGTTTGTTATAGAGGATAGGAGGAAAGTTTTTTAAGTAAAATTGAAACATGTGAAATAGTAAAACTTCCAGTCACGGAAGGCCTTCGATGTGCTTAAGTTCGTGGCAAACGGGTTTTGTAGTCACTTTCCCTAGCTGTGGGTCTTGGAGACATTTGTCACCCATCTTACGCCTCCGCGGGGAGTTAATTCTTTTTTACCACAGCCGCACTTAAGACACACCGGAGCCGAGATCGCGCACAGTAACTACCCGGGCCATTATGGCCCGTACTCATGGGTATTATTCGACTTACTGTGGCCGGCTAGCGTGGGTGCCGATCGTCAACTGTGAACTGCCCCTGGCTGGCCACACCTTATGTTGGGGCTTATAATCGGTTCACAGTCGCCGGCGAGCCTAACGCCGTAATGAGCTGCCTCGGCTATAGTCGGCCTTCTCGGTGGCTTATAATCGGCTCATTACAGTTGGCTTTAAGGGCCGTCGCGAGCAATGAGTTAACCCGCAGCAGAGGGATGCTGGAGCAAAAGTGTCTCATTGGCGAGGGCATAGATTCGCATAGTACCTGTTGGGGCTTGTCCACGTGGAGTTGCATCGTGGAGTGCTTTGAATAGAAATGCTATATGCTCAGGATTTTGTTCAACAGAAAAGGATAAAATTAACAAGCAGCCAAGATACAAAGGAACAAGTTAAACAGAGACAAGGCTTTTTTAAAGTGGTTCGGCACGAAAAAATGCCTACGTCCACTGATTCTCTCCGTTAATTCACTTCATATGGGCAATACAAGTTAAGAAAAGTATCGACGGAGGTGTTGGATGTTCCATGCCCTCTGGAACACCTCCCCGTCCACTGTTGACAAAATATAGGCCCCGTTGTGGAGATCTTTATGAATTACATATGGTCCATCCCAGATTGGGTCTAGTGCTCCGGGGCGAGGGAAGATTCGCTTGAGGACAAGATCCCCTTCTCGTAAGGCACGATGCTTGACTTTGGAGTTGTATTGTGCTGCCACCTTTTGCTTGTGGGCTGCTGTTTTTAGGACTGCATCATTCCTTCTCTCCTCGACTAGATCCAAAGACATGTTGAGGAGCTCTTCGTTTTCTTCTGGGTTATAGTGGATCCTACGGTGGGAAGGCACAATGGTTTCAACTGGGAGCATAGCCTCCGATCCGTATGCCAAAGAGAAAGGAGTGTGCCCTGTTGATGTTCTGAAAGATGTGCGGTAGGCCCATAGTGCCGTAGGGAGTTCATCCACCCAAGCGCCCTTTGACTTTTCGAGCTTCTTTTTGATCAGAGTTTTCAGAATTTTGTTGACTGCTTCGACTTGTCCGTTTGCTTGGGGATATGCTACGGATGAGAAGCTTTTGCGAATTCCGTGTTCTTGGCACCAGTTGGCGAATTCCTCGCTGTCAAACTGAAGTCCATTGTCTGATATGATTTTTAGTGGGACTCCGTACCTGCACAGAACATTTTTGATTAAGAAGTTGATAACTTTCGCTGAAGATACTTTATTTAGAGGTTCTGCTTCCACCCATTTGGTGAAATAGTCGACTGCTACTATAGCATATTTGGCGCCGCCTCGACCCATTGGCAGTTCACCGATTAAGTCAATTCCCCATACTGCAAAGGGCCAAGGGCTGGTCATCTGGGTAATCTCGGTTGTTGGTAGCCGAGGGACCTTAGCAAACTTTTGGCATCTGTCACACTTCTTGACGAAATCTAAGGCGTCCTTGCTTAAGGTGGGCCAGAAATATCCGTATCGGAGTATCTTTTTTGCTAATGTTTGCCCTCCGGTGTGATCTCTGCAGCTTCCTTGATGAATGTTGGATAAGATTTCCTTGGCTTCCCGTGATTTTACCAGCATGTCGTCTACGTATACTTCCATTGTTCGTCCTATTAGCCCTGCGAACATCTTGTTGACGAGGCGCTGGTAGGTGGCTCCTGCATTTTTAAGTCCGAAGGGCATCACTTTGTAGCAGTACAAACCCCGGTCGGTGATGAAACTAGTGTGATCTTGGTCGGGAGCATGCATAGGAATTTGGTTATATCCCGAGTATGCATCCATAAAAGACAGGAGTTCGTGCCCGGCTGTGCTGTCTACAAGTTGGTCGATTCTGGGAAGCGGAAAGCAATCCTTTGGGCAGGCGTCATTTAGGTTGGAGAAGTCAATGCAGGTCCGCCACTTCCCATTAGCCTTCTTTACTAGTACCGGGTTGGCGATCCATTCTGGGTAAATAGCTTCTCGTATGAAGTCATTGGCGAGTAGATTCTTTACTTCTTCATCGAGGGCTGCTGATCGCTCTGCCCCCATACTTCTCTTTTTTTGTTTTACGGGTGCCTTGGTAGGATCAATTTTTAATACGTGGCACGCTATGTTGGGGGAGATTCCGGTCATGTCAGCGTGTGACCAAGCGAATACATCCAAGTTGTGGCGGAGAAAATCAACGAGTTGTTCCTTCAATTCAGTTTTCAGCTGCGACCCAATTTTCAGTAGCCTACTTGAGTCGTGCTTGTCTACAGATATAAGCTCCATAGCCTCTGCAGGCTCGGCGGTGGCCTCCTCCTCTTTGTCCCTAGGGTCTAATTCATTGAAAGGGTCGCTGGTGTATCGAAGAGGAGGGGCTTTCTTTAGTTGCTATGCTTCAAGGCTTTTTGTGCAGAGGGCAATCTCTACACCTTTCCCTTTATCTCTCCTGTGGTTGTTGCGAAGTTCGGTTACATAGCAGTCTCGTGCAATATCCTGGTCTCCTTCCACTTCCCCTACCCCATTGTCTGTTGGAAATTTCATTTTCAGGCACCACGGGGCTAGGACAATCTGGAAGTCAGATAGGGCTGGTCTTCCTAGGAAGGCGTTGTAGGCCGAATGGTTTTCTATCAGCACAAACGTCTGTTTCCTTACAACGGAGCGGGGATGGCTTCCAATTTCAACGAAGAGGTCCAGCTGCCCGATGGGCATTTTCGCATCTCCAGTGAAACCGTGTAGCGGTTTATCGCAGGGAGATACGTCCTTCATTAGCAACCTCATTTTGTCGAATGCGTGTTTGAACAGGATATTCACAGAGCTTCCAGTGTCTACCAGGATTCGGTAAACTTCGGCGGGACCGAGTCGGGCAGAGATAACCATGGGATCCATGTGAGGGTACTGTCTTCCTTCTAGGTCGCGTTTACTGAATGTGATGTCATCACTTTCTTTCCGCTTTGGGTGGCGCTCTTCTATAACCGTATTGACGCAGTCTCTATTGTCTCTGAGCGACTTCCCATATCTTTCCATCTCTTTCCAGCTTCTGTCTGCGATGTGTGGACCTCCTGAGATGGTATGGACCACTATCTTCTCTTGACTAGAGCTGCTAGCGTTGCGGTCGCCTCTGCCGGTCCCTGGTGAGGGTAGCCTTGGGTTTTCATTGGCAGGAGCTGGAGTCCTGTCTTGACTTTTTACATAGCGCTCCAGTTTCTTTCTTCTGATGTGTTCCTCAATCAGATCCCGGAGATGATGGCATTCGTTGGTATCATGTCCGTGGGATTCGTGGAAGCGGCAGAATTTTCCAGATTTCTGTGCGCTATCTGATTCCTTCTTGTATGGTGGGCGTTTGTATCTAACTTCGCCTTGGGTGGCAAGGAAGATGTTTTCGACGGTCTCGTTCAAAGGGGTGTAAGAGTCGAATCTTGGTCCTGGCCGATATAGGCGTTTCTCTACTTTCTTGCCCCCAGCATTGTCTCTGGAATCATTTCTTCGAACGTCCCTTGCCACAGCAGGGGCGTTGCCATGGGTCGTCTTACTTTGCTGTCCTGACTGCCCCTCAATGGCGGCATCCTCAAGCCTCATGTATTTCCCGGCTTCATGGAAGAAATCGGGTAAAGTAGCTGGTTTTTCTTTTGTCAATCTCCTAGCAAATTTAGTGTCCGGATGCACCCCACTGCAGAGGGCCATTAGGATAAGCTTCTCATCGGCATCTTGAACTGCGGCTGCTGCGGCGTTGAATCTGGTTAGGTATTGCTGCAGCTTTTCTCCAGGTTTCTGTTTGACGCTGGATAAGGAATAAGCGTCCTTAGGTTGCTCCACATGAATGCGGAACTGACTGACGAATTTTTCTTTCAACATTTCCCACGAGCTGATGGATCCTTGGGGTAGATGACAGAACCAGGAGGTAGCAAGATCTGCTAAGAAGAGCGGGAAGCATTTGCACAGCACTCCCTCTGTTGCTCCACTCATGAGCATATGCTGCGTGTACCTCTGTAAGTGTACAACGGGATCGGAGGTTCCTTTGTAAGGTTCCATTGTTGGCATCTTCCATTCTCGGGGGGTGATAGCAATTTCGATATTGCGGGCGAAAGGGCTGGTTACCCTAGCGCCTATCCCTCGATCTCTTTGCTCCCGTTGGACACACTCTCTGAATAAGCGTACCATCCTTTCATCAGAATTTGGAGCGGACAGAAATGAGTTCGGTTCCGTCCTGTGGGGTTGATTCCGACCAGACAACCTGTAGGGATGGTATCGTCTATCATTCCTCATATTTTCCAGTGGCCGCCTTTGATCTTCTGGGAGCATGCTTGGATCAGCTACAGTTGGCCCTTGCCTTGATCTTCCCCTGTTGGGTTCTGATCTAAGCACTTCCTCGGGTCCAACTTCGGGCTGAACTCCAGCTCGGCCCCGTTCACTGGTGTTTCTGTGGTTAGGCAGCATGACAGGCTCAGCTGCAGTTGACCTCCGCCCGGTACCTTCCCCGTTGGGTTCGGCACCAAACGTTTCCTCAGGCCTAACTTCGGGCTGAGCTCGGTCTCGGCTCCTACCACGGCTACTCCTGCCGTTAGCTCCTTCGAAGAAAGAAGATCTTTGCTGTCTCTGAGATCCTCCAGATTGGGACTCGCCCCATGATTCAGTGTTGTGGTTGGATTCTTCAGCGTCCCTCAAGCGTGACATGAGATGGTCCACCAAGGCTTCCTGCTGGGACGTGAAGCGGTTAGTTACTTCAACAACAACTCTGTCCAAATCTGCCCTAGTAATTGCTGCAGGCTGTTCTGTGGCAGGAGTGGTGGGGTTAGCCTGTCCTCCATTTGTTACCGTTGCTGGAGGAGGAGGATTTACTTGATTTGCGATAGCTGGATCAGGAAGGCTACTGGATGCGATGTTTTTTCCTTTGTTAACATCTTTTCTCTGTTTGGGAGGCATGTTTTCCAAGTGGCGGATGAAGCTGTTAGGAAAACTTGTTAAGCGGATGAAGCTGGAGCTTCGAGCTTCAATTTCTCAGTGAAAGCACCAAAAATGTTTGCACAAAAAATGGACAAACACCTCAAAGTTGTATGATTTAGTAGATCTTATGTTGTTCTTAGTGATTTGGGTGATTTATGCAAAACTTGTCCCCATTGTTGTATCCCTGCCCCTCTATTTATAGAGTGAAGCTGGGGTAGGGGTCTTGGAGGTATATAGCAGCTGGCGGGCCTGGGCTGAGACAATCTGGCCTGGAACACCTTGGTTCGGCATCCCTTGATTCGGTGGTAGGTTGATTCGGTGAGGAGTTGGTCCGGTCGTGTAGTTTGGACCGGCGTGTAGGCTGATTCGGTATAGACTGATTCGGTGGGGAGTTGTTCCGGTCGTGTAGTTTGATTCGGCGAGGAGTTGGTCCGGTCGTGTAGTTTGGACCGGCGTGTAGGTTGATTCGGCATAGACTGATTCGGTGGGGAGTCGAACACGGTGGATGTTTGGTCCGGTAGGGTCAAAATATACCCAACACTTGCCCCCAAAGTAGGGTAGGTGCATGCACGTATCCTGCTTTGGGGGCAAGTGTTGGGTATATTTTGACCCTACCGGACCAAACATCCACCGTGTTCGACTCCCCACCGAATCAGTCTATGCCGAATCAACCTACACGCCGGTCCAAACTACACGACCGGACCAACTCCTCGCCGAATCAAACTACACGACCGGAACAACTCCCCACCGAATCAGTCTATACCGAATCAGCCTACACGCCGGTCCAAACTACACGACCGGACCAACTCCTCACCGAATCAACCTACCACCGAATCAAGGGATGCCGAACCAAGGTGTTCCAGGCCAGATTGTCTCAGCCCAGGCCCGCCAGCTGCTATATACCTCCAAGACCCCTACCCCAGCTTCACTCTATAAATAGAGGGGCAGGGATACAACAATGGGGACAAGTTTTTGAGAGCTCAAGCACGGAAGGAACTTTCAAACAACTTTCTTTTACTTGTACCAAAGCTTTGTACTTGTAATCACAACAAAAGAAGAGAAATAACATATAAAGTGGACGTAGGCACATTCTGGCTGAACCACTATAAATCTGCGTGTCTTTTTACAGTTTAGCCCCTGTTTTTCATATATTTGCATAAATCACCCAAATCACTAAGAACAACATAAGATCTACTAAATCATACAACTTTGAGGTGTTTGTCCATTTTTTGTGCAAACATTTTCCACTACTAAATCTTCTAACACAATCGGTGAAATAGTAGTTTCTGGATCTTGAGTACACTTCCTTAGATGAGAAACATGAAAAACATTGTAGACTCCTTCCAAACTGCTCGAAAACTCGCGGTAACTTTACTCTATATGCGAATTTCCCGATCCTTTCTATAATAGGAAATGGTCCAACAAACCTTGGTGCCAATTTTCCTGATTTCCCGAATCTGATTTACACTTTTCATGGGCGATACCTTGACGAAAACTTGATCTCCAAATGAGAACTCTAAGTCTTTCCGTCTCTTATCAGCATAATTCTTCTGCTTAGACCGAGCTTCCTTCATTCTAGCTTGAATCGGCTTCCCTAACCAAATCCGGACCAAGGACAAACCTAATCCCGGTCTCTAACCAACAAACGAGAGATTTGCATGGCCTTCCATACAAAGATTCAAACGGAGCCATCCCTATACTAGTCTAATAATTGTTGTTATACGAAAACTTGTAGTGTAGATGGTCTTTCCATGATCCCCAAAAGTCTAGTACACAAGCTCATAACAAATCTTCTAAGACTTTGTTAATTCTTTCTGTTTGTCCATCTGGCTTTGGATAGTAAGCGGTACCAATCTTGAGTTTGCTACCCATAGTCTCCTATAGACTCTTACAAAACTCGCTAGTGAATAAGGAATCTCTATCACTTTCTATACTGCTAGGAATTCCATGCAGTCTAACTATATTCTTCATGAATAATTTAGCAAAAACAGGTGCTATCTTGGTTGACTTAACATGAATGAAATGAGCACTCTTGGTTAATCTGTCCATTATAAACCATTTCTTTCATTTCCTCTATTTGACCTTGACAACCCGTCTATAAAATCCATTGAGATAGAATCTCATTTCCATATTGGAACCTCTAAAGGCTGAAGTAACCCACATGGTTTCTGATTTTCAGCTTTTACCTGTTGACAGTTCAAACACTGTTTCACCCATAAGCCTACATCTCTTTTCATGCCTTCCTAGAAGAAATTTCTTTTCATGTCCTGATACATCTTAGTTCCTCTAGGATGAATGGTGAACTTCGAACGATGGCATTCTCCAAGAACTTCCTTCCTAATGTTTCCCACATTCAGAACACATAGCCTTCCTTTCTTCCTCAACTACCCATTCTGGTCTAGACTGAAAGCTTTCGAGTCATCGCTCTCTGTTCCATCTCTTAGCTTTCTATTCCGTTCAATTAATAATGGATCCTCCTTCTGCTTAGAAGCAGTCTTTTCGATCATCACCAGTCGAACTTCTAAACATGACAATATAGCGGTTTCCTTACTAGGTCTAGCTTCAGATCTCCACTGTATTCTACATGTAGTTAATGCTTCTAGATCTTTCCACTCAACTATCATTGCCAATACTGCATCCTGATGTATTTTGCTAAGTGCATCCGCAACCTTGTGGCCTTTTACTAATCCACCAACTACACCTTTAGCTCCCTCATCTCGGTAGGTGTCATTCTACTTGGCGATCCACTCACCGGTTCTACTCCTGGTGCTAAATCAATTCTAAACTCAATAGCTCGTTTTGGCGGTAGTCTTACTAAGGGCTCAAAGACATCAACGAAGTCTCTAACAACGAAAACCCGATTTCACTTGTCTTTTGCCTCCGTAACACACAACAGAGCATTAACCTCAAAACTAGGGTTTTCTATGGGGTATATAATCTGATCACTATAATCAGGGTGTCTAAGTGACATTTTCCTATCATGGAAAAATATTCTAGCATCGTATTTACTTAAACAATCCATACCCAAAATAATTCCAAACTCTACGAAACCAAATACATGCAAACTGCAAGCAAATACATGACCTAACAATTCAAACTCTAGGTGGTCACATCTCATCCCAAGAGTCATGTACCTCCTATCGTATTCGCTACCCTTATGAAAGTAATTAGGTATGAGGGTTCTAGGTTATGCTTATTTATCAAACAATGAGATATAAAAGATCACGATGCACCAATATCATATAGAACTCTAACTGATACACCATGAATCAAAAGCGTACCTCCTGACAAAGCTTTTCCTTTCTCCTCTGTTGTTGGTCTCGAGGTAGTTAGCTCCAATGCAAACACTTTGCCATTTCCATCCTTGGCTAGCTCCTTGCACTAGTTCTTATAACATCTAATTTGATCGCAGTTGAAACATCTCACTCCTTTCTTATCAACAGTTTTCTTCCCTTTGCCTGTTCGGCATTCATGAACATAGTGTCCCTTCTTATCACACTTATAACTGATAACTTCAGCCTTCCCATTCTTGGAAGCTCCACTATTCTGAGTGCCCTTTTTATGGAAAGACTTCCTTTTCTGGTTTTGCCCATCTTGAGCTCCTCCTGCCTTGTTACCCTTAAGATAAACTAGCATCTCTTCCTGCCTTAAAACCATCTCAACAACTACATCGCATGGATTTCTAATATGCGATAATGTGGCCTTAGTAAGCTCAGGCTTCAACCCATGAATGAACTTCTCATTCCTTTTGATAAAGTATTAACCGTAGCGTATTCGTATCTTGATAGCTCCTCAAATCTGGTTGCATGCTCAAGCACTATCATATATCCCTGATCCAACTCACCAAACATCTTGAGCAGAGTTGACTTTGCAATCTCTGACATAAACCTCTCCTCAACCCTTCTCCTGAACTCGGCCTAGGTCATAGTCTTCTCATTGACTCCGATCGTAACACTATTCCACCAGTACAGTGCTGCTCCTTGTAATTGCCTAAAAGGCAGCCTCCTTTTCTACTCATCATTGAGCCCCAAATCAGCAAAAATCCTCTCGCAATGAAGTACCAGTTCTCCACCTCAATTGCGTCCTCAGTGATAGAGTTAGGGGTATGCCGTAGGGAAATTATGTAATTTGTTACATATATCTAACTCGTTGACCAATCTTGTTCAAAATAAAAGGTATTTTCTTTTTATTATATACTTGATATAATGTGATTATATTAATTAATTTATTTATTTAAAAGTATATTTAATAGAAAAGTCCATAAATGGTATATTTATCACATTGATATATAAAATAGGATTTTCTTGATTTCCCGAATCTGATTTACAACTTTCATTGGTGATACCTTGACGAAAACTCGATCTCCAAATGAGAACTCTAAGTCTTTCCGTCTCTTATCAGCATAATTCTTCTGCTTACATTATATACCTTTTCAACGTATTAAAATTCCTTGCTTAAAACAAACCTTTAGAAAACATTGGGTCTAAGTAAAAGTTATGGAACATAGCTTCAAAACCATTTAAAACCATTCTTTTCAGAACCTTTAGGTGTAACTTTCAATAGAATAAAGGGTCTTAAAAGAACAGGGGCGAAAGCAACTCTTTCGAAAGCATTGTTCCTAAGTAAAAGATAGTGGATGGTTTCGAAATCAACCCTGTCGAAAGCATGAAGAAGCGGCTTCATAGTAAAAGCGAAAGCACACTTTGGAAACCATTGCTTAAAGGCAATAAGAAAAACGGCCTTAACTAGGTCGAAAGGTAGCATGCAGCGGTTAGGTTTCGAATCCTTTCGAAAGCATGCTTTAAAGTTAAACGGCGGCAACCCATTTGAAAGCCATCTTGTTTAAACAAAAGCAACTGGACTAGGTTGAAACCTAATATAACCCCTTTGAAAGCATCCTTTATAAACAGAAAGTAGTTCAAAGTTTACAGGCGCAACTACTACCCCTTTGAAAGCTTGGTTTCGACAATATACCTTTCACGTTTCTCCAATCCACTACGTACCAACGAGTTGATACCATGTGTATTGGTTTTGACTAAGTTAGAGGCGACAATATAGGGTCAAAAGGTGGCTGCCGAAAGTGGCGAAGCAACAATTCTTTACAAAATTGATTTTTAACTTTTTAAAGTAATATCTTTCCAACTAACTTGCCTTATTTGCCAACCTATAATCGGTTGCCATTTTTTTTCAAAATCTTTTTCCAACTAACCATGATATATAACCATTTAAACAATCAAAACATGGCATTTTTCTTGCAAAATAAATTCGGACCTTATCTAGATATCGAAAGCTATAAAAATCTGAAGTAACCAATTATCCACCTTATCTTGATTGTTAAAAAGGTTGAGATTTGCCCTTGAGTTGATTTAATTAAGCTTCCTTCTTGAATTCTTGCTTATCTTCCCCTTGTTTTCTTCTAATGGTGGTCGACCAAGCTCTATATTTATTTTTGTGTATGAATGTTGGAAATGAGAATGGTATAAGGGTTTAGGGTATAAGGATATAACATATTCCTATTTTGCCCTTATTTTATTACCTTTTCTTAGTTCCTTTTAAATTTCCATTTGTTTATTCATTACTTAAGGCACGGCTACCTTATAATTATACAAATCTCAATCCCTTAACCATTTATATTATTTCATTTAATTTATCTAATTAAATGTCCTAAATAATGTTAGTCAAAATTAGGGTCATTACAGACTCCTATTCTTAAAGAATTTCGTCCTTGAAATTATGATAGGGAACTCATAACAATCAATCATAAAGGTAAAACATACCATGAAACAATTCAGGATAGGTATCTCTAATCCTGCTTTCAGTTTCCCAAGTAGGGTCTCTCTCGTCGTCACCCCACTGGACTTTGACTAATCTGACTGTCCTTTCCTCAGTCTCTTCTCATCTCTCGCGACTATATGAACCGACTTTCTAACTATAGTCATATCCGTTTCCACTACTAAATCTTCTAACACAATCAGTGCAATAGTAGTTTCTGGATCTTGAATACACTTCCTTAGATGAGAAACATGAAAAACATTGTAGACTCCTTCCAAACTATTCGGAAACTCGCGGTAACTTTACTCTATATGCGAGTTTCCCGATCCTTTCTATAATAGGAAATGGTCCAACAAACCTTGGTGCCAATTTTCCTGATTTCCCGAATCTAATTTACATCTTTCATTGGTGATACCTTGACGAGAACTTGATCTCCAAATGAGAACTCTAAGTCTTTCCGTCTCTTATCAACATAATTCTTCTGCTTAGACCGAGCTTCCTTCATTCTAGCTTAAATCAGCTTCCCTAACCAAATCCGGACCAAGGACAAACCTATTCCCGGTCTCTAATCAACAAACGAGAGATTTTCATGGCCTTCCATACAAAGATTCAAACGGAGCCATCCCTATACTAGTCTAATAATTGTTATTATACGAAAACTCGAAGTGTAGATGATTTTTCCATGATCCCCAAAAGACTAGTACACAAACTCGTAACAAATCTTCTAAGACTTTGTTAATTCTTTCTGTTTGTCCATCTGGCTGTGGATAGTAAGCGGTACCCATCTTGAGTTTGCTACCCATAGTCTCATATAGACTCTTACAAAACTCGCTAGTGAATAAGGAATCTCTGTCACTTTCTATACTGCTAGGAATTCCATGCAGTCTAACTATATTCTTCATGAATAATTTAGCAAAAACAGGTGCTATCTTGGTTGACTTAACATGAATGAAATGAGCACTCTTGGTTAATTTGTCCATTATAAACCATTTGCTTTCATTTCCTCTATTTGACCTTGACAACTCGTCTATAAAATCCATTGAGATAGAATCTCATTTCCATATTGGAACCTTTAAAGGCTGAAGTAACCCACATGGTTTCTGATTTTCAGCTTTTACCTGTTGATAGTTCAAACACTGTTTCACCCATAAGCCTACATCTCTTTTCATGCCTTCCTAGAAGAAATTTCTTTTCATGTCCTGATACATCTTAGTTCCTCCAGGATGAATGGTGAACTTCGAACGATGGCATTCTCCAAGAACTTCCTTCCTAATGTTTCCCACATTTGGAACACATAGCCTTCATTTCTTCCTCAACTACCCATTCTGGTCTAGACTGAAAGCTTTCGAGTCATCGCTCTCTGTTCCATCTCTTAGCTTTCTAATCCGTTCAATTAATAATGGATCCTCCTTCTGCTTAGAAGCAGTCTTTTCGATCATCACCAGTCGTACTTCTAAACATGACAATATAGCGGTTTCCTTACTAGGTCTAGCTTCAGATCTCCACTGTATTCTACATGTAGTCAATGCCTCTAGATCTTTCCACTCAACTATCATTGCAAATACTGCATCCTGATGTTTTTTGCTAAGTGCATCCGCAACCTTGTTGCCTTTTCCTGGTGTGTACTCAATCCCAAAATCATAAGTGGCTAAAAAATCTAACCATCCCTGCTGTCTCATATTAAACTCCTTTTGAGAGAATAGATACTTTAATGACTTATGATATGTATTCAACTCGAATCTTTCTCCCAAACCTTCAATGCAAAATTACCACAACTAATTCCAAATCATGAGTTGGATATCTAACCTCATGCGGTCTGAGCTGTCGAGAAGCATAGGCAATCAGTTTACCTCTTTGCATTAACACAGCTCCTAATCATGTTCCATATGCATCTGTGTACACCATTAAGTCCTGATTCCCCTCCGGAACAACTAACATAGGTGCATTGTCAATAAGTTTTTCAGCTTTTGGATTGCCTCCTCACACTTACCAGTCCAGACAAACTTCACATCTTTCCGAGTTAGCTTAGTCATCGGTGCCGCTATCCATGAAAAGTCCTTAATGGATCGCCGATGGTAACTAGCTAATCCAAGAAAACTCTTTATCTTAGCCACTGTCTCGGGTCTCTTCCAACTATTCACTGCCTCGATATTAACTAGATCTATAGGTAACCCTTTCTTTGAGACCACATAACCATGGAACTTCACTTCCTTCTTCCAGAAATGACACTTCGAAAATTTCGCTTTCAGTTGATGCTGCCTCAATGTCCCAAACACTACTCTAAGATGAACTTCATGCTCTCTTTCATCTTTAAAGTATACCAAAATATCATCTATGAACTCTAACACGAATCTGTCCAGATGCTCTAGGAAGATCCTATTCATCAAATCTACAAACAATGATGGTGCATTAGTTAGTCCGAACAGCATTACTAACCATTTGTACGATCCATATCGGGTCCTAAACGCCGTCAAAGGAATGCTATCCTCAGCCACTCTAAGCTGATGGAATCATGTTGCCAAATCCAACTAAGAAAATACTTTGGCTCCACTCAACTGGTCAAACAAATCGTCAAATCTAAGTAACGGATATTGATTCTTTATCGTATTCTCATTCGTCTTACGATAATCGATACTTAACCTTAACGATGTATCCAGTGTTTTTGCAAACACTACGACTGCTCCTCAAGGAGAACTTCTTGGTCCGATAAAATTCTTGCTTTCCAAATCCACCAACTACACCTTTAGCTCCCTCATCTCGGTAGGTGTCATTATACTTGGCTATCCACTCACCGATTCTACTCCTAGTGCTAAATCAATTCCTCAATAGCTCGTTTCGGCGGTAGTCTTACTACGGGCTCAAAGACATCAACGAAGTCTCTAACAACGAAAACCCAATTTAACTCGTCTTTTGCCTCCACAACACAAAACAGAGCATTAACCTCAAAACTAGGGTTTTCTATGGGGTATATAATCTGATCACTATAATCAGGGTGTCCAAGTGATATTTTCCTATCATGGCAAAATATTCTAGCATCGTATTTACTTAAACAATCCATACCCAAGATAATTCCAAACTCTACGAAACCAAACACATGCAAACTGCAAGCAAATACATGACCTAACAATTCAAACTCTAGGTGGTCACATCTCATCCCAAGAGTCATGTAACCTCCTATCGTATTCGCTACCCTTATGAAAGTAAATAGGTATAAGGGTTCCATGTTATGCTTATTTATCAAACAATGAGATATAAAAGATCACGATGCACCAATATCATATAGAACTCTAACCGATACACCATGAATCAAAAGCGTACCTCCTGACAAAGCTTTTCCTTTCTCCTCTGTTGTTGGTCTCGAGGTAGTTAGCTCCAATGCAAACACTTTGCCCTTTCCATCCTTGGCTAGCTCCTTGCACTAGTTCTTATAACATCTAATTTGATCGCAGTTGAAACATCTCACTCCTTTCTTATCAACAGTTTTCTTCCCTTTGCTTGTTCGGCATTCATGAGCATAGTGTCCCTTCTTATCACACTTATAACTGATAAATTCAGCCTTCCCATTCTTGGAAGCTCCACTATTTTGAGTGCCCTTCTTATGGAAAGACTTCCTTTTCTCGTTCTGCCCTCCTTGAGCTCATGGACATTCTCAGGTCTATCAATCTTATATCCAAAATATAGGAATCATAACACATGATGATAAATAGTATAGTTGGCGATACACGATATGAAAATATATATGGCGACACACGCTTATGAAAATATACTGGGCAACACACGCCAAAAAAGGATACAGGGAATGACCATACAATGGACATCAAGCTCAAGTGGTATCAATCTCATCATCATATATAAGGTGCATAAATATACGTCAGTCTACCATTCACACAAGACCCAAATGGGAGACTGATGGTCATCTGCCTGCTCTAGGAGCTTGCACAGGTTATCTACTCAATCCCACTCCTTTAGTCTTCAGTTACTTCAACGAAAATCGCAACAATATCCACCAGTGTACTCGTCAATGTGAGGACTCGATCATGATTCGGCGCATACCCCTATGGTAACAAATTGTTAGCCTTGGTGACATAAGAGGCTAAGATATAACCACCCTGCTGTAAATACTATAATGTGTCATGGATATGAGGCGGGACCATCAGATCTGGCCACTAGGGTGAATTCTGGCCTAATCTAGTTCACTCCAACCCAATAACCAGCAGTATGTCATTAGTATAGGACTATATATGTATTAATAGGTATAAAACCTTAGGCACCTACATAGCTCACCATTATAAGCTACCTCATATTCATAGCTCACTATCCACATATGAGTGTCATCCACGAGCAAAGAATAACCAAATAAATATCATAACGACATCCCATACCTCCACGTGTTAGCAGTTCATTTGTTCAGTGCTCACATATCACACTCGCTCCTCCTAGTATTCTATATCACGAGTCATGTGAGTAACTATAAAAATATTACCGACTGTCACAAACCAAACGGTGTTGCTAATCCATTTACTCGAATTCCTCACAACCTAATATCTCCATATTATTCTATACAACGAGTCCAGAGAATACCGGAGAAATAATGCCGAAAGTCTCATACCATACGATATTACAACTCCGTTTATTCAGATTTCTCTTTACATAGAATTAGAAACAATCATAACATACAATGATGGTTTTGAAAAGAGGTTTGATATATATATATATACTAGTATGGAGCCCGTGCCGATGGCACGGATGCGAATTTTAATTTGTATATAAACTTGGAAGCACCAGTAGATGGTAGATAAATAAAAACTGGAGCACGAAAAATTCGTTGGTCTTTTATTTCTTCATCTTTCAATCAAATTTTGTTTTGTTTGGTTATTTATATTGTACCGTGTACTTGAATATCATTTCTTAGTGTTTTCTCTACTCTTTTCATTTGTTGTGATGTTTGTACTTTTTCACATGTATATTGCAGATGCCTATAATTTTTTCAATATTTATTTCTAGATGTTATTTTTTGAATTGGACCGTACATGTTAGTGCAAGATGTTGGAGTAAATTTATTTACTGATATGCTTACATGCTAGTACCAAAGAGAAGCCTGACTGTTAGTACTGTTGTATAATGATATGATATAGTAAACATCACCAGTGTGATGCAAAGTGTGAAAACGACCTCATACACTTTATTATTGAAGGAAATGGATGCTTATGACATTTCTATCCATAGTAGAGTAGCTTTATGTTACTCTACTGAATCTAACATTTAGGACATAATAAAAGGTATAAACAGAATACAGAAGATGTGGACCAACATACTAAAATTTCTCGTCCAACCTCACTATCACGCTAAAAAGTAAATGTATGCAAAAGATATAAATTAATGATGTTACAATTTAGAAATTTCTTAAAAGACAAAGAATAAGGAATCATATATTTGTTCGTCCAAACATAATAATGAATGCACACATATGCTTTGTTTGAAATAAACTATTGTTTGGATTCAGAATAACCAAATACGCAGTGGATTGTAAATGGAAACCAAGGCATCCAAATATCAAGGAATCGCTGTTAAGTCCCTGGAATTGAAAGATGATGTAAGAAAAGTCCCTCCCGAATAAGTTATGAAAATTAGGTCCCTATTTTTATATTTTGGCTAATTTATACCACTTTTTCCCCTGAAAAGAATGCTAAGTCGATTTTCTAAAAGAGGACAGTTTGGTAAAAAATAACAAAATAGGGACCTACTTTACATGTGTTTATGAGCAGGGACTTTTTGTGCATGAGCTTTGAAAATAGGGACCTTTGGTCCAAAACCCCTCCAAATATTCTATGTATCAGAAGTAAGAACATCAATTCATGCATGATATATTGTCAAAATTAGAATATAATATCATAGTTTGAAAGATGAGAATGCAACAATTTATTTGGATTAAGTTTGTTCATCACTGCCTTTAACTACAGACTTCATAATAATCTCAGTCATGCAATTTTCTTATTCTACCATCATATAATTTAATGCTAAAAACATGCATTGATGGAAACTATTTGCAGAATCATTATATGAAACATTACTACAAACAGAAGACTAATCATTAAATGCAAATGTTAGAATATAAACATAATTGCTTTGATTTTCTTCTCAAGCAGGTCATCTTACTATGCAATTTCATGAAATAGAGATCATAGACAATTAAATAGAATTAGGTTGTAAATTATTTTATCAAAACAAAGACAACACATTTTCAATTCAAGTTCAAGCAGACATCAAATCATCTTGCAATAGCTATATTTAATATTCAACCGATCAGAAAACTATATAAAATCCAATCGAATAAACACCTTTTCAGAACCAAAGATCATCATGTGAACTTAGTAAGTCATCGATCATTAGTCAACCTCTGTATTGAAAATATGAGCATCTCATGTGATGATAATGATATTAGAACAAAGCCTAAATAACGTTTACCGTCACAACCAAGTAAGAATTCACTAAATGCAAATCTTTTTAGTGTGAGTTTGCTATAGATCATCTTTTCGAGGTAAGACTATCTCAATGGTCGTAATTTCCAATGAAAAGGCAAATTGTGCTATAAAATGGAACATCCGTCATCAAGCTGAGGATTTTATCCAAGAATTTAATTGTATTTGTAATGAATCTTGTTTTAGGAGAAGAACAAAAAACTGAATATTACATGTATCGATTAGGAGAGAAGAAATGGAAAAGGATAATTCCTTAAATTTGAGATACATGGAATAGGTGGGAATCTACCATAAATTGAGAATGAATAGGCAATCGCTTGTGCTAACAAAGAAAATTTAGAATGATAAACGTGAAGTTGGGTATTTTTTTGGAGAAGGATTGGAAGATAGTGGAAATAAAAGGTAACGATGTGAGAAGTTAACAATAACAGAAGTTAACTGATATGATACACATATTTCATAGGAAAATTTGATTAACAAACCTACAACAATAAAGCAAATAATCAAATAAAATACAGTAGTACTTGAAGAACAAACACTGAAATAGCGAATAAGATTTTATATTCGTTATTTTAATAATGAACATCCAAGAACAGTAATGATCCCATGGTTCAATACCAAAAACAAAGTTACATTTTTACACCTAACATTCAGCATAAAAAGTAATGATATGAATCATTTGAAGAAAACTAAAAAAGGATTTCAGTAAAATAACAGACACGTCAAAGCTGGAAGAAAGGGTTTCAATGGAGGAAGCTTTTAAATGGAATTTCCGAAAAATGGATTTGAGTAAATGAATTACCTATGAGAATTGAAGGGGAGAAACGAAGAGGAAAGGGTGCCTCCATCTGTATCATAACTTTTTCGGCCAGATCCAAATTAAGGTTGCGGAAAAGAGGAAGTAATGAAGGAAGAGAAGAAAATTTTTGTGGAAGCTTGGTATATGAAAAAATGGGACAGATCTGATATTTGTAGAAGCAAAATGGAAGAGGTAGTTTGAAAAAGATCGTGGATGAAGAGAAGTGGGGCAGTAGGCGAATGCAACGGGGTTACAATGTAAACGGCGTTATCTTTTTGCTGACTTGGATGAATAAAAGCCTTCCGATGTCTTTCTTCATATTAAATCTGAACCGCCCTTTGTCTTTTCCGTTAAAACTGATCTGTTTTGTTATATAGATATGTATGTATATATGTATATTTTTAATAAAACATCTTAAATCAATTTTTATATATTAAAAGTAATAAATCATTTAAAAATATTTATCTATAGTAATTAATTTATTTATCTTATGTAATATCAATATAAAGATTTGAATACTAAAATTCATTTTCTAATCTTTATGTGCATATATTTTAAAAATTCAAAATTAATTTACAAATAAAATAATTTATTAAAATCATTTCATAATTTTCTATAATAAAATACTATTTAAAGATAAATTTATAAACTATAAAACAAATTATGTTTATTTCAAAATACAAACCATAGAATACAATTCAAAATCTTTACTTTATACTCAAACTAATTAGAAATAATACTATACTATATTAGAAATTCTCATATTATAGAAAGAGATTTTTGTTTATACAAAACATATCTAAACCATATGATTATTTCCTAAAAAATATTTTTCCAAGGTTTGAAAACTTTTCAAAGTATTTAAATGATCTTCATAATAAAAATCACTTAAAATAATATTATTACTTTCAAAATATAGTTTATTTTTTCCTTTAAAACAATTCCCAATTTATAATATAATTATAATAGTGAATTTTAAAGTGTTTTATGACTGAAAGAAAATTTTACTTGTACATAAACTAGTAATAGATTTTTAAATATAAAATAGCTAAATTGAGTAAAATTTTAGTAAATTATTTATAAAATACTTTTAATAAAATTTTAAAAACCTTGAATAATTTTCAAAGCGTTTCAAAAATCTTTTAAAACATGAAAATAAATAAAACATCGAAATATATAAATCATGGAGTAAAATTACTCCAAAAATATTTATCAACCAATCAACGCTATAAATTTATCGTGAGACCCGAGTTAATTTTCATCAAACTCCTATCATACATACACTGCACACATAACAAATAAATAAATCACACTAATTAAAATGCACTCATACAGCGTTTGATTTGCATTTTGACAATCCAACATACATAAAATCTGACTAAAAAACACAGAGTCACATCCAATGTCCTAAACAATCCATCCAATGAAACAATTCAATCAATAACCATGATAAATATATAACAAGGATAGATGTAGATATAGATGTGAGTTTAGAAACATAAAAAACTGATGCTTGAACTTTCGAAATGACAACTACTCTCACTCGTCACCAACAGGTCTGTGCCTCCAGGCCTGCATGAACACCTTCGCTAAAACCACGTTCCACTGCTACTTCATGTAATCGCACAAACCAATATTTGCCACCCACCTCATGCATGAACCCACCTTTAACACCAATCGCTGCCTTCACTATCTCCAACATAACATCGCACTTCTCCTCCTTCGCAGCTGCAAAACCTATGACATCACAACCCTCCTCTGTTGTCGCTGCTAGACCTATGTTCATCCATGAGTCTTGACGTCCACACCATTTCTGCAACTCTCTATGGTGATTCCCGCTCCCCTTCGTGGTGTTTGCCTTAGGCAGGACCCCGTCGTTTGTGTGCTAATACTTTCTTTTCTTTTCTTTCACAATTTGTTTGATTGGGGGAATTAGAGCATAGTAAGGAAAATAGAGGGTTTAGGTTTTTGTTTTTGAACAAGAATGGGTTTTGGTTTTTGAATGGGCAAAGGAAGAGTTTTCTAGAAGCCGAGGGAAAAGGTGAATAATTGGGCTTGGTCCTTAATTTAGGCTCAAGTTTAATTAATCCATTTCTTCTTTTCTTTTAAATAATCCCTTTCATTTGTAAATAAATTTCGATCTGATTTAATTTAATTTACAATTCATTGTATTGAATGTATTTTGATAATTGAATAATATCATTCATTTCAATATTGTTTATTTTTATTTGATATTCATTGAATTAACTAAAGTAAATTTATTTTTCAACTATTTCAAACAAATAATAATTATTTATGCTTAAAAAATTTTATATTCATTAAAACTTTTATTCAAGTTTCAATATATTATTCGCAAGGAATTTATTAATTTAATTCAATTTATTAAAAAAATATTTTATTAAATGGATTTCAATTAAGTAAAAAAATACCAAAATAATAATATTCAAATTCGAATTTGAATATTTTTATTATAATTAAATTTATTTATTTCAATGGCATAGAAAGCACGGTTATTACAACGCACATATTTTTATAAAATACATAAATTGTGAAAATATCATAACACTTAATACAGTGATATTTATGCATACTTTGATTTGCAATATAGATTTAGACTCAATAGATGTGGTCTCGAGTCCTAATTCGACCGTATATGAAAAGTTGGATTTTGGACCTTCTATTTAATAAATCGCTGATATTTAAATTAATTACTTAAATATCCAATCATTAAAAAATGCACGATGTTACAAGAAAAGTCTCCTTCTCTAGGAAATCACTCTCCAGGAAACCTAATTATACCGAAACCCCCCAAACGACCCAGGGACCAATGGTAAGAGATCTAAACTCTAGACATTAGTCCTAGAGGACCTTTCTATCAATTTTATTATGAGGCCCGTAAACATTGGAGATATTAAAATGGAATCATCTCTTGAATCTAAGAAGGTAAGATGGGTAGAATGAATATTTGACACAATATGAATAAGCTTGACAAAGTAATGATTTCAGCCCACCAAAAGTTCTCCCAAGCAAGTCCTAATTGGGAGACGTGCACAATTGCTAAAGTAGAACCCCCCCCTTAAACATGCATAGAATCGAAAATTGGGATGTTCTATTTTTATTTCTTGCAATGACACAATCTACATAATTACCTTTTAGAACTGATCTAACTTTATTACATTTATCTATGTAGTGGAACCTCTAATATTCCAACTAGTGAAATTCATGATAAAAGCGATGTGACCCTCTCTTGTTCCTTGTTTTTGATATATTATGTAACAACCCGGTTTTTAAGTAATAATTAATTTGAGTTAATAATAGTAATTTAATTAATTAAATTGGAATTAGGAAGATATTTGACACATTGATTTTAAAATTATTTAATAATTGATTTAAATTGTGAAATTTAAATTTAAAATCTAAAATAAGTTAAAATGTGAAAATATATTTTATAATAGTAGTGTCATTAAAATATAATATAAGATTATAAAAGAAGTAAATTGAAATGTAAATTGTATTAAATAGAAGTTTGTATTATAAGTAAAAAGAGAAATATAAAAATGAAGTATATGATTATACATTTTGTATTAGGCCCAAGCATAGGAAATCAAGCCCAAAATTTGATAGCCCTTGGCTAAGATTAATTTTCCATACTCATCATTTATTTTCCTTCAATACAAATACATACATACCATCATTTTATCATAGGGGATTTCTAGAAGCTTTCTCCCGAAGCAATCAAACTCAATTCTCGTTATTTTTAAAGTACAAAAGAAAATTGAATAAATTAAAATAAAAGGTGTGACGACCTGCACTCCGCACCCTCTGAATCCGACAATAAACCACACATGTCCGACCCAGAGTGCACCGATTGCAAATGATCATGAGAAATAAAAGAGAGGGTGAGAAGAAAGAGAGAAGAAAGAAGAAGAGAAGAGAAGAAGACGAGAGAAGCAGAACTAAAACAATACATAATCTCACATCGCAGTGGAATAATATATAATATAGATCAATAATCTTTACAAAGAGAAACTATAATATACATAAATCAATGCTAGAGTACACAATAAGTAATCATCAGCTTGGTCAGTTATAATAACCTGTCCTCACAAATAGGGGTGCACACAACCCATACTCAACCCGACCCAACCTACCAACCCGACCCAACCCACATAAACCCGACCCAACCCATCTTAATTCGGGTCGGATATGGGTTACAATTTGTAACCCATACTATATACGGGTCGAGTGAAATATTTTGTTCAATCCTACCCTATTTTAACCCAACCCAACCCTATAGAAAAAACTAATTTAATATCAGCCAATGTAAAATTAGAACAGTCAAAATCTAGAATAAAATTTATGTATTCTCGAATAAATATACCAAAAAAGCATATTTGATGTCAGTCCAAAATACATAGGATTGACTAAGAGATTTCGAAGAGCATTTAATGTATTTTGAAATGAAATTCTTACTCTAATATGAGTGAATTAATTTCGTATGATGTATTTTATAATGAAATTTTAATAAATATGTGTTGTAGTGAATCAGTTATATTTAATTTATGCTATCTAAAATTTGATATTTTAAGCTGAATATTTTAATATTATATTTTAATTTTTTCTTTATATTCTTATTTTTGTATTAGATTAATGTAACCCAACCCTACTAAACCCGACCCAACTCATACTTTAACCCAACCCATATCCAACCTTATATAGGGTCGGATATGGGTTGAACTACCTTTAACCCATACCTATACGGGTCGGGTGAAGTATTTGGTCAAACCCGACCCAACCCATACTTTGTGCAGCCCTACTCACAAATGCTGATAATTTACAACAACAACAATGCAATGCAGCAGAAAAATAAACAAATACATGTATATGACATGAAGATCTCCAGCTCGCCTACTGATGCTCCAAAAGCATCAAAACTAAACCTGTAAATATACTCAGTCTAACCCGAGCATTGAAAGGGAAGAACGCTCGGATCAGTCTGGTAAACCAGCATGAGAAAAACACATCTCAACTAAATTTTAAAGTTATCAAAACTTTTCTTTTATCAGAACAAAAGGTATCTCGTAAGACCGAGTCGCAAATAAATAACGACATGGTTTTTACCTTACGATAACCAAAACATCTCATACCAAATTCTCGTTACATAATAATAGTGTCTATTGCACACAAATAATAATAAATAGCTGAAATTCTTACATGATTAAATTCCAGCATACACCTTGTCATACAAGGCTTTCTACAATAGGAAATGGTAGGCACGTATTGGATTTTGGATTTCTATATAAATGACTAGGTAAAGGGACTACCTTTTCGAACCAACACAGTACACCTCTAGAGGGATGTAACTAGGGGCATATACTGACCGCCTAAACCAACAGAAGACCGGCCTACCCCTCACACTGGATAGTACCGAATATGCCATCACTTCAGTCGTTACCGACCTTTAATCCGTGGCCACAAGCATACACAACAACAATAAAATACACGACGTCATAGCGTGTAAAGATATATCTAGAAGAGTGATGACATCTCCTAATAGGAGCGACCCATTTTAGCCTTGCTTCTTCTATCCCTATTTCGGTCATTTTCCGGGGAGTGAGGCCAAAGAGGTATCGATTACCTTTCACATATCAAAAATCACATCACTTTGAATGCCACGTTGCCATTTCCATTGACTACTAATTGCCTTCCACAAAAATACAACCCTTAAGCTCGTATGTCTCAAGAAGAGTGTTAAGCTAAGAGAAGTTCCCTTCTCCGCCACCACATGATGTACGTTTGTAAAAACCAATGTACGTAATCATAGAAATGCAATGTCAGACGCTCGTCCATAAAATTTGTCCAGGAACAGGACAAACCGAAGGTACTCTCCTACCACATCCTATCGAGAAATCCCTAGGATTAGTAGCAAATAGTCCTTGCATTGGATATTTCATAAAGAAGAGACTACTGTTGCTATATGTAAATTGGGATTTCAACCCAAAACGATCAACAAGTAGTCATCCACTATGAAAATCCTAAACACCAATATCATCGACCAACCCGCACAATCGCCGTATATATGTGGGTCGGAAGTGGTTTTTAGATAAATCTGATCCCGATCTCTTCGCACCAACAACGCAAAAGCATTTCTCAACCTCACACAAAAACCAAGTCTCATAGACTTATCTCGTCTCCAACTTTCATCTTGCTATCCTTCGGCTAAGAAGGAAGCTCGATAGATTGGAGTAATCACTCCGCACTACATGAATCAACATTCTCGACACAAACGATAATCAAGCCTACACAGTCAGTTACGTACTAAGTGTACGACTAATTAGTTTCTACATCAAGTTGGGGAACTAAAATGGCCAATTTTGATAGTCAGTTAATAACTATCAAAGCAACAAACAAAATCTAGCACACAAGTAGTCACTAGGCATGATTTTATTAATTGTTTATAATTCAAAACACTTTCCAATTATTCACTTCAAAATATCTTTAAAAAGATAATATTCACAATCATTTCGCTTGTTGGATATTTGGAAAACATTTTCATATACTTATTTTAATAATAAGTAAATTCACAACTTATTTTAATTTCAAACCATTTAAACTCCATTTTACAATATCACTTTCCAAAATATTCATTTAATTTAAAAGATTATTCACTGTCCAAAATCATGAATATAATTTTCTTACCAAATTCATTACTTCTACATATTTAATTTAAAGGATTATTCACTGTCCAAAATGTGAATATAATTTCGTTGCCAAATTCATTACTTCTAAATTTTAATCTAAAGGATTATTCACTGTTCAAAATCGTGAATATAATTCCTTTAATAAACTTACATATTTAACTTATCAAATTAAATTGATTTCACATTTATAAACAATGTTTACGAATTCTATTTATAAACACTTCATATATAAAATTCCCTTTTTATAAATTTCCCTTTTCTATCTCATTTATAAGTCAAAATCAATTGTAAGTTAATTTCCTTATAAATCTCTTTTATTTGCAAATTCATTCTTTTTATAAATTTATAAATCTTATTTGCTTATAAGATAACACTTACAAAATTCGTTTATAATGCCATTACTTTTTCTTTATAAAATATCCATTTTATAAATCTTATATATATATATAAACTATTTATAATAAGTTAAAAATCCTAATTTAACTTATTTTAACAATTTTATAAACCTTATAAATAAACCATTTGTAATAAATCCAAAATTCTCATTTTAACTTATTTTAACAAAATAGTTAACTCCATATTTCAAAAATCATACTTTGATTATATTTCATAAAACTTGTAATTTTATAACATAAAAATTATAACTTTTTATTTATTTAAAATAAACCCATCCCTTTAACAATTCAAAATTTATTAACACATATATATTTTGTCAAAATCAATTTGAAATCCTTTTTAAATTGAAATCATCAATTTAATACTTTAAAATTTCCAAAACATGGCCTAGTGCTGCAAAAGCGCTAAATAAAGGCATTCACATCAATCATACCAATCATGGCATCCAAACGTTATATATCACATGATAACAGCTTATACAACAATATCTGTAAATAAAAATCAACAACGATGAGGAATCCAGTTGGATCCCTCCAACCTATCACCTACAACAAATATACATATGAGAAAAATATGTACAATGTCTACTTCGAGGCAGACGCACGTACAAAGGGTCATCCGCTTGTACACAGGAACACATAGGGTCTCATCCGCTAAAATATGCGGGAATATATCAAAACCAATCAATGTATATAATAATATCATATCTCATCCAAACAATCATCAATCATCATAAATAAAATTTATTCTCACTTATATAATAATATAAGCGAGTCGGACAGAGTGAGTTGTACTCATTTTGGTTGCAGTCGTTGCTATAGTAATTTATTCCGATTAAAATTAGGGGGAATTAATTTAAAGGACAAATATTTGTATATTTTTTGCTTCAAGGACACAAGCTCAATATTTTTACCACAAGGACAAACATTCTCCTAAAAATTATTCATAAGGACAAACATTTTTCAAAATTATTCATAAGGACAACAAAACTGCTACCAAGCTAAAAACTGCTACCGGTAAATAAAAACTGATACCTAAAAACTGCTATCAATGACTAAAAACTGATACCTAAAAAAGTTGTCCTTCAGGATAAAAATATTGAAGGCCTGTCCTTGAGGCAAAAACGCTGAGAAATTTTGTCCTTGACAATAATTTCCAGTTAAAATTAAACAAGCGTTTAATTTTAACCAAAATTTTCACTAGCTCCATTAAATCCCAATCTAGCTCCATAATATATTGCTCATCAATACAAACCCCACGCCACTTGTTTCGTGCGAAATTGACCTCGTATGACAAAGTTATGCAATTTATAAGATTAAACGATTTTAAATATATAATTTACAACCCCCTATTTTCTTTAAACCTTTGATCGTGGCCATCGAACTCAAACTAGAGCATCTCGGCCACGTCCCTTTTCTTCTCCCTACTCATGCTACTTCCCAAGCAAGTCACGAATGAAATGAAACCCAACGTCGTTCAATATTTTCGATCGCCGCCCTCCCCTCAATCCCATAGAAGCCAATCCAAGACCACCAAATGATGAGCCTAGGTTAGCTCCACCCCCAACCCACATGCGGTCGAGCTCGGTGGCTCCTTTTTCTCGAAAAATGCGAACAACCGCAAACCCTATGTGGCTCAATTATGGCCTCAACGTCGCGAGTTAACCCATCATAGCCGTTGATCTTAAAGAGCATGATGAGCTCTACATCTTCTTAGTTAAAGCCTTGGCCTAATTATTGATAGATCAAGAGAAAATCGAGGATGAAAGCTCGATCATTTCTAGCCATTGAAAATAAGAACGGTGGCGGCTAACGAAAGGCTAGGGTTTCTGGTGTGTGGGTGTATATATATCACAAATACACGTCTCATCTTCGAGGATGAGGCATCATGTAGGGAAAAAGTGTAAAAGTACGATATGTAATCCGAGATATGTACCTTATATATTATTTAGTGAGCATGTACGGCTAATATTGCGCGAAAGCGAGCTCCAAATGCGAAGAAAACGCCATCCGCATTTACTAAACACTCAACAACCAAATGAGAACACATATATGGAAAGTAATATCAACATATATAACATATACTATACAACTATCATATGGAAATGAAACATATGCAACATAAGAAATCATCAAACAACTACTATCATATGGAATCGAATTTTTTTAATTAAATTTACTTAAATAAATTTCTACACGTTTCAGCTTCGTATGACCAAACCGTAAGTCCGATTGACACGAAATTTAAAATTCCATAATAATTCACTATTATGGATCCAATGAAACTAGTTTCGTCAAAATCCAAGATAGTGTCAAAAATGACTATTTTTACACGTTAATTAAATATTAAATTTCCAATTTCTGTAAGTTAACTTTTAATTCAATTTTAAAAGTTTACTAATTTTATTCTAATTCAAATAGGATTTAATTCAATTTTATAAATCATTTTTACTCAAATTAGATTCAATATTCAATTAATTACACAATTTCAAATATTAAATTAACATTTTAATTATCTAAATAAATTATTATATTTGAAATATAATTTATTTAACTTGTAAAATTTAATTTTCAATATTTAAATTCAATTAAATATTCTAAATTCGAATGACTGAAAAACTGGGTTGTTACAATAAGTGGAACTTAAACATGGTTATCTTCAAGCATGTATGCAACTATAGTATGATTTTTGTTATTGCTATGTGGTGATTATTACGTGCCTGTGTATAGAGAAGGGAAGGGATCAAAGAATGCACGGCTTAAAGGTGGGATCTTTCTCATGAATCTATGTTAAATTAAGATAATACACATACACACACTTGCTGCCTATGCTTGTCATTGCTGCACCATATTTGGGTTTTCACTTTTCCTTTTCCCTGTGTGCATATGTGTAAGCTATACTTCATTTCCTGTCTACATTATTACTAAAATATATGTCACTCTGTTTTTGCTATTGCATTTTTTATTTGAGCTTGTGCACTTATGTACTTCATTATGCCTGTGTGCATGGCAGTGTCCTTCTTGTCTTATTGACTAACTATGTTTTTGTACATGAGCTGTACTCCATCTAGCCATGAGCTGTTCCATTGTTATATGCATGTCCTCTGTTGATATTGATTTGGACTTGGTTGCATATGTCTATTTGTTTTGATTCATACTAGTGTGCACATTCTTGTTTATCCACATATTCTCAAACCTGGCCTTATATATGCATGTATTTGAGGATAGTTATGCATTTGCCTTGTTCTTTCACACCATTCTTGATCTAGTTAAATCCCCTCTCGCTCTTCCTAACTATTGTGCTTGCATCTCTATTGATTAACTTGAACATGCACTATGTTCATATATACATATACATGTATACATATGTGTATATATACATATTAGTCTACTTGTGCTTTAAACTTTGTTTATTCTTGTATGTGTCTTATCGGCCATCGTATACATATGCATGTCATTATAAACACATGTTACTGCCATTTGAGTAACCTATGCATTCCTCTTGCTAAAATGAATTGAAGACTTCATATGCATTTCATTAGTTATTGAACTATGTCACTCTTATAATTTTCATCGGTATGTTTTATCTCCTTTTTGTAAAGTTGTTATGTAAGTTTAAAGTAATTGTTATCGCATTGATAAGTATTTCACATTTTGATTTCATTTGTCAAAACTCGTTTTTCTATATTTTGTGAATGTTGGTGTGTGTGTGTATTTCAGGTGCTGTTGTGTTATTAATTCAGTTATTCTTTGCTAGTGATGACACTCAATACGGGGTATTTTCTGTGATATGCTTCGATGAGTATTTATGGAAGCTGCTTGTTAACCACATAGTTTGGGTACATTATGTGACTGTCTACCTTTGTCTAACTCCCTTTATGTTTCGGGAGTGAACCAGATTGGCTAGTATCCACCCTGGCGGCCTGTGAGGTCGTGACCCAAATCTGCGACATCGTTGTTGTTTAGGGTATTCGATGCGCATCATGAGATTGGTGGTTGGTTGCCTCTTGTGTCGCATAGGCCAGCGGTTAGTTACCATATAGAGGCACACATTGGTAGTTGTGGCCGAAGTGGCTATGCATTGTCGAGCCTATGGTGGATCATTGTCACGATACCGAGAGGGGAGAGGTAATGGTAACCGATGACGGTAGGAGTCATGTCATATGGACGAATATGGCTCCCGGAGCAAGCAAATGTGTTGTCAGTCTCCCATCTGGTTTCGATATATGTGGATGTATGTGTAGGTATATAGGTAGTAGATAGACATATATTATGTATATATGAGATTATACCTGAGACTGTGTCCAGAGTATGGTTAACCTCGTATCCTTCTTAGGCTGACGGCCTATCTTTTACAGGCAGACGACCAACTTATTATTGATTATATTTGGATATTGTTATGAGCTGGCTCAAATCTTCCTTATTGGTTCTATTGATTTGGTATTGGTATTTTATATATGAGATTGAGAGAGATAGTGGGCACTGCTTCTTTACTGCCTAACTTCACTTGAGGATGTCTCATTACTGATTATTTTGGATTGGATGGTGATGTCAAGATATCTATGATTCACCCATTTGTGTAAATTCTGTGATTTCTGATTACTGATGAATTTCTATATGGTCTATGACATCTTTCGATATCGGTGTTGATTATTTCATATAAAATTGAGTTATTTGTGAGGCGTGATGCCTTGAGAAATATTTATTAATTTACATAGATAATTCAGACATACATTTCTAAATACATTTATCTTTCTTGACATTTTAGTTGGTAACTTAAGTATCTTTCCTTGTGATACCATATTGTAATTTCTTATACATATTATTACCCTTATTCATGATCCTTGATTAGACATAGTCTGACTTGGGTGTTATTTTATAATACTCGGGTCATTCCGAGGCATTTCAAGTACAGTGACGACTTGACCAGCATTTGCTTTAATGGGCTTAGAGGAGATATGTTAGGATATTTTATGATATTTGAAAGACATTTAATTCACTGTACACTTAGCCACTAAGTTGCATATATATTAATTATATATCATTACACTGAAATAGCCGATGTTTGAGTTGTATTATATTTTTTTAACATTATTGTATATAAATTATATGTTATCGCTGCGATTGACTCTGTGTTCTCTATGTTGTACTGTATATTGTGTATTGTTCTGACCTAGAGGCACACATATCTATTGCTTTGTACCGATACTGTATACATAAATGTGAGTTATATACTTGATGTCTAAATACGTACCAATGATAGTCCAAGGGAATATTCACGTACGTACCCCATATAGCACCATTGTAACGACCCAGATTTTTCTGTCATTTAATTTTGAATATTTAAATGGTTTAAATATCGAATTTGGAATTTTAATTTAGTTATCAAGTTTTTAAACTGAAATTTTAAGCATTTTGCAAATTTTTGAAATCGTCAATTTAATCGACGCGTTAAAATAGCAATCCGAGGCACAGTCTCAGAATTCGATGAAACCAGTTCCATTGGATCCGTAATAGTCAATTATTATTGGATTTCAAATTTCGTAGCATTTGGGGTTATCTGTTGGCCGTACGTTATATAAACACGCTGAAATTTATATTAAAAACTAATGTAATAATTGGGTCCAAAAAGCTATCTTCTCCATACGATCGAATTAGGACTCGAAACCTTTTCCATTTCATTCGAAATAGGGGCATAACATTACGAACGCCTAGCGGCATGCCTCGATAGGAGTTCAAGTTTTTGGGTTGTGTTAATCGAGACAATTTGAGAATTTATATAATATATATAAATATTTATTTGATTGACCATATTCACATCACCTTTTTCCCTTCACCGCAGTCATTGTAGATGACCGATTAGAACACGCCAACATCATGTCTTCCTTCACTTTTAAAACCGCGTACAACTTTCCTCTTCTCCTTCTAATAATCGAACTCAGAAAGAAAAAAATGGCTCTTCCCTGTTTAAAACTTCGATTTCATTTCCCTTTCTAGTCAAAACAAGCAAATCAAGAACCGTTTCTTTCCCCTTCCCTTCCCCAAAAATAAATTCAAAAGTAGAAAAAAAATATTAAACATCGCGATCGAGGGATTCGTGAGTCGCGAAAGTTGATTGGGGAACTCGCTGCTACCGGTTGTAGGCGCGCATGGTCGAAGGAGTAACGCGATGGAAGGTGGGCAGTGGAACTTTTGGTTGAGGGGAGTGCATTTTAGGGTTCGAGCATGGGATATTACGCATGAGGAGGAGGCGCGCGCAGGTGACGGCCGGCGGTGATGTCGTGCGAGTGGCGGTGCTTCAGGTTGGAGGCCATGGCAAGGTCACGATGCTAACTGGAGGGAGCTCATACTAGTATCCAAGTGGTAGTGGGTTGAGCGATAGTGAGGTCAAGTGACTATCAGGGAGCTCACGCGTGGAGGCCGAGCTGTAGTAGCGAGCAAGTTGTCGTGCAGTTTGGGTTGTTGTTCGATTTCTTACCTGGAACGAATGATGGAGGTATATATTCTGTAATTAGGTTTAATTATATATTTAGTTATTTAATTAAAAAGTTTGAATTTGTGATGGCTAATTAATTTAAATAAAATTTGCATTCGAGGTCCAAAAATAAATGAAATCAAGATGAGTTTGTATTCGTAGATGAGAAATATACAAGCTGGAATTAAAAATTGGATCGGTCAGCAAATTCGATAAAAATCAAGGTGGGAATTTCTCACACTTTTGGATTGCCACGTTTAAATTTAAATGTTTAAATTTAAATTAATTGATGCTTGATTTAATTGATGAATTTATAATTATCTGTTGGATGACTATATATATAGTAGTATATAGATTTGTAATTGGAGTGATATTCCCGCACATTATAGCGGATGAGACCCTATGCACCCCGCATAATAGCGGACGGCCCTATATACCGCGATATCCCCCTCGAAGTAGGATTGGTATTTTATATTGTCTAACACCTGTGAATGCAGGGAAATAGGTTGGAGGGATCCAACATGATTCCTCAACTATATTTAGTATTTTTCATATATATAAAATATATGATGTGATTAAATAATCTGCTGGATTATTGTGTGTTGCAAATTTTTAAATATTATAATAGCATGAGAATTAACTTTGGTATATTAAATACCATAAATATTATTTTGAATTTTTAAGGAATTAGAAGGAGAGTTATAATATAAAAATATGTATATCGAAATTTGGAATTTTTTTAAAGAGATTAAGTGGCTCTCAAAGAGGGGATGTGTAACAACCCCGAATTTCATATAAGTTTAAATTGATAATTAATTGAATTTTTGAATTAAAACTGTAAAATTAATTGTAAATTGATTCGAGTTTCCCCAATTCAAATAGAATATATATATTAAATCGTATAAATATAAAAAATATAAACCTTTGACACAAGAAAGAAAATAAATAAATTGATTTAGTTCATACAATATAAAGTAAATCTTAATATCATATTAATAAATCAATACAAAATAATACAAATAAAATAGATAAAAAAATAATAAAAGAAAAATATGATACATTCAAGAAATATGAACAAAGTATAAGTTAAAAAGAAAAAAATGTAGATAAGTATGAAACACTTGAAAAAGGAAAACAAAATATATACATGTATTGGCTTGCAAAAGAAGGAACAAATTAAATATATATTTGTACAAAGTTAATTAATGTTTGGCCACCACAATAATCTATCAGCCACCAAACTGAAACATCACTAGTCAAACATAGAAAAAATCTCTGATCCTATTGTACAAAACAATATAATCACTTGTACAAAATATATTGCCCTGTATAACACATAATAACACCCTGTAACTCATTTTTTTATATATCAACTTCATCTTAGTTTCGTTCATTCAAAGATAAGAAATCTGAAGTAAACCACAACTCACTTTAAAAAAAACTTCAACTTGAACAACAATTAAATCAACTCAAGCCAAAGAATCAAGAAAGGGTTTCAGCTTGCAGTTTACAAGCCTGTTTCAACATGAAAGAAGCTCTGTTCTTTCTTCTAAAATGATGTGAGTAACATTCATTTTAAAAAAAACTTAAGTCTTTGAATTAGTTGTATATATATCTGGAAAATGTTTATGTTGTGAATGTGTGAATATATGCATGCCTGTACAAATTTGGGATATCTCTGTTTTGTTTTCCCAGACCAGATTTGCAAAACAAATTCTTATCTTTTGTTCCAATCACTATTATCACTTGGAATATAAACAAAAGTTGATTATTTGATTTTGATCTAAGTTTTAAAAATTTATTCAAGCCAAAACAACTTAGCAATATTTCTAGAAATCAAGAAAACTGAACCAAACTTTAAATAAGTCAAATTTAAAACATTTTAATTCACGAATTTAGGTATGTAAATGGAATCCTTATAATTTAACATGATTTTTAAAGTTAAAATCATAATTTTTAGATTGAGGATTGAAGAGCAGTTTGGGTTTGTTTGAATCGTGCATTTTTGGTCGTCACGGTTGATCTCGTTGATCGGAGAGGTCGAGCTTCCTCCTGGTGGTGGAGGGGCGACAAGTGTTGATGGGAAAATACCGTGGTGGTGAGCAGTTGAACGTGGAAGCGGCGGTGACAAGTTTTAGTTCGTAAACCTAATTTCGTTGAGGCTTAGTATTTTGTTTCGTCCATCATCGACAGGCAATCGAGTGTGGCGAGGTTTTGGGGAATGGTAGAGGAGAGGTAGTCGAAGCTATGGCTGGAGTCTCTGATGATCTAGTAGTCGGAATTTGAGGAGCGGCGGAGTTCCAGGTTTGGGGGTGGTTCCTGACCTTCTATTCCAGGTTTGGGATATTGAACTCGAATTCGATTTCGAGGGGATAATGGAGTTTTGATGGTCGGGAAGATGAGCGAGGGTGATCATCGACGTGCTCGACGATGTAGTGTCGTCTGGAGGAGATTGCCAGCGTTGTGCACGTGCACCGTGCACAAATTTCTGGTGATCTGGGTTTGTTTAGTTTGTGGGCAGGGTGAACTCGCGTGTTTGTCTCGAGTAACTAGCGTTTTTTCTCTCGAAGGCCTCCAGTGTTGGACTCGAAGCAGGAATAGGAGAAGCTCGGGTAGTAGTTGTTTTGTACAGGTTTTCTTACCTGTTCTGTTTTGGTAATTTTAAAAATTAAATGTCAAATTATAAAACAAGGTTTAAACTAAGTGTTAAATCAAATTTGAAATAATGAATTCAAGCTTAGTTTTGAAACTTAGTTGGAATTAAATAAAGTTTTTAAAATTCAAATTGTTTTAATAAAGGTTTTAAGCAATTAAAAGGATAATTACTTTATTAATTAAGAGATCATTAATTAATGATTAAAGATTAATTGTTTAATAATTTAAGGATAATGTGATTAATTAATTAAGGTAATTTATTAATTAGGAAGTAATTAATAAATGAAAGGGATTAAAGGATGATTATTAATTAAGGATTAATAAATTAATTATTGTAATTAATTAAGGATAATTAATTAAATGATAATTAATTATGTTAACACCTCTTTTATTCATGACTTAGCGATCTATTCGACTCAATGACCTAAGGGAATAAGCGACTTAACTAGCCAAGGCATAAACGACTTAACGACCTATTGCAGGGAACGACCTAACGACCTAAAGCATAGAGCGGCTCAGTATGGCACGACTCAATGACTTAAGGAACTCCAGCGACTTAACGACCAAGAAACTCAATGAAGGCAACGACCTAACGAGTTAAGGAAGGAGCGACCTAACGACCTAGCAAGCTTTAAAGTTAAGCCGCATGCGCACTGCCTCTTCCATTAGGTCGCTTACGACCTTAGCAAGTTGAGATAACTCTTGTGCTACACATGCTAAGTCGCTTACAGCATATATCTCATCCAGGATGGCTCCATTAAGTCGCTAACGACTTATGCTACCTCGGGATCGCTCTTAGGTCGCAATTCCCTAGGTCGCTCACGACCTATGACATGGCCGACCTAAGCCCAACCTCTCCTATAAATACCCCGCCTACTCCACACTAAAAGGGGAGGATTTTTGGGGGCAGTGCCGAGACTTTGTTGTTTTCACGACTTCTACACTTGGTCCAACACTTCAAATTCAAAAGACACTTCAAAGAATCTTCGGAAAAGATCAAGTTCATTCAACGTGAATTCAAAGAGCTTTTCTGCATCAAGGTTCTAACTACTTGTATTAATTGTGTTGTAATTGAAGAATGATTGTAAAGTTTGTAATCAAATCAGTAATAGAAGAGATTAAGTGGACGTAGGCTTGACTTTGAGCTAAACCACTATAAAAATTGTTGCCTCTTTACTATTTTCTGCTTGCTTTTAGTTCCCGTACCAACGGGTGGTGCTTTCGCTATACCAAAGCTCACACTGGGGTGTTAGCGTACATTTTTACGTTAACATTTTTGGTGCTTTCACTGAGAACCCAACTCAGGGGTGCTTTCATCATTGCTTCACAAAGTATTATGGAAAGACTCTCCCTAAGAACTAGAAGTCTATCAGAAATTATGGCTCCTGGAAGGAAAAGTAAATCTACTAGATCTGGAGTTGCTCATGACAACACAGCCACTTCTCCCGCGTCAAATCAAGCGGCTCCTAGTGTTGGAGTCACAAGGGCGGAATTGGATGCTGTAGTGTCTGGGTTGTATCAACAAATGGAAGCCCAGAACACTTTGATGTTTGACAAGTTGAATGCTTTGCTTAGAGTTAACCAGCCACCAGAAAATAATGAAGAAACCTTTGCTGAGGATGTTCATGATTCCCAAGGTAAAAGTATTCCTCAAATGGCAGCCGGCACTGCCGAAGGGGCACCTCCCCAAGCTGGAGGTTCTAGGCCGCAGCCAACTCTTCGTGAACGTTTGTCCAGGAAAACTTCCGAAAAAGTAGTTGACGTCTGTCCCGCGGGGCCTTTAAATGATGAGGAGTACCTCTCGGGAATGATTCAACAAATTATGAAGGATAACATGCAAAGGGAAGAAGATGAAAGTGACTGGGGGTTCGCTCCAAGCAAAACTCCTTTTACTGAAAGAATTCTGAAGGCTGAATTTCCGAAGAAGTTTGTTCCCCCCACTATTCCAGCTTATCGGGGGACAAGCGATCCTAACCAGTTCTTATACAAGTACGACTAGCGTATGACAGGTGCCAGAGCAACAAACGAGATCAAGTGCAGATACTTTCTTGTGTACTTAGAGGGAGTGGCTTGCTTTGGTTCACAAAGCTGCCAGTTCGATCCGTGGATCAGTTCTCCGACCTAACTCGAAAATTCAAAGAACAGTTCAGGTTATATGCTTCGAAGGCCAAGGACATAATGTCACTATCCAGCCTCGAACAAAGCCCCGGAGAGTCTATCAAATATTTCTTAAACCGCTTCAATATAGCCTTGGCCGAAGTTGATAATGCAGAGCCTCGGATGATTCTGACCTACTTGATGCGAGCTATTGACAAATCAAGTGAATTTGGAAAATGGCTAAAGATGAAAGAGCCAAATTCACTTGAGAAATTCTACAAGAAGGCCGATGAATTCATGCACTTAGAAAATCGTCCTGTGCCAGCAAAAGTAGACGTGGCTGAAGTTAAGAATAACAATGCTGCTTCTAACAAAAAGGAATCTGGTGGCTAGAAGAGGGAGAATGACGGTGGGAAAGAACGGAAAGATGTGAAGAAAACTCACCACTTTAAACCTTCAGATTTTACTCCCTTAACTGATACTCCAGAAAATATCTTTTTCGCAACTAAGGATGCTGTCGAATACCCCAAACCACCTGAGATGAAGCCTGGGAGAAATGTTGTGCATAATGGGAGATTCTGTCAGTTCCACAATCAACTTGGCCATGACACTAATGAATGTCGCCATTTAAAGAATTTGATTGAAGAGCTATTAAGACAGAATAAACTACAACAATATGTGAAGAGAAACAGAAGTGACCCGACCTCATCTACTCAAGGGCAGCAAGTTCCTGCTCATCAATCCAACTCAGGTGAGAGGACTGCAGTGCAGGAATCTGAGAGGCCTGTCATTAATGTTATCACAGAGGGTCCTCACCCAGCAGGCAGAAGTTGGGGTGAGATGGAGAGATATGCTCACGCTTTGAGATATGCCTCGGCAGAAGAAAATGTTTTTGTCTTGGAAGGTGCTGCGCCTTTAAAACAGCAAAGAACTTTTAACGATAACATCATATTTCGGGCTAGAGACTCTGTTGGTGTTGAGGCTCCCACCATTGATCCCTTGGTAATATCTGCAGGCATCGGATCAGCCATTATAAGAAGGGTGCTTGTTGACTGTGGCGCCTCTTGCAATATCCTCTTCAGAAAGACATTTGATGTGGCGCCTCGCCTCTTGCAATATCCTCTTGCAATAGCCTCTTGCAAAATTCCCATGGTTGATGTCTAAGCTTCCTCACAGAAAATTGTTGGGTTCACTGGAGAACCAAAATGCCTATTGGGACTATTGACTTATTTGTAGAGCTCGGAGAAGGGGAAAAGAAGGTGGTCCGAAAACAAACTTTTGTGATTGTTGATGAATTCTCCACTTACAATGCTTTCTTAGGTCGACCGACTCTTGCCGCATTCAAGGCCATTCTCGCCCCATGGTGCCTGACTATGAAGTTCCCCACTGACAATGGCGTCGGTGTTGTGAAGGAGGACCAAAATGCCGGGCGAGAATGCTATTTCATAGAGTTACGGGAAAGAAAGAAAAGAGAAATGGGTAAGGGTGCGGCAGCTCCGCTCCGCATCAAAGAGCCCACCTTGTAGCAATTACAGGGTGGACCCTGCACTGGTGAGCATAGTGATGCACGAAAAGAGATGGATCCCAGAAAAATCAGTGTAGGGGAGAGTAGAGTGGTGTCGGTGGAAGTAACGGTGCCAATACCTGTTGACCTGAATGATCCAAACAAGGTGCTGAATGTGGGTTCACAACTCGGTGTGACGGTTCAGAAAATGCTGATATCATTCTTGAAAGCAAACCTGGATGTATTCGCTTGGAGTCATGCCGACATGTGTGGAATATCTCCAGAAATCGCAGTGCATGCTTTGAATATTGATCCAAAATTCACACCCGTAAAGCAGAAAAGAAGAACCCAGGGTGCTGAAAGGTCGACAGCATTAAAGGAAGAAGTAGATCGGCTCATGGAAAATGGCTTCATCAGAGAATCCACTTATCCAAATTGGGTTTCTAATCCGGTGTTGGTTAAAAAAGCAAATGGGAAGTGGAGAGTATGCATCGACTTTTCAGACTTGAACAAAGCATGCCCCAAAGACTGTTTCCCGTTGCCCAGGATTGATCAGTTGGTGGATGGAACAGCCGGGCATGAATTATTGTCTTTTATGGATGCTTACTCAGGATATAATCAAATCATGATTCATGAGCCAGATCAGGAGGACACGAGCTTCATCACTGATGTTGGTCTTTACTGCTATAAAGTCATGCCCTTCGGACTAAAGAACGCGGGGGCAACTTATCAAAGACTTGTTAATGCCATGTTCAAACCCCAGATTGGCAGGACTATGGAAGTATATGTTGATGATATGTTGGTGAAATCGAAGAAGGCAGTAGACCACATGGATCATTTGGCAGAAATGTTTGCAGTCCTCCGAAAGTATGGAATGAAGCTAAATCCTCTGAAATGTTCATTCGGGGTAGAGTCCGGAAAATTCTTGGGTTTCATTGTGAGTGCTAGGGGCATTGAAGCTAATCCTACTCAGATTATTGCTTTAAGAGAAGTCAAAGCACCTAGAACAAAGAAGGAATTGCAAAGACTCAACGGAAAAGTCGCTGCTTTGAGTCGATTTATTTCCAAGGTCACTGATAAATGCATTCCCTTCTTTGACGTTCTGAAGAAAGGAAAGAAAAACTTTGAATGGACTCCTGAATGTCAGAAAGCTTTTGATGAATTGATTCGTCACATGGAAATGCCTTCAGTACTTTCTCAGCCCAGCAATGGTGAAGATCTTTTATATACTTAGCGGTTTCATCTCATGCTCTCAGTGCAGCATTGATACGAGAAGACGCAAAAGTTCAGCACCCGGTTTATTACATCAGCAAAAGATTCACTGGGCAAAGATGAATTATTCAAAGTTGAAAAAGCTCGCCTATTACCTGTTGATTGCATCCAGAAAGTTGAGGCCATATTTCTAGGCTCATCCTATTAAAGTCCTCACTGATCAACCTCTATAGCAAGTCCTATTTCGCCCTGAAACTTCGGGTCGTCTTCTGAAGTAGAATATTGAACTCAGCCAATACGATATCACCTACCATCCCCGAAGAGCAATCAATGGACAAGCTTTAGCAGATTTCATTGTAGAATACACAGATAAAGGTGGCAGTGAGGAAGTGTTGACTGATGACATCTTGATCCGATGGAAATTATATGTTGATGGTGCAAGAAATGACTATTGTTCCAGAGCTGGGGTTGTGCTTGAAACCCCCGAAGGGCGGTCATTGTGCTATGCATTGAGATTAGAATTTCCTTCGACAAATATTGAAGCAGAATATGAAGCTCTTGTTGCCGGCTTGAAGATTGCTAAAGAACTAAACATCAAAGTATTGCAGATCTTCAGTGATTCTCAGCTTATTGTATGCCAAGTCAAGAAAGAGTTTCAAACCAAAGGAGGAAATCTGCCTGCTTACTTGTCAAAGGCCTGAGAGCTTCTTGATGATTTTGATCATTATACAATAAGCCATATACCCCGGGAAGAGAACATGAAGGCAGATTCCCTCGCAAAATATTCAAGCTCCGGCGAAGCTCAATTATTAGGATTGGTCCCTGTGGAAGTCTTGACAGCTCCAAGTACTGATGAGATGGATATTGACTAGATTATGGCTGTATCTCAAGAGCAGGAGTCGTGGATGACCCCGCTAAAGGAATATCTATTTAACGGCGCCCTGCCAGAAAATTCAAAAGAGCGCCAAAAGCTGTTAAGAAAAACCTCGAGATATGTAATTCAAGACGGCCATTTGTATAGACAAGGATTCTCGATGCCATTACTCCGATGTGTAACCAAGGAAGAGGCTAAGACAATTTTAGTTGAGGTGCACGGAGGAGAGTGTGGGAATCATTCAGGTGGCCAAACTCTTGCAAAGAAAATTCTCCGCTATGGGTATTTTGGCCAGATATTAATCGAGACGCTGCTAGCTACTCCCGAAAGTGTGACAGATGCCAGAGATTTGCAAAAATCCCAAGAGCACCTTCCACCGAGCTAACACAGATGGTCAATCCATGGTCATTCACCATTTCGGGGATAGATCTCATTGGGCCTTTGCCGATTGCCAAGTCCAGAATCAAATATGCTATTGTTGCTGTTGATTATTTCACTAAATGGGCTGAAGCCGAACCATTGGCTACTATTACCTCTAAAAAGATGATAAACTTTGTGACTAAAAATATCATTTGCAGGTATGGTGTGCCTCAGAAGATAATCACAGGCAATGGTACCTAATTCGAAAGTGAAGAATTCCAGGGCTTTTGCAAGCGATTCAAGATCCAAAAAAGCTTCTCAGCAATGGCTCATCCGCAGGAAAATGGGCAAGTGGAAGCAGTGAACAAAATTATCAAATCAACCATCAAAAAACAGCTGGAAAAAGCAAAAGGTGGTTGGGTCGATAAGCTACCACTAGCACTTTGGGCATATAGAACTACCCACAAAACTGCGACTGGGCACACTCCATTCTCATTAGCATATGGATCAGAAGCAATGATTCCAGTGGAAATAGAGGTCCCCTCACACAGGAGAATTCATTTCAACCAAGCTGAAAATGAAAAGCTGCAACTTGAAGCACTTGACTTGCTTGATGAAAGAAGAAAAGAGGCTGAGCTCAGAGTTGCAGCTCATCAGAAAGGATAGCCAGGCACTTCAATTCTAAAGTTCGCCAACGCAGCTTTGAAATTGGGGATCTAGTCTTGAAAAGGGTCATGACAGCAACAGGAGTGTTTGGGCCAAACTGGGAAGGGCCATATGTCATAGGCAAAAAACTTCTTGATGGCACTTTCAAGCTCACAACTGTCGAAGGAGATCCAATTCCGAGAGCCTGGAACAGCAATCACTTGCGTCCATATTTTACTTAGATACTATGCTTAAATTTGTAAAATGATTATGGATATATCATTCTTGTATTGTAAGCCATTGTAAAATCAGTGTGAATAAGTAATAAGAACTATAAAGTGGATGTAGGCCCAATTCTTAGCCGAACCACTATAAATCTTATGTTCTCTACTACTATAAAATGCCTGTCTCATTTCGATGTGCAAATATCTTAAATATGTTGCTAAAATGTCGATTTAATATTGCAGGCTATCAAAGCAAAACATACCTATTCAACACATCACAAGGCCAAGCGATTCCTACAAATCACTCAACAAACAAATGACAAGCCACAAAAATTCCAGATTCAATTCTTACATAAGAAGTGCTTCTCACTAGCAGTTGGTGATTCCACCAAAGGGGCACCTTCTTAACGTAGAGGTTCCAAGCCCTTGCTAACTGATTGCGATTGTTTGTGCGAACAGACATCTGGTTAAGTAGCTTGCGCCTGCCCCGTGGATTCACTTAACAATGAAGAACACTTCTTTGGAAAAATCAAACAATCTGCAAAAGACATGTACTTGGAGGTGATAATGGGGAATCGCTGTGGGATAGATGGTGAAAAGACATGGGCAAGCAGACAAAAACAGCCAAAATTGAATCTTGTCTCTCAACAAAAAAGGTTGGTGGAACCACCGAAGGGGCACCTTCCCAAAGTGAAGATTCCAGGCCCTTGCTAGTTAACTGTGATCGTTTGTGCAAACAAACATCTAATTAGGTAGTTTGCGTCTGCTCCGTGGATCCACTTAACTGTGAGATGCAACCTTCCTGGCAAATGAAACAAAAAAAAAGCCCTCTTCGGAGGCACACTTCTACTCTCAAGGGAAGATCAATTTCTCCATAATGAGAACATTCTTCCCCAAAAAAGTTGAAGTGCCAAATAAAGCCCTCCAACAAGGCACGCCGAAAAATGAAATGTTTTTCTCAAACAAAAAGGCTGGTGGAACCACCGAAGGGGCACCTTCCCAAAATGAAGGCACCAGGCCCTTGCTAACAAATTGTGATCGTCCGTACAAACGAACATCCAATTAGGTAGCTTGCGTCCGCCCTATGGATTCATTTAACTATGAGAAGTAACTTTCAGGCAAACAAAAAAAAAGCCCCTCTTCGGAGGCACACTTCTACTCTCAAGGGAAAATCAATTTCTCCATAATGAGAACATTCTTCCCCAAAAAATTTAAAGCGCCAAATAAAGCCCTCTAACAAAGCACGCCCAAAAATGAAATGTTATCTCTTGAAAAAGTTGTTGATGGAACCACCGAAGGGGCACCTTCTCAAAAAGAAGGTTCTAGGCCGCAGCTAACTGCTCGCGATCGTTTGTGCAAACAAATATCCGATAAAACAGCTGACGCCTGTCCCGTGGGCCCACTTAGCGATGAGATATAACTTTCTGGCAAACAAATCAAAGCCCTCTTCGGAGGCCCGCTTCACCGTGTAGGAGAATCCACTTCTCAAAAATAAAAGTGACCATCTCCGAAAGTTGAAGTGTAAAAACTTTTTCTAAAAAAAAAGAAAAAAAAGGAAAACTTCTCCGTTGCAAGGCACATTCTACTAGAGCAGAATAATATTTCCTCAAAATGGAAGAATTGTTCTCCAGAGTAAGAGTACAAGTCTTTTCAAAATGGAGAAGATTGCAATAAGCCGTGGTATGGGGGCAATATAGCTACATTAATAAAAGCAACGCTCAAGCGGCATACCACGAGCTCACTGCGATATCATACAAAGAAAATAAAGAGACTTGTGCTAAAATAAGGAATAAATGCATTCACAAATACAGACAAAAGATTGTACAAGTAAAAAGAGTCATTCTATTCCATACTATAAAAGATTTGTACACATGTGCAGGCTTCAAAAAGCGGGGGCCGGTACTCGCACAATCTCCGGTCGATACAAGTCTTTAGATACAAGCAAAAAGCAAAAAAGCAGAACAAGAAGGATGAAACCAGACTCGTTACTTCTTCTTCCCGCCGCCTTTGGAGCCCTCGCCTGGTCTAATGGTTAACTTCTTAAGTCGGCTTGAACGAGTCGAGGAAGAAGGAGAAAGAGGTGCAGTTGGGTCCTTTTCCGCTTTCTCATCGCCAGGAGAAGTGTCCGCTTTCTCATCACCAGCAGAAGCGTCCTTCTTTTTCTTCAAAATTACACGCTTTCCCCTCTTCTTTGAAGAAGATTCGCTGCCCGGAGAGATAAGATCAATCAGCTTTGTATCATCGACAGTAAATTTCTCCGGGGTCCTCTCACCCTCTTCAAGTTCTTCAGCTTTTTTCTCTTGTGAAGCGGCCGGGTCATCTAAGCCTTGAAGAGCTCCTATTTGTTCTTCTTGTGACCCCGGTTGAGAAGCAGAAGAAGGAGTAACTTGAAGAGGTGGAGGGGCAACAGCTGGAGGAGGGAAAGCTTGTACAACACTTATTGTTTTCACTACAGAAGAAGAAAAGTTAAACTTCAGTATTCCTCGCAAAGAGAGGAGATAGTGGCACGTCGAGGCTTAAGTAATAAGCAAGAAATTCATCGAGCTCATGTGAAGCAAACGAGTAGTCCACTTGAGTTGGATCAGTGTTGAAGTTACCTGGAGAGGTTGGATTTATCACGTCAATTTCGAAATCTTAGGCTTCGGTGTTTTCTTGGGCCTCATCTTCGGCATGAGCAGTTGAAGTTTCGGTTTTGGCTTTGGTAGGAGGCGGAGAGTGGGAACTGGAGCCAATAATATCGATGTCGACCGAAGCCGAAGGATGAGTTGGGTCGGCCAAAAGTGCCTTCCCTAGATGCTCTCCTTCCACCACTTCGGCTCATTCCTTGGCAAGTTGTTATTTCCCTTTGGCAAGGGCGGCACGACCCTCATCATCTAAATAATGAGCCTCAAGATCCTCATCAGCATAGCCAGCGTCTTTGAGAATTTCCACTACTGCCTCCCACACTTCAGCCAGGTTAACCTCATACTTTGGGCCCAAAAATGAGAGACTGCCATGCCCCAAGACGCTGAGAACATAAAAATCAAATAGAGTAGAGCTAACGTTGGCCTTAGTCGCCTCATGTGATTGTTCAGCTGTTGCTTTTCCAGCGATGGCCTCGTCACGCTCCTTTTCAGCCTTAGAAAGCTGGGCCTTTAACATTGTAATCTCCAAATCTTGGGAGTTAGTCTTTTCCCGCAGCTGAACAGCATCATTGCGGTACATTTCCATGATTTTCCGCTCTGCCTCAAGTTTAGCCTCAGCATCTCGTTGAGTAGCGTGGGCATCTCTTACTTGCTTTTGAAGAACCTCTTCCTTTTGAGTATAAGAAGTGGAAGAGGTGGCAAGATGTCTTTAAGCTTCTTGATTTCAGCCTCAAGTTCCTCGTTGTAGGCGGTGATGTTCTTCATCTCCGTATCATGCTGATCAAGAACTTTTTGCCACTCAGATTTATCGCTTTCCATGGTTAGCATAGCCTCGAGATTTGCACGATTTACTCTTTGAAACTCATCAACTAGTTTATGCCATCCGAACATTCTTTCAATATCAAGCTTGACAGCGTCGAGATTTCTTAACATGGCCTGTTGATCAATTGGAACCAAGTCCAGATCGAAGCGTACTCCTTTCAAACACCAATGCGGAAATCGGCTTTGGAGTATAGACGGAGGCTTCTCAACTTGATAAGGAGGCCTATTAATGATTGCTTGAATTTCAGCTCTTTTAAGGGTTGGGGAGCTAGAAGGAATGTCTAAAGAGATAGAAGCAGCAGGCACTTTAGAAATTTCAGATGTAGGCTTTTCGCTGAGCTTGGCTCGCTTGCTTGAATCTTCAGCTACATGACTCTTCCCCTTATCATCATGAGACTTTCTCTTGTGGGAGTCATCATCCCTCTGGTAAGAGTCATGTAGGTCGTCTCTTCTTCCATAACGCTCCTCATAAGCCTGCCTTTCGCGAGCTTTCCTAGCTACTCTTTCCTCATCAGTCTCCCTAGGGGCAGGAAGATAGCGCCTGGGGTCATAAGAATCACGCCTCGCATAGCGTTGAAAGTCATCGTAATATGAGCCGCTGCGTCCCATGGGAGAACCTGAAAGTGAAGAAGAGACAAAATTTAGAAATCTTCGAAATAAAGAAGCTAAGTGCGCATAATTGCCAAAACTCCTAAGTGTGTGTGTGGCGTGCGAACTACGCGCGTCAAGCTACAAACCACTCTTTGGCTTAGGAGTGATGTCAGCCTTTGCAGCAGGAGTCAACTCTTGGGTTGATGGAATTGATCGCAAGGAGGATGTCGTTTCGATTGCTAGGGAAACAAGCTTAGAAGTGGTGGTGTCATCTTTAAAAAGCTCCTGGGAAGTCACCATAAGATCACTCAGTCCTCCAAAAATATCATCACCATCATGCCTAACGGAACTTTCTTTCTCAGCTCCCTCATCAGCTTCTCTAGTAGCCTTCCTAGAATGTTGATGAAATTCCTCTTCTTCAATAACTGGGGGAAGCTTAGATTTGCCAGATAACCCCACACCGACAACAGAACTAGAGCATTTCACTAATGAAGTCTCTACAATAGATTCCTTTGGTGTGAATTCCTCTGCGAAGACTGGGGCATCTGACGCTTCTGCTTGAGAACCGAGGGCATCACGGGACTGAATGGATCGAGAAGAGTGCAAGAGTCTGAATTGGTGCAAAAATTCATTCTTTTGTAGAAACTTAATACTTCTCTCATTGATAGATACGGCACTCAATCTTTCGAAAGTCGGTTTGTGACTAGAATCTTTAGAGGGAGGAGGGAGTGCTGCAAAAGTAAAGAATGAAGTTAGCACTTGACGACTCGAACTTTGAAAGGCTCAGAAATGAAGTAAACAGAGATAGGTGGTCTTACTTCCTACTCTCTAGATACCGTTGAACCCCGGGGGGCAACGGACAAAGAAGAACTGGTTTAAAAACCCGTGAGCGCTCTCGGGCAGATCCGTAATCAGCTTGCAGTTTCTTGCGCTCCTTATAAGAGTAATGGAAGGGTGATCTTTGTTCCTCTCGAATGAACACAAATAGCAGATCTCCTCGAAGCTTGGGAGGCGGTTAAGCGTCCTCCTAAATAGTACGCACAACCCCATCAAAATGGCATAGCCATTAGGGTGCAACTGGAATGGAGAAATAGTTAGTCGAAGGAGGAGTGTTCTAAGGAAATCGTTGAAGGGGGGAATAGCTCCATTCAGACACATTTGACGATTGACTGCAACGAAGCTAGGTGGCAGCCTATCGGCAGTGTCATTTACCCCAGGAAGCAGAGCATCCGCTTCAGCAATGCCGAATTGAGTACATAACTGGCTGAAAGCCCGTTGGTTCAAAGTAGTTGAAACTCAATCTGGAGGATTCTCCAAAGGGTCAGCAATTGGGAAAACCTCATCGGTCCGCTCTACTATCTCTTCTTGCATTTGTTGAGAAGCCATTCTACACAAGGAACTGGATATTCAAATATGAAGGTGCACGTTTCCTAGAAGCGTGTGAAGTGTTGTGCAAAGCAACTGAAATAACAAGTAAATAAAGTAAAACTTGAAATAATACTGGTTGGCGTACGTCAATTCAGGAAGATTCAAGGCTTGTTATTCGATCAAAATTAAGTGTAGTATCAATGCAATATTCAGCGATAAGCAGTTATAACTATATGAATTTTACGTTGATGCTTCATTTAAGTCAATTGATTCACAACATTTCATTAGATTCATATTATTTTACTTTAAGTAAAATATTATCTCTTTGATCTAAACCATCACTCGGTGTGGGCAGTCGATGATGAGTATATTCGTCCTAGTTTTCAGCAAATGTTGTATTTAACATGTTGTCAGCTTAAAAGTTAATACAATCTGTGAAAGAGTGCAACAAGTTCAAGCAGTTCATTCTGGCAGTTCAAGTTGGAAATTCAATCAAGTTCTGTTAAATTCTACAAATGTTCAAGTCTTGTTCATTCCTTAAGTCGTAGGAATGACTTAAGTTAGCTCCGCTCAAGTTATGAAGTTCATCAAGTCATGTTCCTACGAGTTAAAGCTATGTTGCGGGTTAGATTAGGTCGTGTTGATTCTTTAAGTCGTTTTGGTTTAGGTCATGAGCTGTTCTGGCAAGTTAAGTCGCAAGTCATATGAATCGCAGTCCCTTATGCCGTGCAGAGTTTGGACGTTAAGTCGTTCACTAAGTTAAGTCATGCGATTCATGTCCAAACTGTTAAGCCCTAGGTCGTTCGAAGCTCCTAAGTCGGGCACTTCCTAACTCTCCTTAGCTTGCTAACTCCTCTTCATTCAACCACTCGCCTAACTCGCTAACCCGTTAACTCGTAAACCTGATAACCCGTTAGCATCTCCATAATGAAATCCATCATCTCTCCACGCCACCAAATCATCCAAGGTCGATTCAAATCGCCTTAGATCCATCATAGATCTGATGCACTGTTGTGTTCTTATGAATTGCAACGACAACATGTCCAATTATGATCAAAGATCGATCATAACATGACTCGTGGTGAAATGCGGCACATGAAATCGGATCAGGATCGGAAAATGGGGAATTCATGATTCGGTGATGGTCGTGGTTGGGTAATGATCGGATTCACTTACGTAATGTGATGGTAAAGATGATCAACGACTGGTTAATTTGAATTCGTCTTCGAGAGCTCAGAGGTTCTTCAATGGCGGTTTAGAGTGTTAGAGCTGGTGAAGAGAAGAAGGAGCGACCAATGCGACTTATATACAGGAGCAATGGAACTCGAATCGGCACGAACGACCTAGCTCTCTCATAAGTCGCTCACGACTTAACGACTCAGGATGATGCGAGTTAAGAAGCATCGAAGCACACGACTTAGCCTCTAGGCGTATACTTCGGGGGGGGCAAGTGTTAACACCTCTTTTATTCATGACTTAGCGATCTATTCGACTCAATGACCTAAGGGAATAAGCGACTTAACTACCCAAGGCATAAACGACTTAACGACCTATAGCAGGGAACGACCTAACGACCTAAAGCACAGAGCGGCTCAGTATGGCATGACTCAACGACTTAAGGAACTCCAGCGACTTAACGACCTAGCAACTCAATGAAGGCAACGACCTAACGAGTTAAGGAAGGAGCGACCTAACGACCTAGCAAGCTTCAAAGTTAAGCCGCATGCGCACTGCCTCTTCCATTAGGTCGCTTACGACCTTAGCAAGTTGAGATAACTCTTGTGCTACACATGCTAAGTCGCTTACAGCATATATCTCGTCCAGGATGGCTCCATTAAGTCGCTAACGACTTATGCTACCTCAGGATCGCTCTTAGGTCACAACTCCCTAGGTCGCTCACGACCTATGACATGGCCGACCTAAGCCCAACTTGTAACGACCCCAAATTTTATATATATTTAAATTGATAATTAAATTAGTTTTTGAATTAAAATTGTAAAATTTATTGTAAATGGATGCGAGTTTCCCCGAACTCAAATAAATGTTGTATAAATCATTTAAATTTAAAAATATTGTAATTATTATATATATGTGAATATATATGTGTTTGAGCATATATGAGTGAATTTGAAATGATATATATGTATATATATTTTTTATTTGAATTTAAATTGAAAATAAATGGTTTAATAATAATAATTTGATTTTATCAAAATATATTTATAGAATTCAAATAAGTGTTGATGTTAAACAAATATTTCAAATAAATTTATAGTTATATAAAATGTGAAATGAACATATTAAATAATTCTAGAATTATATAAACTATAAAAATGAATATTATAAAGTAAAGCAAAATTAAAATAGAAATTTATATTATAAAGTAATATTATTTAAGACGAAGTAAAAAAAGAAAGAAAACATATTCAAGAATGAAACAAGACAAGAGATAACATACAAAGTAGAAACATACAAAATATAAATATTAAGTTAGAGATTGAAATAAATATAAAAGTTAAATTATGATAAAATATAAAGTAAACACATTTTAAACAAATTCTAACATTAAGATTAAATATAGAACTTCATCCATATTCCAAAATAACAAGACTTAAAGCAAAGAAAAGAAACAAAATACACATAGATATGTAGACCTGGAAGAAACAAAAATAAAAATATATGTAACTGAGATTGCAAAAGAAGACAGCAACTATATATATTCATGAACAAGCAAAATATAAGTATGCAAGTTAAATAGTAAATTATTAACTTTTAAAAGTAATAAACATTTTAGAACTCCTAAACACATGTACACTTAGAAAAGTAGTAATACAATAAGTATAGGCAAGTCATATATATATGAATATGCTCACTAGAACGAAACAAAACAGGCTGCACCCATAAAAAGAAAGTAACCAGGCAAGAACAAAGACTTTAGAAAATAAAATAAGCAAAGTTGTACAATGCTAATTAATGCAAGACACAACCATATCATTTCAGCCAACAAAGAAGAGAAAAATCCCTGCGTATATAGTACTAAAGGGAAACAATACATATCAGGTTGTACAAACAAAGAATATCAACCTGTACAAATACTATCACCCTATACAAAATATATTTACCTGTGTACTTCCTTTATGTATCACCTCCTCACATCATTTCTTCAATTCATTTTCATTCATCTTCAAAGCTGAGAAAAAAAAAACTAAAGTAAACATTATCTTAAAAACATCAACAAACCATAATACAATCAAGTCAAGCCATAGAATCAAAGATGAGAACTTTAGCAAGCAGATTCTCAGGCTGGTTTCAAATAGAAGGAAGCTCTGTTTTTCTTTCTTCTTAATCACGGTGAGTAATATCCTTTTAAAAAGCTTAAATATTTGAATAAATTGGTTGCATGCTAGTTTCTGAAATGAATATGTATTGTGTGTATATACAAGAGCAATCTACTGAGTATATGTAAATGTATATGAGTGTATGCCTGTAACACCTCTGTTCCCAGTTTCAAACTCAGTATTTGATTTAAAATACTCTATCTCTTGATCTAGTCATTATTAGGATTTAGTATTTAAACAAAATTTGTTGGTTTATCATCAATTAAAGTTTAAAAAAAATTCATTTAAGTTAAACAACTTATGATTTTCTCTGAAAACACAAAATAACTGAGCAAACTCAAGATAAGTCAAAATTTAAATTTAATAATTCTTGAATTCAGGCTTATAACATGAATTCCCATCCCAAAATATGATTTTTAAAGCAAAAATCAAAAAGTTTAGAACTAGGAATTCAGAGCAGTTTGGGATTGTCTGTATTTCATTGTTTTGATGATCTCGGGTGATCTAACGACCTTCCGAAGTTGGGATCTTGGCTGGAGATGGAGGGATGAGTGGTGGTGGTAGGAAAAATGATCGGAGATGCTCATGTTCACCATGGAGGCAGTGACAAGCATTTTTGGTTCGTAAACCTAGTTTTGACGTGGTGCTGTATTTCGCTTCGTTCGTCGTCTGTAAGCGATCGAGTTCAACATGCTTTTGGGAATCGCTTGGGAAATGGTAGACGAAGTTGTCGTCGGAGTAGTGGATGTCCTGATGATCGGAGTCGCGAAGACGAGGCGATGTTAGGTCGGAGTATTTGTCCAGTTTTTCGAGCAAAATGCTAAATCTCAATCCCAAAGTTTTGGTGTTGAATCAAGTTTCGATTTCGTATGTTCAGTTGATTCGCGACTTGCTGGTGGTGGCGAAGTTTGCCAGAGCGGAGGCATTCATCTGTACACGTGCACGATGTCGTTTTAATGTCAGAAGCTTGTGGGGGTGAGTGACTCGAGTGGATGCTCGAGAAAATGAATGGGTTGCTTCGGGTAACGCCTGAGCGCGCGAGAGTGTTTTCTGATATTCAATTTTAAACTTAAACTTAAATAAAAAGAAGAAAAATGTATGAAAAGAAGAAGGGGAGGAGGTCTCGAGCAAAATGGTGTTAGGCCCGAAGAAAACAGGGGGGAAGGCTCGGGTTAAAATGACATAACAGGCTCGAAGAAAACAGTGTCTCGAGTATTTACGTTTTTTTTAAATGATTAAAAGTAAATTTTGTTACAATTTGGAATATGAATAATGGACCAGTTTTAAGATAAATAATAATAATAATAATAATAATAAGTTTCAAATCATTTTATTTAGCCAAATTTCAAAGTGTTTTAAATCTTATATAACCTTTGTTTTAAAATTTTAAATGAACTTAATATTTTAATTAAGTGGAAAATTAAGAAGTAAAATGTGTTTTAGAGGATAGTTAACTTAATGGATTTAAGTTAATGTATAATTAACCAAGATGATTTATTAAGGAAATTAATTAAAGGTTAATTAAATAAATGAAAGTAATTAAAGATAATCCATGTGTTAAATAATAATTGATTGTAAGGGTTTAAATAAACTTGAATATAATTAAGTAGTTAATGAGTAATTTTAATTTGAAACTCGATTACTTAATTAAAGATTAGTTAAGTATAATTACTTAATGGAGGATAATTACTTAATGTAATTAATTTGTGATTTATTAATATAAGTGATTATGGATAATCATTTATTGTAATTAATTAAGTGTAATTTATTAAATGGTAACTAATTAATTAAGGGTTAATTTATTAATTAAAGATAATTAATTAAATGATGAATTAAATAATTAAAGGTTAATTATTAAATGATTAAAGAGTAGTAAATTAAAATGATTTGTAATTAAATTATGATAATTAACCCGGATTAATAATTGATACATCTGATTTAAATTAATCAGTTGATTAATAAATTAACTTGTGAATGTTTGGACTTGACTGAATAATTGAATTGTTTAATATCTCTGAATTGTGATGCTTTGTGACCTATTACGATTTGTGTGTGATCGGTAATGTAGTTAATTATCTGTGATATAATTTATTATCTGTGATATATATCAGTGATCTGTGAATGAAAGATAAGCGTTATATTTATACCGCTTATCAACTATATTCCGTATGTTAATCTGTGATAATTGAATGATGTTGCACTATTGTGTGTGAAACCCCTGGACTACACCATACACACACAAAAATGGATTTCACGTGGAAATCAGTTAAGTCATAGATTTTTGATAATTTTAAAGATTAAATTCTTGAATCTAAATGGTTTTGTAAATTGAAATTAAGAGCTTTGTAAATGAGTTTCAAATGTAAAAGTTATTTTAAATAACTTAATAAAACTTGATATCTTAATAATTTGATTTAAATTTGAATTCAATGATTTGGAAAACTAATTGTTTTCAACCGATAAAAGCTCTTATATAAGAAATGGATTTCCAATTTGAATTAAAGGAATTTCAAGTTTGAATTGAAGATGGTTTCCCAAATTACGAATAAATCTTTGAAAATGTGTTTTTGAAAATTATCAGTTAAATCTTTGTTTCCAAGATTTAATGAGTTAATCCAATTGAAATGGAAATTTATTTGGAAAATCTGTGAATAAATCTTTTGTTAAAAGATTAAAGTGTGGAAATTGTTTAAACCATTGAAGGTTATGTAAATGAATCTTTTTGTTTTAAAAGATTGTAAATGGTAATTTGTTTAAACCATTTGAAAGCAAAGTTTTGTGTAATAAGTTGTGACTTAATTGAAATCCCATTATCCATATGTTTTTAAATATTGCGCTTATTATTCGATTTAGCCGGGAGAGGACCTCTGTGTCATATAGCCCATTCCGAATAATGATACGTCGTATATGGATTACATTTAAAGACCGGTGTTGAAGACCGGGTATTTGCGAGAACGATAGGATGACCTATCGATTGTCTCTGCACTGAGTCGCGCCGGTATAGAGATTTCTTAAGTGATGGGAAATCCGATCAGGATTGTGAATACCTGGATTGCAAGGGCTTCTTCGAAAGTGCCTTCGGTTCTGTTCGAACCTGGAACAGACTTGTATGGTTACATGTCTGACATTACAATTTGAGATATAAAGCAGATTTCTTTCAAATACATTTCTGTTTGGTGGCGGAGAATTTATTCTCTTAGCTTAACACCCTTCTCTGAGACGTACGAGCTCAGAGGTTATGTAATTCAAGGTTATCAGAGATATACTCCCAATTTGGTAATGTGGCATGCTGAGTGTTGCTGTGTGTTGATCATTTATTGATCATTTGTGATCAAAGCATGGCTTTGTGATAAAGCGTAGCTTTGTGGATGAGACTTCATCAGGACCTCACAACCCGGAAATGGTCGAAACATGAATATGCGGCAAGGTTATGAGGGTCGCGCCCTTTAGGGTATGTCATTTCCTTCTGGAAAAGGGTGGTATCAGGTATGGAGCCCTGGTATTTAACCTATGTGGATACTCCGATCTCATTTATTGTGTGATTGTGTGTTTATCGAGGCATCTCGGATAAAGGTCCCAAAGGACCGGGGAATGGCATAGTCGTGAGTTACCTAGTTACAGGGGTAACCCGGCCTTGTGTTGGAAGAGAGCAGTTGTCTCTCGGGACGTCCAGCCAGAGGCGATCCCATTCGGCAGTAGGAAAGGAAGTTCCTTAGCCTGACCATTTGTTGGAAATCCAAAGAAACAATACGAACCTTGTACGGTTTTAGTTGTATAACCTGCTATGGAATGTGGCGGTAACCTGCTATTGAACATAGTAGCTATAGTAGGCATAACGTGAAATGCCTATGCTGGCAAAGATTAATATTATACTTTCGAAAATGTTTTCTGCACTATGCACTAATAATAATATCAAATCGAATGATTTTGCGTAGTAAGCATGTTTGACTATCATAATAAGAAATCTCCTCCAATTCTGCGTTTGCATTGTGTGTGTGGCGGGAGGTCTTATGGTAGTTTCATTTTCCAAAAGCATTGCGAATATCTTTTACTTCCCTTGTTGTTGTTTTTTAAAGATAAAATGTTTTTTTTTGTTGCTCACACCAGTCCCATGACTGATCCGGAGTTTATTGTTCCCTTCCTAAACACTGGATGCCCACCATTTTCCACACGGGCAGTCTAGAGTTGGGGTTTTCAGATATTCAGGTTGAGTAGATTATCTGGAGCTAGTCAGTCCTTGGACGACTGACCTTGCTTTCCGCTAGCTATGAATTGGAGCATTCTATTGGAGATATTCTATCCGCTGCTGGTGTTATCTATTTTCTTTCCGCTGCTATTTCTTGTATCATATCTCTGATGTATATTGATATCTGTTGTATCATTCTGTTGTATCATATTGTATCATATTTTGTATCTGTCATTGTATCAATGTTATATATATTGATATATTCTTTTTCTTCCGCTGTGTTGTTATACTTAATGGTGTTATAAGCTCCGGTGAGCTAGATTCGGCGTTTGATTCTACGACATCTTGAGTACAAGTGAAGTACGGGTGCCGATTTTCGAAGGCTGAATTTTGGATCGCTACACACCTCTCTTATAAATACCCCGCCTACTCCACACTAAAAGGGGAGGATTTTTGGGGGGAGCGTCGAGACTTTGCTGTTTTCACGACTTCTACACTTGCTCCAACACTTCAAATTCAAAAGACACTTTAAAGAATCTTCGGAAAAGATCAAGTTCATTCAACATGAATTCAAAGAGCTTTTCTGCATTAAAGTTCTAACTACTTGTCTTAATTGTGTTGTAATTGAAGAATGATTGTAAAGTTTGTAATCAAATCAGTAATAGAAGAGATTAAGTGGACGTAGGCTTGACTTTGAGCTGAACCACTATAAAAATTGTTGCCTCTTTACTATTTTCTGCTATTTTATGCTTGCTTTTAGTTCCCGTACCAACGGGTGGTGCTTTCGCTATACGAAAACTCACACTGGGGTGTTAGCGTACATTTATTTATTAATTGAGGCTAATTAATTTATTATTAAAGGTTAATTAATTAAAATAAAATTGTAATTAGTTAATGTTAATTAACCAGGATTAGTGACTAATCTAATTAGATAAATAAATTGACCTTCCCTATAGATGTTTGGATTCTATTGGATGATTTAATCGGTTGATATCCCCGATATGTGATGCTGTGTGGTATGAATTATTCTGATTTGAACTGTGAACTCTGATGTAATTTATTCATCTGTGATGTAACTTATTTATCTGCGATAGATTTATATTATCTGTGAATCTGTGAATGAAGATAAGCGTTATAGGAATATATCGCTTATCGATATTGATATGCTTAAATTTGTGATGATGCGATGATTTGTAATGTTACACTATTGTGTGAAACCCCTGGACTACACCATACACACACAAATATGGATTTCACGAGGAAATCGGTTAAGTCACAGATGATTTAAATTTAATATTTTTGAAATTGAAATTTTAGTTACAATTGATTTTGGAAATGAATTTGGGTTAAATGTTAAAGCTTTCGAAAAGGAGTTTTTAGGATAAAAGTTATTTTGAATAACTTGGTAAATTTTCGAATTTAATTTGAATTTGAATTAAAAATTTGGAATTGAATTCCATGTTTGGAAATTATGGTTAAGATGTTATGAATGTGTTTATATGAATTGAAACCATTTTAAAAGTATGGTTTTGAGAATTTGAATTTAACCCAAGGGCTTTAACTCGTATAAATGAATTAGATTTTCCGAAATGAAAACTATTTGTTTTCAAATAATACAAGCTTTCATATAAGGAATGAATTTCCAATTTGTGTCAAAAGAATTTCAAGATTGAAATGAAAATGGTTTTCCGAGTTATGAATAAATCTTTGTGAAAGATTGTTGAACTTTGTTTTGAAATTGAAAAGGTGTACCTTTTGTATAAAAGGTCGAAATGAAATTATTTTGAAAGCTATAAGCTAAATCTTTGTTTTAAAGATTGGACGAGTTAATCCATATTGAGATGGAAATCTACTTGAAAATCTATGAATAAATCTTTGTGAAACTGGGTGAACTTTGTGAGATAAATCATTTTATGTAAAAGATTGAAAATGGTAATGTGTTTAAACCATTTGAAAGAGAAGTTTTGGGTAATAAGTTGTGACTTAACTAAAATTCCATATCCATATAGTTTTAAATATTGTGCTCATTATTCGGTTTAGCCGGGAGAGGACTTTGTGTCATATAACCCATTTCGAATAATGATACGACGTGATGGATAGCATTTGAAGACCGGTGGTGAAGACCGGATATTTTCGAAAACGAAGGACAACTCGTCGAATGTCTCTGCATCGACTGGTCCCCGGTATAGAGATTTGATCACCCTTTGTGATGGGAAGTCCGGACGTGATTAGAAATTATCCGGATTGCAAGGGCTTCTTTGGAAGTGCCTTCGGTTCTGTTCGAACCCGGAACAGACTTGTATGGTTGTATGTCTGACACTACACTTTGAGATATAAAGCTGATTTCTTTCAAATACATTTCCGTTTGGTGGCGGAGATTTATACTCTTAGCTTAACACCCTTCTCGGAGATGTACGAGCTCAGAGGTTATGTAGTTGAAGGTTATTAGTGATATACTCCCAATTTGGTAGTGTGGCATGCTAAGTGCTGCTGTGTGTTGTTGATCATTTGTTGATCATTTGTGATCAAAGCATGGCTTTGTGAAAAAGAGTAGCTTTGTGGACGAGACCTCATCGAGCCTCACAAACTAGTAATGGTCGAAACATGAAAGATGCAGCAAGGTTTCAGGGGTAGCTCCCCTAGGGTATGTCCATTCCTTCTGGAAAAAGGTGGTATCATGGTATGGAGCCCAGATATTTACCTGTGTGGTTTCTCCAATCTCATTTACTGTGTGATTGTTGCTGTGTGATCAGGATCCCGGATAAAGGTCGCAAATGACCGGGGGTGCCATATCTTAGGTTTACTACCCGGGAAGGGGGTAACCGGCCTTGTGTTGGCAGAGAGCCAGGTGGTTCTCGGGGCGTCCCTCCAGAGGCGTTCCCATGTGGCATAGGAAGTTCCTTAGCCTGACCATTTGTTGGAAAATCCAAAGAAACAATACGATCCTCGTACGGTTTTAGTTGTATAACCTGCTATGGAATGTGGCGGTAACCTGTTATTGAAAATAGTGGCTATAGTAGGCATACAATAATGGTTGTATGCTGGCTAAGATTGATATTATATTTTCGAAATGTTTTCCACTATGCACTAATAATAATAATCCAATGATTTTGCATAGTAAGCTTGTTTGACTATCATAATAAGAAATCTCCTCCAATTCTGCGATTGCATTGTGTGTGTGGCGGGAGGTCTTATGTTAGTTTCATTTTCCAAAAAAGCATTGTGGATTTCAATGTTTAAAATTCCTTTGTTGTTGTTTTAAAGATAAACTGTTTTTGTTGCTCACACCAGTCCCATGACTGACTTGGAGTTTATTGTTCCCTTCCTAAACTCTGGGTGCCCACAATTTTCCACACGGGCAGTCTAGAGTTGGGTTTTTCAGATAGTCAGGTTTAGTAGATTATCTGGAGCTAGTTCACTTCATCGGAGTTGATGATTGCACTTGTTTAGCTTGGTGCATCGTGTTGGTTTTTCAAGCTTGATGTTAGAGTTGTTGGAGTCATTCTCTTTTGTAGATCATTTGGAGTGATCTCTTCCATTGTTGTTATTTCCGCTCTAGCATTGTATCATTATTTATCTCTAATATTCTTGTACCATATTGATATCATTGTTGTATATCATTCTGGATATTGTATTCATTGGAGGTGTATATGATATTATCTATTTCTTTCTTCCGCTGGTGAGCTAGATTCGGCATTTGAATCTGCGGCATTTTGAGTACAAGTGAAGTACGGGTGCCGATTTTCGAAGGCCGAGTTCAGGATCATCACATTTGGTATCAGAGCTGAAGGTTAAACTTTAGCTATGGAGTATAACACATTAAGTAGCTCATTAGAGATAGGGTGAAGTGTACCCCAGAATGAGTAATCCCTAAGATATCCGTTCGTCTGCCTCAGTAAATTCTCTTACTATCCACTAATAGTAAGCATGAGTGCAAGAAGAGGATGAGATAGGGGACAGGGGAATACAACTATAAATGGTCAATACCCTGTAACAACAAGGAAACAATCTTTTCTCTATCATTCTCTTTTGTTCATCATCTCTTTTCAATTCTTTGATAGTTCCTGGATTCGATATATTAAAATGGGACATAGACTCCAAATAAGGTCAGAATTGTTTGTTTGGATGAATTGGTTGCATTGGTTGCTATGGTTGATAGGTATACTTTAGTTTCTAAACTGAAAGTTTTAAAATTGTATCCATATATCTATCTATTCTTTGGGTCCGGATATATTCTACGAACGGTTAGTTATTCCTTCGAACTAACCGATGCCACTGCATATTTCGTAGATCTGGATAAACCGAGTATCTTGTGGAAAAATTCAATAGATTTGTTCTTGTATCTATTATTGATATTCTGATTTGGTAAGCCAAATGCAGAATAGATATTCAGTTAATTTGATGAAATATTCTTCATCTATCTTCGTGTCTCCTTGGCAAATTTCGAGGACGAAATTCTTTTAAGAGGGGAAGGTTGTAACGACCCCAAATTTTATATAAGTTTAAATTGATAATTAATTGAATTTTTGAATTAAAACTGTAAACTTAATTGTAAATTGATTTGAGTTTCCCCAATTCAAATAGAATATATATATATTAAATCGTATAAATATAAAAAATATAAACCTTTGACACAAGAAAGAAAATAAATAAATTGATTTAGTTCATACAATATAAAGTAAATCTTAATATCATATTAATAAATCAATACAAAATAATAAAAATAAAATAGATACAAAAATAATAAAAGAAAAATATGATACATTCAAGCAATATGAACAAAGTATAAGTTAAAAAGAAAAAATGTAGATAAGTATGAAACACATGAAAAAGGAAAACAAAATATATACATGTATTTGCTTGCAAAAGAAGGAACAAATTAAATATATATTTATACAAAGTTAATTAATGTTTGGCCACCACAATAATCTATCAGCCACCAAACCGAAACATCACTAGTCAAACATAGAAAATATATCTGATCCTATTGTACAAAACAATATAATCACTTGTACAAAATATATTACCCTGTACAACACATAATAACACCCTGTAACTCATTTATATATATATATATATATATACACTTCATCTCAGTTTCGTTCATTCAAAGATAAGAAATCTGAAGTAAACCACAACTCACTTTAAAACAAAACTTCAACTTGAACAACAATTAAATCAACTCAAGCCAGAGAATCAAGAAAGGGTTTCAGCTTGTGAGTAACATTCATTTTTAAAAAAAAAAACTTAAGTCTTTGAATTAGTTGCATATATATCTGGAAAATGTTTATGTTGTGAATGTGTGAATATATGCATGCCTGTACAAATTTGGGATATCTCTGTTTTGTTTTCCCAGACCAGATTTGCAAAACAAATTCTTATCTTTTGTTCCAATCATTGTTAGCACTTGGAATATAAACAAAAGTTGATTATTTGATTTTGATCTAAGTTTTAAAAATTTATTCAAGCCAAAACAACTTAGCAATATTTCTAGAAATCAAGAAAACTGAACCAAACTTTAAATAAGTCAAATTTAAAACATTTTAATTCACGAATTCAGGTATGTAAATGGAATCCTTATAATTTAACATGATTTTTAAAGTTAAAATCATAATTTTTAGATTGAGGAATGAAGAGCGGTTTGGGTTTGTTTGAATCGAGCATTTTTGGTCGTCACGGTTGATCTCGTTGATCGGAGAGGTCGAGCTTCCTCTTGGAGGTGGAGGAGCGACCAGTGTTAATGGGAAAATACCGTGGTGGTGAGCAGTTGAACGTGGAAGCGGTGGTGACAAGTTTTAGTTCGTAGACCTAATTTCGTTAAGGCTTAGTATTTTGTTTCGTCCATCATCGACAGGCAATCGAGTGTGGCGAGGTTTTGGGGAATGGTAGAGGAGAGGTAGTCGAAGCTATGGCCGGAGTCTCTCATGATCTGGTGGTCGGAATTTGAGGAGCGGCGGAGTTCCAGGTTTGGGGGTGGTTCCTGACCTTCTGTTCCAGGTTTGGGATATTGAACTCGAATTCGATTTCAAGGGGATAATGGAGTTTTGATGGTCGGGAAGATGAGCGAGGGTGATCATCGACGTGCTCGACGATGTAGTGTCATCTGGAGGAGATCGCCGGTGTTGTGCACGTGCACCGTGCACAAATTTCTGGTGATCTGGGTTTGTTTAGTTTGTAGGCAGGGTGAACTCGCGTGTTTGTCTCGAGTAACTAGCATTTTTTTCTCGAAGGCCTCCAGTGTTGGACTCGAAGCAGGAATAGGAGAAGCTCGGGTAGTAGTTGTTTTGTACAGGTTTTCTTACTTGTTCTGTTTTGGTAATTTTAAAAATTAAATGTCAAATTATAAAACAAGGTTTAAACTAAGTGTTAAATCAAATTTGAAATAATGAATTCAAGCTTAGTTTTGAAACTTAGTTGGAATTAAATAAAGTTTTTAAAATTCAAATTGTTTTAATAAAGGTTTTAAGCAATTAAAAGGATAATTACTTTATTAATTAAGAGATCATTAATTAATGATTAAAGATTAATTGTTTAATAATTTAAGGATAATGTGATTAATTAATTAGGAGGTAATTAATAAATGAAAGTGATTAAGGGATGATTATTAATTAAGGATTAATAAATTAATTATTGTAATTAATTAAGGATAATTAATTAAATGATAATTAATTAATTTATTAATTGAGGCTAATTAATTTATTATTAAAGGTTAATTAATTAAAATAAAATTGTAATTAGTTAATGTTAATTAACCAGGATTAGAGACTAATCTGATCAGATAATAAATTGACCTTACCTATGGATGTTTGGATTCTATTGGATGATTTAATCGGTTGATATCCCCGATATGTGATGCTGTGTGGTATGAATTATTCTGATTTGAACTGTGAACTGTGATGTAATTTATTCATCTATGATGTAACTTATTTATCTACGATAGATTTATATTATTTGTGAATCTGTGAATTGAAGATAAGCGTTATAGGAATATACCGCTTATCGATATTGATATGCTTAAATCTGTGATGATGTGATGATTTGTAATGTTGCACTACTGTGTGAAACCCCTGGACTACACCATACACACACAAATATGGATTTCACGAGGAAATCGGTTAAGTCACAGATGATTTAAATTTAATATTTTTGAAATTGAAATTTTAATTTCAATTGATTTTGGAAATGAATTTGGGTTAAATGTTAAAGCTTTCGAAAAGGAGTTTTTAGGATAAAAGTTATTTTGAATAACTTGGTAAAGTTTCGAATTTAATTTGAATTCAAAATTTGGAATTGAATTCCATGTTTGGAAATTATGGTTAAGATGTTATGAATGTTTTTATATGAATTGAAACCATTTTAAAAGTATGGTTTTGAGAATTTGAATTTAACCCAAGGACTTTAACTCGTATAAATGAATCAGATTTTCCAAAATGAAAACTATTTGTTTTCAAATAATAGAAGCTTTCATATAAGGAATGAATTTCCAATTTGTGTCAAAAGAATTTCAAGATTGAAATGAAAATGGTTTTCCGAGTTATGAATAAATCTTTGTGAAAGATTGTTGAACTTTGTTTTGAAATTGAAAAGGTGTACCTTTTGTATAAAAGGTCGAAATGAAATTATTTTGAAAGCTATAAGTTAAATCTTTGTTTTAAAGATTGGACGAGTTAATCCATATTGAAATGGAAATTGATTTGAAAATCTATGAATAAATCTTTGTGAAACTGGGTGAACTTTGTGAGATAAATCTTTTTATGTAAAAGATTGAAAATGGTAATGTGTTTAAACCATTTGAAAGAGAAGTTTTGGGTAATAAGTTTTGACTTAACTGAAATTCCATATCCATATAGTTTTAAATATTGCGCTCATTATTCGGTTTAGCCGGGAGAGGATTTTGTGTCATATAACCCATTCCGAATAATGATACGACATGATGGATAGCATTTGAAGACCGGTGGTGAAGACCGGATATTTTCGAAAACGAAAGGATAACTCGTCGAATGTCTATGCATCGACTGGTCCCTGGTATAGAGATTTGATCACCCTTTGTGATGGGAATCCGGACGTGATTAGAAATTATCCGGATTGCAAGGGCTTCTTTGGAAGTGCCTTCGGTTCTGTTCGAACCCGGAACAGACTTGTATGGTTGTATGTTTGACACTACACTTTGAGATATAAAGCTGATTTCTTTCAAATACATTTCCGTTTGGTGGCGGAGATTTATTCTCTTAGCTTAACACCCTTCTCTGAGACGTACGAGCTCAAAGGTTATGTAGTTGAAAGTTATCAGTGATATACTCCCAATTTGGTAGTGTGGCATGATAAGTGCTGCTGTGGGTTGTTGATCATTTGTGATCAAAACATGGCTTTGTGAAAAAGCATAGCTTTGTGGACGAGACCTCATCGAGCCTCACAAACCGGTAATGGTCGAAACAGGAAAGATGCGGCAAGGTTTCAGGGGTAGCTCCCCTAGGGTATGTCCATTCCTTCTGGAAAAAGGTGGTATCATGGTATGGAGCCCAGATATTTACCTGTGTGGTTGCTCCAATCTCATTTATTGTGTGATTGTTGCTGTGTGATCGGGATCCCGGATAAAGGTCGCAAATGACCGGGGGTGGCATATCTTAGGTTTACTACCCGGGAAGGGGGTAACCGGCCTTGTGTTGGCAGAGAGCCAAGTGGTTCTCAGGGCGTCCCTCCAGAGGCGTTCCCATGTGGCATAGGAATTTCCTTAGCCTGACCATTTGTTGGAAAATCCAAAGAAACAATACGAGCCTCGTACGGTTTTAGTTGTATAACATGATGTGGAATGTGGCGGTAATTTGCTATTGAACATAGTAGCTATAGTAGGCATACAATAATGGTTGTATGCTGGCTAAGATTGATATTATATTTTCGAAATGTTTTCCACTATGCACTAATAATAATAATTCAATGATTTTGCATAGTAAGCATGTTTGACTATCATAAGAAGAAATCTCCTCCAATTCTGCGATTGCATTGCGTGTGTGGCGGGAGGTCTTATGGTAGTTTCATTTTCCAAAAAGCATTGCGAATTTCAATGTTTAAAATTCCTTTGTTGTTGTTTTAAAGATAAACTGTTTTTGTTGCGCACACCAGTCCCATGACTGACTCGAAGTTTATTGTTCCCTTCCTAAACTCTGGGTGCCCACAATTTTCCACACGGGCAGTCTAGAGTTGGGTTTTTCAAATAGTCAGGTTTAGTAGATTATCTGGAGCTAGTTCACTTCATCGGAGTTGATGACTGCACTTGTTTAGCTTGGTGCATCGTGTTGGTGTTTCAAGCTTGATGTTGGAGTTGTTGGAGTCATTCTCTTTTGTAGATCATTTGGAGTGATCTCTTCCATTGTTGTTATTTCCGCTGTAGCATTGTATCATTATTTATCTCTGATATTCCTGTACCATATTGATATCATTGTTGTATATCATTCTGGATATTGTATTCATTGGAGTTGTATATGATATTATCTATTTATTTCTTCCGCTGTGTTGTTATACTTAATGGTGTTATAAGCTCCGGTGAGCCAGATTCGGCATTTGAATCTGCGGCATTTTGAGTACAAGTGAAGTACGGGTGCTGATTTTTGAAGGCGAGTTCAGGATCATCACGGGATGCCTCTTTTAAGTTCAATCATGCATTCTATCCTGACTGGGTTGTACACTCTTTTCTTATCACCAAAATTTATTTCTTTCTATTTGTGATTTTGTATCACCAAAATTTAACACTTCACCTTGATGCAAAATCACATATCTCCAACGTATCAAGCATGTCATCTCTAGATCTATCACAACTTCTTATATCTCAATCATACCAAATTACAAACCTCTACCACCGCCTGCAAATGATGCATCTCCCACTATGAGGTGCACCACACTAATCAGTCTCAAAAGCGTTTGCAATACCACAAAGACCTCCATACAATCTTTGTGGATTTTCCTACTCGACGCTGGTCTATCGCTCGATCTGAGCTCATTACATAGTCACTATCGATCCCTCGAGCATCATCTACATGAAGACCCATGTTTAAAATATGATCATCAACACGATCATCATAAGCAGTGAACACATTAGCCTCTCCACATGACTGTGGACTAGGCTCTCCAACTGTCACTAGCTTCCCATAGTTTACTACCTGACCAACCAAACTATAAAGGTTTCCTTCTTCCAATACTCCTCTCATCCCTACAAAGCCACCCTTCTTTACTTTCAAAACTCCACCTCGAGTCTCATAAGTGCAACCATGGTGATCCAAATGACCGAGAGAAATAAGATTATGCGAACAAGTAGGTACATGTCTCACTTGAGAGACTTCTCTAACCATACTATCATGCATCCGAAACGGGACAAATCCAATACCACAAATTGATAGCTCTTCTCTATTGGCTATCTTAATCATGCCGACACTCTTCTCATAAGAAGAGAAACAATTCACATCTCTACAAATGTGAAAATTGACTCTTGAATCCATCTTCCAAGGCTTCTCTTCACTAATGAAGACATCACAAGAAGTATCACTGTCGTTACCTTCAGCTATGCCCGCCCGTGTATCAATATCGCTGTCACTATGTATAGCCTTCTTTTGATCCCTTTTATACGCTTCCCACCTATTGCGCATATGACCCTTTATATGACAATAATAACAAATGATATTTTTTGACATACTTTACCATTATCGACTTTCTTCTTTCGACTTGTATCCTTCTTCGAGTTCTTTGCTACCATAGCCTCATCTTGAACTAATTTCACACATGATCCTTTTTTTCTAAGCTACTCATTCAAAAGACTACTTCGAATAGTTTCTAGTGAGATAGTTTCATTAGCATTGGAACTACTCAATGAAACAACCAAAGTTTCCCAACTTTCTTAAAGCAAACTTATCAATAAAAGATAATGTAGCTCATCATCAAGTTTGACATTCATATTTGCCAATTGATTTATTACGTCTTGAAATTCGTTTAAATGCTCTGCTACAGACTTCTCTCCATCTAATCTTAGTTAAAACAACTTTCGAACAAGAAAAGTCTTATTTGTAGCACTCTTCGACTCATAGGAAGATACCAACTTGTCCCACAAAGTCTTCACAGATTCACAACTAGCCACATGATGGAAGACTGAATCATCAAGATACTGACGAATCAACCCAATTGCCTTCTTGTCCATCTTCTTCCATTTTCACTCTAGATCAAAGGGCTTCTTTCCATCTCCATCAATCGGATCATGAAGATCATTGAAGTACAAACCATCTTCCATCCTAGGTTTCCAAATATCCCAATTTTTTCCATCCAAAATAGCCATCTTCGATAAATAAATCATATCCGACATCTCAATAAATTTTCAAATCCAAAATTTCTCTAAACTTTGCCATGACCTTGCTCTAATACCAATCTGTAGTGAAAAAATTACTTTGCGGAAGCTTTTCCCAATAGATCTTTTATCATCCAAATCACAAATAGATAAATCTGGATAGAAAATAAATGGACATGAAATCAGATATCGATACAAAAGAGATTCCACCCAACCACCCTCTTTATTGATTCACTAAAATTTGGTTACAATTAATCGAACAAAATAAAAGTAAAATACAAATTGAACCAATAACCAAATTGAGAAAGGGAGTCTTGATCTCTATGGCTAAAATTATTGGAGGAGAAGAACAAAGATGGAAGAAGAAAGAATTGGCAATTTCCACACATTTTACACTCTCTCTTCTAGTCTCCATTTATAACATCAATTACTTAATTCCCAAGTTAATATTCGATGGCAAAAAATAAATTGATTAGACAATTAGAGAGAGAAATAAAATGATCAAATATGCCTATTAATTAGGGGAAACAAAATCTTTTCTCTCTTTCGTTTGCATATTTATTACCTTCTATTTTTTGTTTTGTATTACCAAAATTTAACACACTCTTCGTTCATTTTAAAAAACACTGTATGCGTTAGCCTTACTGTTAGGTATACTTTAGAACAATATTATTATCTTCCTCATGCTTTTATAATTTCTCTTTTCGTATTATGCATGATTTCTTTTTCGTATTATTTTCACGTGTTATTACTAAACTAAATATGTTAGAATGTTATGCCTAAAAAATGTTTCATCTATATGTTTCTTTGCTCTCAGACTGTACACCAACATAAAAAATCACTTGGCAGTTTTCATTCAATCTTTCTCAGATTTTTGCTACCTTATTCCCTGTGTTACTACTATTGGTTAGATTTATCATGGTAATTATACATGCATCGTGAATGTGTAAAATATGATGCTTCCTTAAGATTATGCATACTCAATAAGCATGGTGTATGAAACTTCCTAAGTAGGTAAACACAGAAGATATCAATGTAAAGGTTATAATCTGTTGCTTTAACATCTCATAATTTGTTAATTACAAGGTATAGATGTGTGTGATTAATTATATTTACTTACGCTGAAAAGACTAGAGAATGAGATTCATGGGTGCATTGAAGTATGCCTATACGCATGCGTGATTGTTTGGTTATTTGTGTCGATGAACATGGATGCTAAGATCTATTTTCGAGCACGTTCTTTTACTTTCCTAGATTTGTTTTTTGGAGCACATGGTTGCTAGTTTTTATAGTATATGTATCCATAATATCTTGTATGAAATAGCATATTTTCATTTTAATTTCTCTTTTGATATGAGCAAAGTTTCATCATGATGTAATTGGTTTAATAAATAAGAATTATTGCTTGTTCTATTTGATATTTTTGTTATATTTTAGCATAATACATAATGTAGGAAATACTAGTCACTTTGGAAGTTACACGAGATGCATGCTTACTGACAAGAATGATTGTTGCAAACATGTACATCTCCTTGATTTTTTTTGAGACCCAGGATGGGAAACATTCCCAGTCTATAAATAACCATAGGAGCATCTCCAGCTTTATTTAAATATAAAGATTTTAAATAGACTTATTTACTAAGAGGGTAAATAGTAGATTTGGAGATTTCGACGATGAAATCCTTTAAGGGGGGAGAATGTAACACCCCGATATTTTATCGTAAATATAATTAAAAGAAATTAAAACGCATTTGGTACAGTGGTAAAGGCGCATGTTGAATTCCTTAGTGACCAGGGATTAAGTCTCATTGTCGCCCAAAATTTGGAGCGATGTTTTTTTAGCTGGTTTGTTTCCAACAATCTTCCTATGTATTTCAGCGTTGTTTCTGACATGTGGCGGTTTCCCATTCGCTCTAGTGATGTAATAGGATGAGATGGCTAAATTTTATTGGTTGAGTGATGTGTATGGGCTAGAATGGATAACATTAAGTGTATGAAAGAACCAGATTTAATCTAAAATAACCTAATGGATTATATTCACTCAAACAATGTATAAATAAACCATCTAACCTAAACCTAATCTCTTATTCAGTCGTCACCATAATTCTACAGTAAAATTAGTGTGTATTATTCTTCCTCCTTTTCTCTACTAAATAAACAAATCTCTACCAAATTAAATTATCTATATATATTCAAAAAATTTAGGGAATTTAGAAGAATCAAAGGGAGAAATATTAAAGCAAAGCTTTTTCAAATTTATACAAGCTCAAGTGCCAGGTGAGTGAGAATTAATATGAAATAGAAAAATAAAGTAGTTCAATTTCAGTTCTTTTTTGGCACGTTAATATGAATTAATTTCTATTATTAATTGAGAATAAATGTAAATTAGTGCAACTTCTTCTTCTTCTTCCACTTCTCCAATCTAATTCATGTTTGTTTTAAAATATCGGACATATAAATTGTCTATTCACGTTTTATGGCATAAATAAGATTGAAATTTATGTAAATTATTGTATTGTATCTTCTTCTTCCACTTCTCAATTCTAATTCATGTTTGGGTTGAAATTTGGAACAAACAAGTTGTCATTCACGTTTCATGGCATAAATAAGATTGGCTTAATTAAATTGAATTAGAATTGTTATTCAAATTCTAATGGTAGAATAGGTTAGTTGAATAAATTCAGAATATATTACTTTAATAAAATTGTGGTTTTGATTGATATAATTACATAATTTTGAATATGGTTTTGAAACAAAATTTGGAAGTCTAATTGGCATAATTGTTTGTTTCATATGTGGCCTAAAAATGTAAAAGTGGAATTTTGTGTAACTAAATGGTTTGTGGCTATTAGATAAAAAAAATTGTATAGATAAAATCTCTAAAAGGAGAATGTAAATTAGGGTGGAAAAAAATGTAAATTAAATGGACCCTAAAGGCTAGTGTAAATCTATAACAAAATGATATAAAAATTATAGACAAACCAAACGGACTGAATGGACATGAAATTGAAACACCATTTATGTAAGAAAAAGGGAAATTGTGAAATAACCAAATCGGATGTAAAAATGGCCTAAACCAGATTAATGGAAATAAACAATATGTAAACTTTAACGGTAAAATTAATTAATCTCGAAGCGATTTGGTAGGCATACCTTGTAAAGGTCTGGATAGGTGTTTCATGCTGTTAAGAACAAAATATAGTTTTGGTTGTGCGTACTAGGAACAGGCAAGTAGGTTCGTAAGGATGTTTGTTACCTTTCATAGGTTGCTAATACGTAGGATCGATAATATCCGCAATCGTAGATTTCTTCAGGCAGATCAACGCGGATGGAATAGGACATGTGTGCTCCGATGTAGGCTTCTTTAGGCATATCGTTGGAGGATTTTGTGCAGCCGACCCAGCTGTGGGTGCACTTTTGGAGGATTGACACTTTAGGTAGGGACAAGTCCACGTTGGTAACTAAGGAGATAGGAGGATAGGAGTCCAGTTTGGCGGAGCCTGAGCGCAACTTCGGGTCCTGCGAGGTTATTTGAGTCGGTGCCGGTCAGACGTAAGAGGCATTTAGTCACAGTGCACGGGCGAAGAGCACGACTTTCACGCTGTAGCATGTGGATAGGTAAGGACAGCAGGTCCGACAGACCGATGACGTTTAGTATTACTACATGGTTGACTTCCCTAGAGTGGCCATGGACTTTGGCTTCTTAGGAACTGTATCTAAGAAGGATTCACTGCATTATATTATTCACCCTCTGCGATATCCGAGGAAGACCTAGAATTAAACAGTTTTATTCTTTCTGCTTCATCTTACTTCTCATTCAACAGATTTTATGTCTGATCCATTCTTATTTTTCCTATTTTCCCCAAACACAGGAGGGCAGGTGTAGGTTGCAGTTCTTTGCAGCTTGGAGGATCATTGGAGCAGTTGTTATCTTCAGCTTTTGTTTCATGTACTTCGTTTCTCTTTTCCGTACTTTACTCTATATATGGGAAACTGTATTGTGAACTTTGTTATGTTTTATGTTTTAGTAGAGACTACTTGATACTTTTGGTTTCAGAAATATATTTGGGATAATGTTGTTTTTAATGAAGCTGTTTTGCTATTAATTTATAATTAGTGAAAGTTTTCTTCCGCTATAATATTTAAATCATTTTATGCTATTGCCTTAGTCTCTGTGCTATGTTATGGATTTTTATTTCACTCGACTACCCGTGCTTCTAGTCATGTTTGATTTTCGGGGTGCCTAGAGGCGCGGGGTGTTACAGAAACCCTTCAGGTTGCTGCATATATATTTCTTCTTCTAGTTCACCGTTCAAAAATGTAGTTGTCACATCCATTTGGTGTATTTACAAATTTAGTATGGATGCGATTGCAATAAGCATCCTAATTGATATTATTCTACTTACTAGTGAGTATGTATCAAAGTAATCTAGATCTTCCTTCTGTCTAAATCCTTTGACTACAAGTCTTGTTTTATACTTGTCTATTGAGCCATCAGCTTTTAGTTTTTTCTTAAAGATCCATTTGTATCTTAGTGTTTTTGATCCTTTAGGTAGATCTACTAGTTTCCATGTATGGTTGTGCAAAATGGATTCAATTTCACTATTGACGGCTTCCTTCCAATAAGGAGCATCGGGAGATGACATTGCTTGTTGGTATGTTAGAGGTTCATTTTCTACCATATATGCATATAAATCGGGTCCAAAGGTTTTAAAGGTCCTTTGCCATTTGCTCCTTCTTGGTTCCTCTAACTCTGGTTCAACATTAATTTCATGCGTGCTTTGATCAACATTACCCTCGGGATTTTCTGAATCTCTTGCTCTCTTTTGAACAATAGTTTCAATAAAGGTTTTTAGAGGATAAATATGTTAAAAGAATCTAGCATTTCGAAACTCGATAATGGTGCTTTCATGAATGTCATCAATTTTAGATTTATACACCAAAAATTGATATGCACTACTATTATGAGCATACTCAATGAATATGCAATCTATAGTATTTGGTCCAATTTTGACCTTTTTTGTTTTGGTACTTCTACTTTGACAAGGTACCCCCACACTCTTAAGTATTTGTAGGATGGTGTTCTGTCTTTCCACAGTTCATGTGGAGATTTCGAAGTCTTCTTTCGAGGTACTTTATTTAGAATGTGATTAGCAGAAAGTATAGCTTCTCTGCAGAAATTATCTGGTAGACCAGAGCTTATGAGCAAAGCATTCATCATTTCTTTAATGGTACAGTTTTTACGTTCTGCCATACCATTCGATTGAGGGGAATATGGTGTCGCTGTTTGGTGTATGATACCATGTTCGGCGCAGAACTCCTCGAAGGGAAATTCATATTCTCCTCCTCTATCACTTCTTAAAGCTTTTATCTTCTTGTTAAGTAGATTCTCAACTTCTTCTTTATACTGTTTAAACATTTCGAATGCCTCGTCCTTGCTTCTAAGAAGATACACATAAAAGTATCTTGTACAAGTATCAATGAAAGTGATGAAGTACCTTTTTCCTCCTCTAGTTTGGCACATTTTTAAGTCACATACATCTATGTGTATTAAGTCTAAAGGTTCAGTTTCTTTTTCAACATGATGAAATGTGGTTCTAGTCAATTTTGCTTCCGCACAAATTTCAAATTTATAACTTGGATCTATTGAAAACTTAGGTATAAAGTCTAAGTTAATCAATTTTGGTAATGTATCAAAATTAACATGGCCCAATCTGCCATGCCATATATCAGAGGATTCAACGATATAAATAGAAGAATTAATTTTATTATCACAATCCTTTTGTACAACAGTCATTACATTCATTTTAAACAAGCCATCACTCACATATCCTTTCCCTACGTAGACTCCGTTCTTTGAAAAAACAAAGTTATCGGATAAAAATACTAACTTGAAGCCATTCTTGCTGAGTAGTGAACCAAAAACCAAATTCTTTCGAATGTCTAGGATGTGTAAAACATCATTCAGCGTAAGTTCTTTTCGAAAGGTCATCTATAGCACAATTCTGCCTTTTCCATCAACCTTTGATGCAGAGGAATTTCCCATAAATAGTTGTTCTTTTTGTGTCACGGGTTTATAGTTGGAGAACATCCACTTATTGGCGCAGATATGTCTTGTGGCACCAGTGTCCATAAACCAGTCTTTGGAGTTGCCAATTAAGTTGCATTCAGAAATCACCGTAGACAAGTTTAGTTTAGAAACGTCATCAGAGAGTTCCTCGCATTCAGTGATATTTGCTTGTTATTTCTTTTTCTTTGGACCTCGGCTTTCACTAGCCTTTTGTCCTTTCTTCCCGCAATTGTGACAGTTTCCTTTGAACTTCTTTGGTTTCTTTGTGTTCGGATTGTATTCTCGTTTACGTTTGTTGCTTTTCTCAGCCTCTACTACATTCGCCTTAGTCACCATTACATTAGTTGTTTTCTTTTTTGATTTTCTGTTGTCCTCTTCGATCCTGAGTCGAATGACAAGATCTTCCATGGACGTTTCCTTGCGCTTATGTTTCAAATAATTCTTGAAATCTTTCCATGATGGGGGTGGATTTTCTATGGCGGCAGCCACTTGAAATGATTCGCTTAATGACATTCCTTCATCATCGATTTCATGTATTATCACCTGCAACTCCTGGATTTGACTGATAATGGTCTTAGCATCTACCATTTTGAAGTCGAGGAACTTTCCGACAATGAATTTTTTCATTTCAGCATCTTCTGTTTTATAATTTTTGTCTAGAGAAGCCCAGAGTAGTTTCAAAGTCTTCACTGTGCAATACACATTGTACAAACTGTTATCCGGTCCATTTAATATGTAATTTTTGCATATGAAGTACGTACTATTCCATATGTTGAGTGCTGCGAGGTTGAGTGTAGTCAGATAAAACAACATTTTCTATTGCCGGCGTTTGAAATCCTCTCCAGTAAATTTCTCTGGCCTCTCACCATGTGACAAAGCTACAGTGGTTGTTGGGACCATCGTTCTATTTTTAGTGGTGGCCATAGTCAGTTTTGTTGCCGAGGTGTTACTGTCTTGAGCCATTGTCTGTGATACAGTGACCCTAATTAGTGACAGACAAACCAATTGCAAGTAAATTGCAAACAAATTGCAAGCAGGTAATTGTAGACAAACAAATAGCAAAGAATTTGCAAACAAATAATTATGTTTCTAGATTGTTACCTGCAATACTTCGATCAATGAACGTAAAAAATAGAACTTACCGTAGTGGTAGTCTGTACAGTTGAATAGGGTGTCCGAGTGCAGTAATAATACTGTTTTCTAGAAACAGAATTGCTTCCTCAATGGCGCGAAAGGGATCTCTAGCAACTGTTTTCCAAGATGAAACATGCCAATCTCTACAAGGCTACACTGACGATTGTAGAGCAACAACGAACTCAAGAGAGTGTTTAAGAACAGAGTTTGGAGGAGAAAGAAAATGCAGAAAAATATTCAGTATGGCCTGCTCTATTGTCTCTCTTCATTACATAGTAATTATACTAGGGACCACATAGTACTATATAAACACATGATGTTTATTATATTCTACTAGGTGGGACTATTCATCTTTCAAGGCATTTAATGCCTCACACTTTTCAATGCAAATCCTATTAAACTATTCATTCAATTCCAACATATCTTTCTTTGTATCCAAACGTGTCATCTACTGTCTGTTTTGGTTATCCACCTCTTCCAAGCTGCATAGCAAAAAATGCTAGAGTACCTGTTTTTGTAGAAAGTATGTCAATAATATATTGTAGGACATTATTTTCTGTGATCACTAGTTGCTCATTACCACCTTTTAACGATTTAGATAGTTAAATCCGTAGCAATTACCAACTGTGAAGAACAAGTTGTTTATAATGTACTTTTTTTGAAAATATTTCATATCCAAAAATTATGGTATTCTTGTTACAAGATACGTTATTACGTTTATTAGTTGTTTTACAAACACATCATTTCTGCTAATAATCAGTTAAATTTTTTGAGACAGCCACTGTTCTGAACGGACTAGAGTACGACAAATGATGTAAAAGGATTTATTTTAATGACAATTAGGCCCACGTCCTTGTAATTAAACTTAGTCCACGTAAAATCCTCCCGTTTGAGAACTTATATTTCCGATCCCTATTTTTATTTCTTGGATAAATTTATTCCATAAATACCCCTGTTTACATGTCGCGCTAATTTTAATGGTGGTTGTGATTTCGATTGCAAGTTTTTAATTCTGATTCAGTTCGATCATTGTTTTAAGATATTATTTCGGAATCATGGCTTTATCTTCTTCCATGTAAAATATTGTTTGGATTTGTAATCGATTTTGTTTGTTTTTAATTGATATTGCGATATTGGTTTATAATTTTGTTATTTTTGTTTCGTTAGTTTTTTTGTTTTTTAAAGTAAATGAAAATTAAAAGTATTCTATTGTTTATTTTATCTGAAAAATTAATGCGTGTGTATAGGGTACTGTTCGATGATATTTTTTTAGCTTTGATTAAGTTCAGATTTGTCTGGAATTATTGTAGGTATTTTACATATTTGTCCGCAAATAATTTGAATATGTATGGTGAAAATGGTACAAATTACTAATAGTTGCTGATTTATCAATTTTTTTTACAATTATTGCATACATATTAGCAAGTAATGTTCGTATTTCACTGTATTTGATTAAGCTCAGACTTCTGCTTATTTATCTGCTTTTTTTTTAGAAATATTGCTTACATATCAGCAAATGATATTGCTTACGTATTAGCATATTATTTTTATGTGCTAATTTGTCTGCAATTTTTTAAAATTATTGCTTACATATCAGCATATAATATATATATCCTGGGTTTTTTATTTATTTTTTTGTAATTGTAATTATGTTTTTTTTTAAATTAAAGTGTTCCTGGTGATGCTGGAGTGCTTGTGCTATTGAAGTTTGGATATGATAGCTTTTCGTTACGTCTTCAATTTGATAGTTCAGTTGTTATGGTAAATGGACAGAATTGAGTTCATTGTCATTTGAATTATACTATGTTAGAGATGGATTGAGAAGGAATATTGAAACTAATTTTGATCTTCAATCTATTTTGTTGTTGGCTGCTCATAACCGTGAGGATTACTTTGTTATTTTTGTTGATGTTGTTCCTACTAGTTTTTCAGCAACCAATATTAGGTCAGATGTTGTTTCTTGTAGTAGTGATTCCTCATTTGTTAGTACCGGTGATTCTAATATTCAATTCAAGCAGTTATTGAGAAATGATTTCAATCAATTTGTTTTTACGGGTGTTGGTCAACAATTTCCAGGCGGTGTTACTGAATTTAGGCTCAATTTGATGATATATAGTATTAAGACTGTGTATAAGCTTGATTTTGTTAAGAATGATAAGGAAAGAGTTATAGCTGTTTGTTCTCGAACAAAATGTACTTTAACGATTCATGCTTCTCTCAAGTTTAATCTTCCTGGCTATTTTGTTTTTAAGAGATTTCATCCTGAACATACTTATGATGTTGGAATTCATGATATTAATGATCCTCATGTTTCAAGTAAATTGATTAAGTTGTTGGTTTACGATCATATTCAAGCTAATCCGTTAATGAAGACAAAGGACATTATTAACCTATTTCAAACTGAGTATAATATCATTTTGAAGTATTATTTTGCGTATAGTGGGAAGAGATTGGCTTTAGAAGATTTACATGGAAGTGATATGATGTCTTATCACCATTTGAAGTCTTTTTGTGATGCTGTACTCGAAACTAATCCTGGTAGTAAAGTAGTTTTGGAGTATAATGCTGATACTCGTCAATTTGAGAGGGTTTTTATTGGTTTTGAAGCTTGTGCACATGGTTTTTAATTTTGTCGGCCTTTAATATTTGTTGATGCTACTTTTATGAAGGGTAGAGCTCAAGGTTGTTTGATGGCTACTACTGGTAAAAATGGCAATGAAGGTATGTTGTTTGTTTGTAGATTAATATATAATTGCATCAATATCTGCAATAATTACTATTTGTCGCTGCAACATCAGCATTTATTAAAAAGAAAATAATATCGTACTAATAGAAATCATTATAGAAACTGAAGTAATTTTACATAAAAAATTGCTAAAAAGTCTGAAATATTTTTGATTTAGTGAAATATTGTTCTGCAATAATATTTGGCAATAGTTGTAGTTCTGTCTGCACCTTTTCAACATAAGTGCATAGTATTGTGCAATTTATTCAGTTATTTACATATTTGTTGTTTTATCAGGTTTTTTCTATAGCAGTTGTAATTGTGTCTAGTGAAGATGAAAATAATTGGATTTGGTATTGTTAACAGCTTAAAGATTTTTTGTAAGATGATAGTAGAAAGTTTGTTTTCATTTCTGACTGTCATCCTGGTATTCTTGTTGCTATTCCCAAAGTGTTTCCAAATTCAGTTCATGGTTCCTGTTTTTATCATTTAAACAATAATTTAAAAGTTGCTTTAAAATCTGAATTTCCCAAATCAAAAAAGAAATGGTTGATAGATTTGTTTGGACGTGTTGCATATTCTTATAATTTGGATGATTTCAATGTTGCATTGAAGAATTTTAAAGATGTCGGTGGTTCTACTGTGGCAAACTTTTTGAATGAAATTCCCTTTGAGAAGTTTGCTAATGTTTTTTTCCCTGCTTGTCGTTATGGTGAAATGTCATTAAATTGTTCAAAGAGTTTCAATAAATGGATTTTGGAAGAAAGATATTTACCAATCACAGCATGCTTGGATAACATTAGAGTTAAGTTAATGAAGCTAATTTCTGATCGTCGAGATCTTGCTAATAGTTGGAATAGTGTTGTATGTCCGGTGAATGAAAATCGTTTGAAAAGTCTTCATTTGGAAGGAGCTTCGTGGTTTGTTATAAAATCAAGTGAACATGTGTTTGAAGTTCATTCTCCTGTTCGTCAATCTGTTAATTTAAATAATCGGATTTGTTTTTGTAATTTGTGGCAAATATATGGTTTTCCTTGTGCTCATGCTGTTAGATGTATTTTGAGTTGTGGAAAGTTAAATGTTTATGATTACATTGAAGATTATTTCAAAGTTGTTTATTTTCGATCGGCATATTCTCATCCAATCAATCCTATTATAAACTTTGTGAAAGAAGATGTTTTGATTGAAGATGTTGCTGTAGCACCTCCTAAAGGTAGAAGAATGCCTGGTCGACCATCATCATCTAAGAGGATAAAATCTGCTGGTGAAATTTCCACTACAACAAAAGAGGCATATTACAACAGTGGAACACAGTTGTAAAAGATATATTACAACGGTGGAACTACAGTCGTATTTTAAGAAGTTGTAAAAGACTATCAATTTTTTACAACTGTGTTCTTTAGTTGAATATAACCGTTGTGATATTGTATATTACAACTGTTTCTTACCCTTGCAAATAACCATTTTACAGCTGTTGGTATGACAACTACGTGGCCACCGTTGTAGTTATCCCTACTACAACTGTTATACGCAGTTGCAGTTTAGTATGTTCCGCGACCTCCTCCACAGTTGTAATATACTTTAATTACAACCACATCAATTGCAATTTAAACCCAAAAATATAATTGCATGCACCATTTAATAATTTACCAAAACTATAAATATACATAACTGAATCAAATTCATTCATAAATATTAATATTTATATAGTTCTAACAAAACACAATACATACCAAATAAAACAATCTAAAGTATTCGTTCACATCACCAAATAAAACAGTACTAACACAACATTCTCACATAACCATTCCAAAATAGGATACAACACAAAAATACATAAGAAAGATAAAGTTTTGTATCGCAAAACACATACCCTAAGGAAATACACTAGTCGAAGGCAACGAAGTCTTTATGCCAAGCCACGGTCGATCTGCTATTGCTGGGCTCAACCACATCCATTCATGGACCTACGATAGTCTGCCTTCTGCAGCTTCTTCAGTTGTCGTCGCCTGGGTATTAACCCTGCTTGCAATGGGGTGAGCCATAATAAGTCTACAAATAAATCCTATCATAAATAGATACAATGTTTGCACTTTTTAGTGTTCAAGAATAAGACAATAGCTAAAAAAAGCTGTTTTTGCTTGGGTTGCAGTTTGGCTTGGAGAGAAATTGACATTGGGGGAAGAAACACACGACTGGTAAGTTATATACTCAACACTTTCATTCTTTGCAAGTTCAATGCATGGGCTAAAAATCACCTTTGAGTGAACTCTCTTATTTCATGATCTAATGGGACAAATCCACGAGTGAACTGCATCGGCTTTTTTTTATATGGGAAAAGAAACCCAATTGACTAGAAGATCCAATTTTAACACATATCTACCTTAAGCCTTAATCATATATCTAGATAAGTCAAAAATTACTGTATTCAACGTTTAGTTTTGTCATGTTATGATTAGCTAGGTATTTGATTTTACTGGATCAATGATATATAAATGGTGGAAATATGTTTGCAGAGAGTGATGGAAGCGTTCTCAATTATACTTTCATTGACGCAACTCATCTACATTCTTGCCAAGTCTTCATGGCTAAAGTCCTTATTCGAACATAAGTGCAGTTGGGCTCCCAAAAGGAGAAGGAGACAGCATTGTGAAAGGGCAGCGTTGCAAGAGAAAACGGCCTATCACTACAGTAAAAATGGTCCATATAAGATGAAGGAAAATACGACTCTACTACAATGCATCTGTTTCAAAATTTGCTTACTGATCAAAAGATGGAGGTGAAATGGATACCTGATGTTAACGCTAAAAAGTGAACGCTAACACCCGGTGTGTGTAGTTGAATTGTGAAAGCACCACCCGTGTGACGGGAACAAGAAGTAAGCAGTAAAATAGCGAAAAAGTGGTAAAAGACGGCAGTTTATAGTGGTTCGGCTTGAGATCGAGCCTACGTCCACTTTGAATCTCTTTATTACTGAATCCGGTTACAAGACGATACAATACACTTATGAAAACAATACAATTTGATCACAAAGACAATCTCGACTACTAGCTCAAACTTCGATGATGAAACTTGATGAATCCGTGTTGGATGTAGGAAATTTCTCTCGAAGCTTGTTGTAGTGTCTCGAATGTTTGAAGATCTTCAATTGTCGAATGAGTTGAGAGTTCGGCAGAGTAACGACGCTTCAAGAAATGATCAGCCAAAAGTCCTCCACTTGTTGAAGTTTGGGGGGTATTTATAGGGTAGAATTTGAACAGGGAATTTTTGCTCAAGTCTTAAGTCGTGGCCGACTTACAGTAAGTCGTAGGTTCTAAGTCGGCGACGAGATAGGAGCACTTGCATTAGTTACTCCTGAATATCTTCAGGACGAGTTGTTTGGTTCAAAGTCACAAGTCGGCAGCGACTTATCATAAGTCGTAGGTCGGCAACGACTTGCTTTGACTTGCTAAGTCATTCGTTAACTCAAGTTGTTAACTCCTTAGGTCGGTAAGTGTCTTAAACCGGCCCTGTAGCTAAGTCGGAGCTTTTTTAGGTCATAGACTTCCTTAAGTCGTAACCGGTTAAATCGGACTTTCTTAAGTCGGTCAACTACTAAGTCGGTCCATACCTTATGTCGCAGACTTCCTTAAGTCGTAACCCATTGAGTCGGTCCTGTAGCTTAAGTCGTATATTGCCTTAGGTCGGAACCTTCCTTAACTCGTAAACCGTTAAGTCGGACCATTCCTTAAGTCGGAGCCTGTTGAGTCGTAGGCCTCTTTAAGTCGGTCCTTGTCTTAAGTCGCTTATTTTCCAACTCGTTAGGTCGCGAATCGAAAGAGGGTTAACACCTGAGAAGCTTGGTAAGGATGCGATTGGGAAGCTGCAAAGAAGCTATCTCAAGAAATCAGGCTCATCATTCATCAACGTCAGCAAACTCCATGTGACGGCAATTCCCAGGCAAACAACACCTAAATCAATGAAACAAGCAGTGTCCACATATTCATCACCTCAGTTTCTATTCAGTATTATAATCACCTCAGCATTTTGGCAACATGCTTCTTCAACCGTCATAGATGCGCACAAGTCCCTTCCTTTGCTTCTGTCTTTCCATTCTCATTTAGGCAATTCATCAAACAAATTACATGCATCTTCTTCTCTACTCGTATCCATCTAAAAAAAGACACATAAAGATCTATGTTAACGATAACAAAAAGGTGCAAAAATTCAGTTCAATTCCAATAACACTTATTTCCATACTTTACCTGATTATATTCAGATTGTGATTGGAAGCTCAATGTTGCAAACAAAAAGAACAATGGCTCTTCCCCATATTTAGGGAGAGAGAAAAAAATTGTTTGACGGATGCTCGCTCAACCTCTTCCAGCAAAACCAGAAACCGCTTGAGCAGCACCACTAGCCATTTCATCAACCTTCTTAACGCCAGGCAAGTCAGCCATGCCAATGCTCGCAAGCATCTCCAGTGTCTCTTTATCTACCAGAATATGGTCAACCTTGATCTCAGACTCGTCTGGCACGAAATCCATCCTCCTCTCTCTTTCCTCCTCCTAAAGCTTCAACGATATCCCACGCACCGTCCTTTCTGGATCCTGCGCATCAGATGGGTTGAGAAACCAACGATATTGTTGCGGAGGCGCTTTGACGGGATGATGGCCACTTCTTCCAAAATCTTCTTGTTTGTGTGGAAATCCAGTGTCATGCGCGAATAGTAACGCTCGATTACTTGGCGCGATGACTTCTTAACTGTTTGTGTGTGAACACGACCCATCTTGCTTCTTCTTAATTTCCTCTAGGTTTACAGTAGCTAAACTATGAAGGTGTCCGTGTTGATAGTAGGGAAACAAAATTTGTTTTCAGTATGGAATCCGATGTTGAGATTTAATCGATGATTAAAAGCAGGAATACGAAGAAGAAAGGTTTGAGGCGGCTATGTTTTGGTAAAGGTAGGATAAGGGTTTACTTAGATAAGTGTTGGTGGGAAATTTTTCGTACATTGGAAAAAATTTGTACAATGGAGGCAAAACTTTCGTTATGTGGAGCCAAGATTTTCGAACTGCGGAGCCAAAAATTTTCTTATTAACAAGTATTAATCATTAATTATAAATTACAAATTATCGATTATTATAATATTATAAATAATTGTAAACACATTCAAAAGTGAGCGGTTGTTGGGACACAAAATTAAAAATAAAATTTGACATAACAAATATAGATCGTTAGATCATTTTGTCTTTACATGAGTCATTGATTAATGTAATATAAATTTAAAAATACTTAAAACAAAATAAAAACAATAATATTATTAATTATTAGTGAAAAATAATTAATTAATTCATATAAATATTTATTTCATATACAAATTGTTAATTAATTCATAATTATTCATTAGTATTTCATAATTTCAAATTAATTATTAAATAGTGATTATTAATATTACAGTTAGCAAACAAAAAAAATTGTAATATATATGTATTACAGCTGAAAAAAGAGTTGTTAAAATATGAATCAATTACAACTTACAAAAGGAAAAGTTGTAATAGTCATCTATTACAACTTGCAAAAAAGAAAAGTTGTTAAAAATAGGCATCTATTACAACTGAAAAAAAAATTGTTGTAATAGGCATCTATTACAACTAGGAAAAATAAAAAAGTTGTTAAAAATAAGTTTATTACAACTTTCTGAAAAAAAGAGTTGTAAAAAACCTCTATTACAACTGGCATTTTATGACAGTTGTAAAAAAAACATTTATTACAACTGGCATTTTATGACAGTTGTAAAAATACAGTTGTAATATGGTCGTTTTGTTGTAGTGTTCAAAGACTATTAGATGTAGTATGTGCAAGAAGTTGGGTCATAATAAAAGGACTTGTTTACTGAAACAAATGTAGTTTTTTCTTTTCTTTGGGAAAGCTAAAATGTATGGAGTTGAGTTTATGTTTTTCTTATTCATGTTAATCGTATTTTCTTTGTACTTAGGTTTGATGTTTAATGTTTGTAATGTATTAATTGTGGTATGCTTCTATTATTCATTGTTGTAGTGTTTTCTGCAATTATTACGATTAATTGTATATATTCATGCAGTTTTTCTGAATTTTTGTAACTGTTTATCCCTCTTTTCTGAATACTTCTTTTTATATGAAGATGATATTTGTATAATTGTCTGGCATGAAATAAATAAGGTATATCCATAAGTATGTGCAATTTTTGTTAATAATTGTGGAGGTATCTACAATTATCTATTTTTTGTGTTGACATTTCTGCAATTATTTGGTGCAAGAATTTCGATTATCTAAATATTTGTGGAGCTATCTGTAGATATATGCTTTTATTGCTGAATTTCTACAACTATTTGGTGTATTAATTTGGAATAGCTAAATATTTGTGCAGATATCTGCAGATATCTGCTTTTATTGCTGTCATTTCTGCAATTATTATGAGCAAGAATTTGATGAAATAAATATTTTTGGAGATATCTACAGATATGTGTTTTTATTGCTGACATATCTGCAATTATTCTGAGCAAGAATTTGGAATAACTAAATATTTATGGAGAAATCTGGTGATATGTGTTTTTATTACTGACAATTCTGCAATTATTATGAATAGCTGTAATTTGCTTTAGTATTTTGATAACTGAATTCAATTGTAAGAAACTTATATATATATATATATATATTTTGACAATAAACTCTAATATTTTGTTAACACGGTAATATCGTCTTCCAACTACATAAGTTTAGCAAAATATGTAAAACATTACAGTTTGATACATCAAATATTTTGGTTTGCTTCAGAAAGTAAAAACTTCTGTGTCAAGCTTTCTTCTAAGCTCCAACTATAAGGTTTGCAAGAAAGAATTTGATGTGCCAATTCAGCTCTTTGTAAATCCATAGCTTCATATGTGAATTCAAGGTCATCATTGTTGATTTCTTTGCTTTCACTTCTTTGTTTCATAATGTTCATTACAAACATGCCACAGTCAACTCTACGATGATTGACAAATATGGAAATATTCTTTGTTAGAATAAATATTCTATAATATGGAAATATTTGTACATTTTTTTCTGTCGTTCATTTACGAATCATAACGTTGTTGTGGGCTGTTAGCGAAAGTGATTTGCTTTGATGGTTCATGCTTTGCTTTTTCCAATTTCTTTAGTAAGGCTGTGATATAAACTCTCTGTAAAGAAAAACAAAGATTTTGTTAAACAGTTTATTCTTCTCTGATTTATTCAATTTTTAATTTACATACTAGCTTTCTTGCTGCCTTTTGATGTTCTCCTTCGTGTCGTGGTTTTATGGAATCATAGTGAATCCATATTCTATCTTGTTTAATAAGCTCCAAGAGTGTAAAATGTGAATTTTGGTGGATAGGGAAGAACATTTTATTGCAATTTGCAAAAAATTTAGCTACTACATTATCAATTAGGGCTTGGGTTACATTCTTCGAATTGTTCAGTAGAAATGTCTGTAGGAGAATATATAAGAAATTGAATTTATGAATATTTAAACAAATTATTCACTAGAAGATTATAAAACTTACAGCAGCATAAACTTTGAAGTACATGTTTTCTGCATGAACTTTATGCAATTCATGTGAGTACCAGTCAATGATCTAAAAAAATTATTATAAGGGAATAGTGATAGTATATTATTGATAGAAGACTATAATATGTTTTGCAGAAAAAACAATAAGTTCATGGAATATTGCATAAAAACAACAGGTTTGATGAAATGTTGCTGAAAAATCTGCAGATAAATGTGTTTGTTTCAAATAAATGGAATTTCGCTGAGAAAACCATAAGTTTAAAGAAATGTTGCTGATAAATATGCAGATAAATGGGGTTGTTGCAGATAAATGGGTTTTTGCAAATAAAACGACAAGTGTAGTGAAATGTTGCTGATAAATTTGCAAATAAATGGAATTTTTGAGTAAAGTTCTACCTGGCCTTCAAGAAATCTTCCTATAATTAGTTCACCAAGTGCTGTTCCAGTTAAAATTATGTCATCGTCTCCATTTAAGTATGCACTTTTGTTGTGATATAATGACCAATATTACTAAATTTTTGCATTTTTCAGATATTTGGTGATATGTCAGTAGCAAATTTAAATAAATACTTTTATTTGAGCAATTATTGGATACTTGGCTATTTAAAGAATTATACAGTTTTACCCGAGGTCGGAGTTATTAAAAAAGTCCTCGAGCAACTTTATTTTTTCTTCGGATAGACTTCGTACATTTGACCTTTTTCTGGCATTTATCTTTGTACTGGTAGATAATTCAGTTGATCTAGGTTCAGATTCGTATTCTTCAACTATTATTGGTAGGATTTGTACTTGCTTTTTTTCCTTTTTTGCTTTCTTTTCAGTTTGGAAATCCACTTCTTCAACTGATTTACGCCTTTTTTTTGCTTTTCAATTTCCAATGTTTTCTCTTTGATTTCTTCAGTTTTTTTTCTTCTGAAGTAGATATTTCATCTTCTGCTTGTTTGCCCTATAGCTGTGTATACTTTTGAATGCTTTCACCTGAAATTAATTTGAATGTTGGTTAATATTTCATGATTGGTTTTCAGAATACAATTTTTGTGATTTGATTGTTTTCAAGTTTTTCAACTTCTGTAAGTCTGCATTTTTGTTTAATATTTCTGTTTTAAAATACAGTATTAGTTTGATTTTCTATTTCCTCGTTGCTTTGAGCCGAAATATATATTTTCAATTGAAAATTTTACTGTTTCTGTAATGATAATGAATTTAATTTGTAATTTTGTGAATAATTATGAAAAAGTGAAGAATATGCTGCAATTTACAACATTTGTTGCATTAATATATGAAATTATTCTTCGACAGTGTATTTTTAATATAATAAGAATATTTGCGGATATATCAACAAATATGTTAAATTTTTACAGTCTGGTTGAAAAACTATAATTATTCAAAGCATTACCAAATGAAGGATCTTGTTCAATTGCTTTATCTTCCTCAACTATTTTTGTTTCTTCACCATCTTCTGGATCTTTCTGTTTTGCTTCAAAATTTAATTTTTTTCCCCATTACCAACAACTTTTTCTTTTTGTTCTTCTTTTTCTTCATCTTTATCTTTCTCCATTAGCTGAGATTCATCTTCAACAGTTTTGTCTTCAGTTTGAATATCAGTTAAATTTTCATTTTCTTCTATCCTTTGAGCTGAAATATATTTTTCCAATCAACTCTTTAGTATTTTTGACATAGTTATGGATTTTATGTGTTATGTTATAATGTATTATGTAAAAAATGAAGACTGTGCTGCACTTTTTAATAATTATTGCAATGATATCTGCATTTATTCTTTAAAAATGCTTTTTTCATTTAGTAAGAATATTTGCAGATACATCATCAAATATTTTAAATTTTTACATTCTTGTTGGAAAACAATATATTATTGAAAGTATTACCAGATGACGTATTCTCTTCTATTTCATGTCGATCATCAATTTCTCCAATTTTTCAATACCCTCATTGAACTTTTCATTGATATGCTGCTCCATCTGCTCAGCTTCTTGTCTTCTATACAAATCTTCAACATTTTGATAGCGGTTAGCACGTCTCGGAGGCATGATCATTAAAACAATCTCATTTTCGTCTCTGATTTGGCTCTGATACCAATTGACGCAGCTTTGACTAGGCTCGAACAGTTTTGATACCAAACTATCGCAACCTATCCAGGATCTTCCTCACGAAATGCTGATTTCGTGTCAAATAAACCGATAGAACGATAAATGCTCAATTCCGTTGATCGTGATGATGCCGGAATCTAACTATCTCCAACCCGTTGACCTCGCAAGATATCGTGTTGAAAGATCTACAATTCGATCGTTGATCACTCGTAAGTGATACCGAGAATTGGCTTCAAATTCGTTGATTCGCTCACGAATAACCCGAAGATGGAAAGAAGAAGGAGATCACACTCAACTTCCAACAATGGTGGCCAAAGCTCACACACAAATTTATTTTCAAAATCAACCAGTTTTACAAATGACAACACACCCCTATATATAGGAAATTACAACACACACATGCGACTCACGACTTAACTCAACACATACGACTTAAGTTCACCAAACGACTTAACATCATACAAGTTACAACATCATACGACATAACAACAATGCGACATACGAGTTACACCATTATACGACTTAACAACAATGCGACTTAACAACAATGCGACATAAGAAGATAGCACAGCTTCAGGAACGACTTAAGCGACATAAGGAAAATGCCATAGTTCGAACGACTTAAAGAGTGCGGCATAAGTGAGGCAGAGGCGGCATAGCGACATAAGAGAGATGCGGCATAAGTGAGGCAGAGGCGGCATAGCTACATAAGAGAGATGCGGCACAACGACATAAGAGAAATGCATAGCTGAACGACTTACAGGATGAGCGACTTATAGGATGAGCGACTTATATGATGAGCGACTCAAGGCAGGCGACATAACTCGCTATGTCGAGTTTGTTCCGTATCATGGTGCGCTGCATCATCCTCCTCTGGTTGAAAAGAATTCGACCCCGAATTCACACTTTCCTCTTCTTCGGCATGCTTATTCTCATGATATGGAATCAAATGTTTGACGTTGAAAACGCCAGCAATATGGATATGATCTGGCAATCTTAATCGATAAGCATTCTCATTAATCTTCTTTACGATTTCCAAAGGGCCAATCTTTCTAGCAGCCAGTTTGTTGTAAGTACCAATAGGAAATCGATCCTTAGTCAATACTGCATATACAAAATCTCCTTCTTTGAACTCAACATTTCATCGCTTAATATCTGCGGATTGCTTATATTTCTCATTCGCCTTAAGCAATCGTTCATGCACGACCTTGTGGCACTCTTGCAATTCATTCACAAAATCACTAGCTCGTTTGATCACTCCTTTCTACTGTGGTACTGTAGATAAATCACTACAAGAAAACTAGCCTTTAGTTGCATAAATTGGTGGCATTTATTTGTGAATGCAACTAAAAAATTTCACCCTATAGTCAAATCACGGCAAAAATTATTTTACCTTTCGCGCCTTACCAAAATCTTTCCGCCTAAGTCTAATAAACGTAACCGGTACATTCCCATTAAATTATCTAACACTTATAAATTTTCTAAACCTAAGGAACAAAATTTCCCAAATCACTTCAAAATAATTTCCCAAATCGCTTTTTGATTCAACCGTTCCTCTCCACATCACTCATCTCCACATCGTCGTTTGTTCTCATCGTTGCATCTACTCCTCTCCATATCATCGTGGTAGCTCTTTAGCACGATTTTCTCCTCGTGGTGCCCTAAATAGGTACATTTAGGTTGAATTTTATAAATTGATTTTCTAATTGTGATTAAAGCTTGCGCATAAAATTGTTTATGATTATTTCTGGTTGTTCGTTATGTTTACTATTCTATTGATACTGCAAGTTATTATAGATTATATTGCAAGTTATTTTGTGATTGTTTGTGATTACTGTAGGTTTTATTTTGTGATTGTTTGTGATTACTGTAGGTTTTATTTTGTGATTGTTTGTGATTACATCTTAGAATGTAATTGTACAGTTTATTGTTTTGATATTTTCAATAAAAAATAGAATTTTTACTGAGAAATTTTGTGATTGTTTGCATTGTAATTACTACAAGGGTATCTCAGTTATTTTGTGATTACTGACGTCATTACTACAAGGGTAGCTCAGTTATTTTGTGATTGTTTGCACTGTGATTTATTAGTTAACGAAACCGGATGAGCAATCTATTACTGGTTGGAAACATGTGTTTTTCTGGTTCTACAAATAGTAAAATTTGATAGAAATGATATAATACTACTTAATAAAGAAAGCAATTTGTCTGCCTTTTATTTTACAAGGAAATAACAAATACAAATATGTATTACCATATATTCATTCACAGTTTGGACCTTGTACACCATTTCTGTTCCTCAAAAGTTATAGGTACTTTCATAAACTTCAATGCCAAGAAAAGCTTTCACTCATGAAAGCTTTTCTTGCTTAGTTCTTAAAATAAATCATTCAACATAGCTAGGAGAACAATTTTTAATGCAAAAAGAAATAAAATGATACTGTCAAGTAAACCTTAGTAGTGGTTGTCTTTGTAATGTGGACCTTAGTGATGGACAAGTAGAGCTATATGGATGCAACAACTAATAATACAAGCAACCAATGTTAACACACACTTATAAAATTCATACTAACATCTTTGGTATTTTTGAAATAAAAATAAAGGATGTGTCCATATATATTTTGTAGTAACAGCAAACTCTCAGTAATTTTAATCAACTTTAGGCTTAATTGATCTAAATCAGTTAACTTCAGAACATTTTTATTAGCACATACATATCACAATACATGCATTAAAGAGTGTTAACTTTACTTTTTTTTTATCGAACCCAGATTTTCTCTACTGTCAGTACTTCAAGTCAATGTTTAAGTGTGTGTCTTTTGTGGATCATTTTTCTGCAAATGCACAAATAATGTTTCATGTCAATGTTTATGCTCAGCGTTCAAGGACTAAAAAGGAATTTGAAACCATTCTATGGTCACATTCCCATCTTAAATATTATCTATACATAGAAAGGGAAACTTGATATCAAAAATTTCATAATGAAGGACTAATTAGCTATAAATTCACTACGATAGCCTGAATATATTGGTGTTGTGTTGTTTTTATAATAGAATATCATTTTTGAAACTAGTTTTTTTTCTAGAAAATGTTGGATTTGATTGGGTTCATGTTTGATAACTAGACACACTAAGATTGCACTGACAGTCAAATCACCTTTCTTCAAAACCTTGCACTAATATATCGATTACAAAACATAACTAAATGAAACAACAATAGAAAAATACTTAGAAGAAACAACAATTACCTAATTATAAAATGTATTACCGAATTATAAAATACACTTGCTGATGTGATATTCTACTATTTCAGTATTATTTTCACGAGCTTGAAATATTTTCTTAGTTTCAGACTAGAAATTTGAAAGATAATATTTTGATTTTTAAACATTCATATATTTTCCAACCAGTACGACTTCATTTAAGGCAGTATGGAAGATCCACACCCGCTCGCAAATGTATGGATTACTCATGTTTAATATGTTCTTTTTATATGCAATTTTAATTACCATTTGCTGAATGGCTTCACATTTTTGCGCATTCATAATATAAATAATTTTTCGGCAGATGCGTTTACATGGTCACATGGAGTTATCTCACTGATACATATCTATATGCGTTATATTTTCAGCAAATGCGTCATAATTTCAGTCACCAAACGAAGAAAAACAAATCTATGTAACCTTGTGAACGAGGTTTGATTCATGTGTGCAGTATCCTAAAAATAAAAACTATCTCTGTTATTTCATTCACTGCAGCACATGATATCTCTGTTATTATTCATTTTATGTGGTTTATTGTAGTTTATTATCCTTACTATGGGCGTGTTACCAATGTTCCAGATAGTGCATTATTTATAAGATGCTTGGATGTTTTTTTGGGTAATAACTTCAACGTCTAGTTATTTTTTTGATTACAACAGATAACCAATTTATACGTCAAAGATTGGAAACTTATTTGCCTGCATATGTCAAAAATGGAAAAAGACTGGGTTTTTTTAAGCAGGTGATAAAACCATGATTAACTTAATATGTATTTTGAGAATTATAACATATAATCTAATATTAAAACTCAATTTTTTTTATTTGTTTTACTTTTTTCATAGAACTAGTATAGAGTACCGACAAGGAGCAATGAATTTTGTGAATGCTACAAAGAGGAATGCAAGAAGTGTAGAAAAAAATTTATGCCCTTGCAAGGATTGTCGGAATCTTAGTCATCATGATGAACAAATCATCATTGAACATTTAATTATAAAAGGAATGGATCCTAAATACATGGGTGGTCTATGGTTTAACCATGGTGAAGAGATAAATGTAGAGAAGAAAACAAATACGTTTGATGTATATGATCTATTCAAGATGATTCACTATGAAGATGAAGATTTTTTGAATCAAGATTTTTTTGATGATGATAAAGACAATGTTAATTCTCAAAGAAAAGAGGATGAGTTACTCAAGAACTTGGAAGATGCAGAAACTCCATTATATCCTGGTTGCATAGATCACACAAAATTATCTGCTATCACCGTCTTGTATAATCTTAAATGTGAGACTGACTTGTCTGATAGTGGGTTTGATAAGCTTTTAACTGTGCAACATTTATTTCTGCCGAAGGATAACGTGCTTCCAAAAAACTTATATGAAGTAAAGAAATTTCTTAGAGCATTCGACATGGGTTTTGAAAAGATACATGCTTGTGAGAATGACTGTTGCCTTTACAGAAAAGAATACAAAGATTTAGAAAGTTGTCCAAAATGTGGTTCTTCAAGATGGAAGAAAAATCAAGATATTGAAGAGGTTATACAAGGTATTCCAGTTAAAGTATTGAGATACTTTCCAATAATTCTGAGATTTAGAAGAATGTATAGATCTCAAAAGATGGTAGAAGATTTAAGATGGCATTTTAATAATACAAGCAACGATGGAAAAATGCGTCATCCCCTGGATTCTACGACATGGAAAATGGTGGATGAAAAGTATAAATCTTTTTCATCTGATCCACGCAATCTTAGGCTTGGCCTTGCTACAGATGGATTCAATCCATTTTCCATGTTGAGTTTGAAATATAGTTGCTGGCCGGTGATGCTTGTGACATACAATCTCTCGCCTATGTTGTGTATGAAGAAGGAAAATATTATGTTAACTTTACTTATTCCAGGCCCAAAGCAACCCGGGAATGATATTGATGTATATTTGGCGCCTTTGGTGGAAGACTTGCATCATTTGTGGTGTATTGGAGTTGATGCTTATGATGCATTTAGTAAAAATTTGTTTAAACTAAATGCAATTTTGCTATGGACAATTAACGATTTTCCGGCTTATGGAAATCTTGCTGGATATCGTGTGAAGGGGGAAAAGGTTGCCCATTATGTGGTGTCAATACCCATTCTCGTTGGTTGAATCATAGTCGAAAGAGCGTCTACATGGGTCATAGAAGATTTCTACTTGCTTCAGATTCACGGAGGAAACAAAAGGCATTATTTGATAACACCATAGAGAAAGGTAGTGCTCCTAGAATACTAACTGGGAGAAACATTCATGCATTGTTGAAGGATTATCCAAATGATTTTGGAAAAGAAAAGGAAGAGAAAAGTAAGAAGAGAAAGTGTGTTTATGATACAGAAGATGAAGATGATAATACTAACGATTCTACAAAAATGGAGCTATCGAGGTGGAAAAAAGATCAATTTTCTTTGATTTGCCTTATTGGAAGGTTAGTGGTTAGTTTATTTATTTTTCATTATTTTAATAGAAGAAAAACCCAATAATTCGTTATAGTTTTGGTTTTCGCAGGAGCTTCCATTACGCCACAATATAGATGTGATGCATGTGGAGAAAAACATTGGTAAAAGCCTATTGGGCACGATGTTGCATGGTAATAAATCAAAAGATGGAACCAACTGTAGAAAGGATTTAGAGGATTGGGGAATTCGAAGTGAGCTTCATGCACAACCTCGTGGGAATAAAACATATCTTCCAGCGGCTCCATACATGTTGTCAAAATCCGAGAGAAAAATATTTTGCAAAAGATTGTACGATTTCAAAGGACCAGATGGCTACTATTCAAATTTGAAAAATCGGATTTCGTTGCAGGATTGCAAAATTAGCGGATTGAAGTCACATGATTACCGTGTATTAATGCAACAGTTATTGCCAGTAGCATCAAGAGGATTAATGGCAAAGAAGGCAAGAAAAACAATAATTCGCTTATGTTCTTTTTTCAACAAATTATGTCCATGTGTTCTTGATAGAGAGAAGGTAGAACAAATCAATGTTGAGATTATTGAAGTTTTATGTGAGCTTGAAAAATATTTCCCACCATCTTTTTTTGATATAATGGTACATTTATCCATTCATCTAGGAAAAGAAGCACTAATGTGTGGACCGGTTCATTTTCGTTGGATGTACCCATTCGAAAGATACATGAAGACACTTAAAGACTATGTCAGAAACTATGCACGACCAGAGGGATGTATTGCAGAATCCTATCTTGCAAAAGAATCCATGATGTTTTTCGATGAATTTTTGAAAAAATCAGGACATATAGAGGAGAAAGAAGCTCGAAATGAAGATTATGAAAGCAGTGTAATACTCGAGGGACGTCCGATTTCAATATCCAAGATAGTTAAACTGTCAGTTAATGACAAAGAAAGTGCTCATTTATCCGTGTTAATGAATATGGCTGTGGTGGAACCATTTATAGAGTAAGTGTATGTTATATTGTTTTAATTATTTTGATGTGTTCGTAATGCTATATATAACTTATAATCAATTATTCAATACTAGTTTGCATTTGGAGGAATTAGAAAAGTCAGACCCACGCATGACAAAAAATGCGACCTTACTTTGGGAAACACATACAAAAAAATTTGCCGATTGGATTAAAAGAAAGGTTAGTGAGATTTCAAATATATTATCTTTTGACTATTAATCTTACTATAAAATATACATGCTAAATAAAATTTGTTGTAGATACCTATTACCTCCAAGGATCATGATGACATGTTAAGATGGATTGCTTTTGGTCCAAAGGATGATGCCATGTCTTACAACGGATATATCATCAATGAGCAACGTTTTCATATAAAAGATGTAGGGAGAGAAACTCAGAATTGTGGGGTGACTTTTGATGCGACTACTATGTGTAGAGCAAGTGCAAAAGATATGTCCCAAGTGGTTGATGTGGTCACTTACTATGGAATATTGACAGATATAATTTTATTAGATTATCATACGTTTTATATTCCAGTTTTTAAGTGTCGTTGGGCATATAAAGGAAATGGAGTAAAAGTTGATGATGATGGGTTCACTCTTGTTAATTTACAGCAAGCATCGTTTTCACGAGATCCATACATACTTGCATCTCAAGCAAGCCAAGTATTTTATTCAAGAGAGAATGATGTTTCTAATTAGTATGTTGTAATGAAAGCACCATCAAGAAGTTTTAATGATTTAGAGGATCACGATTGCATCGAGGAAGATATCCAAGTCATGGAAGATAACGAAATAACCGAAATGGATGATGAAGATGTTAGTTATGTTAGAGAGGATTGCGAAGGCATACTTGAGTAGATTATATGTTCAAACTTGAGTAGACTATAAAATTTGTTGTACTATCATTTGAAAAATGTATTACTATCAAGTAGTTTCTTTTCCTTGTTTCATGACAGCTTTGACATTTACCACCTTTGTTCTGTCTACGACTTCTTTTATTCATGCACAATGATTTGATAATATTTCTTTTTTGTCTGACTCTATTTGGATTTGATATGTCAAATCAAATTTAATATTATGTTTATGTTGAATTTAATTCCATTCCTATGCCAAGTTTGTTCCCTGTTGCATAATTGTCAAAAGGTATCTTAATTGTCAAAAGAATCGGAACTCAGAAGACAGTGAGTGATAACCAGAGGATAGTGACTGATAAGGTAAGTGGGTAGTTAGTCTACATATGTGTTTGTGTGTACTGTGTTTGTGAGGGTTATCTGACTGTCTGTAGGGTGAGTTGGGTTTGTGAATATGTTGTGTACTGTGTGCTTGTGTGAGTTGTGTGTGAGTTAGCATTGCTATGTTTTGTGTTTGTGAGAGGTTGCAAATTTTGTTGAGTGTGTTGTGCTTTTTTTTATTAGATGTTAGGTGCCTTCATTTGTAAATGCAAGCATAGAAAACATATTAATATACATTTACAGAAATTACATGTTTTTATTATTCCATTATTAAGTATTAATGTGATTATTTACAGAGTTTACATTATAGAGTTCATATACATGTATTAATAACTATTGTATTCAAGGTTACATAATAGATACTGTTAATTGTCCTTTATATGAAGTATTCTCAAAATAAGTTACTGTTTTTTGTTTCATTTGCAGAAAAAATATGCATTCAAGCTTTGTACGTACTCGCAACCAGAGAAAGGCTGATGAGGAATCTCAGAAGTATAAGTCAAAGCGGAAGTATAATCCAAAGAAAAAGGATAAGTTTCCAGCTGGTGCTTGCACCGACAGTGAAGAACCAACAGTCAACGCTAAGAAACAAGCCATTGTTTGCAATGAAGACAAAGAACAAGAGCCACCTGTTACCCCCTCCGACCCAAATGAAGAAGGACTTCGCTCAGAAAATGAAATCCTTCCTGAACAAACTGATGATGATGAGGGAGAAATTGGGAGAGCAAGTGAAGCTGAATCCAGAATTACATCTTAGAAAAGAGGCGGTAGAGGTCCAGCAAAAGCAAAAAGACTCCCGTTAAGCAGTCAGGATCAAATTGAAGTTGAGTTCAATGATATAGGTATACCAATAGGGAAAGGGTCAGTACATTTATCCTCTTTTCTTGGACCGCTTGTGCAGGAGCTGGTTCCATACACACTTGATGATTGGAGGAATCTAAGTGATGACTTAAAAGTTATTTTGTGGCAATCGATTCAGGTATGAGTTAAAAATTGTTTTTGTTGTTTATACATCTGTTTGCAAGTTGCTACATTGCTACATTGTTACATCACGTATTATAGTTTTGGCTGAAAAAAATTGTTTGATGCATACATATGGCTGTTGTTTGATTTTAATATCATGTTTTCATGTATTGTTGCAGATTAGATTTAAACTGGAAGAGGATTGGCAAAGAAAAGCTGTATTTCAACAAATGGGAATAATTTGGAGATCGTCAAAAAGTAAATTGGTTCGAAAATTAAATAAAGTGGAGAACGAAGAGGAAAGACTAAAACTGAAACCTACCAACATCAAAAGCATGAACGAATGGAGAAGGTTTGTGAAGGCGAAAACAAGTCCGGAGTTTAAGGTAACACTATTCACTATTTTATTTGCTAGAACACTTTAAAAGTTAATGATTGGGATCCAATAACACATATGGTTATTTGCACAGCAGAGTTGATTATCATTTTCAAAAGAACAATTTTATTATCCAATAACACATATGGTTTTGTTTTAGTCTCAAAAAAAAGAAAACATTTTGCATTAAAAAAAAGAATACATATGGTTTTGTATTGTGTTATCTTGCATTAAAAAAATTGTTGGATTTGTTTTCATCTTGCATTGGAATTTTCAACTAGTTTGCTATAGGATTTCATTTCCTGGCTTTTGCATTTCGTTTTCTGTTTTACATTGTTGTTGCATTCCATACTTCAATAAGTTTGCATTGCATATACCCAAAAACAAAAATAAAACAAAAAACATTGCATTGCATCTTAGATTTTAGTTTTCATTTTTACATATTTGTTTCTTGTGCTCACTGTTTTCACTTGATATTATGTTCACTGTTTTATTTCATTTGTCTTTTAGTTTCTGATACATTGAATTTTCCTATACTACAAGCAACTGTTTTCAAGTTTTTGTTCTCTATTTACAAAACAAAATATCCATGTTTCTTCTTTACATTGCCTTTATCAAACACTTCTCAAACAACTTCTCTCTGTCACTCTTCACTTCCTCAACCAAGCTGTCGTTATCCTATAACAATATATCAACTTCTCTCTATCACTCTTCACTTTCTCAAACAACGAAGCTGTCATTATCCTATAACAATATATCAACAATATATCTTTCTATTTTACAGAAACGAAGTGAGAAATATTCGGCCCTTAGGGATAAACAACTTCCACACACTACTGGTCGTAAGGGAATAGCTAGATTGACCGAAGACATGGTTAGTTAATTAAGTATAGCTTTATTTAATATTATTTTATACCTGTCCGATTTTTTATTTAATGTTATCCTAAATTTAGAAAAAAGAAAGTCCATCGTCCATAACTAAAGCTGATGTTTGGATTAAATCTCACATAAAAAAAATGGTGAACCGGTGACCGCGGAAGCTGGAAATGCTATTGTAAGTTTTTTTAATTTTATCTGTATATAAAAAATTGTCCGAAACTACGATAATTTTACCATTGTACATTATCTATTTGTATTTATTTATGTAAGAGGAGATTAAAAAATTTGGTAGCCTATCACATTCCGGTTCGTCACATAATGTCAGTGGAGATGCTCTTGTACATGTACTCGGACAAGATAAACCAGGACGGTTAAGGGCATTGGGAAGGGGTTGCACTTTAACCAAGCTAGCTGTGGCCCAGGCCAAAGATAAACAAGTATCGCAGTGTCGAGAGGAAATAGCAGAAATGAAGAGTATGCTGCAGGTTCTAATGAACTAGAAGGTAAACAATTAAAAGTAATTTATATATGAAAAATAAAAAATTCAAAGCGCCATATAATTTAAAATACTAAAAAGAACAAATATATTCTCTCTCACAAACTTATTATATGTTCTCTGCCATTTTAAGTATGGTCATTTTAATTTTAGCAAACTTATTACATTAACTGATCAAAGTCCATTTAGTAGTTTTCGATAGTCAATTAAACGCCTACATTACATTTAATTGAGTGCTTTTACGATTAAAATATTATGATATTAGAGCTTTGCTGCAGGGTGTAGAAAGTTCGAAAAGGAGCACATCTGAATTGGTAAAAATAATAATTATATTACTCAAGAAATAACATTTAGATTTTAAATTTTGATCCAGTGATTGCTATAATTTTTGGTTGAATAATTGCAGAGCAATGACGATGTATGTTCGATGTTGAATTGGGATGGAAACTGTGAAGTTGTTGCCAATGGGAGGGTGTTGTCCAGGGACCCAACTACGGTTGTTAATGGCATTCGTCTTGGACCAAATGCTGTGAGCGTTATTGTAGATATCGTGGACAAACCAGATACTTATTTATGGAGGCCTACACCTAAAATGACAGTATTAGCAGACGCTGTGAATAAGGTAGTAGCTTGGCCATCAACTTGCATTAAGATGGCGCTGCGAGTAAATTTGAACGACGTCAGTACGGTAAATTTTACACTTCTCATACTAAACTGTTGAATTACACTTCTCATTGAAACATACTAAAGTTTTAGTTTTAGTTTTTAGATATCAGTACCCTGAATTAATCCATTTGAATAATTTTTTTATATTAACAGCATTGTTCACGATATTATGGTTGGAATTACACTTCTCATTTTATAACCTGTGAATGAATTGCTAAGTAATTTGCTAAGTAGAAATTTATTTGTTTGTTAAAATAAACCATCTTTATATTTATTTGTTTGTTAAAATTACACTTCTCATTTTATAACCTGTGAATGATTTGCTAAGTAATTTGCTAAGTAGAAATTTATTTGTTTGTTAAAATAAACCATCTTTATATTTATTTGTTTGTTAAAATTACACTTCTCATTTTTAGAGTAACAACACTATCCAAGATGACAAATGCAAGATTTATGGTTGGAATGAGGGTGAAGGGGTAGTTGCCGAAGGAAGAGTCTACTCCAGAGAGCCACAATATGTTGTTAATGGTATTCCGCTCGGTCCGTCTGCCGTTGTGATTTCGGTCGACAAAGTAATAAATAAAGATGCTTATTTGTGGCGACCCACATGTGATATGTCGTGCATTGGAGATGCATTTGGTAGGAAAGTAGCATGGCCAAAATCAAAAGTTGAAGTTGATAAAGAAAATGGAAATGACAGTGTAAATTGTGCGACTTCTCCCATGAAATCTACACCCTTGGTCATGAAGAAATCAGAGCATGTAAGTATTAATTTTCAAAATTGAAGAAATTACCTGTGTATGAAAGTTTATTTATTATGTGTATGTATATATTCTGCATAATAATCTCTTTTTTTCCAGCCAATTGCAAAGTTGACAAAAGATAGCAAATGCCAGTTGATCGATTTGGGTGGAACAAACGTAGTGGCTGAAGGAAATGTTGCATCAACTGATCCGATAACGATGGTCCATAGTCGTATATTAGGACTTAATGCTGTAAAAGTTTGGGTTGATATTGTGAGAGATGCAAATGCAGAGATATGGAGACCAACATCGGAGTTGACGTGCATGGAAGATGCACTTGGCGTTCCCATAGCTTGGCCAACGGAAAAAGTCATTCTGAAAACAAACTGAAAGGTATATAACTTGTTCATCATAAATGTTTTCAAACTTTGATTCTAATACCCTGACAATATTCCTAGATAATCGACTATAAAAATTAGTTATATTACTCAATAAATATTGGTGTAGAGCTAGAGTTTGTGTGGCTGTTGATAGTGGATGGAACAGAGTTTGTGTGGCTGAAGTGTTGAATTTATATAACCAATTTTAACACATTCACCGTGTACTAATAAAGGTTACTGGAGCCTGGTACAACTTTGATAGAAAAGTATATCCCTGGTTGATGTAACAGAACCAGTTTTAACACCTTCGGTGTACTCACTGCGTAGCCTGATAAGCTATCACATTATCAACAACATATTGTTCTAGCAATAATGCAATACTTTGGTAAATTAACTACCAGCTTGTATTCAACATCCAGCAACACAGTGAAACTGCGTTGCCCCAACTGTAGGTGTTATGAGCCAACAGGATCGCGTTGCTCGCTACAACTAAGGCGAACACACGTTCATTCTTTAACATATCTAAACCCCTAGTAGTTAGTTAAATATCATTCTACACTTAAGCACTGAATGGTCACAATCTGCCACATGATAAAGACATTTATCTTTGTCATAAGTTCATCTGCTAATGTGCAAGTCTAGTGCACTGACTTGACAAATATGATGTAAAAGTTGTTGGACGATTACAATGTGCTCACATCAGTGGTTAATACGCAGAGGCATATTTGTTTGAAGTATTATAGTCTAAGGACTTCTATATTTGTCCATTTTTGATCTTTGATACCTTCACCTCACAAATATTTAGTAACATGATTATTATTGTTTACAGGTAGATAAACGTTTGTGAAGAATTCAAGCAGTAGCACTGGTTTTTTGTATGGTAGCAGCACATGTATGTAGTTAGGTTGATTAAAACTGTTATGAAACTATTATGAAACTAGTATGTATGGTAGCAGCACTACTTTAGCTGCATGTACTATTATGAAACTGTTTATGGTAGTTTGGTTGTGTAAACGTATGGTTAACCTTTTGTATTGACACTAATGTTATGATATAGTGGTGACTATGTAATTGCTTTTGTTTGTGTTATTGTGGTTCATTGAATGTGTATGTGTTTATATATTACGTTATTGTATAAGTTTGGAAGTAATTGAATTGGAGGCGAAATCAGATGCAGTCGTGGAACAGCAGGTAGTAAAATCGAAACATACGGTGGCGGGGCAAAAAACGCCACCAAAAATAGTAACTCGGCAATTATAGTAACTCAGATAATCTCCGTGGCGTTCAAAAAACGCTGCAAAAAATAATAATACGTGCAACAAAAAATAAGATAGTACACGGCACCTTTTCGGTGGTGTTTCTTAAACGTTGTAAAAAAGATCTTTAGTAACGTTTAAATAACGCTGCCAAAAATTCATTTACAGTGGCGTTAAAATAAATGCAACAAAAAATCATGGATTTTTAGTCGCATGTTTTCTAACGGCGTTTATCAAAATGCCACCAAAACTTTTTGTGGCATTTTTCGTGCGCCACTAAAAATCAAATTTCTTGTAGTGAATCTAATGGTCCCTTAGGCATTGTTGAGTAAACGACCTGGAATGGACTGAACCCAGTGCTACGATTAACTGCATGGTTGTGTGCAAACTCAGCTTGACACAGCTTGGAATCCCAACTCTTCAAATTGTCATTCACAAGGCATCTCAATAGATTACCTAGGGATCTATTCGCAACTTCTGTCTGTCCATCTGTTTGTGGATGATAAGCACTACTGAATTTCAGCTTTGTCCCGACCATTCTCCATAGACCCATCCAAAAATGACTCAGAAAACGAGTGTCTTTATCTGATACAATAGAATCAGGTAACCCATGAAGAAGATAGATCTCTTTGAAATATAACTGTGCGACATTAACTACATCTGCCGTTTTCTTGCATGCGATAAAATGTACCATTTTTGAAAAACGATCAACCACCACGTAGATAGAATCATTGCCACGTTGCGTTCTCGGCAATCCCAATACAAAGCCATACTAACATCCACCCATGGTTTAATAGATATAGGCAACGACATATATAAACCTGCATTTGTTGCGGTCCCCTTTGAAACTTGACAAATATGGCACCTCTGAACGAACTTTTCAACCTCCTTCCTCATTGACGGCCAAAAATAAGACTTTGAGATCAACTGCATAGTACGGTCACGGCCCACGTGTCCTTCTTCATGTAATTCTTTGATGATTTTCATTCGCAGACTGCAATCTGGAATACACAACTGATTTCCTTTGAATAGAAAACCATCAACCAGCATATATCCATCCATGTTTCCCTGCTTGACTTTGTCTAAGATCTTGGAAAAATATGAATATGAAGTAAGCAAATCTGGAAGTAAGTCAAAACCCATCACCTCTACTCGCATGGTTGTTAGTAAATTATTCCTCCGACTCAATGCATCGGCGACACGATTAGTTACTCCAGACTTGTGCTTTACGACGAATGTAAATTGCTGCAAATAAGCTATCCACGATGCATGCCTAGCTGCAATTATATTCTACCCTTGTAAATGTTTCAATGCTTCATGATCTGTATAAAAAACAAATTCTTTGTGGAACAAATAATGTCTCCAATGCTTCACGACCTGCACAATAGCATAAAGCTCCACATCATAAGTATTGTATCTCATCTTTGCTCTAGAAAGTTTTTCACTGAAATAGGCAATTGGACGACCCTTCTGACTCAACACTCGTCCAATTCCAACTTTGGACGCATCTGTATGTAACTCAAATAGTAACTGAAAATCTGGCAACACTAGAATCGGTGCTGATGTTAAAAGTTCCTTGATCTGTTCAAAAGCAGATCCTACCCCTTTCGTCCATGAAAACTGCTTTCCTTTCATACAATCAGTAACATGAGCCATCACACTACTAAAGTGCGGTATAAATCTTCGATAAAATGAAGCTAACCCATGGAAACTTCTGACTTCTGTTATAGTTTTGGGTTGTGGCCAATTTCTGATTGCGGCTACTTTACTCTGGTCCACTTGTATCCCTTCCTTGGACACGACATAACCCAGAAATAAAACACTCGGCGTCATGAACACGCATTTCTTCGTTGTTGCATAGAACTGTTCTTGATGAAGAATAGTTAACACCTTTCGCAAGTGTTGAATGTGCTCCTCTGTGCTAGCACTATATATCAAGATATCATCAAAGTAGACTACAACAAACTTCCCGATGTAAGGTCTGAAAATTTGATTCATCACCCTCATAAATGTACTTGGTGCATTAGATAGACCAAATGGCATGACCATCCATTCATATAATCCTTCCCGAGTCTTGAATGATGTCTTCCATTCATCACCTGGTCTTATGCGAATCTGATGATAACCACTCTTAAGGTCGATCTTAGAAAAGATTACAGACCCACTGAGTTGATCCAATAGATCATCAAGTCTTGGCATAGGAAATCTGTATCTGACAGTTATTTTGTTGAGTGCCCTGCTGTCTGTACACATTCTCCACGAACCATCTTTCTTTGGCACCAACAGAGCTGGTACAGCACAAGGACTGAGACTCTCTTGAACACGCCCTTGCTCAAGCAACTCCTCAACCTGTCTCCTCAACCCTTCATGCTCTCTCAGACTCATACGATAATGCGCCCTATGCGGTAAAACAACACCTGACACTAGATCAATTTGATGTTGTATGTCCCTTAGTGGCGGTAAATCCTTGGGTAATTCCGCAGGAAAGACATCTTCAAATTCATTTAGCACCGGTCTAACCTCCGTAGGAATTTCAAGATTTTCACTTGTTTCATACCCAATCAACATAAACAATTCAGCACTATCTTCCACTTCTTTAGAAAATTCTCCCGAAGATAATAGACTAGTTGGTTCCACTTTCTTCTCTGACTTGCTTTCACTTTGTTCACGCTTCTTAGGAACTAAGGTGATTTGAGTACCTTCGAACATGAAACTGTAGCTATTGGTGTGAACATTATGTTGTACAGCTCTATCATATTGCCATGGTCTTCCCAATAGTAGATGACACACATCCATGTCGACAACATCACACCATATATCATCTTTGTACTTTTTCCCAATAGAAAATGTAACAAATGCTCGTCTTCCCACTGTCACTTCTTCACCTTTCTTTAGCCATGCCAGTTTATAAGGTCTAGGGTGTTTTTCAGTCTTCAACCCTAATTTCTTGATGGCTTCTTCAGAAATAATGTTATCGCAGCTTCCCGCATCAATAACAAATTGACAAACCTTTCCCAAGATAGTACGTGTAGACTGAATGATATTGCTTCTCAGCCAACTAGAATCATTATCATGCTTTGGCGTTAAACAAGACCTCCTCGTCATCAAGTTACACCCTTCGTCTCCTGACACAACTTCTTCATCTTCATCAAACTTCGGTGGTTGAGAATAATCAATTTCAGCTTCCACATCCTCATACTCACATTCCTTTGCAACTAATGCTCTCTTCTTTGGCTTTGTACATTCATTACTTTTTTGGCCAAAGTCCTGACAATTATAGCACTTGATACTGTTATTGACCTTTTCTTTAGCGGCTTCATTGACAATTGGTTTATTGACGGCCTTGGAAACATTAGCACTGCTACTAGCACCCTTATTCTGGTTGTTGGAATTCGTAAACACACCACTTCCTCGTCTCCCTTGTTTCTCCCAAGCTAGAGCTTTCTGATGTGCTTCTGCAACAGACATTGGATTAAACATATTAACCATGTCTTGAATTTGCATTCGTAACCCTCCAACATGTCTAGCCGTTAGCTGTTCCTCGGTTGCCATAATATCATTCCTTGCAATCAATCGATAGAATTCATCTGCATAGTCATTCACTGTCTTCGTCCCTTGTCTCAAATTCTGCAAACATTGATACATAAGAGATTGATAATTGTACGACAAGAAAGTCGCTTTCATCATCTTTCTCATCTTCTCCTAAGTGACAACTTTTGATTTTCCCATTCTCTCCCGAGTTAGTTTAGTTTGTTGCCACCAAGCCATAGCTCTTCCCCTTAGTCTTGTAGCAATTAATTGGACTCTGTGATTCTAAGGCACATCCTTGAATTCCAAAATTTCTTCAACATTCGACAACCAATCAAGAAATTCTTCTGCTTGCATACCACCTTTGAATTCTGGAATTTCCATCCTCATACCTGACTCCCATTTACGATCATTTTCTGAATCCCGATATTGATTTCACACTTGGCCTTGATTTCGATAATGAATACTACCTCCATCACCATCTTCCTCAAAATCAGATGTATTTCGATATTGATCCTGACCATCTACATCCCTACGACCACGCATGTTCCTTCTACCTTGTCTTTCAGCATCACGATATGGTTCATTTTCGAAACCACGTTGAGTTCTTCCCTCTTCATTTCGGTACCCATGGTGGTCTCGCATCATTGAAACTGATGATTCTCTCCTATCTCGATAAGACTGGGGTGACATCCTCCTTTCTTCTGAAACCGATGGCGAAACCCTGTTTCCACCCTGGTTAGAAACTGGTGAAGTTCTCCTTTGATTTTGATTCATGTCGATCATCAATTCTCCAAATTTTCAATACCCTTATTGAACTTTTCATTGATACGCTGCTCCATCTGCTCAGCTTCTTGTCTTCTATACAAATCTTCAACATTTTGATAGCGGTTAGCACGTCTCGGAGGCATGATCATTAAAACAATCTCGTTTCCGTCTCTGATTTGGCTCTGATACCAATTGATGCAGCTTTGACTAGGCTCGAACAGTTTTGATACCAAACTGTCGCAACCTATCCAGGATCTTCCTCATGAAATGCTGATTTCGTGTCAAATAAACCGATAGAACGATAAATGCTCAATTCCGTTGATCGTGATGATGCCGGAATCTAGCTATCTCTAACCCGTTGACCTTGCAAGATACCGTGTTGAAAGATCTACAATTCGATTGTTGATCACTCGTAAGTGATACCGAGAATTGGCTTCAAATTCGTTGATTCGCTCACGAATAACCCGAAGATGGAAAGAAGAAGGAGATCACACTCAACTTCCAACAATGGTGGCCAAAGCTCACACACAAATTTATTTTCAAAATCAACCACTTTTATAAATGACAACACACCCCTATTTATATGAAATTACAACACAAACATGCGACTCACGACTTAACTCAACACATACGGCTTAAGTTCAGCAAACGACTTAACATCATACGAGTTACAACTTCATACGACATAACAACAATGCGACATACGAGTTACAACATTATACGACTTAACAACAATGCGACTTAACAACAATGCGACATAAGAAGATAGCACAGCTTCAGGAACGACTTAAGCGACATAAGGAAAATGCCATAGTCCGAACGACTTAAAGAGTGCGGCATAAGTGAGGCAGAGGCGGCATAGCGACATAAGAGAGATGCGGCATAAGTGAGGCAGAGGCGGCATAGCGACATAAGAGAGATGCGGCATAGCGACATAAGAGAAATGCATAGCTGAATGACTTACAGGATGAGCGACTTATAGGATGAGCGACTCAAGACAAGCGACATAACTCGCTATGTCGAGTTTGTTCCGTATCATGGTGTGCTGCATCAGTAATTATGTAAGAACTGTGAATAATTGGAAAAATGAATATAATTTTAATTATGATTGGTATGTATGTCCATAAATATTTTTAATAATGTCAGAAAAATCTGCAAGTATTATACAAAATTGTAGATATATCTTTAATTATTGTAAATAATTGTACAACTATGTTCAGTTTTGCTATTTTAACTGCAGATAAATACGCAATTGTTTATAATAATTGCAGATAAGTCATCATCTGTAGTGAATAATTGCAGCAAAAAAGCTCAACTGCTGCTAATAAATGCAGATATATCTACAACCATTGTTAATTGTTGCAGATAAGTTTGCAAAAAAATAGAGTACTGGCTATTTTTTTACTGAAGCTTAACAATTCTACAAATTAAATTGCAGTTATACTTACAGAGTTGTATTCTATGGTCAATAATATTATTGGCTTGAGTTTTTATATATCCCATTTGCCAGCCAAGGGATACGAGTTGTTGTATTGCAATTTAGCAGATTTCAAAATTTGTGTTTTCTCATAGATCCACCATTGCAAAAAAGACAATTAGTATTAGAATAAATTATTAATTAATAGGATATTTATCTAATTAATCAAAAATTTAATACCAGTAATAATGTAACGCATGCATTTATTTTCCTTGATGGGCCAATATATTTTTCAATTTGATTTATCAAATGTCTGTGAATCGTTTTTGGCCATGATATCTGCTGCATTTTATCTTCACACACACAATATGGAATCATATTCCATGATACAGTTGATTTTGGATTTGATATTAAGAATGTTGCAACCAAATGCAGTTGCAAAAGCTTTGCCGTATCTGCTTTTTCTTCTTTTGATGTTCCTTTTATTGTTGCAAACAATTCCCTTTCTATGTTTTTTTTGTTGACACTTGTTTCTCCTTCAAAGTGTCTGCGGATGAATGATGTAAAGTGAGCATTGCTTTTACCCTCTTTTTTCATATGGCCAGAAGTTTTGATTTGCTGACCCTCTGTAGGAATTGATAACAATTGGCTTATATCATCCTCTGTGAATGTTAGTAACATATCTCCAAATTGGAAGCAGTTCAAATTCTTTCTGTAGGCTTTGATGATTATGTCTATTGTTGTTGAGTTTTTTATGTTTTCCTTTGCAGGTATAATTCCAACATAGATCATATGAATGAACTTGTAGAAAGGTAAATTTTGGAGATATTTTGTATGTGATACTGTCAGCAATTCTTCCTTCTTAATCCTGCCAAGAACATCGATGAAAGGCCTTAAATTATTTCTTTAGTTATCTTCTCTTGATGTAATTTTCTCTTCACTGATTGTTTTTCTTTTTTTCTGTAGAATATTTGATCCTGATTGTTGTTCAACAAGAACAATTGGTGTTTCCAGCATTACTTTTTTTCCTTCTTTTATTTCTTCTTTTGTGTTCTTCTGTAAAAGTAAATTAAAAATTATGAAATAAATATGCACAATCTAATAATATGATAGGTGATGTTAAATACTTGCAGTTATAATGAATATGCAGAAAAAACAGAAATGTATGTAATTATCTTAAATAATTGTAGTTTGTTCAGCAAATTTTTTAAGGTATATGCAAATTTTCATATATGTGGAATTGTTGCATATAATTTAGCAGTTTCAAAAAACAATTGCTTATATTTCAGCAATTATTTCAATAACTGTGATATCAAACTTCTACTTCAACTTTCAAAACCTTTAAACTTCCAAAGTTATTAAATTAACTTTAATACAAAAACATTTTGAAAATCTACTTATCTACCCTTTTTAAACTTATCTATTTAAATATTTAAAAACTTGTTTAAAACAATTATTCTTTTGAAAACAATTTATTTTATAATTAAAAACTTGTTTAACTTTGCTTAAAATAAATTTGCTAAGTTTTTAATTATAAAATAAATTGTTTTCAAAAGAATAATTGTTTTAAACAAGTTTTTAAAAATGTGATATCCCGGAAATTTGGCAATATCAATTTAATAATCATTATTAATAATTAAATTGATTTGTTGATTTATTTTATAAATTGACAAGTTTATTCATTTTAAAAAGCTAATGTTATTATTTTCCACTTAGAATAATATATTTGTATATATTGAAATGAAGAAGTATTGATTTGAATTTAATAAGTATTTTCAAAACTTTAATATATAATTTGTAATTTGAAATGTTAATTTGGTTTAATATTTTTTTTAAATGATATTTGAGATTTAGAATCAAAAGTTCATTTGTTTAATGGTCTTTCATTTTTAATTTTTATCATAAGATAAATGGATTTAAAATTTTGTATAAGAAGTTGAAACTAAATTTTTCAAATTTATAAACATTTGATTTGATCAAAATTATAAGTAAGTGTTCATATGAAATCTAAAAGCTTATTAATATAAAATAAAAACATTTTATAACCATGTAAATATTACATACATATGCATATTACATGCTTATAGTTTTAATAAGTTTAAATAAGATAATAACATTTGTAAATAATAAATAAACATTAATTAAATCTCTAATAACACTTGTAAATCAAATAATACTTATAAAACACTTGTAAACATATCAATTTATGTTAAAGACAAGTGTAAACTTAGGAGCATATGTGTAAGTTAACTAAAACATCTATGGGACAAATGTCTTTCTCTTAATAATTAAGTTTAAAATTCAATTGTAAATAAAAAGAAGGGTTTTATTTTTCAGAAAAAAATCCTTCTTCTTCTTAACTGAACGTACAAAAATAGATCAAAAATTGAGGAAGTAAAACTGTAAGCCTGGAATTCAATATGAAAACAAAGATCAAAAACAAAAAGATGATAATCTGGAAATTTCAAACAGAGGCATATGCAAGATTTTTCAAATAGGAATCAGAGGCAAGCAAGTTATCAAGCAAAAGATGTAAACATCAACAAGAAAAATTGGAAAATCATCATCAGCAGATTTCAATTCAACATGCAAATTAATTCAAGAACATGCAGTGAAATTCAGAGCCTGGAACTAATAGCTGCTCTTTGTTCTTTGCTAAATTAGGTGAGTAAATGAATTTTAAAAACAGTTTTAAACCCTGGTTTCAACTTATTTTTGTGAATGAATATTATGATGATTTCTGAAATATTGAATTAAATTAAATGCATGTTTGAATTGTGAATGTTTGATTGACTGTGAAGTTAGAACATATGCTTTGTGTAGATTAACAGTTTCAAATTTCATGATAAATTCAATAACTTGATTTTGAATTCGAATTTGACCTTGAATTGTAAATAGAAGATGTTTGTAATCAAGTAATCTATCATCCAAAAATAGTTATAAGTTTTTAAATCGTATGTTTAGCTCAAAAATTTAAATTTTACAGTAAAATCTTAATATGGGACAAAAATTAATCGAATCAATTTTGAGTTTGAATTACATAATTGAATTCATAATGCTAAAGCATGATTTTTAAGATTTGTATCATGATTTTTAGATTAGAAATTGAAGAGAATTTTGGGTTTATTTGTTTGGGGCTTTCTGGCCGATTCACGACAATCGACGGCGAAGTTGGGGTCGTGATTGAGCTCGAAGGTGGAGGGGGCAATGGAGATCATAGGAAAAATCATATTTGAATTTATTGATGTGGGGGTTGGCTGGGAATCGAGAAGGTAGGGTTTTGGGCACTGTGATTGTCGTGGGTTTTCATATGGGTTTCGCGGCTTCGACGTGCATCAGGAGGCGATCGCATATGGTTCAGGAGGTAGAGGGAAGTGAGGCGGAGCTACGGTGAAGGTGGTGAGTTTTCTCGAGGCCGGGGGTTGCCGTGATGGTCGAACTTCCTGGTGATGTTGTTTTCGAGTGATGGGTTCGAGGGTCAAAAATCGATGCTCGATCGAATTTGAATTTCTGGGTTGCGCGATGCGTGTAGGGATCGTGAGCGACTTGTCGGAGGCCGGAGTAGGGTTCGTCGACGATCAGTAATGGTGTACACGTACACGTACACGTTTTTGTGCATCTGGGTGGATTGGTGGTTTGGGGAAGAAGGTTGAGATCAGGGTCTTTCTCGGGATTTTGTTCGCGTGACTCGAAGCAGGAGTGTTGTGGGTTGTCTCGAGAGTCACTTCGAGTTTCTATGGGTTTTACTCGGGTTTTAAGTTGTTCAGGCCTTAAATTTTAAACAGAATGTTTAAGTTTTTAAGCAAAGTTAAACAAGTTTTTAAATATTTAAATAGATAAGTTTAAAAAGGGTAGATAAGTAGATTTTCAAAATGTTTTTGTATTAAAGTTAATTTAATAACTTTGGAAGTTTAAAGGTTTTGAAAGTTGAAGTAGAAGTTTATGTTGTTTTAATTATAATTGAATTCTAAAATGTTTTATTTTAAATAAAGTTTAAATAATAAGGATTTTAGTAAATCAATTATAATAAAGGAGTTATCTTAAGTAATTAAGAGTTTTGATTAATTAAAGAAAATTAATATGTGAAGATAATTAAATTGTTGGTCAATTTAATTTATTTAATTAAGATAATGATTTTCTTAAATAAAGTCTTTAAGTATAAATAGTTAAGAAATTATTAATTAAATTTGAATAAATAGTTAAATGATTAACTAAGTAATTAATTAGTGATTAACTAAAGATAATCACTTATAATTTATTAATTGTAATTACTTGATGAAGTAATTAAGGAATGATTACTTGATGTAATTAAGTAAAAGGGAAATTATTTAATAAAGTAATTAGAAGATAATTATTTTATGAAGTAATTAATGAAAATGATTAAGAGTTAATCACTTGTTATTAATTTAATAATTTATTAAATTAAATTAATTAAAGGATTAGATTAATCAAAGATGATTAATAATTGTGGTTTAATTAAGGTTAATTAATAATGTAATTAATTATTTATGAAGGTAATTAATTAAAGTAATTAATTAATGGAAGTAATTAAGGGAAGTTAATTACTGGATTAGATTAATCAAAGATGATTAATAATTATGGATCAATTAAGAATAATTACTTAATGTAATTAATAAATAATTAAAGGTGTAATTAGGGATCATTAGTTTATAATTAATGATGTAATTAAGAGTTGATTAATTAAGATTAATTAATCAAATGATAAGTGATTAATTGTAATTAGTTAAGGATTAAAGTAATTGATTATAATTAATTAATTAATGAAGTAATTAAAGGTTAATTACTGTATTGGTTAAGGATAATTAATTTGTGAAATTAATTAAGATAATTACTTAAATGTAATTAAAGTATAATTAATCAAAGGTGATTAATTAAAATAGATAATTATAGAAAGATTAATTAATTTATTTGTAATTAATTAATGATTATATAAGTAAGGTTTATAATGAAGTAATTAATTTAATTTACTTTAAATTAATTAAGAGATGAAGTAATTAATTTAATTCACTTTAAATTAATTAAAGATAGAGATAGTTAATTTAAATAAATTTTAAATTAATTATCTTATGATTAAGTAAACCATTGCTTATATAAGAATGAATGGCATTGATTTGAATTGAATGGATGTAATCTCAGAAATGAGATAAGATGTTGGGTGATATGAATACTTGGTTGCATTATAATGGTAATATAGATTAACTATTGTGATGTTGATATGGATTACCTATTTGGTTATGAATCATCTGTTTAAATGATAATGTGATTATCAATTGTAACTTGTGAATTATCTATCTGTATAGATAAGTTAAATTGTTTAAACCTTTAAAACAACTTGGCCTTAAAAGATACGTTTTGGATTTCGATGAGACCGGGATCGGGTTTCCGTATACCGGTATTCCAGGTCTGGAGACCCGAATACCACATCGATCCAAATTAACGATAGGTCGTGAATCTCAAGTGAAGATGAAGATTTAGAGTGCAAGGGTTATTGTCGTTAACTCTGAGGGTGATTCCAAAACGAGTGTAACGAGATAATGCCTTCGGTTTCGTTCGAACCCGGAACGAACTTGTATGGATTGAATGCTTTCAGCACATCGTCAGGCGGACGATGAGCATTCTAAGTGATATGTTCTGATTAAAGGTAATCGTAACCTCAAGCCTCATCAACCGGGAATGGCTAAAACAGGGGAGGTGCAGCAAGGCTTCGTGGGTAGCGCCCACTGAGAGCAAGATAGATCCCTGTCTAGAGGTCCCTTTCTATATTTCGGCTTAGTGGGTAGTTGGAACTGCAGCCAACTACGGGATTGTCTTGTTCGGGATTATCCAGTAAGGGATGGTTCCGGCTTTGTGTTGCAGGGGAGCGGGCGTACTCCTCGGTACGGTGATCTAGGCCACGTACTGTGACGGGCGGTACCCCAGTAGCCCTGCCATTGTATGGAATCCAAACTCCAATAAGTGTCGTACGTATTAGTTGTGCCCAACTATGTTGGAATGTGAGATGTAAGCATTTCAGCTATTTCTGTATTTTACTTGAAAACCCTAGACCCTATTATAATATAACTGGATTTCCTATCAAATGTTTTGGTTAGCGTAAGGTAAAAACTTTTCCATGTTTATGTGTGGGAAGTCTTACGTGATACCTTTGTTTTCAAAAAGGTTTTGAAGTTAAACAATTTTAACCCGTTTACTCACACCAGACCCATGTCTGACCCAAGTGTTTATTTTCTGTTTTATTAAACTCTTGGGTACTCAAATTTTTACGAGTAGCCAAGGGATTCAGGTTAGCTTTGACGAATCTATGGAGGAGATATGGAGCAGGAGGCTTCAGCATTCGTAGATAGATAGTATTCCGCTGTGTTGGTTGATTTGAGTTTTTTGTTTAAATTGTATCTTGAGTTGTATAATAGACAGAAATTATGACTGTCTATTTTGTTGTATAAGTTGTGTAACTCTGATTATGTAAAGACTATGTAATAGTTATGTGATATATTATATTTTGTTTCGTTCCGCTGTAAGATTCTGATATTGTTTAGTTCTTTCTTTCTCTTCTTTTCTCTTTTCTATCCCTTTCTTTCTTCATAACGATGCGACTTTCTGGGCATAGAAAGTCGGGTCGTTACATATGGTATCAGAGCGGTAGGTTGAGTGAATACCTAGGCTCTGGAGAGGTGTCTATCTTGAGAGCGCGTATTTGTAATTTTTAAATAACTATATATATATATATCTATTCTACCTATTTGTTGGGTTACCTGTTCGGGTTTTCCAATATGAGTTATAAGGGTAGATAGGATGGTGGTTTGTGTAACACGACTACCAATGGTTAAAGTCCGAGTGTTGAGGTTGGAAGTGTATCTGTCGAGACTGTAGACCTAATACTGTCTCGAGTAAGCTTTGCTGTGGTGAAGGATTTCATCGATCTCCGAAGGAAACCTGTTAAGGTTCGGAGTTTATCTTTGAAATTGGATGAGCAAAAGCGAATGATGGTATCTTGGTAACTTCTGGAAGAAGTAGCTGTGTGGTGAGACGCAGTGACTATGGATGTTTCCGAAGATGTTTCTTTTGGAGCAAGTTTTAGGAAGTATATCTGCTTCGGTGTGGTGGCTGGGTCCAGCGGGGTGTTTATGTTTGATTTGAGGTCTGAGTTTCTCGAAGAGTTTTGGATTAGGAAGTCTTTGGCGTCAGTGTCAGCGGTGCAACTCGGAAGTGTTCTGTGTTGGCAGGAAGTTTTCTAGCTGAGCAGTTTTTCTAGAGGAGGAATCCAAAAGCAGCAGAGTGGATCCATTTCTTCGATGGATTGGTTAGTCAAGTATAAGCTATTCTGATTGATAAGAGAGAATAGTATCTTTAGATACTGGACCGGATTGATCGCAAAAGTGACTTGCGATAGTTCGAGTGTTCTCATGGGTTATTGGAGATTGAGATTCCGTATCAACTTGATTAGTGGAGTTACCGGAAGTTCAGCTTAGTAGAAGGATGTCTTCTAGAGAAGAATTTGGTGAAGCAGCTTAGGATTCTTTGGAGAGGGATTGATCAGTCCTAATTTTCTGGAGGGAATTCTTCTGGGATGTTTTGACCAAGTGGAGTGGTTCACTAAGATTTTATGGTATGGTGAACTGTGGATGATCAAGTTTGTGCTCGAGTTTCTTCGACAGCATTCTCATCTATTCCAGATCAGAGTTGTGCAGCGGAAGCAAGATAGCAACTATTCTAGAGTGGAAGCAACTAGAAGTTGTAATTTTCTTGGAGTAAAGGATTTCTATAGGAAATTCAAGTGTATCTCTAAGTATGAAGGATTTTTCAGGATTTGGAGGTAAGGTTGTCAAGTGCAACTGTTTGGCTATTTCAGATAGGAGAAGTAGTTCGAAGTGCTCTAATGATTGTGGAGTAGAGTTGTGTTCTGGATTTTGGCGTATTTTTGGAAACCATTTTGTTGAGTAGGATCCGGAAATTGGTTTAATGTTGGTCTAGATTATTTCAAGAAGCATCAGTAAGAGTTAAGCTGATCAGGAAGGATGAAGTGACTCAGGATCGTCAGGAGAGTTAAACAGTTAAGAATTGATGGAATTTGGAATTTGAAATTGAAATTTGGATATTGTTTAAGTTGTATCCAATAAAAGGAGATATAAGATTTGGTAAGATTAGAGAGCTAGTTCCGGAAGTATTTTGAGTTTTTCTGTGTTCCCAAGAGGATTAGTTCTTTGATCTATAGGATTAAATGGCCAGTTCGGATAACTGGAATTCATTTTATTTCACGTATCTCTGAGGGAATACGTGTTTGATCTGTCATTGGTTGTGGGATCAGCAGTTCAGAAGGATTTGGTAGTTGAGATTGTTTTGAGTTTAGTCTGATATTTTGTTCAGATTTGTAATCTAGATGGGAAGGAGTTCTAGATTATTGTAGATAGTTAGTTAAGATCCTGTAGAACGAGTATCCCGGTATATATATATACTTGGGGAAACTCGAGGAAATTCTATCCAGAATTTTGACTGGATAGTTAAATTTGTTTGATTAAATTGTTTACTATGGTTGCTATGATTGATAGTGTATGATTGATTGTGTGATTGCTGTTTAAAATTAAAAACTTTTGCTGGGTTATTAAATTATCTTTGCTTTTAAATTTCGGGGACGAAATTATTTTAAGGGGGGAGGAATGTGATATCCCGGAAATTTGGCAATATCAATTTAATAATCATTATTAATAATTAAATTGATTTGTTGATTTATTTTATAAATTGACAAGTTTATTCATTTTAAAAAGCTAATGTTATTATTTTCCACTTAGAATAATATATTTGTATATATTGAAATGAAGAAGTATTGATTTGAATTTAATAAGTATTTTCAAAACTTTAATATATAATTTGTAATTTGAAATGTTAATTTGGTTTAATATTTTTTTTTAAATGATATTTGAGATTTAGAATCAAAAGTTCATTTGTTTAATGGTCTTTCATTTTTAATTTTTATCATAAGATAAATGGATTTAAAATTTTGTATAAGAAGTTGAAACTAAATTTTTCAAATTTATAAACATTTGATTTGATCAAAATTATAAGTAAGTGTTCATATGAAATCTAAAAGCTTATTAATATAAAATAAAAACATTTTATAACCATGTAAATATTACATACATATGCATATTACATGCTTATAGTTTTAATAAGTTTAAATAAGATAATAACATTTGTAAATAATAAATAAACATTAATTAAATCTCTAATAACACTTGTAAATCAAATAATACTTATAAAACACTTGTAAACATATCAATTTATGTTAAAGACAAGTGTAAACTTAGGAGCATATGTGTAAGTTAACTAAAACATCTATGGGACAAATGTCTTTCTCTTAATAATTAAGTTTAAAATTCAATTGTAAATAAAAAGAAGGGTTTTATTTTTCAGAAAAAAATCCTTCTTCTTCTTAACTGAACGTACAAAAATAGATCAAAAATTGAGGAAGTAAAACTGTAAGCCTGGAATTCAATATGAAAACAAAGATCAAAAACAAAAAGATGATAATCTGGAAATTTCAAACAGAGGCATATGCAAGATTTTTCAAATAGGAATCAGAGGCAAGCAAGTTATCAAGCAAAAGATGTAAACATCAACAAGAAAAATTGGAAAATCATCATCAGCAGATTTCAATTCAACATGCAAATTAATTCAAGAACATGCAGTGAAATTCAGAGCCTGGAACTAATAGCTGCTCTTTGTTCTTTGCTAAATTAGGTGAGTAAATGAATTTTAAAAACAGTTTTAAACCCTGGTTTCAACTTATTTTTGTGAATGAATATTATGATGATTTCTGAAATATTGAATTAAATTAAATGCATGTTTGAATTGTGAATGTTTGATTGACTGTGAAGTTAGAACATATGCTTTGTGTAGATTAACAGTTTCAAATTTCATGATAAATTCAATAACTTGATTTTGAATTCGAATTTGACCTTGAATTGTAAATAGAAGATGTTTGTAATCAAGTAATCTATCATCCAAAAATAGTTATAAGTTTTTAAATCGTATGTTTAGCTCAAAAATTTAAATTTTACAGTAAAATCTTAATATGGGACAAAAATTAATCGAATCAATTTTGAGTTTGAATTACATAATTGAATTCATAATGCTAAAGCATGATTTTTAAGATTTGTATCATGATTTTTAGATTAGAAATTGAAGAGAATTTTGGGTTTATTTGTTTGGGGCTTTCTGGCCTATTCACGACAATCGACGGCGAAGTTGGGGTCGTGATTGAGCTCGAAGGTGGAGGGGGCAATGGAGATCATAGGAAAAATCATATTTGAATTTATTGATGTGGGGGTTGGCTGGGAATCGAGAAGGTAGGGTTTTGGGCACTGTGATTGTCGTGGGTTTTCATATGGGTTTCGCGGCTTCGACGTGCATCAGGAGGCGATCGCATATGGTTCAGGAGGTAGAGGGAAGTGAGGCGGAGCTACGGTGAAGGTGGTGAGTTTTCTCGAGGCCGGGGGTTGCCGTGATGGTCGAACTTCCTGGTGATGTTGTTTTCGAGTGATGGGTTCGAGGGTCAAAAATCGATGCTCGATCGAATTTGAATTTCTGGGTTGCGCGATGCGTGTAGGGATCGTGAGCGACTTGTCGGAGGCCGGAGTAGGGTTCGTCGACGATCAGTAATGGTGTACACGTACACGTACACGTTTTTGTGCATCTGGGTGGATTGGTGGTTTGGGGAAGAAGGTTGAGATCAGGGTCTTTCTCGGGATTTTGTTCGCGTGACTCGAAGCAGGAGTGTTGTGGGTTGTCTCGAGAGTCACTTCGAGTTTCTATGGGTTTTACTCGGGTTTTAAGTTGTTCAGGCCTTAAATTTTAAACAGAATGTTTAAGTTTTTAAGCAAAGTTAAACAAGTTTTTAAATATTTAAATAGATAAGTTTAAAAAGGGTAGATAAGTAGATTTTCAAAATGTTTTTGTATTAAAGTTAATTTAATAACTTTGGAAGTTTAAAGGTTTTGAAAGTTGAAGTAGAAGTTTATGTTGTTTTAATTATAATTGAATTCTAAAATGTTTTATTTTAAATAAAGTTTAAATAATAAGGATTTTAGTAAATCAATTATAATAAAGGAGTTATCTTAAGTAATTAAGAGTTTTGATTAATTAAAGAAAATTAATATGTGAAGATAATTAAATTGTTGGTCAATTTAATTTATTTAATTAAGATAATGATTTTCTTAAATAAAGTCTTTAAGTATAAATAGTTAAGAAATTATTAATTAAATTTGAATAAATAGTTAAATGATTAACTAAGTAATTAATTAGTGATTAACTAAAGATAATCACTTATAATTTATTAATTGTAATTACTTGATGAAGTAATTAAGGAATGATTACTTGATGTAATTAAGTAAAAGGGAAATTATTTAATAAAGTAATTAGAAGATAATTATTTTATGAAGTAATTAATGAAAATGATTAAGAGTTAATCACTTGTTATTAATTTAATAATTTATTAAATTAAATTAATTAAAGGATTAGATTAATCAAAGATGATTAATAATTGTGGTTTAATTAAGGTTAATTAATAATGTAATTAATTATTTATGAAGGTAATTAATTAAAGTAATTAATTAATGGAAGTAATTAAGGGAAGTTAATTACTGGATTAGATTAATCAAAGATGATTAATAATTATGGATCAATTAAGAATAATTACTTAATGTAATTAATAAATAATTAAAGGTGTAATTAGGGATCATTAGTTTATAATTAATGATGTAATTAAGAGTTGATTAATTAAGATTAATTAATCAAATGATAAGTGATTAATTGTAATTAGTTAAGGATTAAAGTAATTGATTATAATTAATTAATTAATGAAGTAATTAAAGGTTAATTACTGTATTGGTTAAGGATAATTAATTTGTGAAATTAATTAAGATAATTACTTAAATGTAATTAAAGTATAATTAATCAAAGGTGATTAATTAAAATAGATAATTATAGAAAGATTAATTAATTTATTTGTAATTAATTAATGATTATATAAGTAAGGTTTATAATGAAGTAATTAATTTAATTTACTTTAAATTAGTTAAGAGATGAAGTAATTAATTTAATTCACTTTAAATTAATTAAAGATAGAGATAGTTAATTTAAATAAATTTTAAATTAATTATCTTATGATTAAGTAAACCATTGCTTATATAAGAATGAATGGCATTGATTTGAATTGAATGGATGTAATCTCAGAAATGAGATAAGATGTTGGGTGATATGAATACTTGGTTGCATTATAATGGTAATATAGATTAACTATTGTGATGTTGATATGGATTACCTATTTGGTTATGAATCATCTGTTTAAATGATAATGTGATTATCAATTGTAACTTGTGAATTATCTATCTGTATAGATAAGTTAAATTGTTTAAACCTTTAAAACAACTTGGCCTTAAAAGATACGTTTTGGATTTCGATGAGACCGGGATCGGGTTTCCGTATACCGGTATTCCAGGTCTGGAGACCCGAATACCACATCGATCCAAATTAACGATAGGTCGTGAATCTCAAGTGAAGATGAAGATTTAGAGTGCAAGGGTTATTGTCGTTAACTCTGAGGGTGATTCCAAAACGAGTGTAACGAGATAATGCCTTCGGTTTCGTTCGAACCCGGAACGAACTTGTATGGATTGAATGCTTTCAGCACATCGTCAGGCGGACGATGAGCATTCTAAGTGATATGTTCTGATTAAAGGTAATCGTAACCTCAAGCCTCATCAACCGGGAATGGCTAAAACAGGGGAGGTGCAGCAAGGCTTCGTGGGTAGCGCCCACTGAGAGCAAGATAGATCCCTGTCTAGAGGTCCCTTTCTATATTTCGGCTTAGTGGGTAGTTGGAACTGCAGCCAACTACGGGATTGTCTTGTTCGGGATTATCCAGTAAGGGATGGTTCCGGCTTTGTGTTGCAGGGGAGCGGGCGTACTCCTCGGTACGGTGATCTAGGCCACGTACTGTGACGGGCGGTACCCCAGTAGCCCTGCCATTGTATGGAATCCAAACTCCAATAAGTGCCGTACGTATTAGTTGTGCCCAACTATGTTGGAATGTGAGATGTAAGCATTTCAGCTATTTCTGTATTTTACTTGAAAACCCTAGACCCTATTATAATATAACTGGATTTCCTATCAAATGTTTTGGTTAGCGTAAGGTAAAAACTTTTCCATGTTTATGTGTGGGAAGTCTTACGTAATACCTTTGTTTTCAAAAAGGTTTTGAAGTTAAACAATTTTAACCCGTTTACTCACACCAGACCCATGTCTGACCCAAGTGTTTATTTTCTGTTTTATTAAACTCTTGGGTACTCAAATTTTTACGAGTAGCCAAGGGATTCAGGTTAGCTTTGACGAATCTATGGAGGAGATATGGAGCAGGAGGCTTCAGCATTCGTAGATAGATAGTATTCCGCTGTGTTGGTTGATCTGAGTTTTTTGTTTAAATTGTATCTTGAGTTGTATAATAGACAGAAATTATGACTGTCTATTTTGTTGTATAAGTTGTGTAACTCTGATTATGTAAAGACTATGTAATAGTTATGTGATATATTATATTTTGTTTCGTTCCGCTGTAAGATTCTGATATTGTTTAGTTCTTTCTTTCTCTTCTTTTCTCTTTTCTATCCCTTTCTTTCTTCATAACGATGCGACTTTCTGGGCATAGAAGAAACAATTTATTTTAATTAATAGAAATAATTAAAGGAATTAATTACTTAAGGTAATTAATTAAATAATTTTAAAAATAGTTTCAGAGTTTTAAATTCAACAAATAAATTTAAAAATAGAAAGAATAGTGGAACTCGAATTTATGATAAAAATCAACAATCTAAATTTCTGGTTTGAATTACAGGAATGTATTCGTGATTGAAAATCACGAATTTTAAGATACATTTCCTGATTTTTAGTTTGGAACATGCTCTGCCTTGTTCTCTACTCATGTCTGGTGAGTAAACAATTTGTTTTAAAAACAGTTTAAGTTATGAATGGTTTTAATAAATGTGTTGATCTGTTAGTTGATATGGATGTTTGGTTGAATTGAAATGATAATGTAGATTATCTATTGTGAATTATCTATCTTTGTGTATATAGATAAGAAATTGAATTGTTTTAACTTTAAAACAACTTGGCCTTAAAAGATACGTTTTGGATTTCGATGAGACCGGGATCGGGTTTCCGTATACCGGAATTCCAGGTCTGGAGACCCGAATACCACATCGATCCAAATTAACGATAGGTCGTGAATCTCAAGTGAAGATGAAGATATAGAGTGCAAGGGTTATTGTCGTTAACTCTGAGGGTGATTCCAAAACGAGTGTAACGAGATAATGCCTTCGGTTTCGTTCGAACCCGGAACGAACTTGTATGGATTGAATGCTTTCAGCACATCGTCAGGCGGACGATGAGCATTCTAAGTGATATGTTCTGGTTAAAGGTAATCGTAACCTCAAGCCTCATCAACCGGGAATGGCTAAAACAGGGGAGGTGCAGCAAGGCTTCGTGGGTAGCACCCACTGAGAGCAATTTAGATCCCTGTCTAGTGGTCCCTTTTCTTTTATTCGGCTTAGTGTGTGGTTGGTCGCGCCAACTACGGGATTATCTTGTTCGGGATTATCCAATAAGGGATGGTTCCGGCTTTGTGTTGCAGGGGAGCGGGCGTACTCCTCGGTACGGTGATCTAGGCCACGTACTGTGACGGGCGGTACCCCAGTAGCCCTGCCATTGTATGGAATCCAAAATCCAATAAGTGTCGTACGATTTAGTTGTGCCCAACTATGTTGGAACGTGAGATGTAAGCATTCCAGCTATTTCTGTATTTTATTTGAAAACCCTAGACCCTATTATAATATAATCGGATTTCCTATCAAATGTTTTGGTTATCGTAAGGTAAAAACATTTCCGTGTTTATGTGCGGGAAGTCTTACGAGATACCTTTTCTTTCAAAGGTTTTTCAAAGTTAAACAAGTTTAAACCGTTTACTCACACCAGACCCATGTCTGACCCAAGTGTTTATTTTCTGTTTTATTAAACTCTTGGGTACTCAATATTGTATTGAGTAGTCGAGGGATTCAGGTTAGCTTTGACGAATTCTGGAGGAGATTTGGAGCAGGAGGCTTCACCGTGTAGATATATGATGATTCCGCTGTGTATATGTTGTGTCTGTATCTGTGATACTTGAGTTGTATGAATTAGACAGATGTTTATAACTGTCTAATATGTGTTGTATAAGTTGTGTAACTCTGATGTATATGATACTATGTAATATTTTATATGATACATTATATTTCATTCGTTCCGCTGTGAGTTTCTGATGTTGTTGTTCTTTCTTCTTTTCTTTCCTTTCTTCTTCTACCCCTTTCTTTCTTCATGATGATACGACTTTTTCTGTGGAGAAAAAGCCGGGTCGTCACAGTTATAATTATAAAATAAATTGATGATACGATTTTAAGAAATGTTTTAATGTTTTAAAACAAAAGAAACTTGTCTTTGTAATGGTTCCTAAGTTTTAAAATCAAAGGTTAAGCCAGTTTTTAATTTGTAAAATACCTTTGTTTCAAAAAAATTATATTCTAACAAGTTTTTAATATTTTAAAGGAGACTCGGGTTTTTAGATGGCCAGACTCGAAGTTTTCTCGTGTGTGTATAGGGTAGGTTAGCAGTTTTAGTTTTTAAAAGAAACTAGGGGAAGGAAGAAGAAATTGAGGGGAAGACTCGAAGCGATCTCGAGTAAAATACGTGGATGACTCGGAGCAGGAATCAGAGAAGTGTAGCACGTTTTAAAATTTTAAAAATAATAAAAGCTTGGAATTTTAAAATGTTTCTATGTTTAAACTTTTCTAAACTTCTTTTTAATTGCTTTTAAACTCTATTTTATTGGTAGGTTTGTTAAACCTAAGTTTGTTAAAACTTAAATAAAATGTTTTAAAACTAAATCATTTTATAGTTATAATTAAATGTTAATTAAAGGTTAAACTTAATAATGTGATTATGTAATTAACAAAAGAAAATGATTTGTTAAAAGATATTTAAGAGTTTGATAATTTAATAAAGAGTAATTAATTAATTTTAATTATTAATTAAATAATAATAAATCAATAGTTAAAGATTATAATTAATTAGAGTTTAATTAATTTATAATTAAGAATTATTAATTAGATAATTAAAGTCAATTAATTAATAAATAAATAGTTAATCAAGTAATTAATTGGTAATTAGTAATAAATTAATTGATCATTAAGGGTTAATTAATCAAGTATTAAGGATTAATTAATTTAAAATTAAGTTTTATTAATTAATAATTTAGGTTTATTAATTAATAGTTAAAGGATAATTAATCTCTGATTAAGGTTAATTAATTTACTTATAAAAGTAATTAAGGTTTGATTAATTAATTAAATGATTGTAATTAATTAATAATTGATTAAGCAGAATAAGTGATTAGTTATTAAGTAATTAATTTAATTTAAGATAATTAAATTAATTTTAATATGGATTAATAAATTCTGTTTGGATGGTTGTTGAAGTAGGATGTCTGGATTGATAGATATCTATTGGGTGATATTCTGTGATACTGTGATTAGTTGAATATATCTGTAATGGATGTATGGATTATCTATGATAAATGCTATGTGAATTCAAAGTGATGAATTGAATTGTTTAACTTTAAAACAACTTGGCCCTTAAAAGATACGTTTTGGATTTCGATGAGACCGGGATCGGGTTTCCGTATACCGGATTTCCAGGTCTGGAGACCCGAATACCACATCGATCCAAATTAACGATAGGTCGTGAATCTCAAGTGAAGATGAAGATTCAAAGTGCAAGGGTTATTGTCGTTAACTCTGAGGGTGATTCCAACACGAGTGTAACGAGATAATGCCTTCGGTTTCGTTCGAACCCGGAACGAACTTGTATGGATTGAATGCTTTCAGAACATCGTCAGGTGGACGATGAGCATTCTAAGTAATGTGATCTGATTAAAGGTAATCGTGACCTCAAGCCTCATCAACCGGGAATGGCTAAAACAGGGGAGGTGCAGCAAGGCTTCGTGGGTAGCACCCACTGAGAGTAAAGTCATCCCTGTCTAGAGAGTTCCTTCTTTTATTTCGGCTTAGTGGTGCAGTTGGCGACGGCCATCTGTGGGGTGATTTTATTCGGGATTATCCAGTAAGGGATGGTCCCGGCTTTGTGTTGCAGGGGATTGGGAGTGATCCTCGGTACGGTGATCTAGGCCCCGTACTGTGATGAGCGGTACCCCGGTAGCTCTGCCATTGTATGGAATCCAATTTCCAATAAGAGCCATACGATTTAGTTGTGCCCAACTACGTTGGAATGTGAGATGTAAGCATTTCAGCTATTTCTGTATTTTACTTGAAAACCCTAGACCCTATTATAATATAACTGGATTTCCTATCAAATGATTTGGTTAGCATAAGATAAAAACTTACCCGTGTTTATGTGTGGGAAGTCTTATGTGATACCCTTGTTTCCAAATGATTTTCAAGATAAACAACTTAACTGTTTACTCACACCAGACCCATGTCTGACCCAGAGTTTATTTCTGTTTTTCTTAAACTCTTGGGTACTCAAATTTTTATGAGTAGCCAAGTGATCAGGTTTTGCTTAGACGAATTTTGGAAGGACCTGGAGATGAAGACTTGGCGTAGTTATATATGTATATGTATCTTTCCGCTGTGTATTAACTCTAAGATGTATTTTGTGGGTGTAATGTAATGACAGATACTTATGACTGTCTTGTTTTGGATGTTGTATATATGGGTAACTCTGATATGTGTAAAAACTATGTAATGGATATGTGATATATTATATTTTGTTCTGTTTCCGCTGTGAGATTCTGATATCTGTTGGTTCTTTCTTCTATCTTTTCTATTTCTATCTATTTCTTTCTTATTGATGATACGATTTTCTGTGGAATGAAAGTCGGGTCGTCACAGTTATAATCTAAAATAAATTTAATGGATAATTTATAATTGAATATAATTACCTAGTCAAGTAATTAATGGATAATTACTGAATGTAATTAAGAAAGAGAAATTACTTATGGAAGTAATTAAATGGAATTGATTAAGAGTTAATCCCTTGATGTTATTAATTAGAGGATTAATTAATATAATTGATTTGAAATTAATTAATTAAAAAGTAATTAATTAATTAAAGGATTAAGGTTAATAAAAAATGTGATTAATTACTAGTTAAGGTAATTAATTAAAAGAGAGTAATTAATTAAGGGAGTAATTAAAGATCATTAATTTATGTAATAAATGATGTAATTAAGGATTTATTAATTAAGATTAATTAATCAATAATAAGTGATTAAAGAGTAATTAATTAATATAATTAATTAAGGAGTTAATTAATTAAGGTAGGTAATTAAATAATAGTTAATTACTGTTTATGATTAATTAAGGTTAATTAATGAATGTAGTTAATTAAAGATAAATTAACTAGAAGGTAATTAATTAATGAAGTAATTAGAGGATCATTAATTAATATAAGTAATGAAATTAATCAAGGTTGATTAATGAAAGTAATTAATTATAGATAATTAATTAATGGAAGTAAATGAAGGATCATTAATTATTGTAATTTAATGATGGTAATTAAAGGTTAATTACTGTATATGGTTAAAGGATAATTACTTAAATGTAATTAAAGTGTAATTAATCAAGGAAGATTAATTAAGGAAGATCATTAAGAGATGGTTAATTAATTTATGATTAATTAAGCAAGGATAGGAATTAATTCTTAAGTAATTAATTTAATTTAAGTTGATTAAATTGATTATAATAGAGATTAATAAATGGTTGCTTATGAATGATGGTTGAGTAGAATATCTGATTTGATTGATATCTATTGGATGATATGCTAAGATATTCTGTGAAATGATATTGGATATATCTGTGATAAATGTGTGATATTTATCTATGTTAATACTATGTGAATTCAAGTATTGAATTGAATTGTTTTAACCTTTAAAACAACTTGGCCTTAAAAGATACGTTTTGGATTTCGATGAGACCGGGATCGGGTTTCCGTATACCGGTATTCCAGGTTTGGAGACCCGAATACCACATCGATTCAAAATTTACGATAGGTCGTGAATCTCAAGTGAAGATGAAGATTCAGAGTGCAAGGGTTATTGTCGTTAACTCTGAGGGTGATTCCAAAACGAGTGTAACGAGATAATGCCTTCGGTTTCGTTCGAACCCGGAACGAACTTATATGGATTGAATGCTTTCAGCACATCGTCAGGCGGACGATGAGCATTCTAAGTGATATGTTCTGATTAAAGGTAATCGTAACCTCAAGCCTCATCAACCGGGAATGGCTAAAACAGGGGAGGTGCAGCAAGGCTTCGTGGGTAGCACCCACTGAGAGCAAGATAGATCCCTGTCTAGAGGTCCCTTTTCTTTTTATTCGGCTTAGTGTGTGGTTGGTCGCGCCAACTACGGGATTGTCTTGTTCGGAATTATCCAGTAAGGGATGGTTCCGGCTTTGTGTTGCAGGGGAGCGGGCGTACTCCTCGGTACGGTGATCTAGGCCACGTACTGTGACGGGCGGTACCCCAGTAGCCCTGCCATTGTATGGAATCCAAACTCCAATAAGTGCCGTACGTATTAGTTGTGCCCAACTATGTTGGAATGTGAGATGTAAGCATTTCAGCTATTTCTGTATTTTACTTGGAAACCCTAGACCCTATTATAATATAACTGGATTTCCTATCAAATGTTTTAGTTAGCGTAAGGTAAAAACTTACCCATGTTTATGTGTGGGGAGTCTTACGTGATACTTTTGTTTCAAAGGTTTTCAAAGTTAAGCAATTTAAACCGTTTACTCACACCTGACCCATGTCTGACCCAAGTGTTTATTTTCTGTTTTATTAAACTCTTGGGTACTCAATATTGTATTGAGTAGTCAAGGGATTCAGGATAGTCTTGACGAATTCTGGAGGAGCTGAGGAGCAGGAGGCTTCAGCGTGTAGATATATAAAGTTTCCGCTGTGTTTGTATTAGTCTGTATTGTACTGATGTACTTGTGTTGTATAATAGACAGAAGTTTATAACTGTCTATTCTGTGATGTATAAGTTGTGTACTCTGATGTATATGATACTATGTAATATCTTATGTGATAATATATTTCTCGTTCCGCTGTGAGATTTCTGATGTGTTGTTGTTCTTTCTTCTTTTCTTTTCTTCTTCTATCCCTTTTCTTTCTTCATAATGATGCGACTTTCTGGTCATAGGAAGTCGGGTCGTTACAAGTGGTAATATACATTTAAAATGATACTTTTTTATATAGAAATTATATCTGGGTAAAATTATTTCATTTACCTTTTTAAAACAATATTGTGTCTGTTGGCCTGGTCAAGTGTTTAGAGATCCCTATCAATAAACAGAAATATACTCGGGGAAGGATCCTTAACAATTTATTTTAAGCAAAGTTAAACAAGTTTTTAATTATAAAATAAATTGTTTTCAAAAGAATAATTGTTTTAAACAAGTTTTTAAATATTTAAATAGATAAGTTTAAAAAGGGTAGATAAGTAGATTTTCAAAATGTTTTTGTATTAAAGTTAATTTAATAACTTTGGAAGTTTAAAGGTTTTGAAAGTTGAAGTAGAAGTTTATGTTGTTTTAATTATAATTGAATTCTAAAATGTTTTATTTTAAATAAAGTTTAAATAATAAGGATTTTAGTAAATCAATTATAATAAAGGAGTTATCTTAAGTAATTAAGAGTTTTGATTAATTAAAGAAAATTAATATGTGAAGATAATTAAATTGTTGGTCAATTTAATTTATTTAATTAAGATAATGATTTTCTTAAATAAAGTCTTTAAGTATAAATAGTTAAGAAATTATTAATTAAATTTGAATAAAATAGTTAAATGATTAACTAAGTAATTAATTAGTGATTAACTAAAGATAATCACTTATAATTTATTAATTGTAATTACTTGATGAAGTAATTAAGGAATGATTACTTGATGTAATTAAGTAAAAGGGAAATTATTTAATAAAGTAATTAGAAGATAATTATTTTATGAAGTAATTAATGAAAATGATTAAGAGTTAATCACTTGTTATTAATTTAATAATTTATTAAATTAAATTAATTAAAGGATTAGATTAATCAAAGATGATTAATAATTGTGGTTTAATTAAGGTTAATTAATAATGTAATTAATTATTTATGAAGGTAATTAATTAAAGTAATTAATTAATGGAAGTAATTAAGGGAAGTTAATTACTGGATTAGATTAATCAAAGATGATTAATAATTATGGATCAATTAAGAATAATTACTTAATGTAATTAATAAATAATTAAAGGTGTAATTAGGGATCATTAGTTTATAATTAATGATGTAATTAAGAGTTGATTAATTAAGATTAATTAATCAAATGATAAGTGATTAATTGTAATTAGTTAAGGATTAAAGTAATTGATTATAATTAATTAATTAATGAAGTAATTAAAGGTTAATTACTGTATTGGTTAAGGATAATTAATTTGTGAAATTAATTAAGATAATTACTTAAATGTAATTAAAGTATAATTAATCAAAGGTGATTAATTAAAATAGATAATTATAGAAAGATTAATTAATTTATTTGTAATTAATTAATGATTATATAAGTAAGGTTTATAATGAAGTAATTAATTTAATTTACTTTAAATTAATTAAGAGATGAAGTAATTAATTTAATTCACTTTAAATTAATTAAAGATAGAGATAGTTAATTTAAATAAATTTTAAATTAATTATCTTATGATTAAGTAAACCATTGCTTATATAAGAATGAATGGCATTGATTTGAATTGAATGGATGTAATCTCAGAAATGAGATAAGATGTTGGGTGATATGAATACTTGGTTGCATTATAATGGTAATATAGATTAACTATTGTGATGTTGATATGGATTACCTATTTGGTTATGAATCATCTGTTTAAATGATAATGTGATTATCAATTGTAACTTGTGAATTATCTATCTGTATAGATAAGTTAAATTGTTTAAACCTTTAAAACAACTTGGCCTTAAAAGATACGTTTTGGATTTCGATGAGACCGGGATCGGGTTTCCGTATACCGGTATTCCAGGTCTGGAGACCCGAATACCACATCGATCCAAATTAACGATAGGTCGTGAATCTCAAGTGAAGATGAAGATTTAGAGTGCAAGGGTTATTGTCGTTAACTCTGAGGGTGATTCCAAAACGAGTGTAACGAGATAATGCCTTCGGTTTCGTTCGAACCCGGAACGAACTTGTATGGATTGAATGCTTTCAGCACATCGTCAGGCGGACGATGAGCATTCTAAGTGATATGTTCTGATTAAAGGTAATCGTAACCTCAAGCCTCATCAACCGGGTCGTTACATTTGGTATCAGAGCATAGAAAGAGAAAGAAGAAGAAACAGGAACAAAACATAGAAACCTCACATTCGCAGCGGATCAAAATATAATATCACATAAACAACAGTTTTACAAAAAGAACTGTATCAATACACTTATACATTATACATCAGAGTTATACATTTACAAATGACTGGACAGTTATACAACTTGTTCCAGACTACAATCTATACAGACTACACAGTCTCATATATATATATATACACTCAACTCGTTCTAGGGTACCATTGACCCTATTCTTAACGAGTAATCCCAATAGAGCCAAGGTTCTCGCTTAACCTTCGCTCTGATACCAACCCAATAGCAAAATCGAGGGGTACGAGCCATTCCTGGAACAACAGCTTCGCCTAAAAACCCATCGAACCCACGACGCCGACCACCGTACCATCTAAAACACCGGCCACATCACCGCAAACCTCCCACGTAGCCATCCCTCTTGATCCCATACCACTCGATTCGTCAGAGACTCCGCGGCGAAATGATTTCCACTCACGACCTTAAACCCTAGTTCACCCCAAATCCGACGCCACGACGATCTATCACCAAAATCACCATTTTTCCCAACCTCGTCAGGCCTTCCTCCGTCTCTAGTCCAATTCCCGACAATCAAAAGTCCTCCGACCATCTGACATTGCTCAAAACCCATTTTCAGTTCAACTTTGAACTGCACCTCAAATACTAATCTAAAAATTACAATTTTTGTTTTAAAAATCCTATTTCTTAAAGATAAACCAGATTATAACCTCGAATTTGCAAATTATTCACGTTGAAAATTTAATCAAATCAAGTTTTACTGATTATATGAGCACCTAGGTTGATACAGCCTTTAATTCTTACTATATTTATTTTAAAATTTATATCTAATTGTTTTAAACAACTTTTGTTCAAACATTTCGACCTAAAATTGATCAGAGACAAAACACTATATTTTTGAATGTTGTTTGCATCCAATAGAGAAAAAAACAGAGCATAATCCATGAATTTCAGACATGCACACAGAGATAACAACATACATATACTCATAAGACCATAAATTTCCACATGCTAACCATTATTGCCTAATCAAACATAAATTTTCTGCATGCGACATGGATATAAATAGATTAAAGCTTTTTAAACTAAATTTGTTTACTCACCTTAAATGTTGGACAGAGACTTAAAAACTGAGATGCTCTGATTTTTGAAAACTGGAATCACTTGATCTTTGAAAACTTGATTGTGTTGCTTAGTTGAGTTGATCCTACTTAAATCTGAGATGAACTTGTTAGCTGATATGATCTAAGCTTTGATTTAGCTTTGAAGTTGGAAACCTTGCTTGATGATTCAGGTTTTAAATTTCTAAAGAGTGATTGTTGCTTTGGTTAATTGATACTGTAACGACCTTCCAATCCTGGTTTGAAGAATGTTTACAGGTTTTTAGTTTTCTTGTTTTGTAAATGAAGATAGGAAAGAATTGAGAGAGAGAGGAGATAGATATATTTATAGCCTTGTTTTATGATTTTTAAAAATAAAAGAAAATAAAATAAAATGGTGACACTTGTTTAAAAATCTTACATTTGTCATTTACATAAGTTACTTAACTTACATTTGTAATATGCATGTGTTAATATATTTTTATAAAACTTTATATTTAAATTTCTATTTAGTAAAATACATTTCTTAATTTATATAAATAAAATTCTTTAAAGAAAATAAAATAAAACAAATCGTATATTAATAAAAATCGTATACATATATTTTTAGATCCAATTTATTTTAAGATATTTATTCTTTGAATTTAAAATTCAAATTAAAATTCTAATTTATTTTCTACTCATATATATATTCTTATAACAACACATTATCATTTGATTTAAAAGAAAATAATAAAAAAAATGTAAATTCTAAGTGATTATATTAAGATATTATCATGCAATACTTACCCAAATATAAATATTCATTACCAGATTTATTTGTCAAATCTATAATTCAGTATTTCTATTAATTTACCCAATTATTATATCAATTACAGATGTTCAGAAATCCGGGTTATCACATTCCTCCCCCCTTTAAATCTTTTCGTCCTCGAAAAGGAACGAATCAAGAATTTTATTACCATGTTGATTATCAGTTAAATTATTCCTTAGACATCTTAACTCTTGATAATATTATGTAAATTACTAAAATGTTTTGAAAAATTTAAATAAAAAGAGTTAAGAGTTAAGATGTCTAAGGAATAATTTAACTGATAATCAACATGGTAATAAAATTCTTGATTCGTTCCTTTTCGAGGACGAAAAGATTTAAAGGGGGGAGGAATGTGATAACCCGGATTTCTGAACATCTGTAATTGATATAATAATTGGGTAAATTAATAGAAATACTGAATTATAGATTTGACAAATAAATCTAGTAATGAATATTTATATTTGGGTAAGTATTGCATGATAATATCTTAATATAATCACTTAGAATTTACATTTTTTTTATTATTTTCTTTTAAATCAAATGATAATGTGTTGTTATAAGAATATATATATGAGTAGAAAATAAATTAGAATTTTAATTTGAATTTGAAATTCAAAGAATAAATATCTTAAAATAAATTGGATCTAAAAATATATGTATACGATTTTTATTAATATACGATTTGTTTTATTTTATTTTCTTTAAAGAATTTTATTTATATAAATTAAGAAATGTATTTTACTAAATAGAAATTTAAATATAAAGTTTTATAAAAATATATTAACACATGCATATTACAAATGTAAGTTAAGTAACTTATGTAAATGACAAATGTAAGATTTTTAAACAAGTGTCACCATTTTATTTTATTTTCTTTTATTTTTAAAAATCATAAAACAAGGCTATAAATATATCTATCTCCTCTCTCTCTCAATTCTTTCCTATCTTCATTTACAAAACAAGAAAACTAAAAACCTGTAAACATTCTTCAAACCAGGATTGGAAGGTCGTTACAGTTGGTATCAGAGCGAAGGTTAAGCGAGAACCTTGGCTCTATTGGGATTACTCGTTAAGAATAGGGTCAATGGTACCCTAGAACGAGTTGAGTGTATATATATATATATGAGACTGTGTAGTCTGTATAGATTGTAATCTGGAACAAGTTGTATAACTGTCCAGTCATTTGTAAATGTATAACTCTGATGTATAATGTATAAGTGTATTGATACAGTTCTTTTTGTAAAACTGTTGTTTATGTGATATTATATTTTGATCCGCTGCGAATGTGAGGTTTCTATGTTTTGTTCCTGTTTCTTCTTCTTTCTCTTTCTTTTCTTTTCTAACGACCCAGAAATTTCGATCCCGAAAATTCCAGATAGTTAGAAAAAAAAGAAAAGAGATTAGAAGAAGAAACAGGAACAAAACATAGAAACCTCACATTCGCAGCGGATCAAAATATAATATCACATAAACAACAGTTTTACAAAAAGAACTGTATCAATACACTTATACATTATACATCAGAGTTATACATTTACAAATGACTGGACAGTTATACAACTTGTTCTAGACTACAATCTATACAGACTACACAGTCTCATATATATATATATATATACACTCAACTCGTTCTAGGGTACCATTGACCCTATTCTTAACGAGTAATCCCAATAGAGCCATGGTTCTCGCTTAACCTTCGCTCTGATACCAACTGTAACGACCTTCCAATCCTGGTTTGAAGAATGTTTACAGGTTTTTAGTTTTCTTGTTTTGTAAATGAAGATAGGAAAGAATTGAGAGAGAGAGGAGATAGATATATTTATAGCCTTGTTTTATGATTTTTAAAAATCTTACATTTGTCATTTACATAAGTTACTTAACTTACATTTGTAATATGCATGTGTTAATATATTTTTATAAAACTTTATATTTAAATTTCTATTTAGTAAAATACATTTCTTAATTTATATAAATAAAATTCTTTAAAGAAAATAAAATAAAACAAATCGTATATTAATAAAAATCGTATACATATATTTTTAGATCCAATTTATTTTAAGATATTTATTCTTTGAATTTCAAATTCTAATTAAAATTCTAATTTATTTTCTACTCATATATATATTCTTATAACAACACATTATCATTTGATTTAAAAGAAAATAATAAAAAAAATGTAAATTCTAAGTGATTATATTAAGATATTATCATGCAATACTTACCCAAATATAAATATTCATTACCAGATTTATTTGTCAAATCTATAATTCAGTATTTCTATTAATTTACCCAATTATTATATCAATTACAGATGTTCAGAAATCCGGGTTATCACATTCCTCCCCCCTTTAAATCTTTTCGTCCTCGAAAAGGAACGAATCAAGAATTTACTTATTATCAGATAAATTTTTCTTTTGAACATATTTTAAAACACATAAAAATAAATCTTTATAATATTACTAAATTAGTTTTTATAAAAATACTTTTATAACTCGATGTTTCAACAAGTCCATTCTCGTTCTCACAGAAATTCGGTCATACGTTGATCAGGCGTAAGACTGAAAATCTATAAGTACTTAGCAGACTCATTTTCAACACCCAGTGAAAATATTTGGAAAATACTTTATTTGAAAATAGAGGAAATATCTTTGGTGAGAATGCTCTGGAAATCATCACCCCCATCCAAGGTCACAGTTACATCACGGGTTACGTTGCCATCGCAGCAAAAGTCCATGTAACTGATTACACCATGGAACCCACAACAGATCGCAGTTACATTCCAGGGTTACGTTGCCATCGCAGCAAAAGTCCATGTAACTGTTGGCTCTCAGCGGCACACACGATTTCGCTGTCAAAATGAAACTTCTCCCACATAGGTCGCAGTCTACCGATATAAAATCAAACGCAGACTGTTGGCTCTCAGCGGCACAAACGACTTTCGCTATGTTACCATAGTGTCACTGCGATCTACTGCAGACCATAGCGAAAGTCATGTGTGCCGCTGAGAGCCAACTGTCTACGTTTGATTTTATCTGTAACGACCACGACTTTCTCTCCCCAGAAAGTCGCATCGCTAATAAGAAAGAAAGGGGTAGAAAATAGAAAAGAAGAGAAGAAAGAAAGAAAGAACAACAACGATCTCACAGCGGAACGAATAAATTATATTAATAACATAAACTATTACATAGTTTACAACAATTTATAGAGTTACACAGCATATACATCACTTACTAGACAGTTATAAACATCTGTCTAGACATTACAACTCAAATACAAGACAAGACACTATCACAGATATCAACACAGCGGAATACTATATCTACGAACGCCGAAGCCTCCTGCTCCATTGCTCCTCCAAAATATTCGTCAAAGCTAAACCTGAATCCCTTGGCTACTCGTAAATACAAATATTCTAAATCCAAATCAATTTAAATATTTATTCTTTTGAATTTCAAAACTTTAAATTCAAATTAAATCTAAATTTCCAATTTACCAAAGCTTTTCTATTTACAATATATACAAATAAATATATATATTACAGATAGAAAATATCTTATTAACTTTTAAAAGATAAGATTCACCAATTAAATACTTATTTAATTAGATTATTAAATTAAATTTAAATTTTATTATCAAAGATCATCAATATCAATTTAATTATTTAACAGATTATTAAATTGATATTGTTAAAATTTCCGGGATATTACATTCCTCCCCCCTTAAAATAATTTCGTCCCCGAAATTTTAAACAAAGGTAATTTAATAATCTTATTAAAGATTTAAATTCAAAACACAAGCATCTACTATCATCCATATGCTGGCAACCATAGCAACCAATTCATCCAATCAATCAAATTTTATCCCGCTGTGTTTGTATTAGTCTGTATTGTACTGATGTACTTGTGTTGTATAATAGACAGAATTTTTATAACTGTCTATTCTGTGATGTATAAATTGTGTACTCTGATGTATATGATACTATGTAATATCTTATGTGATATAATATATTTTTCGTTCCGCTGTGAGATTTCTGATGTGTTGTTGTTCTTTCTTCTTTTCTTTTCTTCTTCTATCCCTTTCTTTCTTCATAACGATGCGTTTTCCTGGGCATAGGAAGGCGGGTCGTTACAGTTGGTATCAGAGCTTTAACATATTTTATATGCTTGAGAAATTTATTTTAACTCTATATATATATATTTACAAATCAATTCAACTGATTTTTGAATTTTAAAAAGAAAAGAATATTAAAAACAAATGAACTTCTTAATTTAAATCTTATTTAAAACTTAAACTAAAATATATATTTATAATAAATAAGAAATTATTCTTGTTAATTAAATCTCAATTATCATTTCTAAAAGTATTATGTTAAATATAATTTCAAATTACAAACTATGTATATATTTAAAGTTTGAAAACACCTTTATTAAATTCAAGTCATTACCTTTCCATTTCAATATAAGAATATATATATATATATATTAATTAAGTGTAATTAATTAATGAAGTAATTAATGCTTAATTACTGAATGAAATTAAGGGAAGAGAAATTACTTATGAAGTAATTAAATGGAAGTGATTAAGATTAAATCATTTGATGTTATTAATTAAAGGATTAATTAATATAATTAATTTGAAGTTAATTAATTAAAGAGTAATTAATTAATTAAAGGATTAAGGTTAATTAATGAATGTAGTTAATTAAAGATTAATTATTTAATTAACTAGAAGGTAATTAATTAATAGAAGTAATTAAAGGAAGTTAATTACTAGATTAGATTAATCAAAGATGATTAATAATTATGTATTAATTAAGAATAATTACTTAATGTAATTAATAAATAATTAAAAGTTAACTACTTAATAGAATGATCTAAATGTAATATCCCGGAAATTTTAACAATATCAATTTAATAATCTGTTAAATAATTAAATTGATATTGATGATCTTTGATAATAAAATTTAAATTTAATTTAATAATCTAATTAAATAAGTATTTAATTGGTGAATCTTATCTTTTAAAAGTTAATAAGATATTTTCTATCTGTAATATATATATTTATTTGTATATATTGTAAATAGAAAAGCTTTGGTAAATTGGAAATTTAGATTTAATTTGAATTTAAAGTTTTGAAATTCAAAAGAATAAATATTTAAATTGATTTGGATTTAGAATATTTGTATAACTAAATCATAGATACAAAATTTAAATTAAATCTGAGCTTGAAACTAAAAACAAAGATCTGTAATACATTTTCCAACATCAAAGTTCAACCTGCATTTGTAAATCTGAAAACAAAGCCTGCATATTTTCTTTAATCTGGAATCAAATTCTAGTCTGCATGCAAGATTCTGTAAACAAGCAACTCAAGTTTTAAATCAAAGAAGCAAGGCATCTCTGCATACAAATTTCTATAGCTAGCATTCCAATTTTCAAAGAAAATCAAGCATTCAGTTTTAAAGGTTTCAAAATCAAGGCTATTTCAAAGAATAAAGCTTTGTTCTCTGCTTTTAAAAATAGGTGAGTAACACTTTCTAAAAACTTAAGTATTCTATATAATCTGGTTGCATGCTTATCTCTGAAATAAGTTGTCTGTGAATATATTCTAAGTATATCTCTGTGCATGTATGTATATATAGGTTGGTGTGCATGTTTGTTAACTATGATATCTCTGTTTCCAGTTTCAAGCTCAGATTTAATTTAAATTTTGTATCTATTGACCTAGTCATCATCATGATTTAAATTATAAACAATAATTGATTGTTTTATCATATATTAGAGTTTAAATTTTTATTTAAGTTAAAATAAAATGAGGATTTCTCTGGAAAATAGAATAGAGCAGGAAAACTTAAGTTTTGTTAAAATTCGAACCTCTTAATTCATTGATTCAGGTATACGATCTGAATCCCTGATTGAAACCATGATTTTTAAGATTCGAATCATGATTTTTAGAAGTAGGTTGAAGGAGCAGTTCGAGGTTGATCAAAATGAGTGTTTTGAGTTACCTCTGATGATCTAGTTGGTCGGAGTAGTCGAAATTTTCTCTGGTGATAGAGGAGTAATAAGGGATTGTGGGAAAAATGTGAGATGTAAGCATTTCAGCTATTTCTGTATTTTACTTGAAAACCCTAGACCCTATTATAATAAAATCAGATTTCCTATCAAATGTTTTGGTTAGCGTAAGGTAAAAACTTACCCATGTTTATTTGTGGGAAGTCTTACGTGATACCTTTTCTTTCTAAAGGTTTTGAAGTTAAACAAGTTTAACCTGTTACTCACACCAGACCCATGTCTGACCCAAGTGTTTATTTCTGTTTTATAAACTCTTGGGTACTCAAATTTTTACGAGTAGCCAAGGGATTCAGGTTTAGCTTTGACAAATATTCTGGAGGAGCAATGGAGCAGGAGGCTTCGGCGTTCGTAGATATAGTAGTTCCGCTGTGTCTGTATCTCTGTAGTGTATTGAGTTGTAATGTCTAGACAGATGTTTATAACTGTCTAGTATGTGTTGTATAGTTGTGTAAACTCTGATATGTGTTATATACTATGTAATAGTTTGTGTTATTAATATAATTTATTCGTTCCGCTGTGAGATCGTTGTTGTTGATCTTTCTTCTTTTCTTTCTTTTCTTCTTCTATCCCTTTCTTTCTTAATTCATGATACGTCTTTCTGGTGGTAGAAAGCCGGGTCGTGACAGTTGGTATCAGAGCACGTGTGACGACCCGACTTTCCACTCCCGGAAAATCGCATCGACAGTAAGAAAGAAAGGGGTGAGAAGTAGAAAAGAGAAGAAGAGAAAAGAAACAAACACAAATACTCACAGCGGAAACGAAACAAAATATATTATATCACATAAATATTACATAGTATCATATACAACCCTTATCAGAGTTACACAGATTACACATCATATACTAGACAGTTATAAACATCTGTCTAGTTATTACATCTCAATACAAAACAAAGATCTAAACAAAGATCAACACAGCGGAAACTACTATCTATCTACAACGCCGAAGCCTCCTGCTCCATTGCTCCTCCACAATTCGTCAAGGCTTACTTGAATCCCTTGGCTACTCGTAAAAATTTGAGTACCCAAGAGTTTATAAAACAGAAATAAACAACTTGGGTCAGACATGGGTCTGGTGTGAGTAACAGGTTAAAATTGTTTAACTTCAAAACCTTTTGAAAACAAAGGTATCACGTAAGACTTCCCACACATAAACATGGAAAAGTTTTTACCTTACGCTAACCAAAACATTTGATAGGAAATCCAGTTATATTATAATAGGATCTAGGGTTTTCAAGTAAAATACGGAAATAGCTGAAATGCTTACATCTCACATTCCAACATAGTTGGGCACAACTAATACGTACGGCACTTATTGGAGTTTGGATTCCATACAATGGCAGGGCTACTGGGGTACCGCCCGTCACAGTACGTGGCCTAGATCACCGTACCGAGGAGTACGCCCGCTCCCCTGCAACACAAAGCCGGAACCATCCCTTACTGGATAATCCCGAACAAGATAATCCCGTAGTTGGCGCGACCAACCACACACTAAGCCGAATAAAAGAAAAGGGACCTCTAGACAGGGATCTATCTTGCTCTCAGTGGGTGCTACCCACGAAGCCTTGCTGCACCTCCCCTGTTTTAGCCATTCCCGGTTGATGAGGCTTGAGGTTACGATTACCTTTAATCAGAACATATCACTTAGAATGCTCATCGTCCGCCTGACGATGTGCTGAAAGCATTCAATCCATACAAGTTCGTTCCGGGTTCGAACGAAACCGAAGGCATTATCTCGTTACACTCGTTTTGGAATCACCCTCAGAGTTAACGACAATAACCCTTGCACTCTGAATCTTCATCTTCACTTGAGATTCACGACCTATCGTTAATTTGGATCGATGTGGTATTCGGGTCTCCAGACCTGGAATACCGGTATACGGAAACCCGATCCCGGTCTCATCGAAATCCAAAGCGTATCTTTTAAATTTATTTTAGATTATAACCGTGACGACCCGAATTTCATTCCACAGAAAATCGTATCATCAATAAGAAAGAAATAGATAGAAATAGAAACCTGGCTCTGATACCACTCGTAATAAACAGAAATAAATTTCAAACATCTTAAAGTTTAATTAATAAACCATATTCATTGGATAACCATCAAAATTTTATTGTTTCTAATCATACATATTTCCCGAATTTTCTTCACTTTTTTGGAAATAGAATGGTAATCCAATGAAAGTATTGAAAAAATTGTTAGCTTATACAAACTTTTCTTCAATATGTTGTACTTGCATATATGTCAGCAGTTTTAAAAATTAATTGCTTAATTTTCAGCAACAATTTGAATAATTGTAAACTTTAAAATATGGCTTTTGTTATTATAAATATTATCAGTTTTTTTTCAAGTTTTTTCCAAATAAATTGGTATTTCAATAAAACTGTTCAAAAAGTGGCATATAAAAATGAGATTACTCTGTTTAATTGAATTATTGCTGAAAAGTAAGCAGTTAAACTGAATTGTTGCTACTATATATGCAATATTCTTAGTAATGATTATTTTTCTTCATACTTAAATGTTGCAAAGATATTCAACAGTGCTCAGTATAGTTGCATATCTGTCGGCAATAATATGAATAATTGACATTAAACTATTCTAAAAAGTACAGATAACACTAAGTTTATTCTATTTAACTGCTTTATTACTAAAATGTAAGCAATTAAGGTTAATTATTTGCAGCCATATGTGATATTTTCAGTAATGTTTACTTAATTTCGTTTATACATAAATGTTGCAGAGAAATTCAAAAAAATTCAACACAGTTGCATATTTGTCTGCAATAATTGTAACTAATTGACATTATTATGATATTTACCGTTAGATTTGTAATTATTTTGAAAAATTACATGCAAATACAGACATTGATCGAATATATTGCTTAAAAATATGCAAAAAACACATTAATAACATCTGCTTAAAATTTGAAGAGAGGAAACAGTTTTTTAAACGATTTTTTTACAAAAATTGCAGTAATTATAGAATTTTTTTTAGTTTATTGTCTGCATTCTCAATTTTTTTTGTATTACCGTAAAAAAACTCGATTACATGTGTGGCTAACTCGAAAATCTCTAAAAAATAGGGATGAAATTTTTATGTTTTGCATCCAAAGAATGTTTGGTGAATTATGAAAGTTATTAAGGACGTATGGCAAACGTTCCCTTTATTTTATACATTTTTTTCTTGATAAATACATGCATACGCATGATTCATGGATGATAAATTTAAAATATGATAATAAACGAAGATGCTCTCGATTCCAGTCCTTGGATGCACCAGTCAGCAAAGCACAGGAAAAAAGATGTTTGATTTAATTTTACTACCTGGCATCTGCACTACGTATCTTTCACATCGCCTTTTTTCTATTCATAATTCATTCCTTTTGTTTTAGCATATGCAAACCCCTTCTGTATATTTGTATGTTGCTTTTAATGTCAGACTCATCATTGTATATGTTTGGATGTTTTTAATGTCAGTACCTTTTTGGATTTTTATTGGATTTGGCCTCGTTTGTAAAGTTATTATCATACATAGCCCAGTTTTAAAACTAATATCAAATATAGCCCTGTTTTGAAAAATACACTGGCTCATTTTCAAAAGTCGTCAGTGTAAATTTTTTTTTTCTGACACCTTTTGAAAAGTCGCCAGTGTATTTTAAAAAAAAAAAAAATTTTACACTGGCGACTTTTGAAAAGGAGCCAGTGTATTTTTCAAAACAGAGCTATATTTGATATTAGTTTTAAAACTGGGCTATGTATGATAATAACTTTACAAACGAGGCCAAATCCAATAAAAATCCTTTTTAATGTCATTACTTTTAATATCAGTACATTGACTGTCAGTACATTTTGTTTTGAATTTTAACCTGTAAGCAAGCCCATGATGTTAACCTTATGAAGTACTGTATGTTTGTAGAAATCTGCTGATTTTAATGACTGACCTTTTTCCAAAGACATTTCTATGTTTAGTTTCTAACTTTTCTTTATATTGACTGCTTCTGAAACTAAAATCGGTAACATGATGTATTATTATATTTGTAGAACATGCCTATACAGACGAAGCAGTAAAATACTTATTTCTATTCAATTAAATGGACCTCCATACTTGAAAGGTAAGTCATATTTCCTGCAAATTAATATCTTCTTTATTATTTTTTACTATCATTTCAAAATTGTAAATGCGTATACAACACTGTAAGTTTCACACAATAAAGAAATAGCAACGGATAATTGTGTGCAAATTAACAAAATGATTGATAAGTGAAACTATAAGATAGGCTGAAACCTATGACAAGAAGAAACTTAATATCTCTATATTATATAACCACTATCTATTTACTGTTAAATGTGGATCATAATATAAATTATGGTGACATTGTAGATTTTCTATTATTCTTAAATTTACAAACACATTTCTAATTGTCTATATACGTATTTTGTTTATGTGTACCTAAGCTTCAATAAAACCTATGTACTGCAATACTTCGTTGGTTAATGTTTTATATTATGTTTGATCTTCTGTTATCGTTACTACTGCATCTATGTATATTCCCATTGAGTCACAGGTTTTGTACAGTAACCACGTTAAAGTTTTGATATCATGAAACCCAAAAACAACCCGTGTACCAAGAACGGGCCTCATACCAGTTAAGATTCTAGGTAAGCTCAAAAAGTTCGAACAACATTTATCTAGAAAACAACTGTTTATCGATAAAATGATTTTTGGTCTCATTTACTATATTTCTTCAAGTATTTATTTTTGTAGATATTTTTTAAAAACAAGTTTACCATCATTAGTTATTAATTAAAAGGGGATTAACAAGATTATTAAATCAATTTAATCACATTAAATTCAATATTCAAATATTTAAATAATTCTGATAATTAAATACGAATTGTTTGAAATTTCGGGTGTTAAATTCCCTTTCACTTAAAATATTTCATCGTAGAAATTCCAACACGACCAATTAAGAAAAGACACGAGCGCACAACAATACTTAACGGTATTCAAAATCACCAGCGAACAAAGCTCACTGTTTGCTTAGGGTCAAAAATCGTCTCATCGCACAAGGACGATAAACAATCTACTAAGCGTATCTTACGCTCATCAGCATCAAGTTATTGTTGGAGAAAGGTGGCAATAACAAGAGTAATATAAGAATTGTTTAATTGAAAATTTTCTCTTGCTTCAGAAGTTTGGATTACATATATATATATATATATATATATATATATATATATATATATATAGCAATACTGTTTATGTCCTTTCATTCTTAACAGACATGACTATTCATATTATAGACACTTTTTCGTTTCTATGCATTTATGTACTTGCTGGTTCATGAATTGCAAATTATATTTTTAACATCCCCTCTTAATTTGCAATTTTGAGCATCTCTCTTTTTTTCTGAAGTTTCTCCACAGGAACTGCTTTAGTTAGAAAATCTGCAAGCTGATCATCTGTCTTAACAAACTCCAAATTAATTTCCCTTTTGCTTACCATATCTCTGATGAAATGATGACGCGGTTCAATATGTTTTGTTCTTGAATGAAACACCAGATTCTTTGTCATTGCAATTGTGGACATATTATCACAATAAATTGTTGTAGGCTGCTTTTGAGTCTTTCTCAAATCTGCAAGTAAACGCCTTAGCCAAATGGCTTCACAAGTTGCATCTGTACCGGCAATATATTCCGCTTCAGCTGATGATAATGCGACCGATTTCTATTTTTTTGAACTCCATGAAATAAAATTAGTTCCCAAGCAAAATACATAGCCTGAAGTACTTTTCCTATCATCCAGAAAACCAGCCCAATCACTGTCGGTATAACCAACCAATTTGCTCCCATTTTCTTTGACATACTTTATGCCCATTTTCTTTGAACCTTGCAAGTATCTCAAGATTCTTTTTGTAACGAAGCGGATTTTGCCCGCTCGAAAATCGACATCCATACTTTACATCGTACTCGAATGCCGTAGATTCGACCGTTCAAATCCGAGTCGCCGGAGCTTATAACAACATTAAGTAAACAACACAGCGGAAGAAAAAGAATATAGATATACAACATCTGATACAATATCCAGATACAATGATGATACAATGAATATCTATATACATCAGAGATATGATACAAGAAATAGCAGCGGAAAAGAAAACGATAACATCAGCAGCGGATAATCTCCATCTTCAAAGCGCCAATCCAAAAATAGCTCGAACTCCCAATAATGATGCACAAAGATAAGCAAGTGCAGTCCATATCCAAAGACTGAACTAGCTCCAGATAATCTACTCAACCTGAATATCTGAGAAACCCAACTCTAGACTGCCCGTGTGGAAAATGGTGGGCACCCAGAGTTTAGGAAGGGAACAATAAACTCTGGATCAGTCATGGGACTGGTGTGAGCAACAATACAGTTTATCTTTTTAAAAACAAATACCAGAGAATTTTAAAATCAATTCGCAATGCTTTTGGAAAATGAAACTACCATAAGACCTCCCGCCACACACACAATGAAAACGCAGAATTGGAGGAGATTTCTTCTTATGATAGTCAAAGATGCTTACTACGCAAAACAAATCATTTTTGATATTATTATTAGTGCATAGTATAGAAAACATTTTCGAAAGTAGAATATAAATCTTAGCCAGCATAGGTACAATTATAGTATGCTTAATATAGCTACCATATTAAATGGTAGGTTCTACAACTAAAACCGTACAAGGCTCATATTGTTTTGTTTGGATTTCCAACAAATGGTCGGGCAAAGGAACTTCCCAAATAAAATAGAACACCTCTGGAGCGACGTTCCCGAATCCTAACCGGATCTCTGCTACACAAGGCCGGGTTACCTCTAGCGGGTAACTACTGACACGAATATGTCATCCCCTGGTCGTTTGCGACCTTTATCCGAGGATCCTCGATTCCAACAACCACAAGTAATAAATTTGCAGCAATCACAAAGTAAGTATCTGGGCTCCATACCATGATACCACTCATAATCCAGAAGGAAATGACATACACTAAGGGGTCGCTATCCCCTAATAACCTTGCTGCCATGATTCCTGTTTCGACCATAACGGTCTGTGAGGTCCGACGAAGTCTCATCCACAAAGCTACGCTTTGTCACAAAGCCATGCTTTGGGTCAACAGATGATCAAAGAAATGATCACAAAGATAAATGATCAAAAAAATGATCATATCACAAATGATCAAACAATGATCATCACACAACAACACTCAGCATGCCACATTACCAAATTGGGAATATATCGCTGATAAATTTCAACTACATAACCTCTAAGCTCGTACGTCTCAGAGAAGGGTGTTAAGCTAAGAGAATAAATTCTCCGCCACCAAAAAGAAATGTATTTGAAAGAAATTAGCTTTATATCTCAAAGTGTAATGTCAGACATGTAACCATACAAGTCTGTTCCGGGTTCGAACAGAACCGAAGGCACTTCCAAAGAAGCCCTTGCAAATCCGGATAATTTTCTAATCACATCCGGACTTCCCATCACAAAAAGAGTGATATAAATCTCTATACCGGAGCAACTCAGTGCAGAGACATTCGACAGGTTGTCCTTTCATTTTCGAAAATATCCGGTCTTCACCACCGGTCTTCAAATGCCATCCATATACGACGTATCACTATTCGGAATGGGTTATATGACACAAATTTCTTTTCCCGGCTAACCCGAATAGTGAGCGAAATATTTAAAAATATATGGATATTGGGATTTCAATTAAGTCACAACTTAATAATTCCAAAGTTTCTTTCAAATGGTTTAAACCAATTACCATTTCAAATCTTTTAAACAAAAGATTTACTTCACAAAGTTCATTCAGTTCCACAAAGATTCATTCACAGATTTTCCAAATCAATTTCCATTTCAATTTGATTAACTCGTTAAATCTATAAATCAAAGATTTAACTCATAGCTTTCAAAACAATTTCATTTCGAATGGTTTAAACAAATCATCATTTTAAATCTGTTAAAAATAAACAGATTCAATTCATAGTTTTCAAAAATATTCATTCATAACTTGAAAAACCATTTTTCAATTCAAACTTGAAAAACCATTTTTCAATTCAAACTTGAAATTCCTTTAATTAAACTGGAATTTCATTTCTTATCTGAAAGCTTTTATCATTTGAAAACAAATAGTTTCATTTCAGAAAATCTGATTCATTCATACGAGTTGAAATCCTTGGGTTAAATCCAAATTCCCAAAATTATACTTTTAAATGGTTTAAATTCATACAAACACATTTATATCATCTTTAATACCTAGTTTCAAATCATAGGATTCAATTTCAAACTGGAATTCAAATTTAAATCAAATTATTTAAATTTTCAAAACTCGATCAAGTTATTTGAAAATAACTTTTATCTTTGAAATTCTATTTCAAAAGCTTTTCACTTTAAACCCCAAATTTCTAATTTCAAAATCAATTGAAATTAAAATTTCAATTTCAAAAACATCAAATTTAAATTATCTATGACTTAACCGATTTCCACGTGAAATCCATATTTGTGTGTGTAAAAGTGTAGTCCGGGGTTTTACACACAATAGTGCAACGTCAATCATCACAGATATATCGATAAGCAGTATAATCGATAACGCTTATCTTCATTCACAGATTCATAGATAAAATAAATTTATCGGTCACAAAGATTCACTATTACAATTCGATGTGGGTTTCGGATAACCAACTGGAATCCGACTCCCTGTCGCATCGAAATTCAAGTGCCGTTTTATGGGCCAAGGGGTTGCATATTCATATAACAATATATACATCACAGATATAACATCTTAACACATAACATAGCATCGCATCACATAACTAATATATCAATTCAATACACGACATTTGATGATAGTTAATCATCTTAGATTAGGGTGAGATGATTTAAGTATTTTTAACCACCAACAATTTAAATCAACGATTAATTATTCTTAATCATCTTAATTCATTAACCCTTGATTTTAATTATTTAAACCTTAATTATTTTTTTATTTATTTGATCATCCTTAAATTTATCAACTTTTAATTATAAAGTAATTTCAAATTTAAATGGTTCAAATCCTTATTTAATTATTATAAAGGAATTTATTTTTTAAGTAAAACTTTAATACTTAATTTACTTCTTAAATATTTTGTCAAGTTAAATTCCAAATCATTTTATTCTTAAAATCCAGATTTTAAAACACTTCATTTATCTCGGACAATTATTCCAAAACAGGTTTTAAAATCAATGTTTCAAAATTTAGAAAGACCTGATCTTTACTTTCCTTTCCAGCCAGTCCCGAGACATGCTCGAGTCATCCCCGAGAATGAACCCCCTGTGCTTCGAGTTCCCCCTTAAATCGACCCGCGTGAGAAAAAAAAATTTCTTTTTCAACATTTGTTTAAGTTCGAAAGTGGACTCGATGCTGTTCCAAAACGGCACGAGATCTGCTTCGAGTTTTTTTTCAATTCTCTCGCGTTCGCTTCGATTCGTCTTCCTTTGTTCCCAAACGATGGCCACTGATACCATCACCCCCATGTGCACATGCACCGGCACCGGAGGCGACTCCGACCACTGGCGAACATCGCCGCGTGTCCACCGCCAACCCAGCAACCATCTCAAGTCATAGAAGTGCCCTATCTTCCCTTATATCAAAATCGAGCTATCAGCCTCGAACTGGAAATCAACTGCTCGACTTAAAACCACCCCGACCACTCGACGCCGACCACTGGGCCTCGCACCACCACGGCCACTTCACGACAACACGTAATTCTTCCATTCCTCAAATTCTTGTGACACTCGATCACGACTAGGCGACGGAAACAAGTTTTTACAGAGCATCGAAAAACATTCGAACAAAACCCTACTTTCAATTTGTCACAAACATACTTTCATTAGAAAAATTATTTAGCATTTTTCCTATGTTAATACATCTTCAAGGTTGCTTCATAATAAATTTCAACAATTAAAATTAATCGAATCAACCGATATTGACAAAAATGCAACTTTTATTCATATCCAAACTACACCTTCAATATTGATCAAAATATCATCGTTTCTATTTTAAAAATCCTAATTTTGTATGTTAAATCAAGATATGGGATCCAATCTTCAAATTAAAACATTCGAATTTTTAGCTTTGGATTTCTTTCTTACTTAAAACCTGTATAAACAGTTTCTAAATTCCACTGCATGCTTGAAACCATTTCCAGGTTAAAATTTAAGTTTAAACAACCTATTTGGTTATAAACTCTAAGCTTAAGATGTTATATATGAAGATGTATGAGTTTCTTTACATTTTCTTTGCTCAGGAATCTTAAAAACTGAAGAACATCACAGAATTACCCTTCCAGATAACATCTTAGAACAACATACTTACTATATATAGTAAACACAAGATTTACATAACTAATTACCGAACTTAAGCTTTAGAAATAGTTTGTTTACTCATAGGTAAAAGAAACAAAGAGATCTAAAAAAAATATTTGCTCACCTGTATGAAGAGCAGAGGATACAGGGAAGCTTGTTGAACTGATTGAAGCTTTTGTTCTTAGGCTTGAAATGTTTTGTTTTAGTTGCTTTTAATTTGCTTGTTTTCCAGGCTGAATACTTTGCCTTGTTTCCAGATTTTAATCCTTTGCATTCCATCTTCATTTGAATTTTCCAAGTTGAATTTTGTTTTAGTTTTCAAAATGATATTTTCCTTATATTTTTCTCAGCTCGAACTGAAATGAGGAAGACTTGATAAAAATGAGTTTTCAAGGTACTCATTTTGTTTACCAGGCAAGATCTTGGAGGCTGATATATTGATTTGGTGGCCAAGCATTAATTAGGCTTTGTACAAATGGTTATTTTATTTGATTGTATGTTTGAATATATACTTGCATTTCGGCTGATAGATAGCATATTGTGGCTGAAGGTACTTGAACATGATGGCTTCATTAAATTGACTTTGCACAAATGTATATTTTTCTCATTTTCAGCTGTACCTGTTCGAGATTATGGTGGCTTCATAGATATGCTTACTTGTTTACCTGATTTGTTTCTTTGCATATGTATTTTGTTGTCTTCATTTGCAAGCTTTCATACCTATCCTCATTTGTACATACTTGCATGTATATTTCTTTCTTTTGTTTTATGATATTTAGATATATATTTCTATGTATATATTATTTATTTTCAACACAAACCATCAATTCTAAATTCAAAAATTATTTATTTTTATACTTGTGTTCAATGTTTATATATTGTTATTATTTATTTTCAACCATTTATTAAGATTTAAATTCAAATTCAACATATATATATATATATTAACTTCAAATATTCTCATATATCACGTATACATATATATATTCACATATATGTACAATATTTACAATATTATTAAATTTAAATGATTTATTCCAAATTTATTACGATCGGGGAAACTCGCTTCCATTTATAATAAATTTTACAATTTTTTATTCAAAAATTCATTAAATTATCAATTTAAATAAATTAAAATCTAGGGTCGTTACACTTTTGGCTGCGGCGAGATGTAATTTACTAGGATCATTCATGAACCTTGAAACCATGCTTACAGCTTGAACAATATCTGGTCTTGTATTTGTAAGATGAATGAGTGAACCAATTAGACTCCTGAATAGTACTGCATCTGCTTTTCCTGTTCCATCATCCTTTTTTAACTTGTCATTTACTGACATAGGAGTTGATATTGGTTTGCATTTCTCCATGCCAAACTTTTTCAAAAGTCCTTCAGTATATTTTTCTTGAGAAATGAAAATTTCCCCTTTGGTTTGCTTTACTTGGATTCCAAGAAAATACTTCATTGCTCCCAAATCAGTCATCTCGAATTCAATCATCATTCTCTGCTTGAACTCTTCAACTATTTTCTTGTTAGTGCCCATATATATAAGATCATCCACATAAATGCATACGATCAAAAAATAATTAGTTTGTTTCTTTACATAGAGAGAGGGTTCATTTTGACTTTGATGAAATCCATTTTTCAGAAAATAACCATTGATCTTGCTGTTCCATGCTCTTGGAGCTTGCTTAAGCCCATAGAGTGCCTTTTTGAGACGGTAAACTTTATTTTCTTCTCCTCTTACGTCAAATCCTGGTGGTTGTTGTACATATACCTCTTCATCAAGCTCTCCATTAAGAAACGCTGATTTGACATCAAGTTGAAATACCTGAAGTTCAAATTGTGCTGCAAGAGCAAGAACAACCCGGATAGTTTCCATTCTAACAACCGGTGCAAATGTCTCACTGTAATCAATTTCAGGTTTTTGAGAATAACCCTTTGCAACAAGTCTTGCTTTGTGTTTTTGTATACTGCCATCTTCATGATACTTTGTTTTGAAAATCCATTTCAGCCCAATGACGTCTTTGTGATTCGAAATATCTACCAATTCCCAAGTTTTGTTCTTCTCAATCATAGCAATCTCCTCCTCCATGGCTTTTCTCCATTTTTCTTCTTTTGTTGCGTCTGCAAAACTTTGTGGTTCGCAAGTAAAAAGAGCAAATTCCGACATCTCATATATTTCTTTTCAGGAGCGAGTTTTTCTTACAAGTGATTCTGAACTTGAGCCTTCATCTATATTTGGAGGCCTTGTGGGTCCATGATGTGGACTTTGAGGATTGGCTTCAATTGTTTCATCTTCTTGTTTTGATTCTTCTTGCATTATTACAGTAGTAGAGTTTCCTTCCCAACTCCAAGATGTCATCTCATCAAATATCACATCTCTTGAAATCACAAGCTTGCAAGTTGTAGGATTGTAAAGACGGTATCCTTTTGATTCATCACTGTAGCCAACAAAAATAAGTTTCTCTCCTTTTCTATCCAATTTGTCTTTATTGGGTGTAGAGATGTGAGAATATGCAATGTAGCCAAAAACTTTTAAGTGATCAACTACTGGTTTTCTTTTATACCATGCTTCAAATGGTGTATAATTAGGAACTGCTTTTGTGGGACATCTATTTAGAATGTATATAGTTGTATGTACAGCTTCTGCCCAAAATGTTTTGGGTAAATCTTTTCCAACCATCATGCTTCTGGCCATTTTAGCAATGGTTCGATTTTTTCACTCAGCTACACCGTTTTGTTGAGGGCTTCTTCGAACAGTGAGTTGCCTTTGAATTCCTTTTTCTTTGTAATACTCCAAAAACGGTGTGTATATAAATTCACCTCCACGATCTGTACGAAGAGTCTTGATTTGATGGCTTGATTGTTTTTCCACCAAAGTTTTGAAATTCAGAAATGCTGAAAATGCCTCGGATTTTTTATTCAAGAAATAAACCCAAGTCATTCTTGTATAGTCATCAATAAACAAAATAAAATATCTTTTTCCACCAAGTGAAAGTGTTCTTGAAGGACCCCAAATATCTGCATGAACAAGCTCCAAAGGTTCTTTAGCCCTCCAAGTTGTTTTTGGAAATGGAAGACGATGCATTTTGCCATATATGCATCCTTCACATACTTGAGTTTTTGTTTCAATTTCAGGAAGTCCGACCACCATGTTCTTTTGCTTGAGTAGTTGCATCCCTTTATAATTAAGATGTCCATATCTTAAATGCCAAAGTTGAGATCGATCGATATTTTCACTTGTAAAGCCCACATCTTGTTCATGTGATATAATTATGGGAAATACTTTGTTTGGACTCATCTGAACTGTAGCAATTGTACGGTTGCTTTTCTTGTTAAGTATTATGCATTTATTCTCATCAAAGGAAATCGAGTAGCCATTTTGTAATAGCTGTCCAACACTGAGAAGGTTGCTAGTAAGGTCTGGTACATAAAGAACATCCATGATGAGTTTTTCTTTACCTCCGTTTGTTTGAACTGCTATGGTCCCTTTTCCTTTAGAGCAATGTAACTTCCCGTCGCCAAGCTTTACTTCTTAATTGAAATTATGATCCAGGCTGATGAAAATGCTTTTGTTTCCAGTCATATGACTACTGCAACCACTGTCAACATACCACAATTTATGTGGTTGTTGTTGGACTGTCGTACATGAAAAAAGTTGTTCTCCTTCATCTTTGGAAAATTTTGCTTCATGCTTTTCATCCTTATTTTGATAATAACAGTCTCTCTGTGAGTGAGTTGGATTTTTTCATCTTCTACATTTGAAGTAACAGTGTTCTGTCTCATGATTTGATTTTTTGCAAATTTTGCAAGAATGACCTGATTTTAAAGATTGCTGATTCAAATTTTCATTATAAATTTTTGGCTGGATTTCTTGTCCTCTTCTTTTTTCACCGCCATGAAATGCTCCTCTTCTTCTAAAGCCTGGTCTTCCTCTTCCTCCAAATGAACTTCCTCTTCTTTGAGAAACTCCGCTCTTGCCTTGTTGCGGTCTAGAATCATTGTTTGTCAAAATCATCTTTGATTCGAAGGCTTGCTCAAGTGGTTGGTTTGAGGCTCTATTAATTCTTTCTTCATGTGTTTGAAGAGAACTCGTCAGGTCATGAAAAGAATACGTCGATAAATCTTTGGATTCTTCTATGGCAGCAACAATATAATTATATTTTGGTGGAAGGCTGCGAAGAACCTTTTGAACAACTTTTGTTTCTTCTATTGTGTCACCAAGACTTCTGATTTGATTCACAATTTCAGCAACTCGAGTTACAAAGACCTACATCGTTTCATTATCTTTTTTTGACAAATTATCAAATTCTCTCCAAAGTGATTGCAGCTTGATGGATGATACCCTGTCATTGCCATGAAACCCCTGTTTCAAAATCTCCCATGCTTGCTTTGCTCTTTTGACACCATGGATTCTAGGATATATTGTCCTGCTTAATCCTTGTTGAATGTATCGGAGAGCGCTTGCATCTTTCTTTACATTTTTCTTGTATTCATTTTTCTGACCATCTGACCATGCTGCATTATTTTCAGGTGGTTCTGTAAAGCCTTCTTCCACAATTTACCACAAATCTTGAGAAATAAATATCGTCTCCATTTGACTGCTCCAGTAATCAAAATGCTCTCCTTCAAATATGGGAACTTGATTAGGAGTATAGAAAAACATGGAGGGAGGAACTTGATTTGATGTCATTTTTTTTTGCTTTAATTGAAATAGTCTGGCTCTGATACCACAATTTGTTGGAGAAAGGTGGCAATAACAAGAGTAATATAAGAATTGTTTAATTGAAAATTTTCTCTTGCTTCAGAAGTTTGGATTACATAGATATATATATAGCAATACTGTTTATGTCCTTTCATTCTTAACAGACATGACTATTCATATTATAGACACTTTTTCGTTTCTATGCATTTATGTACTTGCTGGTTCATGAATTGCAAATTATATTTTTAACAGTTATTACTTAGACAATTATTCATGCTACCTAGAACAAATTGAAAATTCATCCCATAAACTCTCCATAAGTCAACTTAATATAGTATGCATATACTTAAGCTCGTACGATACATTATGGATCATCCGTATGCAATATCAAATCCAATCAGCTCGATCACATAAATTCTACTTTCCAACTAATACAGATCATATGACCTCTCTAATGCAGACTTGATCGGGTTCCTTTATTAGAAACTTATGTTTCCCTTAGATAGTATTATACTATGGTAAAAAACTTCGAGATCATATCAATAATCTGTATCAAAAGTTCATCGTCGAGAATCGAGTGAATATTCCTTGTTCGGACCGGTGCAAATCACCTTGAAACCATGTACTCGAATTCTAAATCAAGTACCATCATGCGAATAAAAAGATCGATATAGAACTTACAGATTTATCCTATTAGTTTCTTAACTACATTAATATCTTTTTTAAATCACATTCATTTACACAAATAGTATGTCATTCAATACTAAAATCATTTTGAAGCATTTCATAAAATCATAACTTCAAGTTCATAAACATTTTATAAAGGCAACTTTATTTATAAAAAAATCATAAATGTTTACAAAATACTCTACTATATCCTAAGTGTATATACAAAACATCGAATTCACTTTACTTTCTACAATTCTGATGAAGACCCAAAATAAACTGGGTCGTATAATTTGACTTCTTTTAACCATCGGTTACGCAAGCAGCTAGAAAGAGCAGGACACTGGTATTCAAACTAAGAACTAGAGTCTCTTTTCCTTATACATTCCAACGGTAAAGATGATTATTAGTTGGCCAAATAACATTAAATGATTTACTTAACATGAATATTCAAACCAATTTAAAACTTATTTTAACTTACCACGTTTTCCATTCAAGAGTTATAAAAACTCATCTTATATACTCAAAAACACTTAGCTTTAAGTTCTAAATTGGTTCGGAAGTTTCATGTTGTCTAAAATCGTCGAGAAATCTGTTTCATTTTAACAAATGAAAACTAGCAAACAATCATATCGTAACAAGATGAACATACCACATTGTAATAATGCACAGGATACATTTTTCAATAAAACAACTTATCAAAGTTGCACTTATTTATTAAACACATTTTACTACAAAAGGAAAACAGAAAAAGATTTTATGATTATTTAGGTTATGCCAATACCGTTCGAGCTCCTTACATAGCGTACATATAAATCTTTTCTACAGGAAGTTCATATCAAAATCTACATTAAACTACTATGTATTCTATATCAAAAATTTCTAAAGAAAAATTCAGAACTAAATACCTGGTTTTATCTCAAATCAATTGAAATAATAATACATAAATGTTATAACTTTTGTATATCAAATCATACTTTCGGAATTTAAATCAAAAATCATTTTCAAAGCGGTATCAAATATTTCATAAATATTACTAAGTATCATGATCATAATTCATAAACCAATTTCCCAAATATTTACTTTAAAATCCAAAAGAAATATACATTTAGATTGAGTAACATAAAAATGATACCATGGAAACGGGTCCTACCAAGTCGTATCATATATTCCCTTACTAAGAAGGGTAATGCTCATGGGAACTGCATACCAATGGAGCACATCTCTTGCCCATTTTTAGTCACTTTCGAGCCGATCGAAGTAAATAAAATAAAAATACTTTGTTCCCGAATTGATTCGTTGATTCCGAGAGTAACCACAAACTCGAACAAATGTTAAAACACTTTCATAATATTAGTAACAAATACTTTCAAATAATACTACAATGATTTTCTCCAAAATCTTAGAAATCAATTTTCAAAGACACCGGGATTTAAGTTCTTAAAATATAGTTTAAATCCACTTTATTTATGAACCATATTTAGAAAATTTACACTAAACTTCTTTCATTAAAGTTGACTGTTAATCAAATATTGTCATCGAACACCTTATAGTCAAACGGTGAAATTATATTCATAGGGTGTTCATTTCAATGCACCCACTAATATTATATACCCAATCATGTAATAAAAAGGTAAACTGCTCATAAATTGGTCGAGCATAAATCAATAATCAATAAAGGATAACAATGCTCGCAAAATGGCCGAGAAGACTAAACTAATCAATGAGGGATAATAAATGAATATCATTAATCCCTACATTAATTAAACTGCATTTACAAGTCATACTTGTATAATTACTAGTATATAACAATTACATATATGCTATCATATGTACAATACACTCAACTCATTCTAGGGCAATGCTTAACCTATCTCTAATGAGTTATACCCAACCAAAGCCAAGGTTTTCGCTTAACCTTCAAAGTTTTACTCTAGGATATACCGCATTTCAAAGTTATGATCCTATGTACTATCATTAGCCTGGACAGTTATAATAGCATATCCTCATAAATGCTGATATATACATAATAGTAGTGTAGAAGAAAAAGGAATACTATGGTAGGTAAAAGCATCGAGCTTGTCTCTAAGAGCTTCAAAGAATATCAACGAAAATCTGCCTTTCTCAAACTACTCGAAAGAGCACCCACATAATTAAAGGAAAGATAAAACCATGAGTTAGATATAAATCTGGTATGAGAAACTTAAGAAATATGTAGCGGGTATATAATAGTACTTTTGAGACTGTTCGAATCACTGTAACTGTTATCACCTCAAAAGAACCAAACCATCTAATAAGTACATAAGGTGATATAATAGATAATATCTAAGGTGTAGAATATACATCAAAAAATAGCTGTGTTGCTTGCATCTCACAATACAACAATATTAGAAGTACAACTAAAACCACTATGGTACGTTCGCATATGGATTTTCGTTGAGGTCTCTTCGGTAAAAACTGAAAGCCAACCTCATGCACAAGGGTCAGAAACTACCTTTTGAAACCATGCATATCTCTAAATAAGAATGACACAAAGGTTAACATAGCTGGTCTAGGTCTGAACATGTGATACTGAATATCATCAACTCCCATGCGCCTCAACCGAAAGCATCTCAAGGTATTGGAGTTGATGTACCCTTGGGTTAGCTAAACCCATTGGCTATGAGGCCTACTCTATTTTCTATCATTTTTGATGGTGAAGTAACTTTCAACATCTCAACACATAAGCCTTTATCACTCGAATAGATCTCGAATCTCTCTCTAGATCCCAGTATCTCAAATAGTTCACGAATCTCTCCATGGATCCCAACAAAAGTCGTCCGACAAATGCTAACGCTGACCTCTCCCTTGGACTTAACCTTATGATAGATGGCTCAACTTTATAGCATTCCACTCCATAACCGCTTCCAAAACATATAACTCGTATGTCAGTTTTGAAGTTGTTTTCTATAACGACCTGAATTTTGGATACTTCATAATTAAATGTCTGAATTATTTAAATATTTGAATCTTGGATTAAATATGATTAAATTAATTTAATAACCTTGTAACCCCCTTTTTAATGATAAATAATGATGGTAAATAATTTTGTGAATTTTTTTTATAAAAATATATTTTTTGAAGAAATATTGATAAAATGACCAAAAATTGGTTTATTGATTAACAGTTTTCCATCGATATAAGTTAGAATATATTGGCACTTAGCTAATGAACAGATTAAGGCATTAGGAATTGATTAACACACTTCGCTTCATAAAATAATTGGAATGTTCTAGAAGCTTCTAAAGGATAAGAAATATTCCATTTAAGAGGTATAAAGGTAATTTGCTGAAGGTAGGAGGTGTAAAGGAGAAGTGATGGGGCATCTGGAAGGGTGACCCTTCCATGGTATGATAGGGGAGAGCAAGGTTAAGGAACACCTTGTGAAGTCGATAAAAGGAGAGGCATACCCCTTGAATCCATTTCATAATTTTTACACAAAAAGTTATCACTCTTTCATGTCCTCCTCTTCATTAGTTTCATAAGAAAATAAATTTCAAAACAACTCCAGTTTAACTCAAACTTGGACTAGAGCCTCAGGAAAGCATCACAATACCTTCGATCAAGTTAGTTGTTGAAGAACCAAAGCAAAATAACCCTTTCACTTTGAGGTCATGGGCTATTTTAGAGGAGAAGTGGGCAAAAAGGCAAGTGCAAGGCATGGAGAGGCAGGAAGTAAGGTGTTAGCAAGGTTGAGGTAGAAAGTGGAGCTTGGACTTGCTTGTTTGTTTGGCTAAGGGTGAGCTTAATCGCCACCTTGGATGAAACTATTGTGTATACGAGCTTGTGATTGATTGCTTATAGGTTGTTTGAATTGATGTTGACATATGCTGTAATATTGATTTTGATTCCATCTTTGAAAAGCAAATGGCATATGTAATCTATGTGTATAGACTTGAATGGACTTGTGTGGCTTGTAGTGTAGTCTTGAAACAAAGAACATAAGGATTAGTAGGGAACGGACTCGAATGGGGTTAAAATAGAAGCGGTTTCATGGAAAAAAAGTCGCTATGGTAGCACTTCAGAAAGCCTTACTTTGTGGTATTTTTGTTGAAAATTATAGAGAGGTCCTTGGGGATTTCTTGTCATAGTCGTGATTTATTATGTGTATACTAGCTATTGTATAAATATTGGATGATAAAAAGATTGTTTGCATATTGAAAATCAACCAAACATTTTACTATGCAAAACTGGTTTTGCCCAAGTTAGAGCCTTTAACAGCAGTCACCCACTAAACTTCAAAAATGCTCTTTGCCTTTGTTCCACTTTTTATAGCATTTTGAAAATGTTGTATTCTTTGTTTGAAACTTTAAATTGCTTTAAAATGACTTTAAACTTAAGTATTTTACTTCAATCTTTTTAGTGGACTTTTCTAACATATATTAGAGTATTTTAAAAAGTGGTTTGGAATTTTTGAATTTTTAATTATTTATTACAAATTATTAAAGTAAGTGGTCTATTTTTTTATAAAGGAAAGTATGGTTTTTTAGTTTTAAAACATATTATAAACTAGATATTTTTAAGCAATATTTTAAATAAATGTTTTAAACCATATTATAAGTATTTTAAAGTGTATATAGTTTTTAGAAAATTAGTTAATCATTTTAGTACTATTAAAAGCTTATGTTATATAATATCGTTTTAAATTGTTTTATTATTAAATATTTTATCGTATATATTAGTGTACTTATATTTATCATTTTTAAAAGGTTTTTAAATTATAAAAAAATGTTTTATAACAGAGGCTTAGGAATTGCATAGTTGCTAAATTGTGTTTTACTAAATTACTTATTTGAATGGTAATTAACTATTCTTAACACTAAAAGCCGATGAAGTAGACTTATTTATTTGTGAGAATTAAGATTGATATTCGAGTAGAGATAGATGCAATAGTGCTCTAACCTTCTGACTTTCCTTTTGACCGAGGAATAGTTAAATGGGGAACGTCTGAAACGTGTTAAGCATGTTGATTACTTACTCGTTTATAGAAGTCATTAGTACTATGCTTAACACTAAAGGTCGACAAGATTGACTTGTCTATTTGTGATAGTTAGGAATGAGATGTTTAGGGTAGACTTTGATATGCAACCAGTACTCTAACTTACCCGACTTTACACTTGACCGAGGGATAGTATAAGTTGGAATGTTAGAAATGTGTTAGTATACAAATCTTATTTTCTAAAAGCGATCGTTTTAACTAGATAGTCGATCAGTCGACTATCGATTTGATCAAATATTAACTTAGATCTTTAAATAAATGTTTTTAAAGATAGTAACAAGTATAAAATTGTTTTTGGGTTTGTTATGCAATGTGTTAACAACATCCATCTTTAATTATTTTTTATTATACTTATGAATGTAAATAGATCTTTAAAAGAATGTTTTAAGAGAAGCATATGTGAAATGGTTTTGGGTTTGTAGTGACAATGTTTAAGTAACATTAGTCTTAAACCTTTTGAATGGATTTGGGAAAGTACTTAGATTCTTAAAATGGATATTTTGAAGGAAATTATAAGTATGGAATCTTTTGGAAAAGATAGAAAAAGTAAAGGTTTAAAGTAAGAAATCTTGTTAATGATTTGTGAATATACTTATACCAATTGCGATAGTATATGAATACTTTCTGAAGTATTAAAAGAGTGCAAATGAATAATGGTGACCGATAAACGAAGTTTTATTAGATAAAAGAAGTTTTATTAATAAAAGAGGTTTTAGTTAATACAAGTACTAATTAAAAAAAAAGGAATTAGAAGTTGCTTATATGACTTAATCGTGCTTTGTGTGACTTGATCGTGTTTTGTGTGTTTATTCATACGTAAAGTATACAAGACTTGGTTTCCATTTACGATCATCTATCTTCTACTTGATAGTCGATTAGTCGACTATCGAGATTGAACAAAATAACTTAGGAAATATCTAGAAGAAACTCGAGGGCTATATGTTACAGTTATCTTCGGAGATGATGTACTGTACATATAAACTTGTCTTGCTCTTCTAAGACAAATGGTAAGGAAATTCGTCCTGTAAGCGGGGAAAGTGTATTTATATGAGATGACTCAAACCCATAACCACTCCAAAACCATATACGCAATCTATATGTTGGAAGCAGTTGTGAAGTGAAATGTTACAGAGTTGCACTGTCTATCCTAAGGTTAATTCCAAGGGAGAGGTCAGCGTTAACATTTCGAATGATGTTATCATGTCGGGTTGTCTATCTTGAGGAGTATTCTAAGAGAGAGAACATCATTGGCATTTATCGAAGGACTTATGCAAGAATCTATGTGGAGATTCGAGATCTGTTCGGGATGATGGTATCCATTTGGGGATTTGTGTTATGTTCGAGTGATGAAACTTATGTGAGACCGAAGGTAGCCTTGACATCAGTAATTGATTAAAACTAGAGATAGGGTTCATAGCCGTGAAGGGTTTAGCGAGCCCAAATAGTGTATATGAACTCCAAATCTAGTGATGTTATTGATATTGCTAACGGGAGTTGATGATTTTCGGTTAATGTCTCGGCGTTGACCAGTTATGGCTTACCTTATTGTATATTTTATCTGGAGATACATGACGCTTGGAAATATATCTCTAATCTTGTGTAGGAAGTCGGATTCAGCTTGACTAGAGAGACCTCCACGAAAATCCTACACAATTATGTGAACACACCTTTGCAGTTCTTAATAGTATACCTTGCTGTTATTGAGTTGCATACGTGCCATAACTATTTTTAACTTATATTTTACACCCTAGACATTGCCAATTATATCGAAGTATGTACTTGTTAGATGGTTGGCTCTTTTGAGAGGATAACAGTTATAGTATTCAATACGATCTCAAATGGTGGTGTTATATGTCATGTATATTTCTTGAGCTTCTCATACTAAACTTATTTCAAACACGTGATTTTTGCTTTTCCTAAATTTTTCGTGTACTCTTTCGAGTAGCCAAAGAAAGACAGGTTTTCATTGATGTTCTTTGGAACTTCTGAAAAGATGAGCTGGAAGCTTCCATTCACATACCCTAGTATTCTTTTTTCCGCTACATTAGTACATTGTATATATCAACATATGTGAGGACAAGTTGTTACAACTGTCTAGGATGATGGTAGTACTTATGATTGTAACTCTGAAATGCTATGTATATTAGAGTGACAGTTTGTATTGTCTTTTGATATTGTATGTTGTCGTTTTGTTGTGAGATTCTGATGTTGCATTCATCTCTTCCTTGTTCTATTTCGTTTTCTTTTATTTTACCATAACAATTCGTCTTTCCGGCACTTGAGTGCTCGGCACACGAATACCGTGGATATTTTAGTGTCGATATTTGGGTGTGGAAAAGGCGAGTTTTTACATTTTCGATAAGTAATACACTTATCTGATCCTGGACTCTTCAAACTTAATCGATGAATTTCCATTTAACTCAATTCTAGTTCTTTAAGAAGTAAGCGAGCGATATAAAGGAGTTCTCCCTAGGAGATATTGTATATATACATTCTTAAAGCAAGAGATGATTTATAGGAATGAGTCCTCTCTGGGGGATCTCAAACCGTATCAATACATGATGCTTACGTATATGTCTAAAGTTAATTTAGTCAATATCGGTAGTCGACTAATTAACTATCAAGTACAAAATAAAAACGATTGCATATGGAAATCAAGTATCATATATTTATCATGTTTTCGACTTTCTCGACTTATATTATAGCTCTGTTAAGAGTAAAGCTGTTAGATTAGAGCACTGTTTGCTCCAAACCCTACAAAAACATCACTCTTAACTCTCACAAATAGAATAAATCTACTTTGTCGGCTTTTAGTGCTAGGTACAAGATTAAATACTTTTCATAAACAAGTAAACACACAAAGCACAATTAAGTTACATAAGCATAATTAAGTTATATAAGCGCCTTCTAATCCCTATTGTATTTAATTAATACTTTTATTAATTAAAACTTCTTTGTAAATACTTGTATATATATTTAAAGTACCTTTTACAAAAGATATATACATGCATACCATTTCACTATTCATTTCTAGTATTCACTATTTATTTCTACTCTTTCACTACTCATTTCTACTCTTATCAATACTTAGAAATTTATCCATATTCTTATCCCAAGTGGTATAAGAATATTCACAAACCTTAAACAACTTCCAAAAATTATAATTAAATGGGTTAAAAACAAATGTTATTAAAAATATTGTTACTGTAAACCCAAAACCATTTTATACTTAACATTATTTTAAACATTCTTTTCAAAGGCCTAATTACATCTATATTTATTTAACAAGGTAATGTACTTTTTAATAACTTTCCAAAACCATTTATTTTAACAAAGTGTTAAAACCAAATCCACGTATCTTTTATAAAATACTTAACTTACTTTTCCAAACTTATATATACTTTAAAAATATTTAAAAATATGTTTTAAATATGAATATAAAATATTACTTAAAAGTAATAATTTATAATTTTAACAAAAATAAATAAAAAGCATGTTTTACATTTTAAAACCCTTTACTTTAAAAATTTATAAATAATTTTAAAAATATAACTAAAGACAAAAACACTTTTAAAATACTCAAGAAGTGGTTTAGTTTAAATGTCATTTTGAGCCATTTAAAGTTTCAAACAACAATAATAGCATTTTCATAACTACTATCGAAAGTTCTGAAACACCCATAAAGTGATTCAAATTCAAAGCGTTGTAGATATCCTGCTTATGCTACAAAACCAGTTTTAAACTCCTAAATGTTTGACCAATTTTCAACTAGGTGACAATTGATATAAAATCCAATTATTTTATAGTAAGTAATATACATAGACTACTTTAAAACCATGAAAAGAAACTCTTAAGGATATCTTCCAAAGTTATATTAAAAATTCTCGAAAACAAAGTATTTTTCAAAGTGCATTTATTGCGACTATTTCGCTTCTAGAATTTTCAACTTTGTTCAACCTATTCCATAACTTTTTAAACCTTGATATTTTTATAGTAATAAGTACATATATTTTACTTATTAGAACAGTAAAGAAACCCCTAAGGATATCTTCCAAATTAACTTAAAAATTGCCGAACGCAAGACGATTTCAATGTGCATCCATACCAACCTTTTTGCTCCAAAATTTCACAACTCTATTCACTAGTTCTATAACTTTCCGAACATTTTATTTACTGCCTCATACACCAAATTATGTGTAGAGAACAAACAAAATATATTTTGTCATGATATATTAACATATAACCAAAATAAGCAAGTTAAAGTAATGGGATTTCAAAGTGCTTCCATAGCTAATCTTCCGCTTCAAAAATTCACATACACACTTCTATATCAGATACAGCATTATCAAACATATAAACAAAAAGTCTAGGCCACGGTACATGTTTTTAGGTAATAGAAGTGACAATATTACATATAAAGTTCTCACTTGCTTTCCAAAGCAAGGAGAGGTCCAAAAGTAATAACTTGCATTATTCTTTACTTTAAACTTTATATTTCAACACACAACATATATACACACATCTATACATAAAAGATGGTGAGATGACTCACTCATAACCATGATAAGAACAAGCACGTAAGAGCATAGAACCACTTCCTACAATCACCAAACTTCCAAAGCTACCTCCTTTTACCTTCAGAAGCAGAGCCAACACTCCCCCTCACCTTTAGATGCTCACGGCCTATGTAGGGGGTCCACTTTCTCTCCTTTTCCTTCAACATTGGTTTGCTTTTCATGCTTCCTTAGGTGATATTAAGGCCATAGTTAAAGTTTGAAGAGGATTGAAGTTGATTTGATATGGGAAAATGAAGATTGAAGAGGAGAAAAGAGAGTGAATACTTTATATTTTTTTCCAAAACTTAGGAAATAAAATTGTGAACATATAAGATATGTTATTTTGTCTTTAACACAAGTGAAAAGACTCCCCTTACCCCTCCTTAGCTAGCCAAACAAGCACACCTATGTGTTTGCTTTACACCTCAAATAAAATTGTGAACATATATGATATGTTATTTTGACTTTAACACAAGAGAAAAGACTCCCCTTACCCCTCCTTAGCTAGCCAAACAAGCACACCTATGTGTTTGCTTTACACCTCACCTTTGACCAAAAACAAATATCTAAAACAAAATTCTTCAAAATATCTTCCCTTAATCCATTTACTAATCATTTTACTATTCACATTTAGTTAGCCATATTATGAAAAATATTTTTAGTTGCAAATTAATTATATATAAATATTCTAAGCAGGCTCAAAAAGTTCACAAAACTTTTATCAAGAAAACAGCCGTTTATCGATAACATGGTTTTCGGTCATATTTTCGTTATTTCTTCGAAGTATTTATTTTTGTAAACATTTTTCAAAATAATTTACCATCATTATTTATTAATTAAATGGGGGTTAACCATGTTATTAGATCAATTTAATCATATTAAATTCAAGATTCAAATATTTTAATAATACAGATATTTAAATACGAAGTGTTTGAAATTCCGTGTCGTTACATGAATGTAGAGACTTTAGTATTTGTCTATTAAACCATTTTGGAAAATTTATTAAAAGGGAGTGAACGTTGTATAGCTCTGGGGAAAGAAATGACATGTGCTAGGAAGAGACCATGAACACATTTCCATTATGTAAAGGTAGAAATAAATTTAGATAATGACATGTAAGTTTATATATAAACCCAAGAACAAGACCATAGTATGTAAAGGATTTACTTTTATACAAAACATGAGTAACATGTTACGCTCTATAATGTGGTTTCACTATGTATCATAAATAACAATGAATTGTTGTAGCTAATACCACTCATACCAAATGTCTGACTCGAATCAGTTAAGTATTCTAGGGCTGAATCCTTAAAGGATAACAGGTTTTTGACAAGGAGATGAAGTATTAAATATTCATTTATGTCATGTATAAACTATAATGCAACTTTAGATGCTTTGATGTAATATAAACTTTAATCACTCTTGGTGGTATCGTTATATATCAACCAAATAGTATTACATTGTTTGTTATATTATTCTCTACCATGGAACGTTGAGTAATTAAGTTTTAAAATGAAATGATGAATGGGTTTATTTAACTACTACAACTCATTATCATTTTTTGTATAAAAGAAAAGAAAATTGCATCACATATTGTCGTTTGGAATTAAAATTAGAGTGATTGCAACACTCAGATATTTTATATAGGGTCTCACAGGGATGTTAAAATTTAGGGGTTGGTCGTCCTTGGTTCAAAGGATTTTTATGCTTGTGTTATCCAAGTCATGCCCATTATAGTGACACTCACATAATATCACATCTGCATGTGATACCAATGATAGATCGTGGTTACTGGTGTTCGTACAGAAGGTTTTTGATATTAACATTTTACAAACATACTCTAATCGTACAAAAACTTCTTATTTAAGCATCGTAAAATAAATAGTATTTAAATCTAAATAACAAATGAAATAAATTAATAAATTTATTGTTGCTATTATGTTTGTTATTATCCCATTTATCTGGCTTTGACTCTTACCTTTACATGCCTACTATTATATTAACTATGTGGCATGACATAACATAAATGTTGTCTCACTCCCTTACATTATATTTAGTCCATTTTTCACCTTCATTCACTTGACACTCCCATTTACATCTGCATATACTGCATGACATTGTCCCATTCTAACTTTGTTGCACGCCGAGGCTGGCCTTATTTTTAAAATGACAGTTTAGATGGGGATGACTACAAATTGCTCTCTTCTTGTGAGATGTCGGAAGATGTATAACTAGAGTTTAGAAGCGTTTTAGTGCTATTTTGATTTGTTTTCTTTATTTGATTTTTGAGATTGGGTGACTAGTAGTATGGACTTATTTGTATTCAAATATGATCTACATCAATAAACTATTTTTTTATTATATGAAAGAGAAAATATTTGTGCACTTTAGTATTTCTTTGAACAATAGTTAGGAGTTGTGTTTGGAAAAATATGTCTATTCGAGAAATATAGGTCTCTTTTATGAGGATTCGAGGAACCAGATCAAGATACCTTACGGTGACCTCCCTTTGCCCTTTTTGCAACATGTAAGTATGTAACAACCCGCATATTCTTACGATAATATATTTAATTGATTTATTTAAATATAGCATCGTTAGTTGAATTTAAAAGTCCAAAACATGACTTTTTGTAAACCGTCGAATCTGGACTCGAGACCACTTCCATTGAGTCCAAAATGGCATTTGCAGCCTTTTTGAGTATAAACATCGATATGTTTGGAGTTGAGTAGAATTTTGCTATTTTTCTATTGGGCTTTGAGTTTGAGTTTCAGCCCACCAACTCATCTAATACCCTAACTTCTCTAACACCTCTTCATTCATTCTATTATTTCCTAATACTCAAGCTAAATGAAAATGGAGGAAAGAAAGGGAAATTAAAATTCCTAAACCCTAGATTACTAGGAAATTCAAGATTCAAGCTCCAAAATCAAAGAGAAGCTTAGGTAAGCATCCTCTTCATCTTCTCCATCTCAATCTCTCTTCAATTCAGAAATTCCTATAACCTAACTTAGGAAAAACTTCACCTTTGATAATAGATTGAAGATTCTAGAGGTGTTGTTGAAGAGAAATCAATCTTTGCTTGTTTTAGAGCTTCTCATTTCTATATTTGGGTTTAAAGGCGAGTTCTTAAACTCACATCTATGTCTATAGCTTTCATTGTTGTTAGGTATGAATTCCTAACATCTATTTCATGTTCAATTGCTTTTGATTTGAATTGATTTGGAGAATTTTCCAATTTTGGTATTTTAAAGTCAAAATCTTTAAAGATCCTATCTTGGATGTTTTGACATGTTTTTGGTGGTGTATCGAAGAGCCTATAGGGCTGGGTTGTCAATTGGCATAAATCCCTAGCATTCATCGCTCGTTCGATCGCTTTCGGTTTGGATTTTTGCCCTTTTTGGGCTAGGCTGATTTTTGCCTAGTAGGAAAATCCAAACGTCTGGAAGGAAACCCAGACGTCTGGTTGAAAAATCCAGACGTTTGGAAGTGGTCCCTAGAAAAAGAAAAAAGGCAGATACAAAATCCAGACGTCTGGTTCACTAACCAGACGTCTGGTTCTGTGCAGTTTTGCCTATTTTGGCTGTTTTTGAGTGGATTTCCAATTTTTATCGATTTTTATTGATCCGGTTAGTTGCTGTCAATTATTATCGACTTTGATGACTTTATTTATGGATTTTTGGGAATATCCATTTGATTGGGATTTGATATCGATTTTTATGGTTTGAATTCACGTAGTCGAATGTGGATTTTTGGCGATAGATTGTTTTTACAATCATTTCTATGATTTGTCACTTTTAAATACAAAGGTTTCTATACTAGTAGTAAATACTCAAACTCTTTCACAAAAATGATTTCAATGTTACTTTTAATACAAAGCTTGTTTTTAAAACAGTTTTCCAATCTATTAGTACCTACAAACCTTTACCTCATTCGTATGAGAAATCTAATTAAACGGTTTAGCAAAACAAGTGGTATGAAACGCTTACGTTTACTTCGTCGGTTAATTCTTGGACTTGTTCGATTGAAATCTCGTGACAATCTTTGAGTGGAAATCTACAATTTGTTCGTAAATATTTAAGTTAAGCCAGCGGTTATGGGACATGAAGCTAAACTCATTTATTTACTAGCTTGGTGTAATTTACACTTCTTTTTTATCAATGATGATCATTTTGTATTTTCGAGTGGAAATCTACAATTTGTTCGTAAATATTTTAAGTTAAGCCAATGGTTATGGGACATGAAGCTAGACTCATTTATTTACTAGCTTGGTGTAATTTACACTTATTCTATGGAGCTTCGGCTCAATTTGGTGGGGTAGCGACCCATGGTCTTTTGACCGTTCGAGGAGCATTTGGCTCATTCGTCCACGTGGGGGACTGTACCACGACAGAGTCTGTGCATGAGGCATATCTTTTAGGGTGCATCGATGTTCGGCTCATTCATCCGCGTGGGGGACTGTACCACGATAGAGTGTCACGACCCAACTTTCTACTACCAGAAAGTTGTATCATGTTGAAGAAAGAAAGGGATAGAAAAGAGAAAAGATAGAGAAGAAAGAAGAAACAACATCAGAATCTCAATAGCGGAACGAATAAATTATATTAATCACATAAGTATTACATAATATACAACATCAATCAGAGTTACACAGATAATATATCACATACTAGACAGTTATAAACCCCTGTCTAGTTAATACAACACAAATACAGCACAGAGATACCAACACAGCGGAACACTATACATATCTATAACGCTGAAGCCTCCTGCTCCATTGCTCCTCCACAATTCGTCAAAGCTAACCTGAATCCCTTAGCTACTCGTAAAAATTTGAGTACCCAAGAGTTTAAGAAAAACAGAATAAACTCCAGGTCAGACATGGGTCTGGTGTGAGTAACAGGTTAAAGTTGCTTAACTTTGAAAAACCTTTGAAAACAAAAAGTATCACGTAAGACTTCCCACACATAAACATGGAAAAGTTTTTACCTTACGCTAACCAAACATTTGATAGGAAATTCTATGATATTATAATAGGTCTAGGGTTTTCAAGTAAATAAGAAATAGCTGAAATTGTTACATCTATTAAATTCTAGCATACTAGCCAACAAGTGGGTAATACAATCAAATCTGAGGGCGCTTATTGGAAATTGGATTCCATACAATGGCAGGGCTACTGGGGTACTGCCCATCACAGTACGTGGCCTAAATCACCGTACCGAGTATCCACCCTAAATCCCCTATAACACAAGGCCGGAAACATCCCTTATTGGATAATTCCCGAACAAGACACCCCAGCAGTTGTTGCAATCAACTGCCCACACAGCCGAAATAATAAGAAGGGACCTCTAGACAGGGGAAATCTTGTCCTACTTGGGTGCTACCCACTAACCTTGCTGCACCTCCCTTGTTTTAGCCATTCCCGGTTGATGAGGCTTGAGGCTACGATTACCTTTATAGAACACATCTATCTTGAAATGCTCATCGTCCACCTTACGATGTTCTGAAAGCATTCAATCCATACAAGTTCGTTCCGGGTTCGAACGAAACGGAAGGCATTATCTCGCTACACTCATTTTGGAATCACCCTCAGAGTTAACGACAATAACCCTTGCACTCTGAATCTTCCTCTTCACTTGAGATTCACGACCTATCGTTAATTTGGATCGATGTGGTTTTCGGATATCCAAATCTGGAAACCTGATCCCGGTCTCATCGAAATCCAAAACGTATCTTTTAAGTCCAAGTTGTTTTTAAAGTTAAAACAGTTCAATTCTATTATCTATATACATACAGATAGATAATTCACAATATCACAGATAGATAATCTACATTATCATCACAAATAGATAATTCACATTATTATCACAATTCAACCAAAGCATTCATATCACACCGCATTACTTATCTCATATCTGAGATCACAAACCATTCAAGGTAAACAAATATCATCCATCCATACATAAGCAAGGATTTGTTAGTCACACTATAATTAATTTAAAATGAATTAAATTAATCACTTCATCTCTAATTAATTTAAAGTAAATTAAATTAATTACTTCACCATTTTAAATCTTGCTACAAATCCATTGATTAATTATAAATCAATTAATCAATTATTCTCTAATTATCTACCTTAATTAATCATCCCTAATTAATTACCCTTTTATTACATTCAAGTAATTATCCTTTAATTAATTTCACAAATTAATTATTTTTAACCCAATACAGTAATTAACCTTTAATCACTTCATTAATTAATTAATTATAATTAATTACATTCCTCCTTAATTAATTACATTAATTAATTACACTTAAACACTTATCATTTAATTGATTAGTTTTAATTAATCAATTCTTTATTACATCATTAATTATATATTAGTTAATGATCCCTAATTACTTCTTTAATTAGTATCATATTTAAATTAATTACATTGAGTAATTAATCTTTAATTAAACTACAATTATTAATCACCCTTGATTAATCCCATCCAGTAATTAACTATCCTTAATTACTGCCTTACATCAATTAATTACCCCTTAATTAATTCTCTTTAATTAATCCCTTGATTAATTTCACAAAGTAATTATACTCAAATTGCTATCATTAAATCATCATTAAATTAATTACATCCAGTAATTATCTTTTTAATTACTTCCCTAAGTAATTATACTTATCAACTTCTCAAATGATTATTCTAAATTAATTAGCCTTATTTAATTAATTTAATCAAGGTAATTAATTTCCTTAATTACTTTCATTAAGTAATTATACTTAATTAAATTCCAAAATGATTATCCTTAATTAATTAATTAAAACCCTTAATTTCTTAATTAAATAAATAAATTAATGATCCATTTAATTACCTTACTAATTTAATGAATCACAATCCATTAAATCTTTATTCACTTTAAAATAAGAACATTTCTTATTAATGATTACATTATTTTTAACAAAACAATTTAAAACAATTTACTTTTAAATTTGTTTTCAAATCTCATTTTAAATTTAAGATTTAAAATGAAGACAAACTTAACTTCAACAAAGTTTAAAAGACATTTTAAACCTTTTAAACTTTATGATAAAGAATTACTTATTTTATAAAAGAAGTTTAAAGGAGTTTAAAACCAAATTCATTTTGAAATACAAATCATATTTAAAATGCAACTTAAAACTTCAAAGTTATTTAAACACTTAAATTTTAAAAACTTTATTTTATTTTAAAACTGAGATTCAAACTACATTTGAATCCAACTTAAACTTTGATTTAAATCTAGTTTTAAATCTCTAGTTCACATTTTAAATTCCAGACTTAAATTTTTTTTAAAAACTTACAGGTTAAAACCTGTAATTAAAAATTTACCAGAGACAATCTATATTTTCCTCAAGCAAAACCCTAGGTTACTTCGATTCCAACACTCGAATCACTCGAGTTAAGCTCGAGCAACCTCCTCTGCTTTCAAAATCTAACCAAAACATCACCAGACAAATCACTACACCGTGCATATGCACAGACCAGCCACCCTTTTCCGATCATCAACGACGACTTCCTCAAGTCAACGTTCATCCAACTTTACAATCCCGACCATCAGAACATCGATTCCATCTCAAAATCGAATTCGAGCATACTAACCCAAACCTGGAACCAAAAACTGGAACCACCATCAAACCTGTCAACGTACCGTGCGTGCAGCTCTGACCATCTGAAGGTCTACCACTCCGGCCTCGACTTCATCAACTACCCAGCTATCACTCCCCAGAATATCATAACACTCGATCAATCACACGTGCCGTGGTGATCGATTCACCAAAAACAGTAAAAACCAGGTTTAAAGAACAAAACCCAACACCTCAGCCTCTACAGTGATTTCCCACCGCTTCAATCATTTTCCCTAGCATCACTGAACACTCTACCATCACCAGAAGGAATCCCGACCTTCCAGACAATCGAGATCAATAGAGACTCTCAATTTCCATTTTTTGGTTAAACCAGAAATGCTTTCAAATCTCTTTACTAAAAATAGTGATTTTAGTTTTAAAAATCAAGTTTTTGTTTTACCTTTTGATTCATATGCCTAAATCCATGAATTATAATAATTGAGTTTTAACTTATTTTAGTTTTCCACTGTTGTTTTATATTTTCCAGCACTAATACAAACTATTTTTCCTATAAACGAATTTTAAAACTCAAGTCTCTGTTAATACAAGCATTTTATGTTCAAAACTTAAGTCTTGTTAAAGCTCGAATTAAGAACAAATGAATTTTGATGCGTACTTAAGCCTGGGACTAAGGTCAGAGAGATACACAAAGATGCTCACCACTATATTTAAACATACACAGAGATATACAAAACAGAAGTATACTCAAAACAAATGAATTCCAGAAAGAAGCATGTAACAGAACAAATACACTTAACTATTTTTAGATTGTGATGTTACTCACCTTTTAAATAGAAGACAGAGCATCCAGATTTTGAAAACAGTTTTGAACTTTTAAAACTGAGAATTGTTTTGTTTTGATCTTCCTCCTAATCTTCTTGCCTTTGTTGTTGTATGATGTTTAAGTTGTAAAAATGAAAATGTTAACTTATTATTCTCTGGTTTGCTATGTTTTATGAATGAAAAGAAAAGAGATTGATATATAGGAAACAAGTGCAGAGGCTTTGTTTCACTTGTACAATTTTCATCAGAGATGATTTTCCAGCAAATTTGAGATGATAGCATTTAATGCTTTGGTACCTTATCATGTTTACAATACTATTTCTTTTATTTTGTATGTACAATCTTGCATATATTTTTATTTGTTTGACTTATTTCTTTGCATACTTATCCCATTCTTATTCTTATATTCATAGATATTTTATTTTTACTTCTTGCCTTGCCTACTACTTACAGGCTACATACATATTTATATGAAGCCTGGTTTGCTTTTATACCTATGTGCATATATACTTTTGTCTTGTTTCATACTTATCTTATTTTTATGTTTATAGATTTTTTTTCTTTTGTTAATATCATAGTTTCTTATGATTATGTATTTATGCTTATGCTTATAACCATATATTTGGTTTATACTTATGTTTAACATTTAGGATTTATTTTTATTTTAAATATTTTAAAGCCATATGGTTATTTATTTAATAGCTTAATATTAAATTAAATCAAATTTCCAAATTATCAAAAATATTAGAATTAGAAGACATGCCTTTATTTATTAAATTTAAAACAAGGTTTATCTATTTTCAATATATACAAATAGAAAACAAATCAATTAGCTTTTAAAAGATAAAATCACCTATTTAAATATTTATTAAATTATTTCAAATTTATTATTAACAATATTATCAAATCTATTTAATTTTAACATAGATTATTAAATTGATATTGTCAAAAATTCCGGGATATCACATTCCTCCCCCTTAAAAGAATTTCGTCCCCGAAATTTAAAACAAAGGTAATTTAATAATCTCCTTAAAGATTTTAATTTTAAAACACAAGCATATATTATCAAACATATGCTAACAACCATAGCAACCAATCATCCAAACAAACAAATCTAACTATCCAGACAAAATTCTGGATAGAATTATCTAGAGTTTCCTAGGTATAAATACCGGGATACTCGCTCTACAAAATCCAAACAATCTAGCTACTAAGCTATAGAGCTCCTACTCATCTAGATCTACAAAACAAGACAGGATATCAGACTACCGACAAGTCTGACTCAACAACCCAAAACTCCTGAACTACTGGTTCCACAACTAGAGATAACTCATACATGTACTCTCTCAGAGATACATTAAACACATCGAATCCCAGTTATCCAAACTGACAATTCAATCCTGAAGACCAAACACTTATCCAAAATCAAATCTCCGACTCTGGAATCCAAATTCCTCCATCTCTTATTCACAAAACTCTTCGAACGATCCTGGGCCGCCTTCATCCCTACTGATCAGCTCAACCTTCGCTAAAGCCTCTCAAAACAACTTGGACCAAAACAATCAAGAACACAGCCTCTACTAACATCAGTAGAAAACAACTTCTCCTTTCCGGAAAAGAAAAACAGATGCACTCCCAACCGCTTCCGCTGCACAACTCTGATCTGGAGTAGGTGAAAATGCTGATGATACACACGAGCACAAACTGGACAACACATCCCAGAAATATGGTTCAACAGATCCAAAAATAAAACTCAGAAGTTCCTCCAAAACCTGAGCTGCTTCACTAAAATCTTCCTCCAGAAACCATCCTACTACTAAGCTAAACCATTGGTACCACTTCTGGAATCCAGTCGATACCAAACTCAATCTCCAGATGCTAACAAAACTCTGACTTCCTGAAGACATCCAGAAAAAAATCTCTGAAACACAAGAGAACGCTCAAACTATCGCAAGTCACTTTTGCGATTAATCCAGCCTAATTCCAAAGAATAATTGTTCTCTCTTTACCAAACAGAACAGCTTACGCTTAACTAACCAATCCAACGAAGAAACGGAACCACTCTACCGCTTCTGAATTCCACTGCTAAGCTAGAAAGCTTCCTTGCCAACACACAGAACACTCCGAGCTGCGCTGCTGACACCAATGCCAAGGAATTCCTAATCCAAAGCTCTTCGAGAAACTCGGACCTCAAACCAAACAGAAACATCCTGCTAAACACAACCACAACACCGAAGCAGACACACTTCCTTAACTTGTTCCAAAGAAACATCTTCGGAGACATCCATAGTCATTGTGTCTCATCACACAGCTACCACATCTTGAGGTATCAAGATATCTTGACTCGCTTCTGTCCAACCGACAGATCCAAACTCTAGCTCATCCAACTTACACTTCAAAGATAAACTCCAAACCTTAACAGGTTTCCTTCAGAGATCGATGAAATCCTTTATCACATCAAAGCTCACTCAAGACGGTATTAGGTCTACAGTCTCGACAGATACACTTCCAACCTCAAACATTCAAACTCCAACTAGTGGTAGTCGTGTTACACACACCACTACCCTATCTACCTTTATAACATATATTGGAAAACCGTAACAGGTAACCCAACAAATAGGTAGAAATAAAAATATCAAAATTACAAATACGCTCTCTTAAGAAAGAAATCACTCAAGAGCCTAGGTATCCACTCAACCTAGCGCTCTGATACCAATTGTCACGACCCAACATTCTACTACCAGAAAGTTGTATCATGTTGAAGAAAGAAAGGGATAGGAAAGAGAAAAGATAGAGAAGAAAGAAGAAACAACATCAGAATCTCAATAGCGGAACGAATAAATTATATTAATCACATAAGTATTACATAATATACAACATCAATCAGAGTTACACAGATAATATATCACATACTAGACAGTTATAAACCCCTGTCTAGTTAATACAACACAAATACAGCACAGAGATACCAACACAGCGGAACACTATACATATCTATAACGCTGAAGCCTCCTGCTCCATTGCTCCTCCACAATTCGTCAAAGCTAACCTGAATCCCTTAGCTACTCGTAAAAATTTGAGTACCCAAGAGTTTAAGAAAAACAGAATAAACTCCGGGTCAGACATGGGTCTGGTGTGAGTAACAGGTTAAAGTTGCTTAACTTTGAAAAACCTTTGAAAACAAAACAAGGTATCACGTAAGACTTCCCACACATAAACATGGAAAAGTTTTTACCTTACGCTAACCAAACATTTGATAGGAAATTCTATGATATTATAATAGGTCTAGGGTTTTCAAGTAAATAAGAAGTAGCTGAAATTGTTACATCTATTAAATTCCAGCATACTAGCCAACAAGTGGGTAATACAATCAAATTCGAGGGCGCTTATTGGAAATTGGATTTAATACAATAGCATGGCTACTGGGGTACCGTCCGTCACAGTACGTGGCCTAGATCACCATACCGAGGATCCACCCTAAATCCCCTGCAACACAAGGTGGAACCATCCCTTACTGGATAATTCCCGAACAAGACACCCCAACAGTTGTTGCAATCAACTGCCCACACAGCCAAAATAATAAGAAGGGACCTCTAGACAGGGGAAATCTTGTCCTACTTGGGTGCTACCCACTAACCTTGCTGCACCTCCCATGTTTTAGCCATTCCCGGTTGATGAGGCTTGAGGCTACGATTACCTTTATAGAACACATCTATCTTGGAATGCTCATCGTCCACCTGACGATGTTCTGAAAGCATTCAATCCATACAAGTTCGTTCCGGGTTCGAACGAAACCGAAGGCATTATCTCGTTACACTCATTTTGGAATAACCCTCAGAGTTAACGACAATAACCCTTGCACTCTGAATCTTCCTCTTCACTTTAGATTCACGACCTATCGTTAATTTGGATCGATGTGGTTTTCGGATATCCAAATCTGGAAACCCAATCCCGGTCTCATCGAAATCCAAAACGTATCTTTTAAGTCCAAGTTGTTTTTAAAGTTAAAAACAGTTCAATTCTATTATCTATATACACACAGATAGATAATTCACAATATCACAGATAGATAATCTACATTATCATCACAAATAGATAATTCACATTATTATCACAATTCAACCAAAGCATCATATCACACCGCATTACTTATCTCATATCTGAGATCACAAACCATTCAAGGTAAACAAATATCAACCATCCATACATAAGCAAGGATTTATTAGTCACACTATAATTAATTTAAACTGAATTAAATTAATCACTTCATCTCTAATTAATTTAAAGTAAATTAAATTAATTACTTCACCATTTTAAATCTTGCTACAAATCCATTGATTAATTATAAATCAATTAATCAATTATTCTCTAATTATCTACCTTAATTAATCATCCCGGATTAATTACCCTTTTATTACATTCAAGTAATTATCCTTTAATTAATTTCACAAATTAATTATTTTTAACCCAATACAGTAATTAACCTTTAATCACTTCATTAATTAATTAATTATAACTAATTACATTCCTCCTTAATTAATTACATTAATTAATTACACTTAAACACTTATCATTTAATTGATTAGTTTTAATTAATCGATTCTTAATTACATCATTAATTATATATTAGTTAATGATCCCTAATTACTTCTTTAATTAGTATCATATTTAAATTAATTACATTGAGTAATTAATCTTTAATTAAACTACAATTATTAATCACCCTTGATTAATCCCATCCAGTAATTAACTATCCTTAATTACAGACTTACATCAATTAATTACCCCTTAATTAATTCTCTTTAATTAATGCCTTGATTAATTTCACAAAGTAATTATACTCAAATTGCTATCATTAAATCATCATTAAATTAATTACATCCAGTAATTATCTTTTTAATTACTTCCCTAAGTAATTATACTTATCAACTTCTCAAATGATTATTCTAAATTAATTAGACTTATTTAATTAATTTAATATAATCCCATTTATTGAAATTAATTACCTTGAGTAATTAATTTCCTTAATTACTTTCATTAAGTAATTATACTTAATCAAATTCCAAAATGATTATCCTTAATTAATTAATTAAAACCCTTAATTTCTTAATTAAATAAATTAATTAATGATCCATTTAATTACCTTACTAATTTAATGAATCACAATTCATTAAATCTTTATTCACTTTAAAATAAGAACACTTCTTATTAATGATTACATTATTTTTAACAAAACAATTTAAAACAATTTACTTTTAAATTTGTTTTCAAATCTCATTTTAAATTTAAGATTTAAAATGAAGACAAACTTAACTTCAACAAAGTTTAAAAACCATTTAAAACCTTTTAAACCTTATGCTAAAGAATTACTTATTTTATAAAAGAAGTTTAAAGGAGTTTAAAACCAAATTCATTTTGAAATACAAATCATATTTAAAATACAACTTAAAACTTCAAAGTTATTTAAACACTTAAATTTAAAAACTTTATTTTATTTTAAAACTGAGATTCAAACTACATTTGAAACCAACTTAAACTTTGATTTAAATCTAGTTTTAAATCTCTAGTTCACATTTTAAATTCCGGTTTTAAATTTTAAAAAAAAACTTACAGGTTAAAACTTGTAACTAAAAATTTACCCGAGACAATCTATATTTTCCTCGAGCAAAACCCTAGGTTACTACGAGTCCAACACTCGAATCACTCGAGTTAAACTCGAGCAACCTCCTCTGCTTTCAAAATCTAACCAAAACATCACCAGACAAATCACTACACCGTGCATATGCACAGACCAGCCACCCTTCTCCGATCATCAACGACGACTTCCTCAAGTCGACGTTCATCCAACTTTACAATCCCGACCATCAGAACTTCGATTCCATCTCGAAATCGAATTCGAGCATACTAACCCAAACCTGGAACCAAAAACTGGAACCACCATCAAACCTGTCAACGTACCGTGCTCGCAGCTCCGACCATTTGAAGGTCTACCACTCCGGCCTCGACTTCATCTACTACCCAGCTATCACTCCCCAGAATCTCATAACACTCGATCAATCACACGTGCCGTGGTGATCGATTCACCAAAAACAGTCAAAACTAGGTTTACAGAACAAAACCCAACACCTCATCCTCCACAGTGATTTCCCACCGCTTCCACCATTTTCCCTAGCATCACTGAACACTCTACCATCACCAGAAGGAATCCCGACCTTCCAGACAATCGAGATCAACAGAGACTCTCAATTTCCATTTTCTGGTTAAACCAGAAATGCTTTCAAATCTATTTACTAAAAATAGTGATTTTAGTTTTAAAAATCAAGTTTTTGTTTTACCTTTTGATTCGTATGCCTAACTCCATGAATTATAATAATTGAGTTTTAACTTATTTTAGTTTTCCACTATTGTTTTATATATTCTAGAACTAATACAAACTGTTTTTCCTTTAAACGAATTTTAAAACTCAAGTCTTTGTCAATACAAGCATTTTATGTTCAAAACTTAAGTCTTGTTAAAGCTCGAATTAAGAACAAATGAATTTTGATATGTACTTAAGCCTGGGACTAAGGTCAGAGAGATACACAGAGATGCTCACCACTATATTCAAACATACACAGAGATGTACTAAACAAAAGTATACTCAAAACAAATGAATTCCATAAAGAAGCATGTAACAGAACAAATACACTTAACTATTTTTAGATTGTGATGTTACTCACCTTTTAAATAGAAGACAGAGCATCCAGATTTTGAAAACAGTTTTGAACTTTTAAAACTGAGAATTGTTTTTTTTGATCTTCCTCCTAATCTTCTTGCCTTTGTTGTTGTATGATGTTTAAGTTGTAAAAATGAAAATGTTAACTTATTATTCTTTGGTTTGCTATGTTTTATGAATGAAAAGAAAAGAGATTGATATATAGGAAACAAGTGCAGAGGCTTTGTTTCACTTGTACAATTTTCATCAGAGATGATTTTCCAGCAAATTTGAGATGATAGCATTTAATGCTTTGGTACCTTATCATGTTTACAATACTATTTCTTTTATTTTGTATGTACAATCTTGCATATATTTTTATTTGTTTGACTTATTTCTTTGCATACTTATCCCATTCTTATTCTTATGTTCATAGATATTTTATTTTATTTTTACTTCTTGCCTTGCCTACTACTTACAGGCTACATACATATTTATACGAAGCCTGGTTTGCTTTTATACCTATGCGCATATATACTTTTGTCTTGTTTCATACTTATCTTGTTTTTATGTTTATAGTTTTTTTTTCTTTTGTTAATATCATAGTTTCTTATGATTATGTATTTATGCTTATGCTTATAACCATATATTTGGTTTATACTTATGTTTAACATTTAGGATTTATTTTATTTTAAATATTTTAAAGCCATATGGTTATTTATTTAATAGCTTAATATTAAATTAAATCAAATTTCCAAATTATCATAAATTTTAGAATTAGAAGACATGCCTTTATTTATTAAATTTAAAACAAGGCTTATCTATTTTTAATATACACAAATAGAAAACAAATCATTTAGCTTTTAAAAGATAAAATCACCTATTTAAATATTTATTAAATTATTTCAAATTTATTATTAACAATATTATCAAATCTATTTAATTTTAACACAGATTATTAAATTGATACTGCCAAAAATTCTGGGATATCACAAAGAGTCTGTGCATGAGGCATATCTTTTAGGGTGCGTCGATGTTCGGCTCATTCGTTCGCGCGAGAGACTGTACCACGACAGAGTCTGTGCATGAGGCGTATCTTTTAGGGTGCATCGATGTTCGGCTCATTCGTCCGCGTGGGGGACTATACCCCGTATTTTTATGGGATAGCGTCTCATTTGTGATACACGTGTTGGTGAGTTTTCATACTCCCCTTTGTGTATTCTGGATTTCTAATTGTTGATTTCTGGAATTTGGGTTTCACCAATTTTTGCGATTGACATAGATATGTTTTGTCAATATTTGGGGTTTGGTGAATAAGCTAAAGAATGTGATATTCTTTTTGGATATTTGACAAGATTTGAGATTTTGTATGATTTTTATTGTTATCAAATGTATGCTTGTCAAAATATGGCATTATTATTATCATATATTTTTGTTGTATCTCTTATCATATCTCATCTTATATGATATTTATAGCTAGATTGATCTGTTTATTATTTTTCTTCTTAAATAATACTCGGGTCAGACCGAGGTGTTTCAGGTGCTTCCACTTGACTTCTTAGCAGGGACTAGATTCAGAATTTTGGCTAACTACTTTAGATCTGTAGTTTTTGCTTTTATACATTCGAGATAGAGACTCCTTGATGTATACTTATTCTTTTGTGATGTTGTGGATCTTGTTTCACCACTACTTTGATGAACACTTCTATGTGTTATATTCATATCTGTTTCCGCCTTAGTGATATGAATATTTGTGACTAATTTTGTGTTGTGCTTATTTTATATTTGTTTCCGAAGCCCTCATAGCCACTGTGTAGTAGATTTGAGTTTGGATTGGATATGTTGGATTTCCTCTTGAAATGAAATGCATGATATACTATCTGACATATCGGTTCTCACTCAAACCAATTATATAGTTGGTCGCTCCTAAACAGCCTTATTCTTCGCGCTAGTCGACGGCATTTCCCCGTAGTGTCCTTGGCTAGTGTGAGTATAGAGGTGGGGCGTCACAGCTTGGTATCAGAGCCAAACTTCAGAACAATGTAGAACAATCTAGCAAGGATCATTGTCCTAAGTCTCTCTTAGGAATCGTGCCTTAGGATTTAATCCGAGTCTTAGGACCCGTTCTATCCTATTTTCTTTTATGATGCTTTGATTTACCAATCAAGCTTATTTGAATTCATTCTGAAAATAACATTTTTCCTCTTCGTTCTTTCTTTCTTTCTTAAAGAAGAGAAATGGTCAGACCTGGCAGTCCTAGCGCTGGTCAATCCAGTAGCCCTTCTCTGGATGGCTTATTAATGTCTGCCGAACAACTTTTTGATCTTGTAAAGAATCAAAGGTTTATCTGTGCTTTGAGTAAGAACCCCAAAAAGGTTTTACCTCTGAAACTAGAAGTTCCTTTCGATCAGCTTGTAGATATCAATCTTCGACTAGAAGAGGCCGATAAAGGAAGTGATAGTGATGTTGGAGGTTCCAAAAAGAGCCTCAATAACAACGAGAAGAGGCATATTAAGTTCAGAAGCCCTAATCCCAACAAGAAAGGGAAGCAGGCACCTTCGGTAGCAAAGACTCCTACCTCTAGTCGTGGACAATGCTACAATTGTGGTTCTATGGACCACTATGCAAATAGGCGTCCGAAACCCCTTTTTTATCGTTATTGCAAAAGTTCGGGTCATCTTATATCTACATGTCCCATACTTCGAAGTAGGGGAGAGGGAGAGCTGAATGTTGTGCAAGCTCCTAGTAACCCTTATCTTGGTCAAGGTATTTTTCATTCAGTCCTTGATGGCATTATTTTATTTCGTGATCTTCCCATTCGAGCTCTTTTTGATACGGGTGCATCTCACTCTTTTATATCAAAAGAACTTGTTGATGCTTTGTCTTTAAATATTATGGGCTTGATGACTTCACTGAGAATTGCGAATCCGGTTGGTGGATCCGCAACACTCGGTTTACTTTGTAAAGATGTCGAGATTACTTTATGTAATTGTGCTTTTCAATCCGATTTGCATGTTATGTGCTACTTAGGCTTCAGAATTGATTTTTGGAAAAGGATTGGCTTAATCATTATGAAGCCCATATCCTATGTCCTGGGAGGACTATCCATCTTCGACTTTCTCAATCTGTTAAGTAGATTTTTAATTTTTTTAATGATTTCAATTCCAATTCGGTGGCATCATTTTATTCTTTAAACCCACATGATGAGGAAAATGTTATTTCTCTAATTCAAGTAGTTTGTGAATTTTCCGGTATTTTCGACCTTGTCTTAGGATTACCACCTAAGCGATCTATTAAGTGGTGCTAAGGTCTTTTTAGCTCGACCTTGCCATCGGTTTTCATCAGCTACGAGTTGCGGAGGGTAGCATTCCACTTACCGCATTCCGCACTCGTTATGATTCTTATGAGTGACTCGTGATGTCATTCGGTTTGTCCAGCTTATTTCATCCACCTTATGAATCGAGTATTCTACGAATATCTCGATGAGACTATCCTTTTATTCATTGATTATGGATGAAAACAACAATTTAAAATTTGCAAATCTTTCTAATAAGATATTTATAAGTATAATTAGATTTTGTTCTTAAAACGAGCAAAGAATATTCGTAAAATTTTTAAGAGACATGTTTATAATATAAAAGATGATTTTGTGTTGTATTGCCCATTGAGTGCTTTAAGAATTCTGGTCGATGCGCCTGATCAACGTTATCAATAGGAATCTCCTAAAAGCTATGATGAGACAGTCAGACATGGTAAATTGACTTGTAATAAGTAAATTTTTCTAAAAAGATGATTACATAAAGTTAATTATAATTTTGAATGTCTTAGCTTTTCGAGAAGAGGATCATGAAATAAATGATTCAGCATAGAAGCTGTTTTTTCAAAAAATTAAAAGAACGCTTTTCCGATGCTTTTATTCTTGCGATTCCCGAAGGGAACCAAGACTTGATTGTTTATACCGATACTAGTCGTATTGGTTTGGGTGCCGTTCTCATGTAAGAGGGAACGTGTTATCGCTTAAACTTCTATACAATTAAAGCTTGCCGAGACTTGATATGCCACTCATGATCTAGTGCTCGCGACCATTGTTTCTGCTCTTAGAATTTGGTGTTCATTCGTGTTTCACCTAAGAAGGGTGTTGTGCGTTTCAGTCGATCGGAAAAATTAGCACCTCGATATATTGGTCCATTTCCCATCACCGAACGCATTGGTTTCCTGGCTTATTGCCTTTTATTACCGGATCAATTTTCTGCTATTCATGACGTATTCCACGTCTCTCAGCTACGGAAATGCCTTAGAGATTCTGATTCTATTCTTGGGCCCGGTGTTATTGAAGAAATTGAAGTTTCGCCTAATTTGACTTATGAGCAACATCCTATTCATATCATTGCTACGGAGGTTAAATGCCTTCAAAATAAAGATGTTCCTCTTGTGAAAGTTCAATGGTCCTCAAATCCTAAGGATTGCTCTTGGGAATCCAGAGAATTCATCAAGTGAACACATCCGGACTTACTCTCTCATTCTCCTTAAGGTGAACTTCTCATTTCCAAATTTCTTCCTTTGTGTTGTTATGCCTTAGTATGGTTGTTACTTTTATTTCCTTCTTAAGTATTTCGAGGACGCAATTTCTTTAAGAAGGGGAGTCTATAACAACCTACATATTCTTACAGTAATATATTTAAATGATTTATTTAAATATAGCATCGTTGTTGAATTTAAAAGTACAAAACGTGACTTTTCGTAAACGGTCGAATCCGGACTCGAGACTACTTCCATTGAGTCCAAAATGGCATTTGCGGCCTTTTTGAGTATAAACATCGATATGTTTGGAGTTGAGTAGAATTTTGCTATTTTTCTATTGGGCTTTGGGTTTGGGTTTCAGCCCAGCAACTCATCTAATACCCTAACTCCTCTAACTCCTCCTCATTCATTCTATTATTTCCTAATACTCAAGTTAAATTAAAATTGGAGGAAAAAAAGGGAAATTAAAATTCCTAAACCCTAGATTACTAGGAAATTCAAGATTCAAGCTCCAAAATCAAAGAGAAGCTTAGGTAAGCATCCTCTTCATCTTCTCCATCTCAATCTCTATTCAATTTTCAGAAATTCCTATAACCTAACTTAGGAAAAACTTCACATTTGATAATAGATTGAAGATTCTAGAGGTGTTGTTGAAGATAAATCAATCTTTGCTTGTTTTAGAGCTTCCCATTTCTATATTTGGGTTTAAAGGTGAGTTCTTGAACTCACATCTATGTCTATAGCTCTCATTGTTGTTAGGTATGAATTCCTAACATCTATTTCATGTTCAATTGCTTTTAATTTGAATTGATTTGGAGAATTTTCCAATTTTGGTATTTTAAAGTCAAAATCTTTAAAGATCCTATCTTGAATGTTTTGACATGTTTTTGGTGGTGTATTGAAGAGCCTATAGGGCTGGGTTGTCGATTGGCATAAATCCCTAGCATCCATCGCTCGTTTGATCGCTTCCGTTTTGGATTTTTGCCCTTTTTGGGCTAGGCTGATTTTTGCCTAGCAGGAAAATCCAAACGTCTGGAAGGAAATCCAGACGCCTGGTTACATACGTCTGGAAGGGGTCCCTGGAAAAAGAAAAAAGGCAGAGACAAAACCCAGACGTCTGGTTCCCTAACCAGACGTCTAGTTCTGTGCAGTTTTGCCTATTTTGGCTGTTTTTGAGTGGATTTCCAATTTTTATCGATTTTTGTTGATTCGATTAGTTGTTGTCAATTATTATCGACTTTGATGACTTCATTTATGGATTTTTGGGAATATCCATTTTATTGGTATTTGATATCGATTTTTATGGTTTGAATTCACGTCGTCGAATGTGGATTTTTGGTGATAGATTGTTTTTACAATTATTTCTGTGATTTGTCACTTTTAAATACAAAGGTTTCTTTACTAGTAGTAAATACTCAAACTCTTTCACAAAAATGATTTCAACGCTACTTTTAATACAAAGCTTGTTTTTAAAACCGTTTTCCAATCTATTAGTATATACAAACCTTTACCTCATTCGTATGAGAAATCTAATTAAACGGCTTAGCAAATCAAGTGGTATGAAATGCTTGCGTTTACTTCGTCGGTTAATTCTTGGACTTGTTCGATTGAAATCTCGTGACAATCTTCAAGTGGAAATCTACAATTTGTTCGTAAATATTTAAGTTAAGCCAGCGGTTATGGGACATGAAGCTAAACTCATTTATTTACTAGCTTGGTGTAATTTACACTTCTTTTTTAACAATGATGATCATTTTGTATTTTCGAGTGGAAATCTACAATTTGTTCATAAATATTTAAGTTAAGCCAGTGGTTATGAGACATGAAGCTAAACTCATTAATTTACTAGCTTGGTGTAATTTACACTTATTCTATGGAGCTTCGACTCAATTTGGTGGGGTAACGACCCATGGTCTTTTGACCGTTCGAGGAGCATTCGGCTCATTCATCCGCGTGGGGGACTGTACCACGACAGAGTATGTGCATGAGGCGTATCTTTTAGGGGGCGTCGATGTTCGGCTTATTCATCCGCGTGTGGGACTGTACCATGACAAAGTCTGTGCATGAGGCGTATCTTTTAGGGTGCATCAATGTTCGGCTCATTCGTCCGCGTGGGGGACTGTACCACGACAGAGTCTGTGCATGAGGCGTATCTTTTAGGGTGCGTCAATGTTCAGCTCATTCGTCCGCGTAGAGGACTGTACCCCGTATTTTTATGGGATAGCGTCTCATTTGTGATACACGTGTTGGTGAGTTTTCATGCTCCCGTTTGTGATAGGCCTCCCCTTTGTGTTTTTTGGATTTCTAATTGTTGATTTTTGGAATTTGTGTTTCACCAATTTTTGCGCTTGACATTGATATGTTTTGTCAATATTTGGGGTTTGGTGAATAAGCTAAAGAATGTGATATCCTTTTTGGATATTTGACGAGATTTGAGATATTGTATGATTTTTATTGTTATCAAATGTATGCTTGTCAAAGTATGGCATTATTGTTATCTTATATTTTTTCTGTATCTCTTATCCTATCTCACCTTATATGATATTTATAGCTAGACTGATCTGTTTATTATTTTTCTTCTTAACTAATACTCGGGTCAGACCGAGGTGTTTCAGGTGCTTCCACTGACTTCTTAGTAGGTACTAGCTTCTCACTTTTGGCTAACTACTTTAGATCTGTAGTTTTTGCTTTTATACATTCGAGATAGAGACTCCTTGATGTATACTTATTCTTTTGTGATGTTGTGGATCTTGTTTGACCACTACTTTAATGAATACTTCTATGTGTTATATTCATATTTGTTTCCGCCTTAGTGATATGAATATCTGTAACTGATTTTGTGTTGTGCTTATTTTATATTTGTTTCCGAATGCCTCATAGCCACTGTGTAGTAGATTTGAGTTTGGATTGGATATGTCGGATTTCCTCTTGAAATGAAATGCATGATATACTATCTGACATATCGGTTCTCACTCAAACCAATTATGTAGTTGGTCGCTTCTCAACAGCCTTATTCTTCACGCTAGTCGACGGCATTACCCCATAGTGTCCTTGGCTAGTGTGAGTATAGAGGTGGGGCATCACAAAGTACGTTAGGATATCTCCATTTACCATTGGATTAAATTCTGAATATTGAGGTTTGAGATAATGGTTGTATTAGTGAAACTGGTAGAGATCGCTTCGAAGCACGTTGATAACGCTTTCCTTAAGATGATATTTTTCTCTCTCCCCTTGATTAAACAATCGAATGTGTTCTTAGAGTAATAGCAAACCATCTTCCTGGATACAATAGAGTTGGGATGTTAATCTCTTTAATCATGTAACGACCCTGAATTATTGACATTTGAAATCAGAATATTTAATTGATTTTAAATATCTGGAAGTTAGTTTAATTTGAAATTCAAATATCAGAATGAATTTGGCAATTTAATTATTGAATTTAATTTACTGAAGTTGGGTAAAAATTTGTATCTTCAGTTTTTAAGCTGATTAAAAATATTTTCAAGGCTTAGAAAATTCATATTGATGATACTGAAGGTAATGGAACTTTCAGAATTGAATTTGAAACTGTTTTGTTCAGTTTTGAATTTTATCGTTTAAATCGATATTTAAAATAGCCTTCCGAGGCACAGTCTCGGAATTCGACAAAACCAGTTCCATTGGATCCGTAATATTGTATTATTATCGGATTTCAATTTTCGTAGTGTTTGGAGTTGTCGTGTGATCGTACGAGATAAAAACGCCTAGACAATAATTTATCGATTTAATTTAAATATCTTATATCATTTCACCAGTCAAAATTCTTTCCCATCAGCCGTTCTTCCCTCAAATCACTGTTCATCAAATTTCTTCACGCGACCTTATCCTTTCCCTCAGTCAAACATTTCGAAAAAAATAAAATAAAGAGATCATGGCGGTTACTTCAGCTCAATATCTCGAACGTAAAAAAAATCAAATCGGCCAACAAAAAAAATGGTGAAATCAAATTTGAATCAGAGTGGCCGCCTTGTTCCTTTGGCTTCGCATCTATGGCTCGAACGATTTGGCAATCAAATCGTTAGTCGTATCGCAGGGAGGTAGGGTCGGCGAAGTGCGACTCGAGAGGGAAGCATTACGTTTTGCCTTGTGGCCATGGAGCGGGGTAAATCGCGAGCTCGGAGAGCTAGGGTTTCGAAAGCGATGGTCGTTGTTGCTGTCAACGGTGCAGGGTCGTGGGCATTTGCATTAAGGGCGGTCGCGATCTAGAAGCGTGGAAGCAGGTGAAGCTGGGGTCGCCGATGTTGGGATGCGCGTATGCTAGGGATGTCGGCTGAAGCTTCGACAAAGGGATGGTCGAGGACTGGTGATGGTTGCAGTGTACATGAGCGACCTCAAATGATGGTGAAGTAGTGTTTGTCGAAGCAAGGTTCGCATTTTTCCAGAAGGAATAGCTGCTTTTGTTTTTAATTTAATTTAAAATATATATAGGAAATCCAGAAAATAAATACATGCAGATAAGAAAAGGAAAAAAATAGGAATTTACATGTTTGAGTTTGTGTAAACATTTTATTTTTAAAATCCGTATAGATTATTTTGTAAATATATAGGTGGTTTCAAAAAGGAATGATTAATAAAATCATTGGTTAATTAAATTTATACAATAGGAATTTATTATTCGATTTATTTCGAATATTAATAAATTATATAAATATTTATACATGGTTTAGAATCGAGAAAACAAGCCGGGATGGAAAATGGATTGCATGCAAGCCGGGATGGAAAATGGATTGCATGCATAATTAAAGGTGAGATCTTCTCACTCAAATTAAATTGGAATTGCAGTTTTTGATTGACTGTTTGGATGTGGTAGTATATATAGTAGGATATATATATATATATATATTTGGAGTTGATTTCCCGCATTATATAGCGGATGAGACCCTATGCACCGCATAATAGCGGATGATATTTTATAAATCCCATATACCGCGATATTCCACCTCGAAGTGGAATTGGTATTGTGCTAACATATGTGGAAGCAAGGAAACAGGTTGGAGGGATCCAACTGGATTCCTCAAATTGTATGAATTTGTTTCATATGTTGTATGAATTTGTTTCATATGCTGTGTGATGATCATTAATAATCTGTGAATGATTATATTGATGATTGAATTTGTTGAAGGCTATAAATTTAGCCAAATGTATTTTTGGTATCGTTGGATACCAGAAATAAATAAAATTGGATTTTTGAAATTAAAGTAAGTAATTTTAAGTAAATTTCTTTTGAAAGAATTGGTTGAATTTAAAAGGAATTTAAAAGCATAAAGTTGATTTTTGAAATCTTATCGAATTTTTTCCAAAATATGGGAAAAATATATTAATAAATGGGTTTTGAATAATATTGTGTAAAAGTGGAAGAATTTCTTGAAAATGGAATTTTAAATAATTTGGAAAGAATAAAGGAATTTATTTAAAAGGTGATAAATTTGTTTGAAATCCAATTGATAATTGATTTGATATTGGAAAATAAATATTTGGGAAATTAATAAGATAATTGATTTGGTGTTTGAATGAGAATTTAATTTGTGCTGAAATAAACTTGGAAATCAATTTATAAATGCTTTGTTATTTGAAATAAACTTGAAAGTCAATTTGTAATTGATTTAATGTTGAAATAAATTTGAAATCAAATTGGAATTTGATTTAGTGTTTGAAAAATAAATTTGGAAATCGATTTGTAAAAAATTGATTTGGTATTTGAAATAAATGGAAGAATTAATTTGAAATTGATTTGGGGTTGAAATAAAATTAGAAATCAATTTGGAATTTGATTTTGTGGTTTAAAGTGAATATTTGGAATTTAAATTCACGATGGAATTTATAAAGGAAAAGGGAAATAAATAATATCGGGAATTTTATTCCATGAGTGAAAATTGATTTGAAAGTGGTTTTCAAAATGTTGAAGTGTGGAAAAATATATATCTTGTGAAGATATTTTGAAATTTAATATTTTGGGAAAATTATTTTAATTGGTTGATTGTTGTGAATGTTGTTTGATAGTTACACAACCGACTATCAATGTTTGCCTTTGAAATGGCACTTGAATTTGTTTTAAAAACAAGCGCTCATTATTCGGTTTAGCCGGGAGAGGACTTTGTGTCATATAACCCATTCCGAATAATGATACGACGTAAATGGATAGCATTTGAAGACCGGTGTTGAAGACCGGGTGTTTGCGAGAACGATAGGATAACCTATCGATTGTCTCTGCACTGAGTTGCTCCAGTATAGAGATCTCCATATGTGATGGGGAGTCCGATCGGGATTGTGAATACCCGGATTGCAAGGGCTTCTTTGGAAGTGCCTTCGGTTTTGTTCGAACCCGGAACAGACTTGTATGGTTGTATGTCTGACATTACACTTTGAGATATAAAGCTGATTTCTTTCAAATACATTTCTGTTGATGGTGGAGAATTTATTCTCTAAGCTTAACACCCTTCTCTGAGACGTACGAGCTCAGAGGTTATGTAGTTGAAGGTTATCAGTAATATACTCCCAATTTGGTAGTGGGGCATGCTGAGTGTTGTTGTGTGTTGTTGATCATTTGTTGATCAAAGCATGGCTTTCGTGTAAAGCGTAGCTTTGTGGACGAGACCTCGTTGGACCTCACACCCCGGAAATGGTCGAAACAGGAAAATGCGGCAAGGTTATGTGGGTCGCTCCCTTTAGGGTATGTCATTTCCTTCTGGAAAAAGGTGGTATCATGGTATAGAGCCCAGATGCTATACCTGTGTGGTGGCATCAATCTTATTTACTGTGTGATGGTTGCTTTGTGATCGAGGCGCCTCAGATAAAGGTCCCAAAGGACTGGGGGTGGCATACTCGAGTAGTAGTTACCTAGTTACAAAGGTAACCCGGCCTTGTGTTGGCAGAGATCCGGGTAGGTTCTCGGGACGTCCCTCTAGAGGCGTACCCATGTGGCAGTAGGAAGTTCCTTAGCCTGACCATTTGTTGGAAATCCAATCAAACAATATGAACCCTGTACGGTTTTAGTTGTAGAACCTGCCATTTACTTATGGTGGTCACCACTGTTTAGATGGTAGCTATAGTAGGCATAGTTCGGAATGTCTATGCTGGCTAAGATTAATATTATACTTTAGAAATGTTTTCCACACTAGAAATTAATAATAATATCAACTGATCTTTTGTAGTAAGCATCTTTGACTATCATAAGGAGAATTCTCCTCCAATTCTGCGTTTGCATTGTGTGTGTGGCGGAAGGCCTTATGGTAGTTTCATTTTCCAAAAGCATTGTGGAATTTCTTTTATTTTCTTTGTGAAAATAACTGTTTTTAAGATCTCACACCAGTCACCATGACAGACTCGGAGTTTATTGTTCCCTTTCTAAACTCTGGGTGCCCATAATTTTCCACACGGGCAGCCTAGAGTCAGGTTATCAGGTCATTCTGGAATTCAGAAGCACTGTGGAGGTCTGGAGTCGAGCTGGATGGCGAGACGTATCACTTATACTAGTATTATTCCGCTGTGTATACTGTTATGTGGACAAGTTTATATAACCGTCCAGTGATGTGTATTGTTGTTGTAAACTCTGATGATGTATTGTATAAACTGATATAGTTCTTTGTTTAAAGATTATTCATTCATCTGTTATATATTGTTCCGCTGCGAATGTGAGATTCTGATATTGTTTCTGTTTCTTTTCCTTCTGTCTTCTTCTACCTCTTCTTTTTTAACCCTAATGATTCGGTTTTCCGGCATTCGATTGCGCGGCATTTGATATAGTGGACGTATTAATGTCGACTTTCTAGCGTCGAAAGATCGTATCGTTACATATGGTATTAGAGCAATTGGTTAAGCGACAACCTTGGCTCTGTAGGGTGTTACTCATTAGAGATAGAGTCAGTAGTACTCTAGAATGAGTGTGAGTGTAATAATAGATATGAGCGCGTATTTGTTAGTGAAAATAAAAATTGTTTTATATTGTGTTGACTTATCGGTTGATTGTTTATAGATTCTGGTCGGTGCAGTCTGGCCAACTGTAATCGATAGGGGTTTCTAAACTCTTAAACAAGATAAACTGACACGGTATTGTTTTAAAATAGGGTAAATGAAATAATTTTGCCCAAAACTATTTTTGTATAGAAAAGAGATCATTTTCTATGAATTATTATAGTATATGGATGCTTGGTTGTTAGGAAGTGATAATATTGAATTATTATCATTGTTAAATGGAAACGGAATATGAAATAATGGTATAACTAAAGATTTGGAGATAAATTCATTTAACAAATGAAATTTATAAATATGAATTGATAGTATAAGGAAATGAATTCATATACGAATGGGATTTGTAAATGTAAATTGTAAATGTGATTTATAATTTGGAATAGGATTCCAGGAAAGTATTTGAAAATAAAATTCATTAATGGAATGAAATTGGTAATGTGAAATTATAAATGAGTTTTATAAATGGAAATGAGATGTCAGAGTAATTGTTAAAAAGACTGGGATTTCTTTAAAATGTTATGAAATGTGAATAAGTTGATAACTTATAAAAATATTTGAAATTTGATTGGAATAAGATTCAAATTGAAAAGGAATGAATTTGTGAATGAACAAATGAGGTTACATTTGTAAATAAATGAATTGGAAATTGAATAATGTAATGAGATTTGATTTGAATCAAGTTGAAGAAAAATCCAAACTTGGAAAAATAAAATAAATTGAAATTTCCTTGTTAAAGATAAAGTAAATTCAGGATGAATTGAATATGGAAATTTGAAATTTAAAAAGGATAAGTTGATTGAATTAAATTAGTAGATGGAATGAATTTGATGAAAAAACATCAAATCAAAGAATTTAAATTGGAAAATTGTTTACAAGGAAAATATAACTTGAGTTTTGAGTTGAAATGACTTAAGAAATATTTGGGAAAAAAAAGTGTTGTTGTCGAGTTTTGTGAAATGGTTGTTGTCGAATTTTATTGAATGGTTTTCAATGAAATTTGTTTGATTAATGGGATGCAAATTGAATTGAATGGAATCAACTGGAAATGAAATGGAATTAAAATAAATTGAGTTGGTATCAATTTAAATTAGTTATAAACTAGAATGAATATTCTATTAAGTGAATATCTTCGAAATTTACATTGTAAATCACTTGAATTGAATAGAAATGGTATGTGAATTAGATGAAAGCAATTAAATTTGTATTGAAACTTGATAAATTGTTAATGGAATTTATTTTGAATGCATTGCTTATGAAAACTATGTGTTTACTATTGAAAATGAGTAAAATGTTAATAGGTTTCCTATATATGTCACTTACGTGTTTAAATTGAGTAAGTATAGGTTTTTGCAAGCCGTTTGGCTGCATTTTAGTCGAGCAAATAGCTAAATAAATAAGCCGCTTTGCTTAAAATGCTAATAAAGGTACGCCTACACAATACAAAATAGGAAATATGAACTGTTTTTGCTTTTCCAACCGTGTGGGTCGATGTATATATATTTATATCCCTTGTCAAATTGCAAAAGCTCCTCCGTACAAAGGAGACTCCGTCAAAATTTTCTGAAAATTTTGGGAGTTAGAAAAATTTGGAAAATTTTTGTTAAAGGAAAAATTCATTTTCAAATTGTAATGGAGGCGTAGGAATTGAACTAGAAAGGGAAAATTATTGTTTTGGTCAAAGTTAAAAGTTTGGAAAAAAAAGGTGAACATCGAGTTTCACTAAGTGAATTTTTGGTTTCTGAAGATAAAATGAATTCAAATAGAATTGAAATTGTAAATTAAATTCAAATGGTGATTGTTAATAAGTGGATAGAAATCAAAATATAAAATGATTTTGAAAGCTATAATTGGAAATCATTGTTAGTAGTATACAGGTGTTTTAAAGGTAAAATAAAATTTGGATTTTGATTTCAGAAGTAAATTGGAATTTGTTCGACAATAAGGTATGTATTTAAATTTCAGTATGAAATTTGATGAGTTTCTGATTTTGCCACTTGGCATTTTGTTTTCTATTGGGATTTGAGAGTCTGTAGGGACATTTTGTAGTCGTACCGAGTTAGCCGCGCAAAGGAGACGCTGGCAAAATTTTTTGGAAATTTAAAGAGTTAGAAAATTTTTGAGAAAATTTGAATAATTTAAAATTTTGAATTTAAATTGAAAGTTGAATTATTGAGAAAACAATATGGTTTGGAACTTATGGTTGAGTTTGGAAAGTTAGTTGAAATGATAATGACTCTCTAATAAAAAGATTTATTTTGGCAAGTTGTTGAAAACTATTTGGATTTGAGAAAATAGTTAACGGGGATTGGATCATTCTTCTTAACTTGTAATTTCGGGACGAAATTCTTTTTAGAGGGGAAGAATTTAACGACCCTGAATTTTTGACATTTGAAATCAGAATATTTAATTGATTTTAAATATCTGGAAGTTAGTTTAATTTGAAATTCAAATATCAGAATGAATTTGGCAATTTAATTATTGAATTTAATTTACTGAAGTTGGGTAAAAATTTGTATCTTCAGTTTTTAAGCTGATTAAAAATATTTTCAAGGCTTAGAAAATTCATATTGATGATACTGAAGGTAATGGAACTTTCAGAATTGAATTTGAAACTGTTTTGTTCAGTTTTGAAATTTTATCGTTTAAATCGATATTTAAAATAGCCTTCCGAGGCACAGTCTCGGAATTCGACGAAACCAGTTCCATTGGATCCGTAATATTGTATTATTATCGAATTTCAATTTTCGTAGTGTTTGGAGCTGTCGTGTGATCGTACGAGATAAAAATGCCTAGACAATAATTTATCGATTTAATTTAAATATCTTATATCATTTCACCAGTAAAAATTCTTTCCCATCAGCCGTTCTTCCCTCAAATCACTGCTCATCAAATTTCTTCACGCGACCTAATCCTTTCCCTCAATCAAACATTTCGAAAAGAATAAAATAAAGAGATCATGGCGGATACTTCAGCTCAATATCTCGAACGAAAAAAAAATCAAATCGGCCAACAATAAAAAAAATGGTGAAATCAAATTCGAATCAGAGTGGTCGCCTCGTTCCTTTGGCTTCGCATTTATGGCTCGAACGATTTGGCGATCAAATCGTGAGTCGTATCGCAGGGAGGTAGGGTCGGCAAACTACGACTCGAGAGGGAAGCGTTGCGTTTTGCCTTGTGGCCGTGGAGCGGGGTAAATCGCGAGCTCGGAGAGCTAGGGTTTCGAAAGTGATGGTCGTTGTTGCTGTCAACGGTGCAGGGTCGTGGGCATTTGCATTCAGGGCGGTCACGATCTGGAAGCATGGAAGCAGGTGAAGCTGGGGTCGCCGATGTTGGGATGCGCGTATGCTAGGGATGTCGGCTGAAGCTTTGACAAAGGGTGGGTCGAGGACTGGCGATGGTTGCGGTGTACACGAGCGACTTCAAATGATGGTGAAGTAGTGTTTGTCGAAGCAAGGTTCGCGTTTTTCCAGAAGGTATAGCTTCTTTTGTTTTTAATTTAATTTAAAATATATATATAGGAAATCCAGAAAATAAATACATGCAGATAAGAAAAGAAAAATAAATAGGAATTTAAATGTTTGAGTTTGTATAAAAATTTTATTTTTAAAATCCGTATAGATTATTTTGTAAATATATAGGTGGTTTCAAAAAGAAATGATTAATAAAATCATTGGTTAATTAAATTTATACAATAGGAATTTATTATTCGATTTATTTCGAATATTAATAAATTATATAAATATTTATACAAGGTTTAGAATCGAGAAAACAAGCCGGGATGGAAAATGGATTGCATGCATAATTAAAGGTGAGATCTTCTCACTCAAATTAAATTAGAATTGCAGTTATTTATTGACTATTTGGATGTGGTAGTATATATAGTAGGATATATATATATGTATATATATATATATATTTGGAGTTGATTTCCCGCATTATATAGCGGATGAGACCCTATGTGCCGCATAATAGCGGATGATATTTTATAATCCCATATACCGCGATATTCCACCTCGAAGTGGAATTAGTATTGTGCTAACATCTGTGGATGTAGGGAAACATGTTGGAGGGATCCAACTGGATTCCTCAAATTGTATGAATTTGTTTCATATGTTGTGTGATGATTATTAATAATCTCCGAATGATTATATTGATGATTGAATTTGTTGAAGGCTATAAATTTAGCCAAATGTATTTTTGGTATCGTTGGATACCAAAAATAAATAAAATTGGATTTTTGAAATTAAAGTAAGAAATTTTAAGTAAATTTCTTTTGAAAGAATTGGTTGAATTTAAAAGGAATTTAAAAGCATAAAGTTGATTTTTGAAATCTTATCGAATTTTTTCCAAAATATGGGAAAAAATATTAATAAATGGGTTTTGAATAATATTGTGTAAAAGTGGAAGAATTTCTTGAAAATGGAATTTTAAATAATTTGGAAAGAATAAAGGGATTTATTTAAAAGGTGATAAATTTGTTTGAAATCCAATTGATAATTGATTTGATATTGGAAAATAAATCTTTGGGAAATTAATAAGATTATTGATTTGGTGTTTGAATGAAAATTTAATTTGTGCTGAAATAAACTTGGAAATCAATTTATAAATGCTTTGTTATTTGAAATAAACTTGGAAGTCAATTTGTAATTGATTTAATGTTGAAATAAATCTGAAATCAAATTGGAATTTGATTTAGTGTTTGAAAAATAAATTTGGAAATCGATTTGTAAAAAATTGATTTGGTATTTGAAATAAATGGAAGAATCAATTTGAAATTGATTTGGGGTTGAAATAAAATTAGAAATCAATTTGGAATTTGATTTTGGGGTTGAAAGTGAATATTTGGAATTTAAATTCACGATGGAATTTATAAAGGAAAAGGGAAATAAATAATATCGAGAATTTTATTACGCGAGTGAAAATTGATTTGAAAGTGGTTTTCAAAATGTTGAAGTGTGGAAAAAATATATCTTGTGAAGATATTTTGAAATTTAAAAACTTGGGAAAATTATTTTAATTGGTTGATTGTTGTGAATGTTGTTTGATAGTTACACAACCGACTATCAATGTTTGCCTTTGAAATGGCACTTGAATTTCTTTTAAAAACAAGCGCTCATTATTCGGTTTAGCCGGGAGAGGACTTTGTGTCATATAACCCATTCCGAATAATGATACGACGTAAATGGATAGCATTTGAAGACCGGTGTTGAAGATCGGGTGTTTGCGAGAACGATAGGATAACCTATCGATTGTCTCTGCACTGAGTTGCTCCAGTATAGAGATCTCCATATGTGATGGGGAGTCCGATCGGGATTGTGAATACCCGGATTGCAAGGGATTCTTTGGAAGTGCCTTTGGTTTTGTTCGAACCCGGAACTGACTTATATGGTTGTATGTCTGACATTACACTTTGAGATATAAAGCTGATTTCTTTCAAATACATTTCTGTTGGTGGCGGAGAATTTATTCTCTTAGCTTAACACCCTTCTCTGAGACGTACGAGCTCAGAGGTTATGTAGTTGAAGGTTATCAGTAATATACTGCCAATTTGGTAGTGTGGCATGCTGAGTGTTGTTGTGTGTTGCTAATCATTTGTTGATCAAAGCATGGCTTTCGTGTAAAGCGTAGCTTTGTGGACGAGACCTCATCGGACCTCACACCCCGGAAATGGTCGAAATATGAAAATGCGGCAAGGTTATGAGGGTCGCTCCCTTTAGGGTATGTCATTTCCTTCTGGAAAAAGGTGGTATCATGGTATGGAGCCCAGATGCTATACCTGTGTGGTGGCATCAATCTTATTTACTGTGTGATTGTTGCTTTGTGATCGAGGCGCCTCGGATAAAGGTCCCAAAGGACCCGGGGGAGGCATACTTGAGTCGTAGTTACCTAGTTACAAAGGTAACCCGGCCTTGTGTTGGCAGAGATCCGGGTAGGTTCTCGGGACGTCCCTCCAGAGGCGTACCCATGTGGCAGTAGGAAGTTCCTTAGCTTGACCATTTGTTGGAAATCCAATCAAACAATACGAACCCTGTACAGTTTTAGTTGTAGAACCTGCCATTTACTTATGGTGGTCACCACTGTTTAGATGGTAGCTATAGTAGGCATAGTACGGAATGTCTATGCTGGCTAAGATTAATATTATACCTCCGAAATGTTTTCCACACTAGACATTAATAATAATATCAACTGATCTTTCGTAGTAAGTATCTTTGACTATCATAAGGAGAAATCTCCTCCAATTCTGCGTTTGCATTGTGTGTGTGGCGGGAGGCCTTATGGTAGTTTCATTTTTCAAAAGCATTGCGGAATTTATTTTATTTTCATTGTGAAAATAACTGTTTTTAAGATCTCACACCAGTCACCATGACTGACTCGGAGTTTATTGTTTCCTTTCTAAACTTTGGGTGCCCATAATTTTCCCCACGGGCAGCCTAGAGTCAGGTTATCAGGTCATTCTGGAATTCAGAAGCGTTGTGGAGGTCTGGAGTCGACCTGGATAGCGAGACGTATCACTTATACTAGTATTATTCCACTGTGTATACTGTTATGTGGACAAGTTTATATAACTGTCCAGTGATGTGTATTGTTGTTGTAAACTCTGATGATGTATTCTATAAACTGATATAGTTCTTTGTTTAAAGATTATTCATTCATCTATTATATATTGTTCCGCTGCGAATGTGAGATTCTGATATTGTTTCTGTTTCTTTTCCTTCTGTCTTCTTCTACCTCTTCTTTTTTAACCCTAATGATTCGGTTTTCCGGCATTCGATTGCGCGGCATTTGATACAGTGGACGTATTAATGTCGACTTTCGAGCGTTGAAAGATCGTATCGTTACAAATCAACTACGGTTGCACTACTGAAATCGATTTAATCTATCCTTTAGAATGACTACAATAAACAAGAGTTTCGATCTGGTGATATATGGTATCACAAACCCGATATGTTATTAAAGAAAATGAAAAATCATAGGAGAAGGGAAGAAGAGAAAGAAGAAGAAATTTGGAATTTTTCTGAATCATCTAGGGAAGAGGGTGCAACAGCCTTATATAGCCACCACTAGCTGTGTCTGTTCGCCAAACTCGCTCACGTCCACTACTATTCTTACCGAAATTAAGCATTTGTTCATTTTCAACGGTTCAATTCCCTCCTTTGTACATACTCTTTAAAAAATTGAATTGTTCTGGATTTGCAAATTGGCTGAAAATTTTCCTACTTTAAATAAAGAGACGGTTTGGCATAGGTCCCTAATAAGTTTCAAAATACACAAAAATCCCAGTAAAAAAAGTTTGTAAATTAGGTCCTTAGAATTAAGTTATCGAATAATGATATATACTTATGCAATTATTCAGTAAATAATTGCAGACATTTATGCAATTATATCAAAAAATTGTAGACACTTACACAATTTCCGCAATTTTTTCAAAAATTTGTGGAAAATTCCGCAATTATTCACCAAAAAAATTGCGGAAATTTCCGCTATTATTCACCGAAAAATTTGCATAAATTTATGCAACTTTTGGATATAATTGCAAAAATGTCTGCAATTATTCAGTGAATAATTGCATAACTATATGCCGTTCGTAGCTCGGTTGGTTTGGGAGCTGGAAGATGGGAACCAAAGGACTGTGTCCGGGCAGGTTCGAATCCCAGCGCCAAACCATCAGTGGGAGTTTCAACGTTAAGCATCCGTGTGCGACGACTAAATAAAAGTGGGGTAGATACACGGCGTGGGGTTTACTTAAGTGAGTATCAATGAATACCATGATCTTAAGGTTCCCCATGATCTCAAAAAAAAAATTACTTAGTAACTTAATTCTAGGGACCTAATTTACATACTTTTTTTTACTGGGGTTTTTGTGTATTTTGAAACTTATTAGGGACTTGAGCCTAATATTCACTTAAATAAAATAATTCTATCTAAAATGACAATTGGATCCAAACTCAAAAAGTTGAATTGTTCAGGATTTGCAAACAACCTAAAAAATTCGGAATTGTCCAAACTCTAATGATAATCCACCAAAGTTTAATTAAATTTTCACTTATCACACGTTGTAGAAAAATTCGTGCATAAGTATAGATGTTTTGTGAACTTGAATCTATACTTAGTGATAACATATTAAACAGTTAAATTGGCCTACTTTAAATAAAATAAGTGAATATTAGGCTCAGATCCCTAATAAGTTTCAAAATATACAAAAACCCCAGTAAAAAAAGTATGTAAATTAGGTCCCTAGAATTAAGTTACTAAGTAACTGCATATAGTTATGCAATTGTTCGCTGAATAATTGCAGACATTTATGCAATTATATCCAAAAGTTGCATAAATTTATGCAATTTTTTCGATGAATAATTATGGAAATTTCCGCAATTTTTTTGGTGAATGATTGCGGAAATTTCCGCAGTTTTTTGGTGAATAATTGCGGAAATTTCCGCAATTTTTCAATGAATAATTGTGGAAATGTCTGCAAATTTTTGATATAATTGCATAAATTTCTGCAATTATTCACTGAATAATTGCATAAGTGTATGCCATTATTCGATAACTTAATTCTAGGGACCTAATTTATAAACTTTTTTTACTGGGGTTTTTGTGTATTTTGAAACTTATTAGGGACCTATGCCAAACTGTCCCATAAAATAATTCTATCCAAAAAGACAATTGGATCCAAACTCAAAATGTTGAATTGTTCAGGATAGAGTAGTTGACTAAGCATTGAACCATCGACCTATGCGATCTACCGAATGTATTTCATATATTTGTTTTCTTTTGTTCAAATATTTTAGTACCGACACATGGATTAGCCTTGTGTTTATACGTCGGTTTCATGAAATGTCTATAGAGACTAAGCCACGGACTAGCAAAAGGCACCACCACCTTCATGCATTCATATAGGTAGGTTTATCAGAAGTGCCCTATAATTGTACACTTCAACAATATTTCTATTGTAAACCTATTAAGTGCTAAGCAATACAACCTGCGTCATATTGTTTTAGGTACCAATATTAGTTGCTCAGACTAATATTATAGTGCTACAACCGCATAGTATGATGTACTTTTGTTTATTGAACTCAAGGTATTGAATTTCATTATATTGAGTCGAGTTTCCATCATAGGCATGTTTTATAACGGTTTTAGTCACATACCCCTTGATGTTTTCAATACAAAGTACCTTGCAAGTCCTTTTGTAAACGGATCTCCTAAGTGTTTGCTAGGTATCATGAAATCTATGGTAATTACCCCATCAATGAATATTTTTTACCTTACCACGTCGTGCTTTAGGCTATTATGCTGAGATTTGCCATTATATACCTGGCTATAAACTCGTGATTGCGTTGCTTGACTACCACAATACATAAATATTGGTGGCTTCAGTTTTGGCCACATGGGAATTTCTAATTGAAAATTCCTTAATCATTCAGCTTCTTCAATACAAGAAGCCAATGTTATAAATTCAACAGCCATGGTTTAAATAGCAATACACGTTGTTTTTGAGGCCCCATCCGCTAGTTGATCTATTATCATTCTCTTTTCCAATATTCCAACTATAATCCATGTATCCATCTACTACACTTAGGTATCCATTATACCAAATACCGTAACCATGATTCCTTTCAATCATTTTAAAATTCTTTGTACAGTTATCCGATGAATATGATTAAGGTTACTTGTGAATCTACTAATTTTCCTATAGCACAGGTAATACCAAGTTTAGTGCATGTCATGGAATACATTAGACTCACTAACTTCTACATATTCTAGTAGATCCATCGATAATCCATATTAGAATATAATTGCGTATTTGGGTCAAATGTTGTGGTTACAAGTTTGCAATCAAATTGATTATACCATTTTAGAATCTTCTCCATGTAGTGATATTGGATAATGATCAATCCTACAGTTGTTTTTAGGATTCTTACTCCTAAAATCACTTTAGCTTACAAATATCCTTTATATGAAAACATGAAGCTACAAAAACTTTTCATTTCTTCTATACCAGAGATAAAGATCCAAAATATCGACATATCATCAATATAAATGCATATTATTACTCCTTTACCAGCATGGGATTTGCTATATACACAATTTTCTAATTCACAGACCTTAAAACGATTTGGTACTAGGGTTGTATTAAATTTCTCATGCCATTGTTTTGATGCTTGTTTAGGACCATAAAGTGATTTAACAAGTTTATATAATTAACGTTTTTGTCCAGGCATCATAAAACCTTCAGTTGTGTTATATATATTTCTTCATCATGCTTTCCATCTAAGAATGTAGTCTTGACATCCATTTGATGAATTTTAAATTTATAAATATAAAGTAATGCAATTAGTGTTTGAATTGTTGATATTCTAGCAACAGGTGCATATGTGTCAAAATAATATATTCCTTCTTTTTGAGTAAATCCTTTAGCAACTAATCTAGCCTTAAACTTTTCTATTGTGTCATACTCTCTTAGCCTTTTCCTAAATATTCACTTACATTCTATTGGTTTAAAAGTGGGAGGTAAGTCTACTGGTTTCAAAGTTTCATTTCTCATAATAGAATCCATTGAATCATTTATGGCTTCTTGCCAAAAGGATGAATTTTGAAACTTTGTTGCCTCATTATAAGTTAAGAGATCAGATTCTATACTTGTAGAAAGCATGGCTTGATGTTTAACTATATTTCTGATCTTTTTACCGAATAAATGATAAAATCAGGTTCGAATGATTTTTCAATCCTCATTCTTTTACTTCCTCGAAGAGATTCACCTTTTTTATCATTATTTGCCTGAGTGTTCTCAATTTCATGTATAGGTTCATTAACTTCTACCATTTCATGAATAGGTTTATTGACCTCCACCGTTTTATCAATAGATGGATTAGAAGGAATAGTCATGAATCTATTTTCATTGAACACTGCATCTCTTGATTTTATTATTGGGTTTAGCTCAATCGAATTATTAAGTTCACTAGAAATCTACAACCTTATTGTGTTGAGCGTATCGTAAGATAATACACTTGATACCCTTTTGTTCTAATTTCCTAATTATTGGTTTAGGCGATCTGCCTATTGCCCTACAACCCCAGATTTTAAGATAGTCTATATTAGGCTTTCTTTACTTCCAAATTTCTTATGGAGAAAATTTGTTTTTCTTATGAGGCATTCTATTTAATAAATATAACATGAAGTCAATAATACTTCATCCCAAAAACTAGTATTAAGATCAGAATTATACAACATAGTTTAACCATCTCAATCTGGTCCTATTTTTACGTTCTCCTTCTCCATTTTTCTATCGTGTATAAGCTATAGACGTTTCATGTATTTTTCCTATAGATTTACAAATGCAAGGAATTGATATTTAGCTCCTCTATCTCATCTAATGGTCTTAATTTTAGAATCACACTTACTTTCTAGTTCTATTTAAAGGAAACGAATTAATTTAATAGTTGTCTTTAGTATGCATTAGATAAACGTTACAATATTCTAAATACTTACGAACAAAAGTAACAAAACATTTTTTTCCTCATATCCAGGGAGAAGGAAAATGATGAACCAATAGTGTATTCATCGGAGATCTACATGATGGATTAGTTGTAAAAAGTTAGTGGTGCTAATAGTTTTTAATGGAAATATTTTTTTGGTTATTTTAGTTAAGAGGATCATTAAATTTACCATCATACCCAGCGATCGTATTTAATGAAATCATATCATTTATACATTTTGCATTAACATGTCCTAATCTATTAAGGCACAGAGAAATAGAGCAAATAATATAAGCAAAAGCAACAGTTTTACTAATTTTGAATACGAAAATTCCATCACATATGTACCTTTTACCCACAAACACGCCGTCTTTGGTTAGCACATATATGTCTGACTCAAAGACCTATTTGAAACCAAACTAATTATAAAGACTACTATAAACAAGGTTTTTCTAACCTTGGGTACATAATGTACATTATTATGTATCAGAATATTTCCGGATGTGAACTCCAAATCTACCATTCACTTCCCCTTGACCTTTACATTGGCTGAGTTTCTCATATAGAGAGCTTTCATCCTTAGATGGTTCAAGTTTCTTGAATTGGCTCTTGTCATTATAGAAAATCTAAGTAGCATGAGAGTTGATCCACCAAGAATCTTCTCTTTCAATCGTATTGATTTTAGAGATAATGGCCGCAAAGCCGTCTTTTGATGATTCTTATCCCTTTTTGAGGAAACCTATAAAGACCCTGAAATCGACCTTCGAAAATCGGCACCCGTACTTCACTTGTACTCAAAATGCCGTAGATTCAAATGCCGAATCTGGTTCTCCGGAGCTTATAACAACATTAAGTATAACAACACAGCGGAAGAAAAAGAATATATCAATATATATAACATTGATACAATGACAGATACAAAAATCTGATACAATATGATACAACAGAATGATATACAACAATGATATCAATATACATCAGAAATGTGATACAAGAAATAGCAGTGGAAAGAAAATAGATAACACCAGCAGCGGATAGAATATCTCCAATAGGATGCTCCAATCCATAGCTAGCGGAAAGCAAGGTCAGTCGTCCAAGGACTGACTTGCTCCAAATAATCTACTCAACCTGAATATCTGAGAAACCCAACTCTAGACTGCCCGTGTGAAAAATGGTGGGCACCCAGAGTTTAGGAAGGGAACAAAAAACTCCGGATCAGTCATGGGACTGGTGTGAGCAACAAAAACAGTTTATCTTTAAATAAACAACAAAGAAATTTTAAACATTGAAATCCGCAATGCTTTTGGAAAATGAAACTACCATAAGGCCTCCCGCACACACACACAATGCAAACGCAGAATCGGAGGAGATTTCTCCTTATGATAGTCAAAGATGCTTACTACGCGAAACAAATCATTGGATATTATTATTAGTGCATAGTGCAGAAAACATTTCGAAAGTATAATATTAATCTTAGCCAGCATAGACATTTCGAACTATGGCTACTATAGCTACCGTCTAAACAGTGGGGCGCCACCATAAGTAAATGGCAGGTTCTACAACTAATACCGTACAAGTTCCTTATTGGGAAATGGATTTCCAACAAATGGTCAGGCTAAGGAACTTCCTTTCCTACTGCCGAATGGGATCGCCTCTGGCTGGACGTCCCGAGAGACAAACTGCTCTCTGCCAACACAAGGCCGGGTTACCCCCTGTAACTAGGTAACTCACGACTATGCCATCCCCCGGTCCTTTGGGACCTTTATCCGAGCGCTCGGTAACAACATCACACATAATAAATAAAGTGTGTCCACATGAGTAAGTATCTGGGCTCCATACCATGATACCACCCCTTTCCAGAAGGAAATGACATACCCTAAAGGGCGCGACCCTCATAACCTTGCCGCAACATTCCTGTTTCGACCATTTCCGGGTTGTGAGGCCCTGACGAAGTCTCGTCCACAAAGCTACGCTTTGGCACAAAGCCATGCTTTGGGTCAACAGATGATCAAAGTAATGATCACAAAGATAAATGATCAAACAAATGATCATATCACAAATGATCAAACAATGATCATCACACAGCAACACTCAGCATGTCACATTACCAAATTGGGAGTATATCGCTGATAACGTTCAACTACATAACCTCTGAGCTCGTACGTCTCGGAGAAGGGTGTTAAGCTAAGAGAATAAATTCTCCGCCATCAAACAGAAATGTATTTGAAAGAAATCGGCTTTACATCTCAAAATGTAATGTCAGACACGTTACCATACAAGTCTATGTCGGGTTCGAACAGAACCGAAGGCACTTCCAAAGAAGCCCTTGCAAATCCGGGTATTCACAATCCCGATCGGACTTCCCATCACTTAGGAAATCTCTATACCGGGCGCTACTCGGTGCAGAGACAATCGATTGTTTATCCTATCGTTTTCGCAAACACCCGGTCTTCAACACCGGTCTTCAAATGCTATCCATATACGACGTATCACTTATTCGGAATGGGTTATATGACACAAAGGTCCTTTCCCGGCTAAACCGAATAATGAGGGCGATTTTTTAAAACATATGGATACTGGGATTTCAGTTAAGTCACAACTTAAACCCAAACTTTCTTTTCAAATGGTTTAACAAGTTACCATTTCAAATCTTTCAACAAAAAGATTCATTTTAACAACCTTCAATGGTTTAAACAATTTCCACACTTTAATCTTTTAAACAAAAGATTCATTCACAGATTTTCCAAATCAATTTCCATTTTAATTTGATTAACTCGTTAAATCTTTAAATCAAAGATTTAACTTATAGCTTTCAAAACAATTTCATTTCGAATGGTTTAAACAAATCACCATTTTAAATCTGTTAAAAATAAATAGATTTAATTCATCGCTTTCAAAAAGAATTCACTCATAACTTGGAAAACCATTTTTCAATTCTATCTTGAAATTCCTTTAATTAAACAGGAATTTCATTTCTTATCTGAAAGCTTTTTATCACTTGAAAACAAACAGTTTTCATTTTGGAAACTCTGATTCATTCATACGAGTTGAAATCCTTGGGTTAAATTCAACTTCTCAAACAATACTTTAAAATGGTTCAAATTCATATAAACACATTTATCACATCTTTACCCATAATTTCCAATTATGAATTTTCAATTCCTTATTTTGAATTCAAATTCAAATTAAATTATTCAAATTGAAACTTTACCAAGTTATTCAAAATAGCTTTTATCTTTGAAAACACTTTTTCAAAAGCTTTAACATTTAATCCAAATCCATTTCCAAAATCAATTGAAATTAAAATTTCAATTTCAAAAATATTAAATTTAAATCATCTGTGACTTAACTGATTTCCACGTGAAATCCATATTTGTGTGTGTATGATGTAGTCTAGGGGTTTCACACACAATAGTGCAACACAATGAATCATCACAAATCAAAATACAGAAATATAGTTGATAAACGATATAAGCTATAACGCTTATCGCTCATTCACAGATCACAGATATATACAGATGTATCATAAGTAAATGAATAAATTACACACAACTAAATCCACAGAACAAAATATCATAGATCAGATAGGACAATCAATTCAAGGCATCTCCTACAATATAATCCTTCATAAATAAGGTCAAATATTCAATAATCATTTATAAGCAGGATAAATTTAAATGTCTAATCCTAATTAATTCAATTTATTTCCAATTAAATTAATTGCTTATGAATTAGTTATCCAATTCTGATTTATTAATTACAAATCATTTGATATCAATTAATTAATCAAACACTTTAATTAATTAAATTTTTCTTAATTAATCATATTAATTAAACCATCCTTTAAACCAATTATTAAATTAATTATCCTTAATTAATCAAAATATCCAAAAAATTAATTACAATAAGTGATTAATTCCTTAATTACTTTCATTTAGTAATTACATTCAAACAATTTATAATTGATTACCTAAATTAATTAATCCAATTAATTATTAAAATTAATCACCTTAATCAATACTTAATGATCCTTAGTTAATTATCTTCATTTACTAATAACATTTCTTAATCACTTTCTTAAGAAATTATCTTTGATTAATTCATTATTAATCATTTCAAATTATAAATTTAATCTAAATTATTTATTTATAAATTAAATAAATAAATTATTAATTACTTTTCTAAGGAAATTACTTGCATTTATCATTATTAATTAAAATTGATTAACCATTAATACTTGTTAATTTATCCAAACATTTATTAACCATTCTAATTAACTTAATAATTTATGGATTACAAATCAAATTCTAATCTTACATTCAAATTTTCTTTTTAAAATTTAGAAAACAGAACAGGTTCTGTTTATAGAACCTGCACAACATTGACCCGAGCCCCACAATACTTGCTTCGAGTCAACAAGCCAACGACTTCGAGTAAACCCCTGAGCTACTCGAGAAAATCTCGAGTTCACCCTGCTTCCACCATATCACCAGACAAACTCCACCGTGCACGTGCACGTCACCAACGACCAACTCCGGTCAACCCCACGCCATCGAGCAAGTCGACGATCACCTCCAAACCATCCTCCGACCACTCAAACTTCGCCATCAACTCGCATTCAAAATTTGAGTTTGAGCTTGAAAAATGAAACCTGGAAACGAACTATCACCCATCACCCCCAAACCTGGAAACTCACCGTTCACCCAACCTCGGCCACCAGAATTTCTACAACTCCGGCAATCTACTCGTCGTCCTCCCCTCTACTATATCCCAAAGGTACGTCGAACTCGATGCATCCTATAGGACGAACGAATCAAAAGTCTTCGACCTTCCAAAACTAGGGTTAAAGACGTTAAACGTTCGCTACCGCTTCCACGATGAACTGGACCACCACCCACTATTTTTCCCATGGCCTCTGATCACTCCTCCACCTTCTGGAGGAAACTCAGCCTCGCCGATCAACGAGATCAACCGTGACGACCCAAAGTACATGATTCGTGCAAACCCAAACTGATCTTAATCCCTCGTTTTAAAAATTAAAATTTTAGCTTTAAAAATCATATTTTTCAATAAGAATTCAAGTTATATACCTGAATTCGTAAAATTAACATGTTTGAATTTTTACAGAGACTTGAGTTTCCTGTTTAATTTTATTTCCAGAGCAATTACAATTTTAATTTAAGTTAAATAAATTTTTAAATCTTAGTTCAAAATCAAACAAGCAATATATGTTTGGATCCTAAGTCCTAAAAATCAATGGATAAAGGGGGATTGATTTTTTTTATTGAAACTGGTATTGAAATTTTAGAACAGAGATATTCTACAGACATTTCAAAATCACACATACATCCTACAATACACAAAAACTTTCCACATATATACCAATACAAACTAACTGTAGGCATCACTCCAACAACCAGATTATCTTTAAGTTTCTAAAAGTGTTACTCATAGGATATTGAAACAGAGAAGCCTGTTAACATGCAAACCTATATATAAACAGATTAAGTTTAAAGATGGGAGTTTGCTCACCTGGACAAGAAGAAAGAAGAATAAACAGAGCCTTTACTTTGAAAACTTTTTTGAAAACTTGAAACTGAATTGCCAAATCTTCTTTTAAATCTTGTTTGTTTTGCTTTGATCATTTCTGGTTTGTTGGAGTTTTGAGATGATGCTACTTTATTTCTTGTTTTAGTTTGAGAGGAACGAACTAAAATGAGAGGAGAAGGCTGATATAAAGGAGATGTGTACAGGGGTTACAACTTTATACAGGGTGATGTTATTTGTATAACATAAATCAGAGATATTTTCTTTTGTTTACCTTTCTTTTATCTGGCCAGGCAGAAACTGGAGGCTGAAGTGATATATTTTTTCTTTATACAATTCGAATTGACTTGTTTGTGCTTGCATTAAATGGATGAGCACTTTATGTCTCATACTTATCTCATTTGTCTTGCTTATTTTATTTTGTTTCTTACATAACACTACACATACATATTTACTTGCCTGCCAGCTTTATGTACATACTTATATTTTTGTTTATATTCTTTTGCTTAGTTCTTACTTCTTGCCTTGCTTTTCGGCTGAGATGATATATAGTGGCTTGCATTTATTACCTTGGTACTTTATGTCTTCCTTTGCCTTTTGTATTCTATTTTGCAAGTGTACTTGTTCATACTTATCCACTTTAGTTTGTACATATATATTTTTGTTTTCATTTTCAAGTGTACATATATTCCTTTTGTCTTGTCTTATTTCTCTATAATATAAATAAACTTCTATTTTTACTTTATTTTTGAATGCATATTTATTTATTTAATGTATTTACTATATGTATTTTTCTATAATTTATCTTTTGTATTCTTCTTATATTTATTCCTATTTCCATTATTTATTTCTAAATTTAATACAAATATTTTTATATTCATTTTGTCATATAGGTGAATTTCTATTTTAAATTGATTTCGGGAAAACTCGCATCCAATTTATCCATTTATTTCACAAATTTTTTTATTCAAAAATTAATTAATTATCATTTTAAATTTATATAAAATTCGGGGTCGTTACAATACCGCAATCCCTTCCAAGGTGAATACATTTTCAATAGTTGTAGCACCAATTCACTTTCTTGACCTTCTTACTGTTAATGTTTTTTTTATTATGAAACTTCCTCTTTTGATTAAAAGAGTGATAAGACACATTATCTACCTCCATTTCCTCCACTATGTCATCTTCAATGAGTAAATTGTTGGTTTATCATTTTCCTTCTGCCTCAATTATTCTTCAACTTGCAAATATTACGTTAAGTTGTCTAGACTCTTTTCCTTCTCCTTGTGTTTTAATATTTTTCTTTGATCTTTCCAAGTAGGGGGGCTTGTTTATTATAGATGAGACTTTAATCTCTTCATTTATATCCATTTTATGCCGGTTGAATTGGTTTAGGGTATGCATAATATCAATGATTTGCTACATCAGTCGTTTTGTAATTACAAAATTTAGTAGCAAAAAATTTCTTACTTGTTACGTCCCCATTAGATATTATTCTTCAAGCATTTCCCTAACATCTTTTGCAATCGATTCATTGTAGTACATATCAAGAGTGTATCCATAATAGCACTACATATATGTGCCTCTTGCAAATATAGTCATCATGTTCCTATTTGATTCATGTTGTTGTACCCGCGATAGTGTTTTTCTAACCACCACTAGTTTTGGTGTGGTCAATACATATACAACTTTCAATCTCGTCAATAAAAAGTGCATTTTCTTTTGCCAACGAAAGAAGTTAACGCCATCGAATCTCTCACATTTTGTGAAATCTAAAGCGGACTCTCTCAAACTGTATGGTGCCAAAAAATATACCATCTTTAGATTGTTGGATTAAATTCGAAATCTGAGATTTGAGACAATGGTTGTGTTGGTGAAACTAATAGAGATCACTCAAAGGCACATTAATGATGGTTTTTTTAAGATGATATTTGCCCTCTCCACTCGATTAAATAATCAAATGTGCGCATAGAGTAATAGCAAAACTGTCTCCCAAGATACAATATAGTCGAGATCTAAGTGTCAATAATGGTATTGGGTACGTATCGGTTAAGTATCAGTATGAGATATTTTAAAATATCGTGATAATATCGGATGATATCAATAAAACATCGAATATGTATAGAACATGTTATGTTAAGTATTTAAATATTTGGATAAATAATTTCAAATTTCTATCAAAGAATGATTACACATAGTATATAGATTGTAATCCGTTTACTGGGATATTCTATTTAATACAAATCATAATATATGCTCATAAAAACCCAAAAATTTGTATAATGGACATCTTTATTGCTTCTTCGTTTTTATACAATATTTATTGTTTATTTAGTCATCTAATCTTATATATTACTTTCTCAAATTTTTCATATTTATAGTTTTGTTGTTTCATTTTCACTTAATTTATCGAATAAGCAACGTTGATTTGATACCAATCGCTACTTTTGCATGTTCCTTATTGATATGTCAAATATATAACTTCACTACTCTTCAACTTTTATTTTTGGGTGCATGATAATAACTAATAAATTGAATTTTTATAAGCTAACTTACTAATTAAAAATGGTGAACAAAAAATAACTAAAAAGAGAAGTAGTTGTTTCATGATCTTGTCTTTAATGGTAAAGTCTTGAAGGAAAATAAAACATATAAAATAATAGAATAAATAGAGTTTTCTTTATTGAAAGACAAATGAAGAAGCCTAAAAATATATTGATAAAACTAAAAAAATTAGTGGATTGGTATTTCTAATATGGTCTACAAATTGTTGTTCAGAATATAAAGGTCAAACCCAGTGCACGAGGGTCCCGCACGGTAGCGGGCTCTAGGAAGGTCGATAATGTACGCAGCCTTTCCCTCGCATGGCGAAGAGGCTGTTTCCGAACTCAAACCTGAGCGCTCAAATCACCATGCGGGTGACCTAACCATTGCACCAAGGCTCTATTGTTCAAAATATACAAAAAACAAATATTGAAAATATGAAGATATTTATTTATAAAGATATTTTCTCCAACACATACAATAATAAATGGTATTGTTAAAAAATATTGGATATTCTAAATATTGGTGCGATATATCAGCAAATATCAGATGATATATATCAGTAACGATATTTTAAATGATATTTTGAAAAAATATTGGCTTAGGAGTGACATGAGATATATATGCGATATATCAGCAAATATTATCTGATATTAACTACATAGGTTGAGAAGTTAATCTCTTTAATCGAGTGTTATTGCACTACCAAAATCAATTCAAACTATCCTTTAGAATGACTATGGTGAAGAAGAATTTCGCGCTTGTGATCTGCAGTATCACAAACCTAATCTGCTTATAACTGCCAATATTCGTGTCTGTTCGCCAAATTCACTCATGTACGCAAAAACATGCATTTGAACTGTTCAAACTAGAATGAAGCATCTGTTCATAACCATTTAAACTCCAACCTTTGCATTTCTGTTCAAAAATTAATCTATTTGGGCTTGCAACAAGGCTAAAAATCTGACCCATTTTAAATGAAATGCCCTTAGAGACTAAGCCATAGCTTCAAAGACGGTAGCACCACCTTCGTGCATTCATGTAGGTAGGTTTATCAAAAATGTCCTATAATTGCACCGTTCAATAGTATTTCTGTTGTAAACCTATTAAGTAACAAGAAGTACATCCTCCACCATATCATTATAGGTACCAAGCACTTTTCTTGGAATGTAAAATAATAGTAGTTGTTCAGACTGATATTATAGTCCTTATAATCACATTGTATGATGTACTTTTGCTCATTAAACTCTAGATAATGAATTTCATTATGTTGAGTCGAGTTTCCATCATAGGCAATTGTTTTATTATGGCTTTAAACCTAATCCCTTTGATGTTTTCAACATCAAGTTCCTTGAAGGTCCTTTTGTAGATGTATCTACCAAATTTTGGCTAGATCTCACGAAATCTATTATAAGTACCCATCGGTGAGCGTATTCCTTACCGTGTTATGCCATAAGCTAACATGCCTAAATTTTCCATTTTAAATCTAGCTATAAGATTGTGATAGTGTTACTTGACTATCACAATGCATAGATATTGATAGCATTGGTTTTGGCCATATGAAAATTTCTAATCACGAATTACTTAACAATTTTGCTTCTTTACTACAAAAAGCCAATGCTATAAATTTAGCATCCGTAGTAGAATAAACAATTCACGTTTGCTTTTTTTATGCCCATGATATCGCTCCCTCACCAATAGTGAATATCCATCCGCTAGTTGATTTATTACCATTCTGTTTCCCGTGTTCAACTAGCATCCATGTATCCTTCTAGTACACTTGGGTACCCACTGTACAAAATGCCATATTCTACTATTCCTTTTAAGTATTTAAAATTCTCTTTACAGTTATTCAATGAATATGACTAGGGTTACTGGTGTATCTACTCACATTGCCTACAACATAGGTAATATCAGTTCTATTACATGTCATGGCATACAATAGACTCCCAGTAATCTTACATATTATGGTTGATCCACCTATCTACTAGTATTAGGATATAATTGCATTTTGGGTCCAATGGGGTGGTCCTAGATTTGGAACCAAATTGATTAAACTTTTTTAGAATCTTCTCTATGTAAAGAGATTGCCTAATAACCAATCCTTCTGCTTTTTTTATGATTCTTATTCGTAGAATTACTTAAGCTTCCACAATACCCTTCGTGTCAAAACATGAGCTAGAAAACTTTTCTTTTCTTCAATGCTCGAGATATTAGTCCTAAATATCAGCATAACATTAACATAAAGGCATATTATTACTTCTTTATCAACTTGGAATTTGCTATAGATACATTTACCTTCACATATCCTAAAACCATTTGATACTATGGTTTTATGAAATTTCTCATGATACTGTTTTGATGCTTGGTTAAGATTGTGAATTGATTTAACAAGCCTACATACTTTATGTTCTTGTCTAGGCATCACAAAATCCTCTAGTTGTGTCATATTTATTTTTTCATCAAGTTCACCATTTAGGAATTAGTTTTTACATCCACTTGATGAATTTTAAATTTATATATATAAGCTAATGCAATTCATTTCCTAATTGTTGAAACTCTAGCTACAAGTGCATATGAGTCAGAAGAATATTCCTTCTTTTTGAGTAATTTAACAACCCACAATTTTAACGACTGAATATTTAAATAATTAATTTAAATATTTTAAATATTGAATCATTAATTAACAAAACACCCATTATACTCGACTTTTAGAGACAAAAGAGTCAAGTCTCAAGAAACCTGTAGTTGAGATAGCTTTTTCGATGTGAGCAAAATGAGTATAAACTTGGCTATGTTTGGAGTCGATGAATTTTTAGTATGAATAGTGATTTTGTGTGCATGACATAAGTGCCTATAAATTAACTACATCTTCATAATTCCACTCGTTCATTCATTTCACATTACTTTCTCTTCTTCCTCTCCTAATCTTTCTCTAATTATCTCTTAATCCCCTTAAATTATTCCACTAATCAAAGCACGAATAAGATTTCTAAATTCATGAAAAAATCACTACAATATCTCTCTTCCCGTTCTCTATAAAACTCGGCAAGGAATTAGCATAAGAAGGAGTCTGAAGCAAGATCTCAACTTTAAAGAGAGCATGGGGATGGGTTTGGTGATTTTGAGCTTGGTTTGGAGAAGAAGATGTGAGTGCGATGATTCTCTTACTTAATTTACATATTATATTTCATATATTTGTTTACTGAGGATTATGAGATATTATGGAATGATTTAGGGATTGTTATGTTATGGTTTATAAACAATTATATCATCTAATTGTTTGTTTAATAGCTCAATTACCATATTTTGAAAAGTTAGTAAGCCCTAGAAAAGATTTTGGGGGTAAATGGTTGATTATATGTGATGTTATAGTTTGATTAATGATTGATAAGCAATGTAATGATATATGCATGTCGTTAGAAATCATTAATTAAATCATTTGGAAAGATTTTAGAAAAGTTAGTAAGCTAATTAAGTAAGTTAAGAGCTCTACACTTATTATCAAGCGATTGGAGAACTAATGAAGCTTAATTAATATTTATAAATATTATTTAAGAGAAGAAATGATTTTATAAAATAATGGAATATTTAATAAAATGAAGAGCTAATTTTGTGAGTTAAGAGCTCTACACTCATTATTAAAGTAATTAGAGGCTTACAAAAATTATTTAGTACTTACAAAAATTATTTAAGTAATGAAATAATTCTATGAAAGATATATTTTATAAAGTAGAATGTGATTTTATAAAATAGTAATAATTGTATATTTTAGAAAATAAGATGAGATTTAATAAAACAGTAGTATTGATATATTCTATAAAATGGGATGAGATTTTATAAAATAGTAATAACGATATATTTTATAAAATAAAGAAGATGTTATAAAATAGTATAAATGATATTTTATAAAATGTTATGAGATTTTATAAATTAATACAAAAGAAGTATTTTATAAAAGTATGAGATTTTATAAAATAGTAAGAAGTAACTATTTCATAAAATGGTTGTAAGGATTTATAAAATAATTATAAGATGAATACTTAATTCTAATAAAGAAATTAATTACTATAAAGGCTTAAAATGATTTATAATCTAGCTTTGTATTTTATAAAATAATGGAATGATTTTATAAAATAGTAGAAAAGGTATTGAACTTTTATAGAAAAGATTTGATAAATAAAAGTAAGATTTTCTCATTAAATAATCAAATTGTTATTAAAATACACGTGTATGCATGTTGATATGGATAAGTATACGTACATGTGTATTTGAAGTTATATAATAATCCATACAATTCAAGTATTGGTTGAATGGTTTGGATTGTTGATAGTGACTATTTATTTGTGCGGTTAGCTAAATATGTGCATGGGAATATCCATATGTGTACATAAACACGTTACGGGCAATCTCTTGTAGCCATAACGACTTTTGGGTATGCTAAGTTGCATGAGAGAACATTAGGTAGAGTGATCGCTTTGGTGAAGGCCGAAACGTGATTCGTGCTGCGAAAGCATGTTTGCATGTACGTGTGTGCATGTACGTTCACAAGTAGGTGCATCGACACACGTTCAAGCATCATGTGAGGTGAAAAGGTTGGTTGAGGTCATTTTGGCATATTAGAGGTGACCAGGTCATTGGAATCGTCCCAAGGAAACTCTATGCGAAAAGAGTGTGATTCATATCAAAATCAGTTTTTAAATACTTAAGAAACCACTTTTGAAACATCAAATAATGAACTTCAAAAGAGGTCAGATGTGGCAAAGGCAGGCTAGGGGAGCTATGCAACTCATCGGGCGAAGCAGCGAAGAAGAAGGAGCTCAAATTGGTGATTGGTAGCACTGCCTAAGGCTTCATTACCTGGGATAGGCTACTACCAGTCGACCGGTAGTAGAATACCTAGGTCGGGTGTCATTCGAGCGGGGTTTTCCCCTTGGATTCGAGTATTTCATGACATGAGACTTGGGCATGACTTCAAGAAGCTTTGGGCTACTCGGGAAGGTAGAATGCAAGGCAAAGCTCGGGATTCGAATGTAATGTTTAGTGATGTGTGAAATCAATAATGATCGGATATGATATTTATGCAGTGATTGGTGCACGGTCACATTTGGTGAGCATGTACGATTGAGCAAAGTTAGTCCATACCTCTTAGTTTTGACCTTGAGTATATGTGTTTGATGAATGGTATCGGTCTTATATTAGTGACCATACCTCACATTGGCATTATATTAGTGGCCATGCCTATTATTGGTCTTATAGTAGAGGCCTTATTAATAAACGGTGATGATATATTAGTCTTTGCTTGTGATAGACGTATATGATTACATGGTATTATATTTGATACACACACACATACACACAACATCGGTGTTCCTTTGTAGTCCCGATGACATATTATATGGAATACGCACGTTGTTCTCTTTTGTATAGACATTATTCAAATTTATTAAGTAATCCATGAAGACTAAGGGGGAGATGCTGACGATCATCTGCGATTGGGTCACATATCACACTTATGCTCATTATAGGGATATGGTGAGACCCACATAGGTTTCTGATATCTAGTGTAGGTAAGTTGTTACTTATCCTCATTATACAGGTACAGTGAGATCTACACGAGTTCGATCAAGTTGGATGTGGCTCGGGGTTTATGGTATATTTAGGTATTAACTCTACATGGTTTGGAACCTCAACGGGAATCATTAGATTCTAATTGATTCCTATAGTACAATTCAGAATCGACTCTATTTGTTTTAGATCATATATAGGGATTATTGAATCAACTGGTGTCCATAGCAGATATCACCCCAGCAATGATGGGTACCAATTTATATTCATTATCTATCGCTTATCGTTATATTATGTGTTACATTAGTTAGTTGATAGTATTATTGTGTATTCGAGGATATACTTATATTATGATATTATATTGTCTCTGTATTTGTATATTAGGTTACCTTGTCATGGTATACTATTAGGTATCAGTCACGTTATATTAGTTGTGCCAATTCATTGATTATAGCAGAAAAGCAGGTTACGGTATGATCCACTACTTTTGTAATGGGTTTGCTTTACTGATTATGGGCTATTTGGATTACCCCTGGGCCACGTTATGGAGAGGACCGGATATGCCTCAGTAGCTTCCTATTTGATATATGTATATAGTTTTGATATATAGTATTTTGAGATAGTTCCCCTTACACCGGCTTTATATGCGACCCGCGTTTTGTCTTTGTTTGTTTATGTCATGAAAACTCTCGGGTACTCGATTGAGTAGTTTGAGAGTCAGGTGCTTTTGGGGATACGCTATTAGAGTGGTGTAGCAAGATATTTGGAGGGGAAGATGATACTTGAATACACATACACATACACACTTGATATTGTAGTAGTACATGATAGATATTATTTGTATATAAGACTTATTGTATCAGATATTTTATTCTGGCTTTCTGGATTGATATTCACTTATCAGTCACTTCTGCCGGTGCAACCATCTTTTGGAGTATTCGAAAGTCTGGTGTTGATGTAAGGTGTTGATTATTGTGTTTTACGAGGGGCGATTTGTTATAGGTTAATCTTTTAGGGACTAATCTAGCCTTGCGCTTTTCTATCGTTCCATCTGCTCTTAGCTTTCTCTTAAATATCCACCTACATCCTATTGGTTTAGACACTGGAGGTAAGTCTACTAGTTTTCGAGTTATATTTTTCATAGTAGTACCCATTACATCATTTATGGCTTCTTGCCTAAAAGATGCATCTTGCTATTATATTGCCTCATTATAAGTTAAGTAATCGTATTCTATGCTTGGAGAAAGCATGGTCTGATATTTAAAAAAAATTCTTGATCATTCTACCAAATAAATGATAAAATCTAGCCCTTGTGACTTTTTAATCCTCACTCTTTTACTTCTTCGAAGAGGTTCACCGGTTTCATCCTTATTTGCCTAAGTGTTCTAACTTTCACGAATAAGTTCATTAACCTCCACCATTTCACGTATAGGTGTTCAGACCCCCATCATTTTATCAATAGATGGATTTATGAATCTATCTTCATAAAATGCTACATCTCTTAATTCTATTATTGTGTTTACCTCAACCAAGCAATTAGGTTTTATTAATAGAAACGTATAACCCTTATTGTGTTGCGCGTATCCTAAGAAAATACACTTAATACCCTTTTGTCCTAATTTCTTGATTTTTGGTTTAGCTAATCGGACTATTTCCCTATAACCCTGGACTTTAAGATAATCCAGATTATGCTTTCTTTTCATCCAAAGTTCATATGGAGTGACTTTGGCTTTCTTATGAAGTATTCTATTTAAAATATAACAAGCTAGTATTAAGATTATAAATACACAACATAACAGTGATATTTAGTGACGGTCCTATTTTATGTTATGGTAATCAATTTTATTATGGTGTATAAGCTATAAACGTTTCATATGTTATTCCTATAGATTCACAAAATGCAAGTAATTGATATTCACCTCCTCTCTTAGATCTAATGGTCTTAATTTTAGAATCACACTGGTTTTCTACATCCATTTTGAAGGTTAAAAATATATTTAATATCATCTTTAACATGCATCGGATAAATATAACAATATTTTGAATAATTACCTATAAAAGCAACAATTGTTCTTCAACCTGCAGACTTTGCATTAGGTTCTCCAAACACATTTCCTTCTTGTGTTTTTTTTCTTTCCAAGAAAGGGGATGCTTGTCTATTACAGATGAGAATTTAATCTCATCATCCATATTTAAATTATGCTAGTTGAATTGGTTTAGGATGTGTATAATATCATTAAATTGCTCTATAACTGGCCTATCATTGGTTATTTTATAATTAAAAATTTAATAGCTAGAAATTTGTTACTTGTTGCATCCTCCATCAAATACTTTTTTTCCACCGCATCCCAAACATCTTTCATAGGTTGTTTGTTGTAGTACATCTTGAACAGCATAATCATCATATCATTATATATGTGGTCCTTGCAAAAATAGTCATCATTTTCCAATTTGACTCATGCTCTTGAATCTACAATAGCTTCGTCCTCTACCTCCTTTGGTTTTGGCATGGTTAATGTTAACGCTAAAAAGTGAACGCTAACACCCGGTGTGTGTAGTAGAATTGTGAAAGCACCTCCCGTGTGACGGGAATATAAATTAAGCAGTAAAGTAGCATAAAAGCAGTAAAAGACAGCAGTTTATAGTGGTTCGGCTTGAGATCGAGCCTACGTCCACTTTGAATCTTTTTATTACTGAATCCGGTTACAAATCGATACAATTCACTTATGAAAACAATACAATTTGATCACAAAGACAATCTCGACTACTAGCTCAAACTTCGACGATGAAACTCGATGAATCCGTGTTGGATGTAGAGAATTCCTCTTGAAGCTTGTTGTAATGTCTCGAATATCTGAAGATCTTCAATTGTTGGATGAGTTGAAAGTTCGGCAGAGTAACGACGCTTGAAGAAATGATCGGCCAAAAGTCCTCCTCATGTTGAATGTGGTGGTCTATTTATAGGAGTCAGATCTGAACAGGAAAGTTTTTTCTCTAAGTCTTAGGTCGTGGAAGACTTAAGGTAAGCCAGTAATGAGATAAGGGACAGTATTAGTTGTTCCTGAACATGTCCAGAATGAGCTGTTAGATTGCAAGTCATAAGTCGGCAGCGACTTAGTATAAGTCGTAGGTAGGCGGCATTTGGTTTGAGCGAGTTCGTATAAGTCGTGTACGACTTAGCTTAGGTCGTATACTTCTTAAGTCGGTGGCTTTTTCAAACCGGTAAGTCGTAGATCCTTTAAGTTGGCTCTGTAGTTAAGTTGGAGACTTCCTTAAGTCGTAGCCTGTTAAGTCGGAGACCTTTTTAACTCGTAACCCGTTAAGTCGGAGACTTCCTTAAGTCGTAGCCTGTTAAGTCGGAGACCTTTTTAACTCGTAACCCGTTAAGTCGGAGACTTCCTTAAGTCGTAGCCTGTTAAGTCGGTCTACTTTATAAGTCGTATGCTTTCTTAAGTCAGCATGGTTTAGATCGTTAAGCCACAACTTGTTAAGTCGACATGCCTTTTAGGTCGTAAGTCGTGATCTATTAAGTCGCGAGCAAAAGAGGATTAACATTTGCCCCTCGAAGTGTATGCACAGGTCGTAGGTCGTATGCTTCGATTCTTCTTAGCTTGTTCTTTGGTTAGGTCAGAAGCGACTTAATATAAGTCGTAGGTCGTGGATCGTGGGTCGATTCACATTCCAGTGCCCCCGTGTATAAATAGCTTGAGTCATTCCTTCCTCTCCTTCACTTGTTTCATTCTGCCATTAAAAAGCAATCAGATTCTTCGAAGACGAGTTCAATCTCTTGATCACCAGTCATTCTTATCGTTACATTGCGTAAGTGAACTCGACTTTCCCATTCAATCCTCGACTGTCACTGAATTAAGAATCCCATTTTTGACCTATTCTTCTTATGCCATGCATCATTGCAACTTTCGTTTCAATCGATTATTGATGGATTCGAGATGATTTGTTATGGTTTCGGTCAGTATGCGTTAACGAGGCAACGGATTGCGGTGCCTCAGCTTGACTGATTCGTGGTTTGTGATGGAACGACATTGCATCAGATTTGTGGTGATTTTGGGGTAATTAAATGGCATTGGAAGATGAAAGTTTTTGTTGATGAAGAGGCTAACGGGTTAACGGGCTAGGAGTTAGCTTTCATCGTCTCGTGTTAAATCGTGTATGACCTAAGTAGGTCGTAGGTCGGAAACGACCTAGGACTTGAGACATTTCCTTGTAGTGCAGCTTACAGAACTGAGGACTTAACTTAAATCGTAGCCTTCCCTTTAAGTCGTGGTCGAGTTAAGACTTAGTGAAATATTTAAACTTGCATTTTCTAACTTGGAACATACTTTTGACATGAATCTCTTGACTTGAAATGCTGGAACAGACTGCCTAATTTTTAACTGTTTGAACCTTTTTGCATGCCACATTCATCTTGTAAGTCAACAACCTGTTAATCACAACATTTTGCAGAAAACTGGGACGCATATACTGCCACTGACCGCCCACATCGAATGATAGATTAGTTGATAAAGAAAAAATCAAATTAAATGAACTGTATGAGTGAAATGCTATACAATATCCAATTCAAGTGAAGTATTAAAGCAAAATCGTAATAGTCAACTGAAACTGATTTGTCTGCATTAACACTGCACTTGAGCATTAACAAGTTCTGAAATCTTGTAATCGACTGATTGTCAGCTAGTTTAATTCCAGTTATACTTGCTTCTTTTTTTTATTAGTTTTGCACAGCACTTCACACTTTTTAGGAAACGTGCACCTTCACATTTGAACATTCAGCTGATTGTGTAGAATGTCTTCTCCACAAGAAGAAATAGAGCAAGTTGAAGAGACTTTTCCAGTTGCTGTTCCGTTGAATGATCCTCCAGAAAGGGTCTCGACCACTTTGAACTACAGAACCTTTAACCAGTTGTGTATTCAATTTGGAATTGCTGAAGCAGACGCACAACTACCCGGGAAGCCTGATAATGCTGCTAGACCTCCTCGTGGTTTTGTTGCGGTAAATCGACAAATGTGCCAGAATGGAGCTATCCCTCCTTTTAATGACTTCTTGCGAACACTTCTTCTACGATTGACCATCTCCCCTTTCCAGCTGCATCCCAATGGATATGCTATCCTGATGGGACTTTGTGTGCTCTTTAGGAGGACACTTGATCGTCTTCCAAGCTTCGACGAAATTTGTTATCTGTGCTCTTTTGCTAAAAACAAAGACCACCCTTCCATCACAGTTGTGAGAAGTGCCAGAAATCGCAAGCTTATCATTGGTCTCCCTGAGAGTGTTCACAGTTTTATAAGCCAGTTTTTCTATGTTCGCTGCCCTCCGGGATTTTACACTATCTGGAGAGTAGGAAGTAAGATCACTTATCTCTGTTTCTTATGCTCTTTCGACTTTGCTGAAGTCCGAGTTGTCAAGTGTTAACTTTGCCTTTTTCTTTTCAGCACTTCCTCCTCCTTCTAGAGATTCCGGTCATAAAGCGACTTCTAAGAGGCTTATGGCGGTGCCAGTTGAGGAGAGGAGTATTCAATTTCTATTTACAGATGAATTTTTACATCAATTCGGGCTTTTACACTCTTCTCATTTTACTCAGCCTCGTGAAGTTTCCATATTTTCAGCACAGTCATCAGGTGCCCCAGCTTCAACGGAAGAGATGGCTCCAAAGGAGCCAACTGTAGACACTGCACTAGTAAAGTGTTCTACTCCTATCGATGTTGCGGGACCGTCCAGCAAACCGGCACTTGCTTCAATTATTGAAGAGGAAGAGAATCCTCGAATTTTTGAAAAGTCAGCCGACGTGGAAGTTGAAAAGGAGAATTCTGCTGGGCACTATGGTGATGACACCTTTGATGACTTGAGTGATATAATGATAACTTCTCAAGAGCTTTTCAAGGATAATATTTCCAAAGCGACCTCTCCTGTCGTTGAAGCGACTTCCTCTTTGAAACAAGCTTTGACGCCTTCTACGCCAGTCGTCTCCGTTTCCATATTAAAGCGTGGTCTGTAGTTTGACGCACGTAGTTTGCATGCCGCACACACTTAGGATTTTTTCAGCACTTATAAGCACTTATCCTCTTTTTTTGGAAATTTCTAAACTTTACTTCTTTTCCGTTCTCAGATTCTCTGATGGGGCGTACCGGCTCATACTATGACTCATTTCAGCGCCATGGAGGCCGTGGATCTTATGACTTTAGGAAATACCTTGGTGACCAGAGAGAGACAGATGAGGAAAGGGCTCGAAGGAAGGCTCAAGAAAGGCGGGATTACGAGCAGTGGCAGAGAAGAAAAGACGCTGAGAGATATGATTCTTCTCACAGAAGTGACGATTCCCATAAGCGAAAGTCTTATGATGACAAGGGGAAGACTCATATTGCTGACGAATCGAGCAAGCGATCCAAGCCAAGTGATGCGTCTGCAATTTCTGAGAAGGCTGATGCTCCCATTTTTCCTAATATCCCGTCTGGCTCTCCTCCTTTAAAGAAGTCTGATATCCAAGCGATCATCAACAGACCCCAGTATCAGGTTAAAGATGGCCCTCCAACGCTTCAAGGCCGATTTCCGAATTGGTGCTTAAAAGGAGTGCGCTTTGACCTTGATTTGGTCCCGATCGATAAGCAAGACATGCTGAAAAGTCTTGATGCAGTTAGGCTTAACATTGAGAGGATGTCGCAGTGGCAGAAGCTCGTTGATGAACTCCAAAGAGTCAACCATATGAATCTCGAAAACATGCTGACTATGGAGAATGATAAGACTGAATGGGCTAAAATTTGCAAACAGCATGATGCCGAGATGACAAGCATTGCTGATGATAATGCGAGACTTGAGTCCGAGGTTAAAAAACTCAAGGAAGATCTCGCCGCTTCTTCTGCTTAACAATCTCAAAAAGAAGAAGTGTTTCAGAAACAAGTGCGGGACGCGCACGCTGCTCAGAGGGATGCTGAGATGAAATTTGCCGCTGAGCAGTTTGTTGTTGAAGAATACCACAAAAGTAACACTCAGTTGCGGGAAATAGTTAACTACCAGAACGTGGAGATTGAATTGCTAAAGTCCCAACTTACTAATGCTGAGAAAGAGCGTGATGAGGCTGTTGCTGGTCGAGCTGCAAATGTCGCCGAAAAAGAGGCGGCCGAGCAATCGCATGAAACAACAAAAGCTAACATCAGCTCCACCTTATTTGACATTTATCTGCACAGCGTTCTGGGTCACGGGAGCCTCTCTTTTCTGGGTCCCGACTATGAGGTTACCCTGGCTGAAGTATGGGAAGCAGCAGTTGACATGCTTGGCGGGGCAGGCTATGATGAGGCGGAACTTGAGGCACGCTATCTTGACGAAGAAGCTCGTGCTGCTCTTGCCAAGGGAAAAAAGCAACTCGCTGAAGCTAGAGCTGGAATAGTGGCAGAAGAACATCCAAAGAAGAAAATATCTTTAACTGCCCCTGTCCACACTTCGACTTCGACCGACGTCGATATCGTTGGTTCCAGCTCTCACTTTTCTTCTCCCGCAAAAAGCGTCGAGGCTAAGCTCATCACAACCGAGTCTCCCCTTACTCAAATCGGGGAGCAAAGCCAAAAAGACACTGAGGCTGATAAAATTGAAATTGTCTTGTCAAAACTGACTTCTCCAGGTAATTTTGGCATCGACCCAAGTTCAGTGAATCATTTATTTGATTTAAACGAGTTTGATGACCTTCTTACTTATTACTTAAACTTTGGTGAACCGATACCTTCTCTTTTCTCGGAGGATACCGATTTTAACTTCTTTTCTTCTATAGCGGAGGTACCAAGTACTGCACAAACTTCCACTCCTTTAGTTGTCGTTCCTCCATCTTCGCAAATTACTCCTCCTTCTGCTTCCCAACCGGGATCACAGGCAGAGAAAATTGAAGCTCTTCAGGGCCTGGATGATCCGGCCGCTTCGCAAGAGCAGAAGGCGGAGGATCTTGATGACACTGAGAAGACTCCAGAGCAGTCTCTTGACGATGACACAAAGCTTTCTACACTGCTTGCTACTACGAGGAGCGAATCTTCTTCGAAGAGGAAGGGAAAGCGTGCCATAAAGAAGAAGAAGAAAAATATTTCCGCTGGAGAGGAAGCAGAAGTTGATCCAGCCGTGCCTCTTTCTCCTTCCCCCCCGACCCGTTCACAACGGCTTCAGAAACTAATCATTAGGCCGGGTAAAGGCTCCAAAGGTGGCGGGAAGAAGGAATAACCAGTTGGATTTTCTACTTCTTATTTTTTGCTTTTCGCATGTATCGACCGAAGATTGTGCGGGTACCGGTTCCCGCTTCTTTTTGTGACCTGCACAATGTAAAAAGTTTTCATAGTATTGAATAAAATAGCTATTTTACTTGTACAAATTCTTGTGTATGTGAGAATGCATTTGTTTCTCATTTTAGTGTAGAATAAACGATTCTTTTTACTTGTACAAACTTTCTGGTCTGTGTTTGAGAATGCATTTATTCCACATCTATTTTTCATGATATTGCAATGAACTTGCGGTATGTTGCTTGCATATTCCTTTTATTAATGTAACTGAATTGTATAGTGTTGCCCCCATACCACAAGTGCATTGCAACATTTCTAACTTTTACAAGACTGATATTCTTATTTCAGAGAATAACTATTATATTTTTAAGGGAAGAATTATTCTGCTTTTAATAGATCATATCTCGTTTTTTGGAGAAATTTTTACTTTCTCTTTCTTTCTGAAGAACACTTCAACTTTCGGGAATGATCACTTTCATTTGTCAAAAAAGAAAGTAGATTTCCCTATGAAGTGAAATGAACTTTCTGAAAAAAATTTGTAGCATTTCAACTTTTTTAGGAGGAACTTTTTGAGATGAACAAGTTAACCTTCCTTTGAGAGTTGAATTGTGCTTCCGGAGAAGGCTTTTTGTTCGAGTATTCTTTTTTGGGACATGCCTCTGAAGAGGGCTCCTCTTAAAGAGTTGTGCCTCCGAAGAGGTCTTGTGCCTCCGAAAAGGGCTCGTGCCTCCGAAGAGGGCTTGTGGTGCCTCGGGAGAGGGCTTTTGCCTCCGAAGAGGGCTTGCGGTGCCTCGGGAGAGGGCTTTTGCCTCCGAAGAGGGCATGTGCCTCCGAAGAGGGCTTGCGGTGCCTCGGGAGAGGGCTTTTGCCTCCGAAGAGGGCATGTGCCTCCGAAGAGGGCTTATGCCTCTGAAGAGGGCTTTTTGATTGCCTGGAAGTTACTTTCTCATGGTTGAATGGACCCACGGGGCGAACGCAAGTTGCTTGATTGGATGTTCGTTTGCACAAACGATCGCAACCAATTAACAAGGGCCCTGTTCCTTCAGCTTGGGAAGGTGCCCCTCCGGTGGTTCCACCAATCTTTTTTGATTGAGGAAAGCACTTTCATTTTTTGTCATGCCTCGTTAGAGGGCTTTGTTGACCTTTGGGAAGGAGCATCGGTTGGTTGGTGTGCCAGGAAAGTTGCGTCTCAGGGGCGAGTAGATCCACGGGACGGACGCAAGCTGCCTGATCGGATGCATCACGATCAGTTAGCAAGGGCCCTGTTCCTTCTGCTTAGGAAGGTGTCCCTTTGGTGGTTCTACCGGCCCTTTTATTGAGAGGCATACCTCCTTTTGGCGGCTTCTTTGTTTGCTGGACCATGTTCTCTTATCATCTGCTCATTAGCGATTTTTTATTATTGTTTCCAAGCGCATCTTCTTTCCTTTTGCAAGTAGATTGCCTTATCCGAAGAAGTGGACTTCACTGTTGAACGACTTCACGGGACAAACGCGAGTTACCTAGTTGGATGTCTGTTCATATTGACAATCACAACTAGTTAACAAAGGCTTGCCACAGTGGAGTCGCCAACTTTTTATGTGAAGTTCTTCTTGTATAGGATTTGAATTTGGAATTTTTGTCACTTGGTATTTGCATAATAGGTGATTTATAGAAGTCGCTTGGCTTTGTGATGAGCGAGCCTTGTTTTAATGTCCTGCAATTTTGAATCGACATTTTAGCAATACATTTAAAGTATTTACTTATCGAAATGAAACAGGCATTATGAAATAGTAAAGAACACAAGATTTATAGTGGTTCGGCCAAGAATCGGGCCTACATCCACTTTATAGCTTTCATTCATTTACACTAATTTACAATGTTTTACAATACAACTGATACATTCATCACTATTTTACAACTTTGAGCAAAGATTTTTTCAAGTAAAATAAGGACGTAAGTGGTTGCTGTTTCAGGCTCTTGGAATTGGATCTCCTTCAACAGTTATGAGTTTGAAAGTGCCATCAAGAAGTTTACTGCCAATGGCATATGGTCCCTCCCAGTTTGGCCCAAACACACCAGTTGCTGTCATGATCCTTTTCAAAACTAAGTCTCCGACCTCAAAGCTGCGTTGGCGAACTTTAGAGTTGAAGTGCCTGGCTATCCTTTGCTGATAAGCTGAAACTCTGAGCCTAGCTTCTTCTCTTTTTTCATTAAGAAAATCAAGTGCTTCAAGTTGCAGCTTTTCATTTTCGGCTTCATTGAAATAAATTCTCCTGTGTGAAGGAACTTCTACTTCCACTGGAATCATTGCTTCTGATCCGTATGCCAGTGAAAATGGAGTGTGCCCAGTCGTAGTTTTGTGAGTAGTTCTGTATGCCCATAGTGCTAATGGAAGCTTATCGACCCAACCACCTTTTGCTTTTTCGAGTTGCTTTTTGATGGTTGATTTGATAATTTTGTTCACCGCTTCCACTTGCCCATTTGCCTGCGGATGAGCCACTGCTGAGAAGCTTTTTCGAATTCTGAATTGTTTGCAAAAATCCTGGAATTCTTCACTTTCAAACTGGGTACCGTTGTTTGTGATTATCTTCTGTGGCACACCATATCTGCAAATGATATTTTTAGTTACGAAATTTATCATCTTTTTAGAGGTAATGGTGGCTAAGGGTTCATCTTCAGCCCATTTTGTGAAATAATCAACGGCAACAATAGCATATTTGATTCCAGATTTAGCAATCGGTAAGGGTCCAATCAAGTCTATTCCCCAAGTAGCGAATGGCCATGGGCTGACCATTTGTGTGAGTTCGGTGGAAGGTGCTTTTGGGATTCTTGCAAATCTCTGACATTTGTTGCACTTTCGGGAGTAAATGGTAGCATCTCGATTAATGTCCGGCCAGAAATACCCATATTGAAGAACTTTCTTGGCTAGAGTCTGGCCACCTGAATGATCCCCACATTCTCCTCCATGTACCTCGGCTAGAATTGACTTGGCTTCTTCCTTGGTTACACATCGAAGTAATGGCATTGAGAATCCCCGTCTATATAATCGGCCATCTTGAATTATGTATCTTGATGCTTTCCTCAATAGTTTTCGGCGTTCTTTAGAACTTTATAGCAGGGAACCATTTAGTAGGTATTCTTTGATTGGAGTCATCCATGATTCATGCTCTTGAGACGCAGCCATAATCCAATCAACATCCATTTCATCAATGCTTGGAGCTGACAGAACTTCTACAGGAACTAATCCCAGTTATTGAGCTTCTCCAGAACTTGAGTACTTTGCAAGAGAATCCGCTTTCATGTTTTCTACCCGAGGAATATGACTTATCGTATAATGATCGAAATCTTCGAGAAGTTCACATGCCTTTGATAAGTATGCGGGTAGATTTCCACCTTTAGCCTGAAACTCTTTCTTTACCTGGCAAATAATAAGTTGAGAATCGCTGAAGATCTGTAACACTTTGATGTTTAGCTCCTTGGCAATTTTCAAACCGGCGATAAGGGCTTCATACTCTACTTCATTGTTTGTTGAAGGAAATTCCAGTCTCAATGCATAACACAATGATCGTCCTTCGGGGGTTTCGAGCACAACCCCTGCCCCAGAACAGTAATCATTTCTCGATCCGTCAACTACAACTTCCACTATGTTGGAATGCCATCAGTTTTTTCATTCTCGCTATCACCTTTGTCAGTAGACTCTGCGATGAAATCTGCTAAAGCTTGTCCGTTGATTGCTCTCCGGGGATGGTAAGTGATGTCATACTGACTGAGTTCAATGTTCCATTTCAAAAGACGGCCCGAAGTTTCAGGACGAAACAGGACTTGCTTTAGAGGTTGATCAGTAAGAACCTTGATAGGATGAGCTTGAAAGTATGGTCTCAATTTCCTGGAAGCAATCAGCAAACAATAGGCGAGCTTTTCTATCTTTGAATAATTCATCTCTGCCCCAGTGAACCGTTTACTGATGTAATAGATTGGACGCTGTACTTTCATATCTTCCCGTACAAGTGCTGCGCTGAGAGCATGAGATGAAATTGCTAAATAGATGAAAAGATCTTCACCATCACTAGGCTTGGAAAGAACTGGAGGCGTTTCCATATGATGAATTAGCTCATCGAAAGCATTCGGGAGTCCATTCAAAAAATTTATTTCCTTTCTTTAGAGCGTCAAAGAAGGGAATGCATTTGTCTGTGGCCTTGGAAATGAAGCGACTCAGAGCAGCGACTTTTCCATTGAGACTTTGCATTTCTTTCTTTGTTTTAGGGGATTTGACTTCCCTTAGAGCTGTGATTTGAGTAGGATTGGCTTCGATGCCCCTGGCGCTCACAATGAAACCCAAGAATTTCCCAGATTCCACTTTGAACGAACACTTCAATGGATTGAGTTTCATCCCGTACTTTCGAAGAACTGCAAACATTTCCTCCAAGTGACCCATGTGGTCTACAGCTTTCTTCGACTTTACCAACATATCGTCAACATAAACTTCCATGGTTCTGCCAATCTGAGGTTTGAACATTGCATTGACGAGCCTTTGGTAGGTTGCCCCAGCATTCTTCAATCCGAAAGGCATAACTTTGTAGCAGTAGAGACCCACATCTGTGATAAAACTTGTGTCTTCCTGATCCGGCTCATGCATCATAATCTGATTGTATCCGGAGTAAGCATCCATAAATGATAACAACTCATGCCCAGCTGTTCCATCTACCAATTGATCGATTCTGGGCAGTGGGAAGCAATCTTTGGGACAGGCTTTATTCAGATCTGAGAAATCTATGCATACTCTCCACTTTCCATTTGCCTTCTTGACCAATACTGGATTTGAAACCCAATTTGGATAAGTGGAGTTTCTGATGAAGCCGTTTTCCATGAGCCAATCGACTTCTTCCTTTAGTGCTGTCGACCTTTCTAGGCCTTGAGTTCTTCTTTTCTGTTTCACTGGCGTGAATTTTGGATCAATGTTCAGAGTATGTACAGCAATTTCCGGGGAGATCCCACACATATCAGCATGACACCAAGCGAACACATCTAGATTGGCTTTTAAGAATGATATCAGCGTGTTTTGAACTGCTTTGCTCAGCTGTGAACCCACATTGAGTATTTTGTTCGGGTCTTTCGAGTCAACAGATATTGGTACCGTTACCTCCACGGGTACCACTCTATTCTCCCCTGTACTGGCTTTCCTGGGATCCATTTCTTTCCTTGCATTGCTGTGTTTGCCAGTACAGGGGCCACTCCGTAGTTGCTACAGGGTTGGTTCCTTGATGCGGAGCGAAGCTGCCGCATCTTTCCCCATTTCTCTTTTCCTGGCCTCTCGGAGTTCTACAAGATAACATTCTCGCCCTGCGTTCTGATCTCCCTTAATGACAGCAATCCCATTATCAGTAGGAAATTTCATTGTTACACACCATGGAGCGAGGACGGCCCTGAAAGCAGCAAGAGTAGGCCGACCCAAGAAAGCATTATAGGCGGAGAATCCATCAACAATTACAAAAGTTTGCTTCGGAACCAACTTCTTCTGTCCTTCGCCCATTTCAACAAACAAGTCCACCGTTCCAATTGGTTGTTTCAGTTCTCCTGTAAATCCGGCAATCTTGTGTGAAGAAGCTTGTACATCTGTCATTGGAATTTTCATTTGGTCAAACGTCTTCTTAAAGAGTATGTTGCATGAAGCGCAACTATCGACTAACACTCTTCTGACAATAGCCGGCCCAATACCGACAGAGACGACTAAAGGGTCCTCAGTAGGAGCTTCCACATCAATAGAATCCCTGGTTCTGAACATAATATCATCATGAAAAGTCTTCTGCTGCTTTAGAGGTGCAGCATCTTCCAAGATTAAGACACTTTCTTCGGCTGGGACATATTTCAAGGCTCTAGCATACCTTTCCATCTCACCCTAACTCCTGCCAGCCGGATGAGGTCCTCCTGTGATCACATTGATAATAGGTCTTTCCTTTTTAGCAGACCTCTCTCTTGAACCAGATGAATGAGCTGGGGGTAGTTGCCCCTGGTTAGATGAAGACGGGTCTTTTCTATTTCTTTTCACATACTGCTGCAACTTATTCTCTCTCAACAATTCTTTAATCAGGCTTTTCAAGTGGCGGCACTCGTTGGTATCATGGCCTGGTTGATTATGAAATTTGCAAAATCTTCCGCTTTGAACATCATTTTTCCCAACTTTTACTGCCGATGGTTTTGGAAATTCAACAGCATCCTTAGTGGCGATGAAAATATTCTCTGGTGTATCAGTCAGAGGGGTAAAATCCGAAGGTTTGAGGAAGCAGGGCTTTTTGAGATCTTTCTGCTTCTTTCCACCACTAATCTCCTTTTTCTGATTTGTAGATTCTTTCTTGTTCTGAACTGTAGCATTATTTTCCACCACTGTTGTCACAACTTTAGCTGACGCGGAGAGATTCTCTAGGCGCATGAACTCATCAGCCTTTTTGTAGAATTTTTCGAGCGAATTCAGTTCCTTCATTTTTAACCATTTTCCAAACTTGCTTGACTTGTCAATAGCCCGCATTAAGTAGGTTAAGATCATTCGTGGTTCTGCGTTTTCAACTTCTGCTAGGGCTAAATTAAAGCGATTCAGAAAGGATTTGATGGGCTCTCTAGGATTCTGTTCAAGACTTGAGAGAAACATTATATCCTTTGCTCTTGAAATGTACAATCTGAATTGTTCCTTGAATTTTCGGGTCAGATCGGAAAATTGGTCGATAGATTGCACAGGAAGCTTGGTGAACCAGATTAATGCCACTCCCTCTAGGTACACTGGAAAATATCGGCACTTAATCTCGTCAGTTGCTCTAGCGCCAGTCATGTGCCAATCATATTTGTATAAGAATTGATTTAGGTCGCTTGTCCCCTTATAAGCAGGAATGGTGGGGGGAACAAACTTTCTAGGAAACTCAGCTTTTAAGATCCTTTCGGTAAATGGAGTTTTACTCGGTGCGAACCCCCATTCGCTCTCATCTTCATCTCTCTGCAAGCTTTCTCTCATTATCTGCCGAATCATGCCGGAAAGATATTCCTCCTTATTCAATGACTTTGCAGAGTAGACTTCGGCCACTTTGTCGAAAGTTTGTCTGGGTAGATGTTCACGGAAAACTAGCGATGGCCTAGATCCTTTAGCCTGGGGAGGTGCCCCTTCAGCGGCACCTGATCCCCCTTGAGGAATATTCCTTCCTTCGGAGTTGCGAAGAGTATCAGCAATGTTTTCTTCATTAACAACTGGTCTTTGACTTGCCCCGAGCAAAGCGTTTAGTTTCTCCATCATCAGAGTATTCTGAGTTTCAATCTGCTGATACAATCCAGAAACAGCAGCATTTAATTCCTCTCGTGTAACTCCGACGTTTGGAGCTGCCTGACTGGGAGAGGGAGAAGTGGCAGTATTCTCATGGACATTTTCAGATCCGACAGTCTTACGTTTCCTTCCAGGAGCCATTATATCCAACAGACTTCTGGTTCTGAAAGAGACTTTCTCAACGAACTGCTTTGAAGCAATGATGACAAACTTCCTGAGTTGGGTTCTCAGTGAAAGCACCAAAATGTTAACGCTAAAAAGTGAACGCTAACACCCGGTGTGTGTAGTAGAATTGTGAAAGCACCACCCGTGTGACGGGAAAAGAAATTAAGCAGTAAAGTAGCAGAAAAGCAGTAAAAGACAGCAGTTTATAGTGGTTCGGCTTGAGATCGAGCCTACGTCCACTTTGAATCTTTTTATTACTGAATCCGGTTACAAATCGATACAATTCACTTATGAAAACAATACAATTTGATCACAAAGACAATCTCGACTACTAGCTCAAACTTCGACGATGAAACTCGATGAATCCGTGTTGGATGTAGAGAATTCCTCTTGAAGCTTGTTGTAGTGTCTCGAATATCTGAAGATCTTCAATTGTTGGATGAGTTGAGAGTTCGGCAGAGTAACGACGCTTGAAGAAATGATCGGCCAAAAGTCCTCCTCATGTTGAATGTGGTGGTCTATTTATAGGAGTCAAATCCGAACAGGAAAGTTTTTTCTCTAAGTCTTAGGTCGTGGAAGACTTAAGGTAAGCCGATAACGAGATAAGGGACAGTATTAGTTGTTCCTGAACATGTCTAGAACGAGCTGTTAGATTGCAAGTCATAAGTGGGCAGCGACTTAGTATAAGTCGTAGGTCGGCGGCATTTGGTTTGAGCGAGTTCGTATAAGTCGTGTACGACTTAGCTTAGGTCGTATACTTCTTAAGTCGGTGGCTTTCTCAAACCGGTAAGTCGTAGATCCTTTAAGTTGGCTCTGTAGTTAAGTCGGAGACTTCCTTAAGTCGTAGCCTATTAAGTCGGAGACCTTTTTAACTCGTAACCCGTTAAGTCGGAGACTTCCTTAAGTCGTAGCCTGTTAAGTCGGAGACCTTTTTAACTCGTAACCCGTTAAGTCGGAGACTTCCTTAAGTCATAGCCTGTTAAGTCGGCCTACTTTATAAGTCGTATGCTTTCTTAAGTCGGCATGGTTTAGATCGTTAAGCCACAACTTGTTAAGTCGGCATGCCTTTTAGGTCATAAGTCATGATCTATTAAGTCGCGAGCAAAAGAGGATTAACAGTTAACACATATACAGTTTTCTACACCCCCCAATAAAAAGTTCATTTTCCTCATTCAACGAATGAAGTTAACGCCATAAAATCTCTCCAATTTTGTAAAATCTGAAGCGAAATCTTAAACTGTGCGATGCCCATAAAAAATATCATTTTAAGATTATTGGATTAAATTTTGAACACTTAGATTTGAGATAATGGTTATATTGGTGAAATGATAGAGATTGCTCCAAGACACATTGATGACACTTTCTTTAAGATGATATTTTCTCTCTACACTCGATTAAATAACCAATTGTTTACTGAGTAATAGCAAACTTTCTCCTAAGATACAATGGAGCCAAGATGTTAATCTCTTTAATTGACTATGGTTGCACTATCGAAATTGATTCATACTATCCTTCAGAATGAGTAAAGTAAGCAAGAGTTTCGATTTGTGATCTGTAATATAACAAACTCGATATGTTATTGAATAACATGAAAAAGTAAAGGCGAACAGAGGAATAGAAAGAAGGATAAATTCATAATTTTTCTAAATTATGTGGAAGATGGTGTAGTGGCTTTATATAATCGCCAATGGTCACATTCTTTCGCTAAAAGTCGTTGTCATTCACCAACAGACACGTCCACAACTATCCTAACGGAAATAAGCATTTTTCATATCTGACCATTCAATTCCTGCATGTGTACTTCTATTTAACATTTGAACTATTCTGGGTTTGCCATAGGTTGAAAAAGTGGTTTTGTTTTAGATAAAATAATTTTATCCAAAAATATGTTGCATCTAAGCCTAAATCCAAACCCAATTTTAGCTGGTCGGATGGACAGCGGTGGCGCATATGCTTGTGTGCTATTATGGATGGTCTCCATCTTCAACTCAAGAGAAAGTAATTGGACCCCCAAAGGGCTAATCATTTCTCTTGTGGAAAGTATACTTAAACAAATATATTTTCTTTTGCGTTCTACATTATGGGAGCATTCCCACTTCTCATTCTCTCATCTCTTCCAAAAAAAATTTACCCACACAAAATTTTGCATATTTTCTCTAACAAAATTTTCTTTTATCACAGACTACACCAAATAGATAAATTAAGAACACATGATACTTTCACACTAAAACAGTTTTTGGCATTTCTAGCTCTGCAATAATTGTCTACCGTTTCATTACTTAGCTAAATGTGTCCATATTATTTCATTAGGATTTAAATAAATAAATGTCTAATTCTAAAACACAACACAAACTATCTAACTATCGTTCAACATGCTCAATCCTAGCGAACATAAACTAGAACAACAACTATTCCCAAATCTAAAAACATGTTTCTTGTTTGTCAATTAGATCTCACTCCCATATGAACTAATTCTGAGATCACCATTTATTTTTGCTCCCTATTAGATCGCCTCTTTCTCAATTATCAAGCTTTCTGCTTCACTCGGTCGATTGCTTTATTGATCTTAATTCGTAGATTTTCTCAAAAAGCCCTAAAGTGTCGCATTTTTGTAAAGCACAAAGTCATTTTCATGTTTAGTGCATCGTAGGATTCAAACAGGTTTGTTTTATCAAAGATTAGACCGCTTAGACAATAGAAACTATAGTCTCTTTACGCATCATGTAACAACCCGCATATTTATCAATTTTATATTTAAATATTTTATTTAAATATTTTACCGTTAATCAGATTTTGGTCCGAAAAGCTACTTTTTGCATACGGTCAAATTAGGACTCGAGACCACTCCCATTGAGTACAAAATGACGTTTGCGAACTTTTTAAGTGTAAACTTCGATATGTTTGGAGATAGCGGAATTTTCGCCTCTTTTTCACTTTGGCTTTGGTTTGGGTTGAACTTACTAACTCAGCCCAACCCCCTCCTTCTCCTCACAACTTCATTCTTCATTTCCTAAACATAGAAGCTTTATCAAAAATGGAGGAGGGAATGGAAATTAAAATTCCAAGCTCAAGATCTTTAGAAAATTCAACATCTAACTCCAAATTCAAGAAGAAGACATTGATTCAAGCTTGGGGATGTTCTTGCTTTGCTTCAAGCTTCATCTTCATTGATTTTTGGTGCAAAGGTGAGATTTTTATCTCACATTCTTGCCTATAACTGTCATTGGATTGTTGGCAATGATTCCCCATCACTTTAGCATGTATGTTTGCATTTGGTTTGGATCGAATCGGTGAAAATCCCAAATTTTCGTGTGTTTTGGTAAATTCCTGGACATAGGTCACACTGCCTCGGAACTGGCCCGTTCGCATCTAGGTCACTGGCCGTTAGGTCGTAGGTTGTTGGGCCTTAGGTCGCTCAGGCGTGGATAAACCTCTGCCTTCAAATATAAGCTCGTTCTGGGCTTAGGTCGTACACTTCCTTAGGTCGCTAAGGCTTAGGTCGTTCTGCCTTGAATATTTAGGTCGCTCGTCCTTAGGTCGCTTGACCATTGAAGCATCTCGTGACCTGTTAGGTCGTTCGCTTTAGGTCGCGAGTCTTTAGGTCGTGAGTCTTTAGGTCTCGAGTCTTTAGGTCGCGAGTCTCTTTTCCTTAGGTCGTTATGCCTTGCTTCACTTAGGTCGCTGGACCACATATCTCTTAGGTCGCTCGACCTCACAACCACTTAAGTCGTTTGACCTTATATCCCTTAGGTCATTTTTCCCTAGGTCGTGCCACTTCCTAGTTCGCTCCCATTAGGTCGCACCTCTTTAGGTCGCGCCTTCCCTTAACCCGACCGTGTTAGGTCGCTCACCCCGCTAGGTCGCACCACTGTTAGGTCGCGAGCTTGGTAGGTCGTTCCATCTTAGGTCGCTCGACCTGTTTTCTCTTAGGTCGCTCGCCAGTTAGGTCGCATGCCTAGCTCGTTTCACTTAGGTCGCTCGACCTGTTTTCCCCTTAGGTCGCACGTCCCTATTAACTGTTTAGCTCGGCCAAGACTTAGGTCGTAACACGTTAGGTCGCACGGCTCTGTTAAAACGTTAGGTCGCTCGACTTTTATACTTAGGTCGTATGACCTGTATTTGGTTAGGTCGCTCAGCATGTTTGGTCGCACCATCTACTTCTACTTTGATGCATCTTGAGCTGATTTCGTTGGATTTCATTCACGTCTTCGTATGTGAAGTTTTGTGACTGATTGTTTCTGCAATCGTTTTGTGACTCGTCACTTTAAAAATGTGAAGGTTTCAATACTAGTAATAAATATCAAAACTCTTTTATCAACTCGATTTCCACACTATTTTATTACAAACTCTTTTTCTCAAACCATTTTCCAATCTACTAGTATATACAAGCCTTTACCTCACTCGGACGAGAAATCTAATTAAACGGCTTAGTAAAACGAGTGGTATGAAACGCTTGCGTTCACTTAATCGGTTAATTCTTGGACTTGTTCGATTGAACCTCTTGTGACAATTTTCTAGTGAAGATTCACAGCTTGTTCGTAAATATTTAAGTTAAGCAAGTGGTTATGGGACATGAAGCTATACTCATATATTTACTAGCTTGGTGTGATTGACACTTCTTGATGATCATGACGATCATTTTTGTGATTTGATTTAGACTAGCAACTGTGCGATGTCTCTTTGTCTACGAGGGAGACTAAACCCCGTTTGTGTGATGTTTCACCATCACATATGTGGGGTAGCGCCCCACGGTCTTCGGGTCATTCTTGTGGAGCTTCGACTCAAATATTAATGGTTAGCTACCATGAGATAGCGTCTCGTCTTGTGTTACACGTGTTGGTGAGTTTTCATACTCCCGTTTTGTGATAGGCCTCCCCCTTCTTGTGATTTCTGGATTTCTTGTGATGATTTCTGGAATTTTGTGCTTCACCAATTTTCGTGATTTCCATTGATAAGTTTTATCAATTTTTGTGCATTGGTGAATTTGAGTGTCATTGACTTGTTATGAATACAAGTTTAGGGTATGATACCCTATTTTATCTTTGAGAAGATTCTTGTGATATTGATTAATCTCATGTTGATTTTCAATTACATACTTATAGTAGTATGCCGCTATGGTTATTACATGTTCATGCCATGTCTTTTATTTTATACCATATCATCTGATATTTATAGCTAGACTAATCCGTTTATTATTTTCTTATAAATAATACTCGGGTCAGACCGAGATGTTACAGGTGCTTCTGCTTGACTTCTCTTTTGGATTATTCTGACTCTTGGCTAACTACTTAGATTAGTAGTTTTTGTTGTATACATTTGAGATATAGACTCCATGATGTATACTTATCCTTTTGTGTAGCTTGTAGCTATTCTTTTGTATTATCGTGGATCTTTCAGACCACTACTCTGATGTACACTTTCATGTGTTATATATATATATTCATATCTTTTTCCGCCTTTGTGATATGGATGTCTGTGACTGATTTGTGTTATGTTTATTTCTATGTTTGTTTCCGAAGATTATATATAGCCACTGTGTGATAGCTTTGAGTTTGTATCAGTATGTCGGATTTCCTCCTTAAATGAAATGCATGCTATACTATCTGACATATCGGTGCTCGCACAAAGAAATTACATGGATGGTCGCTCCTCAACAGCCTTATTCTCCGTGCTAGTTGACAGCATTACTCCGTAGTGTTCTTGGCTAGTGTGGGTATAGAGGTGGGGCGTCATAGCTTGGTATCGGAGCCAAACTTCGGAACAATGTAGATTAACTTAACAAGGATCATCGTCCTAAGTCCAACTTAGGAGTCGTGCCTTAGGATTTAATTCGAGTCTTCGTACCGATTTATCCTATCTCCTTTTATGTATCCTTGTTCTATCTATCAAGATTTGCTTGATATTTGTTTGGAGAATAACTTTTCTTCTTTTCTCTTCCTTAAAGAAGAGAATGTCTAGACCAGGTCGTCCCAGAGTTGGACCATCTACTGTTACTCCCCAGGATGGAGTTTTTATGACTGCCCAACAGCTTCTTGATTTAGTAAAGAATGCTCAGGCAGCCTGTCCTAATCAGGAACTTACTCATCCTAAGTCTGGATTTGCCCGTTTGTGCAACGATTATACCAACTTGGGTGGGAAACCATTCAAAGGTTCTGAAACTATTATCGAGGTCCAGGCTTGGTTAAGAACATGCGATCGAATCTTTTCTCGCATGAATCTTATCGATATTCACCGTGTTCAGGTGGCCTCTAGTATGCTCCAAGAAAGAGCATTAGACTGGTACGAACTTCTTATTTCTGAAATCAATGAAGCGGATCTCACCTGGGAGCAATTCCGGGAACGCTTCGAATTGAAATTTGTACCAGAAGCTGAGAAGGTGACATTGGCTCGTCGTTTTATAGACCTTGTTCAAGGTGAATCCTCTGTGAGATTATGCCGCGTCCTTCGAGTCATTGTCCAAATATGGGGTTGAATACATCAACACCCCATTGAAGAAGAACCAGAGGTTCGTCTATGGCTTAAACAAGAATCTCAAGAAGCCATTACTTCTAAAATTAGAAGTTTCTTTTGACCAACTCATTGATATCGCTCTTCGTCTTGAAGAGGCGGATAAGGAAAGTGATGTTGAGGTTGTGGGTGCCAAACCAAACTTCAACAACAAGAAAAGGCCAAATAAATTCAAAGGTCCTTATCCCAACAAAAAGGGGAAACCTGCACCTCCGGCAGCAAAGACTTCTACCCCTAGTAGCGGGCAATGCTATAACTGTGGTTCTAAGGACCATTTTGCGAACAAGTGTTCGAAACCCCGTTCTTGTCGCTATTGTAAAAGCCCAGATCATTATATACATTTATGCCCCAGACTTCAAGGCAGGAAGGAAGGAAAGTTAAACGTGGCTCAAGCCCCTGGCAACACATCTCGCGGTCAAGGTATGTCTCATTCTGTCCTTGATGGCATTATTATATTCCATGATCAACCTATTAGAGTTCTCTTTGCTACGGGTGCATCCCATTCTTTTATATCAAAGGAACTTGTCGATACTTTTTCCTTAAGTGTTATTGCTTTAATGACTTCTTTAAGAATTGCGAATCTGGTTGGTGGATCCGCAACTCTTAGTTTGCTTTGTAAAGACGTGGAGATTATTTTGTGTGATTTTTCTTTCCTAGCCGATTTGCATGTCATGCGTTACTTAGCCTTTGGAATGATTTTGGGTATGGATTGGCTTAACCGTTATGAAGTCATATCCTATGTCCTGAGCGGACTATTTATCTCCGACATCCGCAATCTGTTAATCAGATTTCTATTATTCTTAAAGATTCGGATTTCGCTTTGGTTGCATCTTTATATTCTTTAAATCCTCGTGATGATGACAATGATGATGAGGAGGATGTCATCTCTCTTATTCGCGTCGTTCGTGAATTTTCCGACATCTTTGAGCCCGTTTTAGGACTACCACCTAAGCGAGCAATTAAGTTCAAAATTAATCTTATACCTGGAGCTCAACCTATTACTCGTCCTCCTTATCGCATGTCCAATAAGGAGAATGAAGAGATGCGCAAACAATTATCCGAGTTGGAGACGAAGCAACTTATTCGCTCTAGTTCCTCGCCTTAGGGAGCTTCAGCTATTTTCGTGAATAAGTCCGATGGTACACTTAGGCTTTGCGTCGACTACCGCAAGCTTAATGATCTTACTATTAAGAATAAATATCTTTTACCTCGGATTGATGATCTGTTTGATCAACTTAGTGGTGCTAGAGTCTTTTCACAATTGGACTTGGCTACCGGTTTCCATCAACTTCGTATTGCAGAGGATAGTATTTCCTTTGACTTCATTCCGTACTCGTTATGGATCTTATGAATGGCTAGTTATGCCATTTTGTTTAACAAATGCTCCGGCTTATTTCGTTGACCTTATGAATCGAGTTTTCAAAGATTTCCTCGATCGGTTCATTCTCATCTTTATTGATGATATTCTTGTGTATTCTAAAACCGAGGAGGAACATGAAAGCATCTTCGGATTGTATTGGAAACTCTTAGGAGAAATCAATTAAAGGAAAAAATTTCTAAATGCAACTTTTGGCAATCTAGTGTGAAGTTTCTCGGTCATATTATTTCTGAGTCCGGAATATCAGTGGATCCTTCAAAGATCGAAGCGATTCAAAATTGGAAAAGACCGGAGAGCGTGACTGAAATCCGTAGCTTTCTCGGATTGGCAGGTTATTACCGCCGCTTCATAAAAGACTTTTCTAAGATTGTCGTGCCTCTTACTTGCTTAACAAAGAAAGGTGTTAAATACATTTGGTCAGACAAATGTGAAACTTCTTTTCAGAAATTAAAAGAACTCCTTTCCGATGCTCCCATTCTTGTTATTCCCGAAGGGAACCATGATTTGGTTGTTTATACCGATGCTAGTCGCGTTGGTTTGGGTGCCGTTCTTATGCAGAAAGAACGTGTTATTGCTTATGCTTCTAGGCAATTGAAGCCGGCTGAGACTAGATATGCCACACATGATTTAGAACTCACGGCTATTGTTTTCGCCCTTCGAATTTGGCAACACTATCTTTTGGGAGAGAAATTTATACTTTATAATGATCATAAGTCTTTGAAATATTTATTTTCTCAAAAGGAACTTAATTTGCGTCAACAGCGTTTGCTCGAATTCCTGGCCTCTTATGATCTTGATATTCTTTATACTCCCGGAAAGGGAAATCGAGTTGCCGATGCACTTAGTCGCAAGCAACAAGCGGTTGTTTCCAGGATGATATCCAAATGGAAGGATCTCGAGGTTTTATCCACTTGTGAAATTCGAGATCGTGTCTCTGATTTATGTTCGTCTCTTGTTTTATGTAGCCTTGAGGCTCGTCCTTCTCTTTTAGATCGCATTCTTGAAGCTCAACAGCTAGATCCTGAATTGGCTTTGCTTGGCCAAAATCTTAAGGATAAATCCGATATTGAAGGTTTAAAAGACCTTGATATTAATTCTCGTGGCGACATTCGAAAATTTGGTAGACTTATCGTGCCAAATATTAGAGATCTTTGTAAAGATATTTTAGAAGATTCTCATCGTTCCAAATTTTCCATTCATCCCGGTAGAAGTAAAATGTACGCAGATATGAAGCTACTTTATTACTGGGAGGGAATGAAATATGATATTGCTAACTTTGTTAAGTGTTGCATGACTTGCCAACTTGTTAAGGCCGAACATCAAAGGCCCGGTGGGTTATTGCAACCGTTGGAAATTCCAGTTTGGAAGTGGGATCAAATTTCCATGGATTTTATTGATGGCCTTCCCCGTTCTCGTTCAGGTCATAATAGTTTGTGGGTGATTGTTGATAGACTTACCAAATCCGCCCATTTTATTCCCGTTCGGTCGAACCGAACCGTTCCTCTTCTGGCCAAACTCTTTATTAAAGAGATTGTTAAATTACATGGAGTCCCTACTTCTATTGTTAGTGATCGTGATCCATTGTTTACTAGTGGATTTTGGAAGAGTCTTCAAAAAGCTTTGTGAACGAAGCTTAATTTTAGCACCGCTTATCACCCCCAGTCCGATGGACGAACTGAGCGTGTGAATCAAACACTTGAAGATCTTCTTCGTGCTTGTGTTCTAGACTTTGGTGGAAGTTGGGAAGATCATATTTCACTTGTTGAATTTTCCTATAATAATAGCTTCCAATCTAGTATTGGTATGGCACCTTTCGAGGCACTCTATGTAAGGCCATGTCGATCTCCTTCCTGTTGGCTTGAGGCCTGTGAGAAGCTGATTTTAGGTCCAGACTTTATTCGTGACTCCACAGAAAATATTGAACTTATTTGTCATAGGATGAAAGAAGCTCAGAGTAGACAAAAATCCTATGCCGATAATCGAAGAAGGAAATTAGAATTTTCTGTGGGAGATCTTGTATTTATTAGTGTTTCACCTATGAAGGGTGTTGTACGTTTCAGTCAATCGGGAAAGTTAGCGCCTCGATACATTGGGTCATTTCCTATCACTGAATGTATTGGTTCCATGGCTTATCGCCTTTCATTACCGGCTCAGTTTTCTACCATGCATGACGTGTTTCACGTTTCTCAATTACGGAAGTGCCTTCAGGATTCCGATTCTATTCTTGAGTCCGGTGTTGTGGAAGAGATTGAAGTTTCGCCTAATTTAACTTATGAGCAGCATCCTATTCAAATTATTGCTTCGGAGATCAACCGACTTCGAAATAAAGATGTTCCGCTTGTTAAAGTTCAATGGTCCTCAAATCCTAAGGATTGCTCTTGGGAGTCTAGAGAATTCATCGAGCGTACACATCCGGAATTACTTTCTCATGCTCTTTAAGGTAAACTTCTTATTTCCAATTTCTTTTGTGTTAAGATGCTTTTATGGTTGTTACTTTTTATTTCCATCTTATATATTGTGAGGACGCAATTTCTTTAAGGAGGGGAGTCTGTAACAACCTGCATATTTATCAATTTTATATTTAAATATTTTATCGTTAATCGGATTTTGGTCCGAAAAGCTACTTTTTGCATACGGTCAAATGAGGACTTGAGACCACTCCCATTGAGTTCAAAATGACGTTTGCGATCTTTTTAAGTGTAAACTTCGATATGTTTGGAGATAGTGGAATTTTCGCCACTTTTTCACTTTGGCTTTGGTTTGGGCTGAACTTACTAACTCAGCCCAACCCCCTCCTTCTCCTCACAACTTCATTCTTCATTTCCTAAACATAGAAGCTTTATCAAAAATGGAGGAGGGAATGGGAAATTAAAATTCCAAGCTCAAGATCTTTAGCAAATTCAACATCTAACTCCAAATTCAAGAAGAAGACATTGATTCAAGCTTGGGGCTGTTCTTGCTTTGCTTCAAGCTTCATCTTCATTGATTTTTGGTGCAAAGGTGAGATTTTTATCTCACATTCTTGCCTATAACTGTCATTGGATTGTTGGGAATGATTCCCCATCACTTTAGCATGTATGTTTGCATTTGGTTTGGATCGAATCGGTGAAAATCCCAAATTTTCGTGTGTTTTGGTAAATTCCTGGACATAGGTCGCACTGCCTCGGAACTGGCCCGTTCGCATCTAGGTCGATGGCCGTTAGGTCGTAGGTCGTTGGGCCTTAGGTCGCTCTGGCATGGATAAGTCTCTGCCTTCAAATATAAGCTCGTTCTGGGCTTAGGTCGTACACTTCCTTAGGTCGCTAAGGCTTAGGTCATTCTGCCTTGAATATTTAGGTCGCTCGTCCTTAGGTCGCTTGACCATTGAAGCATCTCGTGACTTGTTAGGTCGTTCTCTTTAGGTCACGAGTCTTTAGGTCGTGAGTCTTTAGGTCGTGAGTCTTTAGGTCGCGAGTCTCTTTTCCTTAGGTCGTTAGGCCTTGCTTCACTTAGGTCGCTGGACCACATATCTCTTAGGTCGCTCGACCTCACAACCACTTAGGTCGTTGGACCTTATATCCCTTAGGTCGTTTTGCCCTAGGTCGCGCCACTTCCTAGTTCGCTCCCATTAGGTCGCGCCTTCCCTTAACCCGACCGTGTTAGGTCGCTCACCCCGCTAGGTCGCACCACTGTTAGGTCGCGTGCTTGGTAGGTCGTTCCATCTTAGGTCGCTCGACCTGTTTGCTCTTAGGTCGCTCGCCAGTTAGGTTGCATGCCTAGCTCGTTTCACTTAGGTCGCTCGACCTGTTTTCCCCTTAGGCCGCACGTCCCTGTTAACTGTTTAGCTCGGCCAAGACTTAGGTCGTAACACGTTAGGTCGCACGGCTTTGTTAAAACGTTAGGTCGCTCGACTTTTATACTTAGGTCGTATGACCTGTATTTGGTTAGGTCGCCCAGCATGCTTGGTCGCACCATCTACTTCTACTTTGATGCATCTTGAGCTGATTTCCTTGGATTTCATTCACGTCTTCGTATGTGAAGTTTTGTGACTGATTGTTTCTGCAATCGTTTTGTGACTCGTCACTTTAAAAATGTGAAGGTTTCAATACTAGTAATAAATATCAAAACTCTTTTATCAACTCGATTTCCACACTATTTTATTACAAACTCTTTTTCTCAAACCGTTTCCAATCTACTAGTATATACAAGCCTTTACCTCACTCGGACGAGAAATCTAATTAAACGGCTTAGTAAAACGAGTGGTATGAAACGCTTGCGTTCACTTCGTCGGTTAATTCTTGGACTTGTTCGATTGAACCTCTTGTGACAATTTTCTAGTGAAGATTCACAGCTTGTTCGTAAATATTTAAGTTAAGCAAGTGGTTATGGGACATGAAGCTAAACTCATATATTTACTAGCTTGGTGTGATTGACACTTCTTCATGATCATGACAATCATTTTTGTGATTGGATTTAGACTAGCAACTGTGCGATGTCTCTTTGTCTACGAGGGAGACTAAACCCCGTTTGTGTGATGTTTCACCATCACATATGTGGGGTAGCGCCCCACGGTCTTCGGGTCATTCTTGTGGAGCTTCGGCTCAAATATTAATGGTTAGCTACCATGAGATAGCGTCTCGTCTTGTGTTACACGTGTTGGTGAGTTTTCATACTCCCGTTTTGTGATAGGCCTCCCCCTTCTTGTGATTTCTGGATTTCTTGGGATGATTTCTGGAATTTTGTGCTTCACCAATTTTCGTGATTTCCATTGATAAGTTTTATCAATTTTTGTGCATTGGTGAATTTGAGTGTCATTGACTTGTTATGAATACAAGTTTAGGGTATGATACCCTATTTTATCTTTGAGAAGATTCTTGTGATATTGATTAATCTCATGTTGATTTTCAATTACATACTTATAGTAGTATGCCGCTATGGTTATTACATGTTCATGCCATGTCTTTTATTTTATACCATATCATCTGATATTTATAGCTAGACTGATCCATTTATTATTTTCTTATAAATAATACTCGGGTCAGACCGAGATGTTACAGGTGCTTCTGCTTGACTTCTCTTCTGGATTATTCTGACTTTTGGCTAACTACTTAGATTAGTAGTTTTTGTTGTATACATTTGAGATATAGACTCCGTGATGTATACTTATCCTTTTGTGTAGCTTGTAGCTATTCTTTTGTATTATCGTGGATCTTTCAGACCACTACTCTGATGTACACTTTCATGTGTTATATATATATATATATTCATATCTTTTTCCGCCTTTGTGATATGGATGTCTGTGACTGATTTGTGTTATGTTTATTTCTATGTTTGTTTCCGAAGATTATATATAGCCACTGTGTGATAGCTTTGAGTTTGTATCGGTATGTCGGATTTCCTCCTTAAATGAAATGCATGCTGTACTATCTGACATATCGGTGCTCGCACAAAGAAATTACATAGATGGTCGCTCCTCAACAGCCTTATTCTCCGTGCTAGTTGACAGCATTACTCCGTAGTGTTCTTGGCTAGTGTGGGTATAGAGGTGGGGCGTCACACATCACTACAACAAAATACCCATTTCACAACTGGCAATGCCAGTTATAATAGGCATATTGTAACTGGAAACCGCCAATCTTTTTATTTGAAGTTATAATAGAATGATTGCATTTTACAACTATTTCAAACAATTGCAAGAAAAAATTGTGATAGAGATTTTTTACAATAGTTAAAATCAATTGTAATAGGTTCTTTTAACAATAGTGAATGCTAGTTGCAAGTCTGTAACATTTAGCTACAACTTATATATTATAACACATTTGTAACGACCCGCCTTTTTGACCCTCAATTTGCTAGTTACAAGTCTGTTGCATTCATGGTATTCACGTGCCGATCATCCAAGTGTCGAAATGACAGATAGTTGGGAGGAAAAAAAGAAAAGACAGAACAAAATCTCATATCGTGACAAGTAATATAAATATACAACAGATTTTTGCAAAAGAAAAAAATGTAATATACATACTACAATCAGAGTATACTAATCTACCATCAGCTTGGAAAGTTATAAAAACTGTCATCACAACTGCTAATAAATACAACCAACAAATGCAATGGAAAATAAAATATACGGGAATACGTCTTAGAGGCATCTAGCTTGTCTCCTAAAGCTCCAAAGCATCCATAACCGGATTTGAAAATATGCTCGGTATGACCCGAGCATCATAAGAGAATAACACCCAGATTAGTCTGGTAAACCAGCCTGAGAAACACACCTCAAATGGATTTTAATATTATAAAACCATTCAAAATAAAGATATCTCGTAAGACCAAGCCGCACATAAACACGGATGGGTTTTTTACCTTAAGATAACCAAACCCTTTCATAGGAAATCTTGTGATATTATAATAATGTCTAGAGTTTAAAATAAATATGGAATCATGGCCGAAATTGTTATATTAATTAAATTACAGCATAATAAGTATACAACTAAGTCCGAAGGCACTTATTGGAAATTGGATTTCCAACATGACAAGCAAGAGATTGCCTTCCATACATTACATTTCTAGATAAAATGTACTGGGGTCGAACCTATCGACCTTTGCGAATCAGGACCGGACTATCCCTTACTGGATAGTAACCGAATATTTCATCACCTCGGTTGCTTGGCAACCTTTTCCATAGAGCTCTCATGCATAAGAAAATTCATAAATAATAATCTAGAAGGGCGATGACAATACCGTAATAGGTGTGACCCACATAGCCTTGCATCGCTACCCTATTTTTTTCATTTTCGATTATGAGGCTTGAGGCTACGTATACCTTTCTTTAGCAATTCCCACTTGGAATGCTAACACTGCCCTCCAGGCGATAATTCAATGCTAGCATTCATCCATATAAGTTGGTCAGGATATGAAGAAACATAAGACACTACTTCTACGACATCCATTTTGAAATAACCCTTAGGATTAGTAGAAAGCAAACTTTTCACCTCAAAGGGCTTCATCTCCGATTTCATCATCTTCAGGATGTCTTTAGTTTGAACGTTTATGCCGATTCGAAGCGGTTTTCAATAATATATCCAATCCTGGTCTCTTCGAACCGACAACGTTGGTTTTAAAAATTGTCCAACATTTGATAGTCGGTAATTTTACTATCAAATGACATGCAATTCAACCATAGATTCAACCGAGCATGGTTAATTGCAAAGTAACCATAAGCCTCTTTAATTATTCCCTTCATTAATTAAAACCACTTTGTAAATTCTTGTATTAAAATACTTACAAAGATATATTCACAAAACCATCTCTACTCTTTTCAATACATGAAAAATATTGATATACTTATTTCAACTATATAAGTATACTCACAAAACATTTCACTTCCAAAACATAGAAAAACTATTCCATATACTTATATTAACAGTATAAGTACATTCATAGAGCACTACATGTACATTACTTAGAAGATTGCCTATGTACATATCTCAAGGGTATTGGTATATTCACAAATCTTAAGAAAGATTTCTTTTCCAACAGCATACTCGTTTGGATTAAACAAATGTCATTTAAAAACATTTACAACAATAAACCCATAACACCTTTGGTGTAAGTAAAAAAAGGTTTATGGAAATTAAACCATATATTCTTACCGCCACTTCTTGATTTCAAACAGTACTATCTCTCGATTAACAATGAATCGATCAAGCCAGAAAACTATCCTCGCCTCGATTCACATTTTTAATTCTCAAGATAGAGACAAGTTTCCATACCTCAAACTTTGGTTTTAAGTATGAAAAGAATGTTTACCATCCCACCATACGTTGAAATTTGATCATTTATGGAAATCGAGTCTCGTTCTTTTTATAAATAACTTTTATAAAATTCCTTTATAAAACCCCTTTTTATTAACAAAACTCTTTTATATTTACAAACTCCTTTTATAAGTTATTATCTATAAAACTCCTTTTATAAAACTGCAACTCCATTTATAAAAGTGAATATTAGGCTCAGGTCCCTAATAAGTTTCAAAATACACAAAAACCCCAGTAAAAAAATATGTAAATTAGATCCCAATAATTAAGTTACTAAGTAATTGCATATAGTTATGCAATTATTCACTGAATAATTGCAGACATTTATGCAATTATATTCAAAAGTTGTATAAATTTATGCAATTTTTTCGGTGAATAATTGTGGAAATTTCCGCAATTTTTTGAAATTTTTCGCAATTTTTCAGTGAATAATTATGGAAATGTCTGCAATTTTTTGATATAATTGCATAAATGTCTGCAATTATTCACTGAATAATTGCATAAGTGCATACCATTATTCGGTAACTTAATTATAAGGACCTAGTTTACAAACATTTTTTTACTGGGGTTTTTGTGTATTTTGAAACTTATTAGGGACCTGTGCCAAACTGTCTCTTTATAAAATTCTTTTTATAAAACTCATTTCTATTTATAAATCTCCTTTTATGAATTCCCCGATATAATTTATAAACTTCTTTAATAAATCTCCAACTATTTATTTATAAGACTCGTATACTTCCCATAAATCTCATGATATAATTATAAAACTCTTTATAAAAGGGACAGTTTGGCACAGGTCCCTAATAAGTTTCAAAATACACAAAACCCAAGTAAAAAAAGTTTGTAAATTAGGTACTTAGAATTAAGTTACCGAATAATGGCATACACTTATGCAATTATTCAGTAAATAATTGCAAACATTTATGCAATTATATCAAAAAACTGTAGACATTTCCACAATTATTCACTGAAAAATTGCGAAAATTTCCGCAATTTTTTCAAAAAATTGCGGAAAATTCCGCAACCATTCACAAAAAAAATGCAGAAATTTCTGCAATTTTTTCAAAAGTTTGCGAAAAATTCCGCAATTATTCAGCAAAAAAATTTCAGAAATTTCCGCAATTATTCACCGAAAAATTGCATAAATTTATGCAACTTTTGGATATAATTGCATAAATGTCTGCAATTATTCTGTGAATAATTGCATAACTATATGCAATTACTTAGTAACTTAATTCTAGGGACCTAATTTACATACTTTTTTTACTGGGGTTTTTGTGTATTTTGAAAATTATTAGGGACCTGAGCCTAATATTCACTTATAAAAATCCCTTGTAAAAATCCTTTATAGATCCAAACTCTTTTTTATAAATCTTATATACCTAACACAAATCTTCATTTTCAAAGTAAGACCAAATACTTCCATAAAACAATCTTTTCCTACGTCAAGAAAAATTCTCAAATGGGATTAATTATTCCAATCTTATCAAAATGATATTAATTTCCTTTTTAAAGAATGTCATTTATAAAACCATTCTTTTGTTTATAAAACGCTATTTATAAAATTGTCTTTTACTAATAAAATAATATTTATAAATTTATCCATTTATACAACATTTTATATAAACGTTTCAAAACTATTTATTTCAAAATATTTTTATCTTCCTTTAAAAACAGAATCACTTTTAAAATGAAGGATAAAACCCTTTTATTTTTCCTTTAAAAATTAACATTCATTATTATAATAACTTTTCCATAAAAATAAATACATCCCAAAATAATTTTAAAACATTTCCATATGTTTAGAAAAGACAAATAAAAAGTTTGAAGTGAAATGGAGAAGTTTAAGAATTATTTTAAATAAAATATCATGGAAATTAACAAAATCATATTTAAAAGTCATTATCTAAATCAAAAACCATTTTCAAGACCAACCAACAATTAATAGTATTTATAATGAGGCCAATAGCTACTATAGTCCTTAACAAATGCTATTTCTACCTTTATCACTAAAAGGTTCCACTTTTATCATATGTCAGTGTTATATCCAATATGACCAAACAATCACATTTTTACATTTAACAATCTATATAACTGAAAATAAAATCAACAACTATATAACTGGAATTAAATCAACAATGATGAGAAATCCAAATATCTCTACAAAATTCTTTGTACTTCAATTTTAAATCTTATTTGCTTTTCAATAGTAGATATTTTACCAAAACCAACCAATAATTCATCCAAACACAAATAGTAAATTTTATCTACTATGTATCATACTGATTATAAAAAAAAGGTGAGTTTAACTCATCGATATTCCAATTGACACCGAAGCATTCTAGTTTGTACTAAAATCGAACGACATTTGATTTTAGCCCAAAGTATAACTTGCTTCAAATTCAACAAAAGCAGTTTCATCGCGTAGCTATCGCCATTACGAGCACAACACAAATAATCGTCTGGATTGGACCTCGTATGAGCAAGTTATTCAAATTATAAGATTTGAGATTAAATTATATTATTAATTGCTAATTACAAGGCTTATTAGTTAATTACCGAACCATACACTTCTCGCCCATTTCACACACCTGCACACGATCACAACTCCAACCATTCATTGTCGTGCATGCTACAACGCGATACGGACCTTCGGACCACAAAACGACGCATAGACTTCGCAGTTGGACTTCCCTTCCTAACTCGACTTGTTCTTCCCAAAAAACGCCTTGCCCGGTCAACCCATTTCCATCATGGCATGCTCCTCAATGATCGACCCACTTACAGTCGCGACCCCTCCAAGTCGCCGTACCACTCCAAACTCTGACCTAAGCTGCTCCTTACGGCAAGAAGACCAATGACGACCAGGCTTTCTCCTAACGTTGCCTCCAACGTTCGCAATCCCTAGCCCTAGCTTTATGGCCTCAACTTCGACCAGCCCCAAGTCATTCCACACCTAACTAAACCTATACCAAATCAAAGCTCTTAGCCACACGATTCGAACAAACCATATTTTGCATTTTTTTTGTTAAGTGTAGAGTTTGTTTTTAATTTTTGAATGGGAGTAGATCGATTTCTTTTACTAGACATGATAGAACGAAAGAGAGAGGGAGAGGAGTGAGAAAGATGAAATGAAAAATAATGGGTAAGTATTGAATGCCCTTAAGCCCCAATCAAATACATTACTTTAAACACAAGATAAACAAAAACTCCCAAGTTAGCCATTTTTCCCAAGCAACATATCACACCATCAAAAAGTAAGTTTTTGAAATTTTAAATTTTGATTTTTTTATTTAAAAAGATTTTATATTGATGGTTTTTACGGTATTCCGCTGTACAATATTCCATTCACATACGGACCACGAATGATATAAATAAAAATACAATCGTGCAAGAAATGCGACTCAATCCCGAATAAATAAAAATGTATACTGGTTATCTTATGATGTAAAATCACAAAAATACCATCGTTTGCCAAAAACGTCAAATGACAATTTAAATATTTTCCAAATTAACAATTATGAAAAAAGCAAATATATTAAATTAAAAATATGTCAATAAAAATCGAGTCATTATAATAAAAATTAATTTTCTTATTATTTATTAAATTTGAATCGAATCCAAATATTTAATTAAATTAAATATTCCTATTCGAAACGTTCAAAATTCCAGTTCATTACATTCTTTACCCCATAAAAGAATTTCGTCCCTGAAATTCCCAAAGGAAGAAAAAGTCAATACTTATAAAACCAATTTACTAAAATAAGTTATTAAACTTTTAAATCTCATATGTTACGGAAAAATTCGGCAGCACCTCCTTTGCGTAGCTCGATCAGAAAAACTACAACTTGCCACAACATGCCCAAACCAAACAAAAAACAAAAGCCCAAAAGTGGTCTTCCATATCTGGGACATAAAACCATGAAATCAAAACAATAATATAAACGTGTTTCTATTAGTAGAGCAAAACAACTCTACTCATGAAACCAAAAGCATCAAACTAGCATTTTGGTTCCATGTACCTGTATCTCCCTTACCAATGATTTCCAACCAAACAACTTGCATTTTCTAATGTCAACATCATACGATTGATTAAAGCCCGTACAATGTACATATACCATCCGTACACAATATCAAATCCAATCGCTTGCTCGATCACAAAAATTCCACTTCCGTACTAGTAACGCTCACTCGACTTCCCTAGTATGGACTCCAATCTGATTCCTTGATTAGAAACCTCTGTTTTCTTCGCATAGCCAAAAACTATGATAGAAAACTTCCGAATCAAATCAAAAGTCCGTATCAAGTGTTCGTCGTCAAGAATCGAGTGAAGAATCTGATATCGAACCGGTGTAAATCACTCCGAAATCATGTACTCGAATCTAGATCTAGATCAGTTATGCAAATAAAATGATCTACGTACAACTTATGTATTTATTTCATTGGTTTCTTAGCTATACCAATTATTTATAATTCGCATTTATTTACACCAATATTATTTAATTTAAATACTAAAGTCATTTATGGACCATTTCATAAAACCATTATTTAAGTTTATAAACATCTTATAAAACACACTTATGTTTATCACACTTTAAAAACATAAGTTCATATTCGTATAATATTATTCTACATTATAAGAGTAGATACACAATTTCAAATTGGTTTTACTTAACCAAGATATTTAACAAATTAAAATTTTGTTTTAGCTTACAATCTTCTCAATATTTATAAGTTGCGAAAACTTATTTTCTTATAATTCCTCAAAACACCTAGCCTCTATTTCTCAATTAACTCAGAGTTTTCGGCTATTCAAAATCATCGAAAATTCTATTTCATTTTAATAAATGAAAATTACCAAACAACACATGATAATGAGATGCACAATCCAAACTATCCTAATAAAATATGATACATGAGTTCATATAATGACTTAACTGAAAACATCAGAATTAAACCCTCGGTTTCATTTCAAATCATTTTTGAAAAAATAATATACATATCTCCCTTTGAATGTCAAATCCTACTTCCGAAATTTAAAACAAAATTTGGTTTACCAAAACAACTCGATAACCAATTACTATGGTAGTAATCCATCACTTAAAGAATCAAAAATGAACGCCGATTTGCTGTAGTAATAACCAGAATTATTTTCCAGTAACAGAAGTGAGTTCAGTGCTTTATATCTCTTTTAAAAATCCTTTAAAATATTTCTATCAATTAATACTTCCCAAAAATACTATTACTATTTACTCCAAACTTTGAAAAACAATTTCAAAAACACTGGGATTTCAGTTCTCAGATTCTCAGTTTAAATCATTTTTAATTTATATCCCATATAAGTAAACCATACTTATATAATTTCACTTTTTATATAAAAATATTTCACAAATTTATACCTTTGTTTGAATTATAATAAACAACTTCTATTAAAATTAAATTTTTAACCCAACATTATCACCGAACGCCATATACTCCAAATGTGAAAGTGAATTCACAAGGTGTTCCTATTTAATATAACCAAAACAATAAATGCTCATAAACTATCTGAGCACAAACAATCAATCAACAACCAATAGTCGATGCTCCTTGACTGGACGAGCATGACTAATCAAAATAATAAATGATAACTGAATGTTATCATTTCCTAATAAACAAACACATCACAAATTTCCATATCGATTTTCTAAAAATCATTCTTTTATATATAAAATATAATCTAAGTAAAATTATTTCATTTACCTAATTCAAAATAATACTGTGTAGGTTTTCCCTATTCAAGTATTTAGAAATCCATATCAATACAGTTGTTCCTTCTGTATTGACCATAATTCATAAACCAGTCAACCGATAAATCAGCACAATATAAAACATTTTAATAGTACTAACGAATACATGCTCATATATACACTCAAAATCATTCATGGGTGTTACTAACCCTATCTACAATAAGTCTACCCCACCAAAGCCTAGATGTTCACTCAACCTAAGCTCTGATATCACGTGTAACGACCTGCCTTTTCGACCCTCAAAAGTTGACACCAGTACATCAACGGTATTCACATGCTGAACATCCAAGTGCCGAAAAGACAGATTTTTGGGGAAAAAAGAAAAGATCGAACAGAATCTCACATCGTAACGAGTAATATATAATATACAACAAATCTTTATAAAAGAAAAACTGTATTATACATACATCAATCAGAGTACACTAATCTACCATCAGTTTGGACAGTTATAACAACTCGTCCTCACAACTGGTGATAAATACAACCAACAAACGCAACGGAAAATAAAATATATGGAAATACGTCTTGGAGGCATCCAACTCGTATCCTAAAGCTCCAAAGCATCCAAAACTAGATTAGAAAATATGCTCGATCTGACCAGAGCATTATAAAAGAATAACACCTAGATCAGTCTGGTAAACCAACGTGAGAAACACTCCTCAAATGGATTTTAATGTCACAAAAGTTTCAAAAATAAAAGTATCTCGTATGACCAAGCTGCACATAAACATGGATGGGTTTTTATCTTACGATAAACAAACCCTTTCATAGGAAATCTTGTGATATTATAATAATGTTTAGGATTTAAAATAAATATGGAATCGTAACCAAAATTGTTACATTAATTAAATTCCAGCGTAATTAGTAAACAACTAATTCCGAAGGCCCTTATGGAAAATTGGATTTCCAACATGACAAGGTATAAGACTACCTTCCGTACATTATATTTCTGGATAAAATGTACCGAGGTCGAACCTATCGACCCCTGCGAATCAGGACCGTACTACTGCTTACTTGATTGTAATCGAATATTTCATTACCTCGGTTGCTTTGCAAACTTTTCCCAAGAGCTCCCATACACAAGAAAATCCATAAATAATAATCTTAAAGGGTGACGATAATATCCTAATGGGTGCAACCCACATAGCCATGCAGTACTACCCTATTTTTGTCATTTCTGGTTGTGAGGCTTGAGGCTATGTTTACCTTTCTTTAGCAATTTCCACTTGGAATGCTAACACTTTCCTCCAGATGACAATCAATGCTAGCATTCATCCATACAAGTTGTTCAGGATATGAACAAACCGAAGGCACTACTTCTATTACATTCATTTTGGAACCACTCTTAGGATTAGTAGCAAGGAAACTTTGCACTTCAAAGTGCTCCGTCTCTGATTTCATCATCTTCAAAATGTCTTCAATTTGAATGCTTATGCCGGTTCGAAGCAGTTTTTAGATAATATATCCAATGCTGGTCTCTCCGAACTGACAGTGATAGTTTTAAAAACTGGCCAACATTTGATAGTCGGTTATTTAACTATCAAATACAAGCAATTCAACCATATATTTAACCGTGTAGGGTTAAGCGCAAAGTAACCACTAAGCCTCTTTAATTAATCCCTTCATTAATTAAAACCACTTTGTAAATTCTTGTATTAAAATACTTTTACAAAGATATATTCACAAACCCTTCTCTACTCTTTTCAATACTTGAAAAATATTGATATACTTATCTCAACTATATAAGTATACTACCAAAACATTTCACTTTCAAAACTTAGAAAAACTTTTCCACGTACTTATATTAATAGTATTAGTATATTGACAAAGCACTACATTTACAATACTTAGAAGATGTACTCATATACTTGTTATCTCAAGGGTATAAGTATATTTGCAAATCTTAAGAAAGATTTCTTTTCCAAAACCATACTCGTTTGGATAAACAAATGTCATTTAAAAACATTTACAACAATAAGCCCAAAACACTTTTGGTGTAAGTAAAATAGATCGTATGGAAATTAAACCATATATACTTACCACCACTTCCCGATTTCAAACAGTATTGTCTCTTGATTAACAATGAAATCAGTCAAGTTAGAAAACTATCATTGCCTTGATTCGCATTTTTAATTCTCAAGATAGATATGAGTTTCCATACATCAGAATTTGGTGTTAGGTATGAAAAAACGTTTTCCATACCACCATATGTTGAAATTTGATCATTTACGGAAATCGGATCTCATTCTTTTTATAAATCCCTTTTATAAAATTTCTTTATAAAAATCCTATTCACAACTTTTATATTTATAAACCCCTTTTATAAAATATTTCTATAAAACTTCTTTTATACTCTAACTCCTTTTATACTCCAACTCCATTTATAAAAGCCTTTTTATATAACTCATTTCTATTTATAAATCTCCTTCTATAAATTCCTCAATATAATTTATAAACTCCATTAATAAATCTCCAACTATATATTTATAAGACTCGTAACTTCCAATAAATCTCATAATATAATTATAAAACTCCTTTATAAAAATCCCTTATAAAAATCCTATATAGAACCAAACTCACTTTCATAATTCTTATATACTTAACACAAATCTTCGTTTCCAAAGTAAGATCAAATACTTCCATAAAAAGACCTTTTCATATATCACCAAAAATTCTCAAATGAAACTAATTATTCCAATTTTATCAAAATGATTTTAATTTCCTTTTTATAGAATATCATTTATAAAACCATTCTTTTGTTTATAAAACACTATTTATGAAACTATCTTTTACTTATAAAATAATATTTATAAAAATATCCCTTTATACAGCATTTTATATAAACGTTTCACAAATATTTGTTTCAAAATATTTCTATCTTCCTTTAAAAACAGAATCACTTTTAATATAAAGGATAATCCCCTTTTGTTTTTCCTTTAAAAATTAATATTCATTATTATGATAACTTTTCTATAAAAATAAATACTTCCCAAAATAATTTTAAAACATTTCTATATGTTTTGAAATGACTAATAAAAAGATTAAAGTGAAAAGAGAAGTTCAAAAACTATTTTAAACAAAATATCATAGAAATTACCAAAATCATATTTAAAAGTCATTCCCTTAATCAAAAATCATTTCCAAGCCCAAAAAAAATTAATAGTATTTCAAAATACTATAACGATGCAATTATCTAATATAGCCCTTCAGAAATGCTATTTCTACCTTTATCACTAAAAGGTTCCGCTTTTACCATATGTCAGTGTTATATCCAATATGGTCAAACAATCACACTTTAACATTTAATAATCTATATAACACGTATATAACTGAAAATAAAATCAACAGGTATATAACTGAAATTAAAATCAACAATGACAAGAAATCCAAATTTCTCTAGAAAATTCTCTGTATTTCAATTTTAAATCTCATTTGCTTTTCAAAAGCAGATATTTAACCAAAACCTACCAATAATGTAGCCAAACACAAATAGTAATTTTTATCTACTATATATCATATTGTTTATCAAAAAATGTGAGTTTAACTCAAGGAGATACTGGTTGATGCCGAAACGTTCCGATTTGAATGACGTTCGATTATAACCCAAAATTTCACTTGCTTCAAATTCAACGAAACTAATTTCATTATGTATTTATTGCCATTACGAGCGCAACGCAAAAAATATCGTCTCGATTGGACCTCGCATGAGCTAGCTATTCAAATTATAAGATTTGAGATTAAATTATGTAGTTATAATTAATTACTAATTACAAAGCTTATTAGTTAATTACCCAATCAAACTCTTCTCCCCAAATCACACACCTGCAACCAATCCCAACTCCAACCATCCATTGTCGTGCATGCCACCACGCGATATAGAGCTCCAGACCATGAAACGACACACGAACTTCATCGTTTAACTTCCCTTCCCGAACTTGACATGTTCCCCCCAAAAATGCCATGCCCGGTCCACCCAAGTCCATCGCGACCTGCTCATCAATGATCAACACACTTACAGTCGCGGCCCCCTCCAAGTCGCCGTACCACTCCATATTCCGACCTAAGTTTCTCCATACGGCGAGAAGACTAATGACGACACCCCTTCGCCTAACGTTGCCTCCAACGTACGCAATCCTCAACCCTAGGTTCACGGCCTCAACTTTGACCAGCCCCAATTCATGCCGCAACTAACTAAACCAATAACAAATCGAAGCTCTTGGCCACACAATTCCAACGATTCATATTTTGCATTTTTTATTGTTCAGTGTAGAGTTTGTTTCTGATTTTTGCATGGGAGTAGATCAATTTCTTTTACCGGACATAATCGAATGAAAGAGAGAGAGGAGTTGGAATGATGAAATGAAAAATAATGGGTAGGTATTGAATGCCCTTAAACCCAAATCAAATACATTGCTTCACACACAAGATAAACAAGACCACTCAAGTTAGACATTTTTCTCAAGCAACATATCACATCAGCAAAAGGTATATTTTTGAAATTTTGATTTTTTTTAATTTCAAATGATTTTGCTAGGATGGTTTTCGTGGGATTCTGCTACATAATATTCCATTCATGTATGGACAGCGAACGAATAAATAAAAATACGATCGTGTACAAAAATGCGATATGGTCCCAAATAAATAAAAATATACACTAGTTATCTTATTTTGTAAAATCACAAAACTATCATCATTTGCCCAAAAACCATCAAACGACAATTAAACTATTTTCCATATTAAAAATTACAAAAAAATCAAATGAATTAAATTAAAAATACGTCAATAAAAATAAAGTCATTATAATAAAAATTAATATCTTAATATTTATTAAATTCGAATCAAATCTGAATATTTAAATAAACTAAATATTCATATTCGAAACGTTGAAAATTTCGGATTGTTATGACATCTGTAACAAATAATTAATAATTTAATGATCAAAACATATATTATCATAAAACAACCAATAATATTATAGAATAATTTAATGATTCATTTCTAAATCACATAATAAGTTTTATAGAATGCATTATTAATCCTTAATAATATTATTAAAAAAATTATATTCAACATTTAATTCCTTTCTAAATTACATATTTTTCCTTCTACACTTATTTTTCTTTCTTAAACTAAAAAAAAAACAAGCCCGATGCAACCATGCCAAAGCTTCTCCTTTCTATTCAAAATCTTACAATCTTGCACTAATTTGATCTCCTCGACCAGGCTTGAAGAATTGATTCCCACTGCACTCTCTCGACCATGCTCATCACCTCACTCATTGCCCATGCTTGACCCCCAAATCCATGTCCAGCATTTACTTTATTCTCTGGCATGTACGTATTTCTCACCGACAGTCATGACCATTGAATATCCACACAATCATCTACTCACACTGACAGCACTTTAGCTCACAATGCCAACTTGCACTTCTCCACAACCAACCACATCACCTCCTTCAAAACCAACTTTATCTACTTCAATGAAAATCATTGAATCTTGACTGTTGAAGATAGAGAGTCAGTTATCATCCAAGATAACCTTTTATAAGACAAGTAGCATAATGCAAAGCTTTTAAGCTTCCTGTTAGAGATAGGTAAAAGAACTGAGAATACAGTGTTTGATAATCATAGTGCAGATCAAGGTTTGAGAACTCAATTTCAATCATTTGAAATTTTGTTTGTTTCAGATGATATCGGAAGTTTCGGAAGTTTCGCTTTTAATTTCGGTTTCGGTCCCCATTTTGGTTTTCAATGGTTTTTTAAATGAAAATGTAATAATTATCTTTGAAAATAAATATAAAAATAGTATATAAGGAAAGAAAATACAACATTATAAATTTATTGCATTCAAAAATTAATTCTTGTAGCTGTATATAAATTTAGTACTTTCAAAAGTTTAATTGCAGCCCAATATCAACTAACCAGATTATATAATTTCAACATCCTTTAGATAAAAAAGCTACACAGGCACAACATCTTATTTAATATTATATAATTTCAGCCCATAAGCTTAGTAGCTGCCCAATATTACTTAACTAAATTTTAACAGTAGCCCATATCATAACGGTTATTTCTCTTAGCTCTGACCAAAGCTAGGGCAAACAAAGAAAATATCGTAGTTGAAGCAAACCCAAAAAAGAAAAAAATAACACTAACGTAATTTGCCCTCGACCGCAAATTTCGACCCTCGGCCAAGGCTAAGGTTTTCTATTCTCCATTGTCGACCAAATTCAGGTAATTAGGATTTCGATTTTGATCCTCATTCGGTTTTGATTTAATTATGGCTTTATTTCAATTGCTAATTTGATTCGTTTTTTTTATTTACATCGCAACTGAAACCGAATTTTTGATCGATTTCGGTTCGTCCACCTTCGGCATCGGTACGGTACCACCAAAATTTCAGGGTACCGTCCGATACCTTAAACCGTAGTGCAGATCTTTACAACTTCATCAATTATAATGCAATTAACTAATGCAGGTTAATGTATTTAAAAAAATATACCTTTGAGTTAAGCAACCAACTTCAGAAGAGAAAATCAAGCCCAGAGGCATATCCAATTTCCAAGATATAAGTTTAGACGGATGTAACAGAAAGCAAGAAACTAGTACGAGGGGATGCAATTCAAATGGTCAGAAAAGCATTTCTTACTATATAATTGCAGAACTTATTCTTCACTGTGTGTCTGTGAGAAAATCGAAAGGCTGAGCCTGAAAGTCAAGAGTTACTAACTTCAATCGAGCTACAACCAGTCACTTTCTCAACTTTAATTTGTACCATCCTCTCTCTTACTTCCATTGCATCATTCCATCTAATCTCTCCAGCATGAATATTTGATAGAAGCGCCTAATTTCCACTATTATCATGACCAAGCAAACTTTTGAATCCATGTATTCATAAAGAAAACTTTCAAATCAATGTAAACTTTTATGATCTATTTTACCATTCATTAATTATTCATGCAACTATGCAAGTCCAAACAAATCACTATGTACTGTACTGACATCATGGTATCCCAAAATCAGGCAAGACGTAAAAAACTAAATAAACCTCTTATTTTTTAGTCATGTTTTTTGTTGAACAATGACAATATGAACAAATTGAGCACTAAAGAAGGATTTGGAAAATAATGCCACAAATGACTTGCATTTTCAAGGCATTTAATGTAAGTGTAAGATGTCTTGCATTTATCATTATCATTTCATAGTTTCATCTCAGATATTATAGGTTTCAACATAATAATATTCTACTAAATTTCATTTTTCCTATTTTTTAAGCAATAAGATTATTACAATAAATGGCCTCAAATATAACATAATATTTTTGCACAGAATTTCTAACAAATTAGCAATAAAATGCTTTTGGTAAACAAATCAAATTTAAAAACAATTTAACTACATTTGGTCAATAAAACATTTCTGTTCGACCGCTCTTCCTCCACATGTATACTTTGACAATCTGCTTTTGATATTTCTAGCTGTCACGCTCACAAGTTTGAACCAGTACCTTTTGAACTTCAACCATCAATGCTTTATTTATATAGGTTGCTAAACTACCATCTCTATATAATTCACTGAAAAAAGAAAGAAAGAATAGGAGCATAGTCACACTGCCTTCATCTAGATATCACGAACTACAACATCAAAAATCTCACCTTCAAAGTATATCAACAAATACACAAGGAATCAAGAAGCAAACGCCAGTGATAATCCATTTGAAGTCACCAAAGATCATCTATTCCAAGCCTCAACACTTCATGAATCTGGTGCAGCAATTAATGGCTAAGAGTGCTACTAATAATGATTTCAATAACAGTAGTAGCATGTAGACATCTTCATTTTCTCAGAGTTGAAAGATCGATTCCAAGAGCGTGGTTTTAACTCGTAGTTCACCTTAAATTTTCCCTGGTTAATCACTTCAAGGTTTGATTGATAGTGTATAATATGGAAATGCAAGTGGATTATACGACCGATGGCAAGGCGTTGGCGAAAGTGATGAAAGGGGCTAGGGTTTTGTGAATCGCTTTGGATGAAGTATTGTAGTGAGGTAGATAATTTATGGGCAATATTTGAAATTTAGAGTTCAGTTGTGAAAGTGGAAAATGAAATTACAACGGCAGAAAAGTTGTTTGGAGCCAATATTTTTTATTTGAAGCCAAAAATTTGGATTTGGAGCCTAAAGGTAACTTATAATATTTTGTGTCATACAAAATTGCAAAGTCCCACTACATGTTGCAATAAATTTTGTTTTCAAATTTTATGAATATTTTCAAAATTTCTATAGAGAATTTCAATTGAAAAAATTAATTTTATGTATATCTTTAACTTTATTATAGAAAATTTCAAATTTCCAGAGTTTTAAAATTATTATTGAATATTAAAAAAATCATTAAATATTAAATATTTAATATTGAATAATAAATATTACTTCTTAATTATTAGATATTAATTATTAATTATTGATTGTTAAATATTACTCTTAATTATTAACTATTTAATATTAATTATTAATTATTAAACTAAGTATTAAATATTAATAGTAGTTATTAAATAGTAGCAATAATTATTATGAAATATAATTGTTAATAATTCAATATTAATTATCAATTATAATTATTAATTATTAAATGTAATTAATAAATATTAACTATAATTTACTAATTATTAACAATTAATTAAGTAAATTATTAAATAAATAAAAAATTATTAATTATAGATAATATTTAGTAATTATGAATTATTTATTAATAATCATTGGCTATAAATAAATTATTAGTAATTATACTTATCTATGTTTTCATTTATAAATTATTAATTCTAAACTACCATTTATAATTATTAAATATTTGTCATAATTACTGATTGTTATTAATTATTACTTTTTTAATTATTATTATTAATTAATAATTACTTAAAATTAATTATTAAATACTAAATATCACTTCATAATAATTAAATTTTATTATTAATTATAATTATCAAGTATTAATCTTAATTATTATACACTAAAAATATGTCTATTGCAATTGGCAAGAAAATGTAGTTGATAAAAATATGTCTATCGCAACTGGCAATAAAATACAATTAAAAGTATGTTTATTGCAACTAGCAGCAAAACGCATTTGTTAAAAATATTATTTCTTAAGTATTAAATATGACTTATTAATTATTGATTGTTAAATATTAAATATTACTTTTAATTATTAATTATTGAATAATTATTATTAATTATTAAATTAAGTACTAAATATTAATAGCTGTTATTTAATATTAAAAACTAATAGTAATTATTGTAAAATATAACTGTTAATAATTATATATAAACTATTAATTATATTTATTAATTATTAAATGTAATTTTTTTTTTGAGATCATGGGGAACCTTAAGATCATGGTATTCATTGATACTCACTTAAGTAAACCCCACGCGGTGTGTCTACCCCGCTTTTATTTAGTCGTCGCACACGGATGCTTAACGTTGAAACTCCCACTGATGATTTGGCGATGGGATTCGAACCTGCCCGGACACAGTCCTTTGGTTCCCATCTCCCAGCTCCCAAACCAACCGAGCTACGAACGGCGGGTAATTATTAAATGTAATTAATAAATAATAACTATAATTTAGTCATTATTAACAATTAATTATAAAAAATTATTAAATATAAAATATAATTTTTGATTATAGATAATATTTAGTAATTACAAATTATTTATTAATAATCATTGGTTATAAATTATAAATAATTACCTATCTAGTTTCCATTTATATATTATTAATTCTAAACTACCATTTATAATTATTAAATATTTGTCATAATTATCGATTGTTATTAATTATTAATTTTCCAATATTCGTTATGAATTAATAATTATCTAAAATTAATTATTAAATACTAAATATCACTTCATAATAATTAAATTTATTATTAATTATAATTATTAAATATTAGTCTTAATTATTGTATAGTTAAAAAAATGTCTATTGCAACTAGTAGGAAAACGCAGTTGTTAAAAATATGTTTATTACAACTGGTAGGAAAATGCAATTTTTAAAAACCATTTACTACAACTGTCAGGAAATACCAGTTATTAAAAACCATTTATTGTAATTGTCATATTGCGTCGGTTGAAAATAACTAGTTGCAAAAGGGCCATTTTCTTGGAGTGCATACAATTCCAATTAATGTGCGATTTCAATTAATGTGTTATTTCCCATATGATATGATGATAGTTTAATTCTACTTTTATCTAGACAAGTTTAATGGTCAAATTAAGTTGGTTGAGTTATGTTTTATACTAAAATATTGTTGAAGTTGTCTAGATAGCATTACATCATGATCTTGGGTGAAAAGTGATTATTATGTAAGTCTAGTGTATTTTAATCATGATATTATGGTTTTAATCAAATTTATGAGTATTTTTATTTTAGAAAAAAACTCAAAAATATACCAACATTGTGTGGGTAGTACAAATTTTGTATATTAAAAAGGGAGAAATGAATGAATGAATTTAGTATGTCTTATGATTAATTTTATGAAATTTCTGTTTCATTAACTATTACCTGCATGTGCATCCTCCTTAGCAGGCCCGGCCCAACCCCAAGACAGGCAAGATAAATGTCTAGAACGGTACTTGTATGGGGGCAACAAAATTAATTTTCTTGTACTGTAAATAAATCGCGCTGCCTCTAAACTCTCCACCGTTCGAAACTTCGACGATGGCACAACCATATGCCACAGCTTACCAGGGCCACCATGCACGTCTGACATTCCGCGACCGCGATGACTGTTGGCGACACAAATCCCGACTCGGTCACTCCACATCAACAGGCGCGGCTCCTATCTTCCATTGATCGCTTCGATTTGCGTTTGGTTTTACTTACCCTAAATCTAATTTTGCTAATTTTAGTTTTAATTTTGATTTTATAATTCAGATTTTTAAGGCGAGGGGCTACGGCCTGGTTCGTGTCTGTTGCCTGTTTTCTTTTTAATTTGTGAGATCTGCTAAAGTGTTTTGATTAATTTGGTTTGAAGTGTTGAAAAGGCTAGGACTGTTCTATAACTACAAATTAAGATGTGAGTTTTCTATCGGTTTGATGTTGGTTGATTTAGTTTTATTTTATTGGTTAATTTGTTAAATGAATTGAATGAATTGTTGAATAAACCAATAATTGATATTGATTTCATCTTCACTAATTTGATACATTGGTTTGATACTTGTTAGTTTGTTGAATGAATCAAATATTTTATATTGTCATTTTTTTATTATAAATGAATCAAAAAATTGAATTCTATCAACGATAAATTAATCCAAAGTGTTTGTGTTAAAACTAAAATTGATCTAAATTAATCACAATTGATTTTTGTTACAAATTGAGTAGATTAATTAAACTTGTAAAATTATGCATGATAAAATAGTTTATTGTTTTTTAGATTTGTCAAATGTTTTTTAGATGTGTAAATTAATCAAATGTGTTTTCGTTAACTTGTATTTTGACATGATACCATGTTTACATTTAGATATTTTGGCATGTAAAATAATGATTTAGTTTACCAATATTTTGTAATCGACATCAAATTTTATAATTATATTTTGCATTTGATTTTATGCATATAAAAGTATTATTATTTTTTAAAACGGGGCAACAATAGACGATAAAAAAATTGTTCATCTAGGGCACTAAATACTATCAAGCCTGCCCTGCTCCTTAGCATTATCTCAAACAATATATAACCCAATTTTTTACTAAGATTTAGTGGTGGTCATGGTTTACTTTCTTATGAAACTTAAGTTTATTATTATTCCACTTTTCTATTTTCGTTAAGCATTCAGATTAAACTTATTCAAATCAAATAACAATATAAAATTTCATGGATTGCCTTTAAGATGAGGTTACTTTATTCAGCTTGTCGGCATGGCTAGCCTTGAGTCCCACGTTGCATTCATGCATTAAAACAACAAAACTAAGTTGTAGGTTATAGGAGGAACAATATATTCTGTAGGCTATAGTTGATTGTCTTATCATATATGAAAGTTGAACAGATAATAAACTTCTTTTTTTAAGTATGAATGATGGTGCCCGGTTAGATTGTATTAGAAAATATCTAATTCATATTCTAGATATCATGAGTATAAAGTGTAAATTTAATTACACTCAAGCACCTCCCATGATTACCCACACACATGAAACACTAAGATATTCACTCACAAACACATACTGGAACAAATTCATACACACACCGATAAACATACACAAGTACACAAATATAAACACACATACATACATAGCAACACCCTCCAGGCACTCACACGTGCATGAAGGGACACTAACGCACGCAGGCAGTGATACATGCACATTAAATAACAAATCATAATATGAAATTCACAACCAGCAAGACAAACTTAGTATTGAAAACATGAAGTAAAAAAATGAAAAGATTTACAAAAACTTTCAACTTATTGGACTTAGCCAATCGATAGTTCAACTTGCTCCTTTTACCTTCAAGGCTATTTTAAACATGGATTAGTATTTGACTTCCTAGTAAAAGAATTCATGCACTGTACTCCAAAATACGCAACAGCTCTGAACGGCTTAGATCTTTTTGAACTACCTATATGGTTGAAATCTCCTCCAATTCAAAGCTGTAGGCGTATCATCTTCCTCTCCTTCATCCTTCTTGAGCATGCACTGACATAACAAACTCAACACCGCAACCAACAAGATTCATGACATAGATGTATTCAAGTGTCTAGAAGCACATATTCAAATTTGGTAATTTATCATAATTTATTTAATTTTTATTTAATTTTTAAAAGAAAGGGAGTTGATGGTTTAGTTGCTTCCCTTTTTCTTCTTCTTTTTTTGGTTTTATTTATATTTGAAGGTGATAATACGAAGATGGAAACTCTTAAAATAGAAGGGTCAGGAGACAAGAATTTGAGAATATGGGCTAAGGAATATTGGGCTTTGCGTTTATTAAATAATTCATTTTCCTTTCTTTCTTTACTTAGTTTAATTCATGAAACAATAATATATATATAAACGCATATACATATTAAAATCACTATATATAAAATTTCTTATATACTTATTTTGTTCTTATAAAAGAATTTTATAAAATTTATTTATCATATTTTAGACTATTTAAATATCACACATTTATATTCCAGACCCATTAATAAATTGTTTATAAACCTTTTAATATTCAATTCCAAAATAATTAAAATTTTATCTTTAACCTTTTCATAATAAAGTTCAAATATTCCAAAATAGATCCAAATTATTCTTACTTTCTGTTACAAAATCCATTTTTAATTAATTAGGTACTTATTATTAACTAATCCTAAAACCGGGTTGTTACAATGTTCATCAATATAGAGCATTAAAACATGGATGGTATAAGGACGTTGAATACAAAGAACCTCCAACTCGGTTAAGGGGCCCATCTCTCTTAGAAAAGCTTGAGCATATCAAATATGTTCTTGTCAAACTACGACAAAGCAAGAAGAGGATGATTTCTAAAGCTTATTATAATGTGGATTATTTTGCTGATGAGGATGAAAGGCCGGCATGCTATAAGAAGTCAATTTTGTTTAACTTAAATTATTAGAGCAGTCATAAAGTTCGTCATACTATTGATTTGATGCACACTGAGAAAAATGTTGATGAACATCTCATTAACTTTATGTTTGATAAAGGAAAACAATCTTCTAAATATGCATGGGATAAGATTCACAAGTTACAATGTTGACATGGAGACACATGATATCCTTTTATTTGATGTCTTTCAAGTGTTATATTACATCCTATTATGTTAGCCTCTTTTTATGCAAATTTTCACTAAAATGACAAACAATTTTAGTGCCAATGCAAATTTAAATACAACGGAGACTATTAAACCTCACCCACCCAAAGATAAAAAGTACTTTATAACGGTTGATGTTGAGGGTGCAAAGGGAAAAGATGCATCTAAGTGGAGTTCACGTTGTGGTGATTTGATTCACTGTCATATACCGGTTGGCTATAAAGAATAGAGGATGATAGATGTCTTCTATAAGAACAAACTATGGGAAGGGCTTTGGTATTTCACACACTCTTATTTACGTATTTAATTGATTTTTTTTCAGTTTTAGAAAATGGTCATGCTACTTATTCACTAATTAAATACTTATATTTTCTTTATCATCTATGTCAACATCAAGTTTAAATTATGGTTTATATGACCATTTCATGATTTCTTTTATTTCTTTTCTTTTCTTGTAATATGAATAATTTGACATGGATGTTGATCCTACCATAGATCAACCAATATTCGAAAAACAATTCCCACAATATTATAGAACAATGAAGTCATCATTACGAAAAGTTTGTCTTAGAGTTGATGGAACTATGATTCATAAACGTATTGCTATTGATAGATGTCCAAAGGATATAGATAAAGTGTGGTGGGAAAAGTTTGTTGATATTGAGTATACCGATGAAAAGATGGAGCATTGTATAAAAATGCCAAAATCAAAAAAAATGTTCGATCACGCATATTCTAGGAAGAAAACCTTACCATAGTGTGCATGATGAAATAGTATAGAGAATATCTTTCACAAATTATCATTGATTATAAAATGTTGTTATATTAATTATGTGTTATTAACTTTGATCTTTCTTATAGGCAAGAGTAAACCCGAAATAATATATTTCACGAACGTTGGTTTGGAAGGTGGGGCATAAAATAAAATCTGGAGAAGTACTACCATGCATCATTTTTGTACCCAAACAAGAAAACGGCTAACAACACATGCATCATATATTTCTATTTCTTAATGCAAGAACACACACTTTTTGGTTTGTTTTTAAATAACAAGATAAGTATCTATTTATCTGGTGAAATAACGTAAATCATATACAACCAATACATGTTTGGACCACTTCATATTTTGTTTCTTGAATCATCCAGTCCTTGATTTGATTTTAGTTTTGTTTCTTTGCCACGTAACATAAAATTCATATATAAAAGAAATATTAGATAACAACAATGAGTTCATAAATAAGTACTGAAAACAAGTTTCATAATCCTAACACTAAACTAATGAGCTTCTAGTTTCCTTTCCTATTCAAGTTTTGTTTTTAAATCAGTAAACTAGAGATGTATTACTTTATATTGTAGACACAAGTACATGTATCCTGGAATGAAATAGGCAGAAGCACTATAGGCCTGGTGTAAACGAAAGAATAGGCAGAAGCACCTTGTGAAATGAATAGGCAGAAGTACAATAATAATGAGAGGCAGATTTCAATCTTTAGGTAGTATTAGGACCACCTTGTGAAAAGAAAGAATAGGCAGAAGCATTATTGTAACATTAATAATTGGTAGTGGAAATTTGTCACAACCCGCCTTTTCGATCCTTAGAAGTCGACACTAATACATCCACGGTATTCACATACAGAACATCCAAGTGCTGGAAAGTCAGATTTTTGGCATGAAAGAATGAAAAAGACAAAATAGAATCTCACAACATGACTAGTAAACTATAATATACCAAGAATTTTTATGAAAAGAAACTTATATATACATACATAAATCAGAGTACTAACCTATCATTAGCCTGGAAAGTTGTAACAACATGTCCTTACAAATACTGATAAATACAACAAGAACAAAATAGCGAAAGATAAAATACATGAATACGCCTTGGAGGATCCAGCTCATCTCCTAAAGCTCCAAGTGTCCAGCTAAATCTGAAAAATATGCTCAGGCTGACCCAAGCATTATAAGAAAAATAACGCCTGAATCAGTCTAGTAAATCCAACATGAGAAACACAATCAAGTGGATTACTTGGTGTTATGAAAATCTTTCAAAAATAAAGGTATCTCGTAAGACCACGCCCTACATAAACACGGATGGGATTTTACCATACGATAACCAAATCATTTTTATTATAAAATCCAATGATATTATAATAATTTCTAAGGGTGGAAAGTAAATATATGAAATAGCTAGAATGCTCGCATATCACATTCCAACATAGTTGGGCATAACTAAGTCCGTAAAGGCATGTATTGGAGATTGGATTTCTATCAATAACTGGGCTACTAGGGTACTACCAATCATAGTACACCTCTAGACAAAATGTACCAAGGTCAATACGAATGTCTTGCACCCATGCCACACAGAGCCGGCTGCCCCTTTAACATGACATACCGGATTACATCATCCCTCAGGCACCAAGACTGCTAAATATTTGCACCAGACCCCACTCTTCCCATGCGCACGCATACCAAAATCCATAAATATTGAATCTAGATTGAGGAATGATGCTCCTAATGGTATCTCACCATATAGCCTTGCTGTATATCCCCTGTTTTTGTCATTATCGGGTTGTAAGGCTTGTGAGCTCACATGTACTTTTTTCCTCTCTTAGCAATTCCCACTAGGAATGCTAACACTGCCTTCCAAACATAATGCAATGCCAGCATTGTCCATAAAAGCTGTTAAGGATAAGAACAAATCGAAGGCGCTACTTCTACTACATTCATCTTAGAATCACCCTCAAGATTAGTAACAAGTAGCCATTGCACTTCAAAGGACTCTACCTTCGATCATCTCGTTCGATCATCTCGAACTAGTCTTAAACATCTTCCAAAGCGTCAAACGCGCATATGGTTTTGGAGTGGTCACAGTTTCATATTGTTAACCCTCCATTTTGCTACGACTTAAGAACTGCACGACTCAAGAACTGCACGACTCAGGAAGGCATGCGACTCAGGGAGGTTACGCGACTTAACGAGTCAAGGATTGGTTGACCTAACAACTCAGAGTACAACACGACCTACGACTTAAGGTCAGGACCACCTAACGAGTTAAGGTCTAGACGACCTAAGAATTAATACAGTCTAAGAAGTCTTCGACCCAAAGAACTGAACGACCTAACAACCTAACGAGTTAACTACAGGAACAACCTTACGACTTAAGGCCTGGACAATTTATGACTTAAGGATGGTACGACCTAAAGGATGGAGCAACCTAAGAGAAATTGACGACTTAACGACTTAAGGTCTGGACGACTTAAGAAAGTCTATGACTTAACGGTTTAAGGAGTTAACGACTCAATGGTTTCGGCGACTTAAAGAGATTGGCTGACTCAACCAGCTGGCAACTTAACATATGCAACGACTTAAGGAAGTGGATGGCCTACGACCTAAGGTTATCTACGACCTAAAGCTACTTACGACTTATCTCCTAGCTCATTTACCAGTTAAGCCACGACTCACGACTTAGCTTAAGTCGTCCACGACCTAAAAGCCAGAGTTGAAGTTCGCTGCCGCAATACTTATGTCGGAGGAAGATGACTCGTAGACGACTTAGGACTTGTAACATATATCCGGATGGGCAAGTAAGCTCCTACCAAGCCACAAGCTAGATTGGATAGGTCGGCTACGACCTAGCTTAAGTCGTCCACGGCTTACGACCTAGGGGTTCAAATTCGCTATAAATACCACCCTACCCCGAACATGAAAAGGAATTTTGGCCAACCATTTTCTGAAGCGTCATTACTCTGCCGAATTCTCAACTCATCCAAGACTCGAAGAACTCCAAACATCGAAGATACTACAACAAGCTTTGAACGAGATTCTACACATCCGACATGGATTCGACAAGTCTTATCGTCAAAGTTTGAGTTACTAATCTGAAGTGTTTGAGTGATCGAAGTGAATTGTATTCGAAGTGCATTGTATTCAAATTGTAATCAGATCAGCAATAAAAGAATATAAAGTGGATGTAGGCTCAATTATGGGCCGAACCACTATAAATCTGTTGTCCTTTTACCGTTTTCTGCTATTTTCAGCTTATATTCTGTTCCCGTACCAACGGGTGGTGCTTTCACATTGTTAATACACACATCAGGTGTTAGCGTTCGATTTTTAGCGTTAACATTTTGGTGCTTTCACTGAGAACCCAACTCAGGAAGGTTGTCATCATTGCTTCAAAAAAGTTCGTTGAAAAAGTCTCTTTCAAAACCAGAAGTTTGTTGGATATAATGGCTCCTGGAAGAAAACGCAAGACTGTCAGATCTGAAGATGCTCACGATAACACTGCTACTTCTCTTTCTCCAAGTCAAGCAGTTCCCAGCATTGGAGTGACGCGAGAAGAGTTAGATGCTGTAGTGACCGGGTTGTATCAGCAAATTGAAACTCAGAATACTCTAATGATGGAGAAGTTAAGTGCTTTGCTCGGGGCTAGTCAAAGACCGGTAAATAATGAAGAAAACATCGCTGATGCACTTCACAACTCCGAAGGAAGAAATATTCCTCAAGGGGGATCAGGTGCTGCTGAAGGGGCACCCCTCCAAGCTAAAGGATCCAGGCCATCGCCAGTTTTCCGCGAACACTTGCCCGGACGAACTTCCGAGAAAATGGCCGAAGTTTACTCCGCAAAGTCATTAAACAATGAGGAATATCTCTCTGGCATGATTCGGCAAATAATGAAAGAAAGCATGCAAAGAAATGAAGATGAGAGCGAATGGGGATTCGCGCCGAGTAAAACTCCATTTACTGAGAGGATTCTAAAAGCTGAGTTTCCCAGAAAATTTGTTCCCCCCACCATTCCTGCTTATCGGGGGACAAGTGATCCAAATCAATTCTTGTATAAATATGACCGGCACATGACCGGCGCAAGGGCAACTGATGAGATTAAGTGCCGGTATTTCCTGGTATATTTGGAAGGGGTGGCACTTCTTTGGTTTACCAAGCTTCCCGTTCGATCCGTAGACCAGTTTTCCGATCTAACCCGAAAGTTTAAAGAGCAATTCAGGCTGTATGCTTCAAAGGCGAAAGACATAATGTCATTGTCTAGTCTTGAGCAGAATCCGGGAGAGCCTATTAAGTCATTCCTGAATCGCTTCAACATAGCTCTGGCTGAAGTCGACAACGCGGAACCGCGAATGATTTTGACTTATCTGATGCGGGCTATCGATAAGTCAAGCGAATTTGGAAAATGGCTGAAGATGAAGGAGCCAAATTCACTCGACAAATTCTATAAGAAAGCTGATGAGTTCATACGCTTGGAAAATCTTCCAGCACTAACGAAAGTGGTGGCAACAAGAGTAGAAAATAACATTGCTGCTTCAGTTAAGAAAGATTCTGGAGGTCAGAAAAGGGAGAATCATGATGGGAAGAAACAAAAGGATATAAAGAAACCTCGCTTCTTTAAACCCTCAGATTTCACTCCTTTAACTGACACTCCGGAGAATATCTTCTTTGCCACCAAAGATGCTGTGGAGTATCCTAAACCAGTTGAGATAAAACCTGGAAAGGGTGCTATGCGAAATGGAAAATTCTGCCGCTTTCAGAACCAACCCGGTCATGATACCAATGAATGTCATCACTTGAAGAGCTTAATTGAAGAGTTGTTGAGGGAAAATAAGCTGCAACAGTATGTCAAGAAGAACAGGAATGACCCAACTTCATCCACTCAGGGGCAGCAGCCCCCTACTCAACCATCTGGCTCGGGTAAAGGCACTACTGCACATAAATCCGAAAGGCCCATTATCAATGTGATTACAGGGGGCCCACACCCAGCGGGCAGAAGCTGGGGTGAAATGGAACGATATGCTCGTGCTTTGAAATACACTCCAGCAGAAGAAAATGTTTTTGTTCTAGAAGATGCTGCACCCTTGAAACAGCAGAAAACTTCTGATGATGGTATTATGTTCAAAGCCAGGGATTCTCTGGCTATTGAAGCTCCAACCATAGATCCCTTGGTCATTTCTACAGGAATTGGGCCAGCTATTGTAAGACGAGTTCTTGTTGATTGAGGTGCTTCCTGCAATATACTCTTCAAGAAGACATTTGATCAAATGAAGATTCCAATGGCTGACGTTCAGGCTTCATCATAGAAGATTGTTGGGTTCACTGGGGAACCGCAGCAACCAATCGGAACTTTCGACTTGTTTGTGGAACTTGGAGAGGGGCAGAAAAGGGTAATTCGGAAACAAACTTTTGTAATTGTCGATGGGTTTTCTGCCTACAATGCCTTCCTAGGCCGGCCAACTCTAGCTGCATTCAAAGCCATTCTGGCCCCGTGGTGCCTAACTATGAAATTTCCTACAGATAATGGTGTTGGTGTCATCAAAGGAGATCAAAATGCTGGACGTGAATGTTATCTTGTAGAGCTTCGAGAGGCCAGGAAGAGAGAGATGGGTAAAGATGCGGCAGCCCCCCTCCACATCAAAAACCCAACCTTGTAGCAAATACAGGGTGGTCCCTGCACTAGCAAGCATAGTGGTGCAAGGAGAGAAATGGACCCCAGAAAAGCCAGTGTAGAGGAGAATAGAGTGGTGCCGATGGAGGTAACGGTACCAGTACCTTTTGATCTTAAAGACCCAAACAAAGTGCTAAATGTGGGTTCGCAACTCAGTATGGCAGTCCAAAATATGCTGATATCATTTTTGAAATCAAATCTGGACGTATTCGCTTGGAGTCATGCCGATATGTGTGGAATATCTCCAGAGATTGCTGTACATACTCTGAATATTGATCCAAAATTCACACCTGTGAAACAGAAGAGAAGAACCCAAGGTCCAGAAAGGTCAGCAGCGCTAAAGGAAGAGGTAGACCGACTCATGGAAAATCATTTCATCAGAGAGTCCATATATCCAAATTGGGTTTCAAATCCTGTGCTGGTTAAGAAGGCCAATGGAAAATGGAGAGTGTGCATTGATTTCTCATATTTAAACAAAGCCTGTCCCAAAGACTGCTTCCCGTTGCCAAGGATCGATCAGCTGGTAGATGGAACAGTCGGGCACGAATTGTTATCTTTTATGGATGCTTACTCCGGGTATAACCAGATTATGATGCATGAGTCAGACCAGGAGGATATGAGCTTCGTCACAGATGTTGGTTTATACTGCTACAAAGTCATGCCTTTCGGATTGAAAAATGCATGGGCAACATATCAAAGGCTTGTTAATGCAATGTTCAAATCACAGCTTGGAAAAACTATGGAAGTCTATGTCGATGATATGTTAGTGAAATCAAAGAAAGCAGTTGACCATATGGACCACTTAGCAGAAATGTTTGAAATCCTCCGAAGATATGGAATGAAGCTCAACCCCTTGAAATGTTCATTCGGAGTAGAGTCCGGGAAATTCTTGGGATTTATCGTAAGCGCTAGGGGCATTGAAGCCAATCCTGCTCAAATTACTGCTCTAAGAGAAGTCAAAGCCCCTAGAACAAAGAAGGAACTGTAGAGCCTAAATGGAAAAGTTGTTGCCTTAAGTCGATTCATTTCCAAAGCTACTGATAAATGCATCCCCTTCTTTGACGCTTTAAAGAAAGGAAAGAAGAACTTCGAATGGACACCTGAGTGCCAGAAAGCTTTCGATGAATTAATCTGTCACATGGAAGTGCCTCCAATACTTTCTAAGCCCAACAACGGCAAAGACCTTTTCATATACTTGGCAGTTTCATCTCATGCCCTGAGTGCAGCACTGGTAAGAGAGGATGCAAAAGTTCAGCGTCTGGTCTACTATATCAGCAAAAGACTCACTGGGGCAGAAATGAATTACTCAAAGCTAGAAAAGCTCGCCTATTGTTTACTGATTGCTTCTAGAAAGTTGAGGCCGTATTTTCAAGCTCACCCTATCAAAGTTCTCACCGACCAACCCCTAAAGCAAGTCCTATTTCGCCATGAAACTTCGGGCCATCTTCTGAAATGGAATATTGAGCTTAGCCAATATGATATCACTTATCATCCCCGAAGAGCGATCAATGGACAAGCCTTAGCGGATTTTATCGCAGAGTATACAGATAAAGGTGATAAAGAGGAAGAGACTACAGTAGACATCCCGACCAAATGGAAGTTATATGTTGATGGCTCAAGAAATGATTACTGTTCCGGAGCTGAGGTTGTGCTTGATACCCCCGAAGGGCGATCATTATGTTACGCATTAAGATTGGAATTCCCTTCTACAAACAATGAAGCAGAATATGAAGCTCTAATTGCTGGATTAAAGATTGCAAAGGAATTGAACATCAAAGCATTGCAAATCTTCAGTGATTCTCAGCTTATTGTGTGTCAGGTAAAGAAGGAATTTCAAGCTAAAGGAGGAAATCTGCCCGCTTATTTGTCGAAGGCTTCTGAACTTCTCAATGACTTCGATCAATATTCGATAAGCCACATACCTCGAGAGGAAAATATGAAAGCGGATTCTCTAGCAAAGTATTCAAGCTCCGGAGAAGCTCAGTTATTGGGATTGGTTCCTGTGGAGGTTTTGTCAGCTCCAAGCATTGATGATATGGATATCGACTAGATCATGGCTGTATCTCAAGAACAAGAGTCATGGATGACCCCAATCAAAGAATATCTGCTCAACGGCTCCCTACCAGAAAATTCTAAAGAACGCCAAAAGCTGTTAAGAAAAGCATCAAGATATGTAATTCAAGACGGCCGGTTATACAGGCGGGGATTCTCAATGCCATTACTCCGATGTGTAACCAAGGAAGAAGCTAGGACAATCTTAGCAGAGGTACACGGAGGAGAATGTGGGGATCATTCAGGCGGTCAAACACTTGCCAAGAAAGTTCTTCGGTATGGGTATTTCTGGCCCGATATTAATCGAGATGCTGCTATCTACTCCAAAAAATGTGACAAATGCCAGAGATTTGCAAAAATCCCAAGAGCTCCTTCAACTGAACTAACACAGATGGTCAGCCCATGGCCGTTCGCCATTTGGGGGATAGATCTAATCGGACCATTACCAATTGCCAAGTCGGGAATCAAATATGCTATTGTTGCTGTTGATTATTTCACTAAATGGGCTGAAGCCGAACCTTTGGCCACTATTACTTCTAAAAAGATGATAAATTTTGTAACGAAAAATATCATTTGTAGATATGGTGTGCCACAAAAGATAATCACAGACAACGGTACTCAATTTGAAAGTGAAGAGTTCCAGGACTTCTGCAAGCAATTCAAAATCCGAAAAAGTTTCTCAGCAGTGGCCCATCCGCAGGCAAACGGGCAAGTGGAAGCAGTAAACAAAATTATCAAGTCAACCATCAAAAAGCAACTTGAAAAAGCAAAAGGTGGATGGGTTGATAAGCTACCACTAGCACTATGGGCATACAGAACAACCCATAAAACTGCGACTGGGCACACTCCATTCTCATTGGCATACGGATCGGAAGCAATGATTCCAATTGAGCTAGAAGTCCCTTCGCACAGGAGGGTTAATTTCAATCAGGCCGAAAATGAAAAATTGCAACTCGAAGCACTTGACTTTCTTGATGAGAGAAGGGAAGAAGCTAGACTCAGAGTTGCAGCATATCAGCAAAGAATTGCAAGGCACTTCAATTCTAAAGTCCGTCAACGAAGCTTTGAAGTCGGCGACTTAGTGTTGAAAAGGATCATGACAGCAGTCGGAGTATTTGGGCCAAATTGGGAAGGGCCATATGTTATAGGCAATAAACTTCTTGATGGCACATTCAAACTCACAACTGTCGAAGGAGATCCAGTCCCAAGAGCCTGGAACAACAATCATTTGCACCCATATTTTACTTGAAAAAGCTTTGCTTGAAATTGTAAAATGATTATGGAAGTATCGATTGTATTGTAAACCATTGTAAAATCAGTGATGATGAATAAAAGAGCTATAAAGTGGATGTAGGCCCAGTTCTTGGCCGAACCACTATAAATTTTGTGTTCTTTATTATTATAATATGCCTGTTTTATTTTGATATATGTAAATACTCTAAATGTATTGCTAAAATATCGATTTAACATTGCAGGTCATTGAGACAAAGCTTACCCATCACAATGCCAAGTGAACCCCACAAATCACTCAATAGACAAATTTCAAGCCACAAAAAGTTCCAAATTCAAATCCAACATAAGATGAACTTTACACCAAAATTTAATGATTCCACCAAAGGGACACTTTTCCAAAGAAAAAGAACTAGACGCTTGTTAACTAATCACGATCGTTTGTATAAACAAACATCTGATTGAATAACTTGCGCCTGTCCCATGGAATCAATCAACAGTAAAAGTACACTCTATTGGATAGAACAAGCTGCTTGCAAAGGAAAGGAACATAGGCTCGGAGACAACAATAAAGGACATGGGCGAGCTGATCAATAAAAGCCCTCTTCGGAGGTACAAGACCTCTTCGGAGGCGCAACTCTTCGGAGGATAAAGACCTCTACCGGGGCACAAGCCCTCTTCGGAGGCACGCCAATAAATGGAAATGCTCTTCTCAACAAAAAGGTTGATGGAACCACTGAGGCAAGGCCTTTGTTAACTAATTGCGATCGTTTGTGCGAATGAACATCCAATTAAATAACTTGCGTCCGCCCTGTGAATCCATTTAACTGTGAGAAAGTAACTTCCAGGCAATCAAATAAAGGCCTCTTCGGAGGCACAAGACCTCTTCGGAGGCACAAGACCTCTTCGGAGGCATAAGACCTCTCCCGAGGCACCGCAAGCCCTCTTACGAGGCACAAGCCTTCCCCAAAGGCACATACTGCCCTCTTCGGAGGCAGAAGACCTTCCCCAAGGCACACAAGACCTCTTCGGAGGCACAAGACCTCTCCGGAGGCACAAGACCTCTTCGGAGGCATAAGACCTCTTCGGAGGCGCAAGACTTCTCCGGAAGCACAAACAAAAGACTTCTCCGGAAGCACAAGACCTCTCCGGGGGCACAACGCTACTTCACAAAGCATAATGCTACTCTTCGGAGTCCTAATGCTACTCCTCAGAAATAACGAAAAGCCCTCCTCAGAGGCACACTTCAACTCTCAAGGAAGATTTACTTGTTCATCTTGAAAAATTCTTCCCCAGAAATTGAAGTGCTAAGTAAAATCCTCTTTAGAGGCCCGCTCTACCGCGTAGGAGAATTCACTTCTCAAAAATATGAAGTGACCATCTCCGAAGGTTGAAGCACAAAAACTTCTCCAAAAATGAGACACGCTCTATTTAAGTAGAATAATTGTTTCCTCAAAGACGGAATAATTATTCTCCAAAAATAAGAGTACAAGTCTCGCCAAAGCAAAAAGATATTGCAATGCACTTGTGGTATAGGGGCAATATAATACAATAAAACTACAACAATGAAAGCAGTATTCAAGCAACATACCGCAAGCACATCACAATATCACACGGAAAAGATGTGGAATAAATGCATTCTCAAACAAAGACAAAAAATTTGTACAAGTAGAAAGAATCGCTTATTCTACACTAAAATGAGAAATAGATGCATTCTTACATATACAAGAATTCGTACAAGTAAAAGAATTATTTTATTCAATATTGTGAAAATTCTTTACATGTGCAGATCTCAAAAAAGCAGGGACCGGTACCCGCACAATCTCCGGTCGATACAAGCAAAAAGCAAAATAAGAAAAGTAGAATCCAAGCTATCACTCCTTCTTCCTGCCACCCTTAGTATCCTTGCCTGGTTTGATGATTAGCTTCGGAATCCGGCGGAGATGGGTCGGAGAAGAAGGAGGAGAGGGTGCAGTTGGATCTTCTTCTGCCTCATCTTCTCCAGCGGGAATGTTTTTCTTCGACTTCTTCATGACGAGCTTCCCTTTCCTCTTCGAGGAAGACTCACTTCCCGGAGTAGTAAGTAGCGCAGAAAGCTTAGTGTTATCATCAAGAGACTGCTCCGGAGTCTTCTCGCTGTCCTCAAGGTCCTCCGCCTTCTGTTCTTGTGAAGTGGGTGGATCCCCCAAACCTCGAAGGGCTTCTATCTGCTCTTCCTGCGAACCTGGTTGAGAAGCAGGAGTTACTTGAAGAGTTGGAGGAGGAACAGCTGGAAGAGGAGAAGAGTGTATAGCGCTCGGTGCCTCCGCTGCAGAAGAAAAGAAGTTAAAATCGGTATTCTCCGAGAAAAGAGAAGTTATTGGTTCATCAAAGCTTAAGTAACATGTAAGAAGCTCATCAAACTCGGTTAAATTGAATAAGTGATTCACTGGATCCGGGTTGACGCCAAAGTTACCTGGAGAAGTCGGTTTTGTAAGATCAATCTCGAATTTCTCAGCCTCAATATCTTCCAGAGCCTCTTCCTTGGTAGGAGTAGTCACAATTTCAGTGTCAACTTTAGCAGGAAGCGAAGAATGGGCACTGGAATCTATAATGTTGACATCAGCCGAAGTTGAAGTATGAACGGGGGCAGTTGAAGGAGCTTCCTCTTTCGGGTGTTCATCTCCCGTCGACTCAACTCGCGCTTTGGCAAGTTGCTCCTTTCCTCTAGCAAGAGCGACACGAGTTTCATCGTCAAGATAACGTGCCTCAAGCTCTGCCTCATCATAGCCGGCACCACCAAGCATATCAACTGCGGCTTCCCACACTTCAGCCAGAGTAATCTCATATTCAGGGCCTAGAATAGAGAGGCTCCCATGACCCAGAACGCTGTGCAGATAAAAGTCAAAAAGAGTAGAGCTGATGTTGGCTTTGGTAGCCACATGAGACTCTTCGGCTGCAACTTTCCCAGCGATAGCTTCATCGCGCTCTTTTTCAGTTCTCAGTAACTGAGCTTGCAATCTGACGATTTCCAAATCTCGAGAGCTAATTTTCTCCCGAAGTTGAACAGCATCATCACGATATTTCCCAATAATATGCTGCTCTGCTTCAAGTTTGGCTTCAGCATCTCACTGAGCAGCGTGAGCATCTCGGACTTGCTTCTGGAGCATCTCCTCCTTTTGCGAGTAAGAAGTGGAGGAAGTGGCAATCTCGTTCTTTAGTTTTTCAACTTCAGCTCAAGCCTCTCATAACCATCGGAGATGCTCTTCATTTCAACGTTGTGCTGCTTACAAATTTTGTCCCATTCTGATTTATCATTCTCCATGGTCAGCATGGCTTCAAGATTCGCACGATTGACTCTTTGCAGCTCGTCGACAAGTTTTTGCCATCCAGATATCCTTTCAATATCAAGTTTGACGGCATCAAGGTTATGCAGCATAGCCGGTTTATCAATCGGAACCAAGTCAAGGTCAAAGCGCACCCCTTTTAAGCACCAATTCGGAAATCGGCTTTGAAGAATAGGAGGGGCATCTTTGACCTGATACTGAGATCTGCTGATGATCACCTGGATGTCAGATTTCTTTAAAGCAGGAGAGCCGGATGGAATATTGGGAGAGATGGGAGCATTAGTCTTTTCCGAAATTGCAGACGCGTCCTTTTTGCTAAGTTTGGTCCGCTTGCTAGAATCATCAACAATGTGACTCTTCCCCTTGTCGTCGTGAGATTTCCTTTTATGAGAATCGTCACTTCTGCGGGAAGAGTCGTATCGCTCGTCCCTACTCCCATAGTGCTGTTCATCTTCTCTTCTGCGGCGCTCTTCATAATCCCGTCTCTCGCGAGCTTTTCTAGAGGCCCTTTCTTCATCGGTCTCCTAACGGGAAGGAAGATAGCGCCTAAAATCATAAGTATCGCGGCCTCCATGACGCTGGAATTTGTCGTAGTACGATCCGCTCCGCCCCATCGGAGAATCTAAAAATGGAAAAGAAATGAAGTTTAGAAATCTCCAGAAAAAAGAGAATAAGTGTGTATAAGTGCTGAAAAATCCTAAGTGTGTGCGGTGTGCAAACTACGCGCGTCAAACTACAAACCACGCTTTAATGTGGGAACGGCAACGACTGGTGTAGAAGGTGTCGAAACTTGTAAAGAAGAAGTTGCCTCGACAACAGGAGAAATAGCTTTTGGAGTGTCATCCTTAAATAATTCCTGCGAGGTTATCATCAAATCACTCAACCCTTCAAAGATATCATCGCCAATATGTCCAGCGGGACCTTTCCCTTCAATTCCCACATTGACCGCCTTTTCCAGAATGTTGAGAAGCCTCTTCTTCTTCGATGATCGGGGAAAGTGTCAGTTTGCTTGACGACCCCGCAACATCAGTAGATGCGGAGCATTTTATCAAAGAAGCTTCTACAGTGGGTTCCTTCGGAGCAATCTCCTTTGCTGAGACTGGGGCATCCGATATCTCTGCTTGAGAATCAGAAACTTCATGAGGCAAAGTAGAGTGAGAAGGGTGAAGAAGTCCAAACTGGTGAAGAAATTCGTCTTTCAATAAAAATTTCGCGTCCCGCTCTTCAGCTGGTACGGCCATGAGCCTCTCCAGAGTTGGCTTGTGGCTGAGATCTCTAGAAGGAGGGAGGAGCGCTAAAATGAAAAAGCGAAATTAACATTTGGCAATTTGGACTTCACAAAACTCAGAGAATAGAAGAAGTAAAGATAGATAATCTTACTTCCTTCCCTCCACACAGCATAAAACCCAGGGGGACAGCGAACATAAAAGTACCGAGTTAAGAACCCATGGGCACTGTCAGGGAGGCCTACAATTAATTTACGATTTCTGGCGCTTCTCACAACAGTAATCGAAGGATGATCCTTAGTTCTGGTAAAAGAACATAAGTAGCAGATCTCGTCAAAACTAGGAAGACAGTCAAGTGTTCTACTGAATAATACACACAACCCCATTAGAATGGCATAGCTATTGGGATGTAGCTGAAATGGGGAGATGGCCAGTTGGCGAAGAAGATGCTGGAGAAAGTTGTTGAAAGGTGGAATGGCCCCGCTCAGGCACATTTGTCGATTAACTGCTACAAAGCCAGGAGGCGCTACATCAGCAGTATTACTTTTCTCAGGAAGAATTGCATCTACTTCAGCAATGCCAAACTGAATGCACAATTGCCGAAAAACTTTGTATGACAAAGTAGTAGAGGCTCTTTCGGGAGGATTGACTAATGGAGCTGGAATAAGAGTGGCCTCTCCAGTCTTAACTGTTACATCTTCTTGCTGAGAAGTCATTCTACACAAGCAACTGGATGTTCAAATATGAAGGTGCACGTTTCCTAAAAAGTGTGAAGTGTTGTGCAGAACTAATAAAGATAACAAGTAAATATAACTGGAATTAAACTAGTCGACAATTGATCGATTACCAAATTTCAGGACTTGTTAATTTAAAAATTCAGGTACAGTATTAGCACAAACCGGTCAGTTTCAATTGACTATTTCATTGTTGCTTTAATACTTTGCTTGAATTTGTTGATTTAAAGCACTTCGTTCACACAATCTATTTAAGTTAATTATCCATTATTAACTAATCTGTCATTTGATGTGGGCAGTCAGTGGCAGTATATTCGTCCCAATTTTCTGTGAATGTTGTATTAAACAGGTTGTTAGCTTGCGAGTCAAGGTGATCTGTAAAAAGAAAATGCAACAAAGTTTAACAAATTAAAGTCCGGACAATTCAGTATTCAGGCAGTTTGTTTCAGTAATTCAAGTTAAGCACTTAAATCAAGATTATGCTTAGGAGTGCGAGTTTGAATTGAGCATACAAATGCTGACTTGGCTGCGACCTAAGGCTTATGCTGTCACTGTTTAGGCCGATTAAGTGCTAGATCATCTGCGACTTAAGTGAATGTATAGAGAGTCAAGTCAAGTCGTCAACTTGTCAAGACGTTTGTCCTATGAGTCGTTAATCATTAAGTCGCAAGGCATAGTAAGAAGAGAAAAGGCTTCAATCCAACGTGCTGAAAATTTCCTAAGTCCTAACTCGTCTACGACACAAGGCTTATGTCGTAAGTGGATAAATCGGCCAAGACTTAAGTCGAGAGGGTTCATAGGTTGCACAAGATTGTTAAGTCGTGACCAAGCTAAAATCTCACTCCGTGTGACCAAGTGACCTTCCTCCTTAACTCCTAACCCTTTATCCTCCTAACCTGTTAACCCGTTAACCCCTCCATTAACAAAAGCTTTCATTTTTCACACTATTAAATCATCCAAAAAACCAATCTGGGATCACCGTAAATTCAAAGCCCTGTCATTCTAATCGGTTAAGTCCAAAGCACTGTAATCCATCGCTTCCATCGCCCCAACCATTTGAAGCTAAATCGAATTGAATCGAGTTCATAGACTATCGATATAGTGAGGTTTGCAACGAAGCATTGCATAAGGGGGTGGATTAAGAACGAGGAGCGGAATTCACGAATTAATGATGGTCGGCGATCAAAAGAGAAGCAAAATCGCTTACGCAGTATGATGCTAGAGATGATCGGATAAGAATCAAGTTGGAATCGCCTTTGAAAGCTCGGAGAAGTGTTAATGGCAGATACGGCGTAAGGATTAAGTAATGAGAAGAAGGAAGTAGGAGGAGCGACTCAAGCTTTTATATCTCGGAACAGTGGAACTCGAAGCGGCATATGCGAGTTAAGATAAGTCGAAGCACACGACCTACGACTTAGGCGTGTACTTCGAGGGGCAAATGTTAACCCTCAATTTTGCTACGACTTAAGAACTGCACGACTCAAGAACTGCACGACTCAGGAAGGCATGCGACTCAGGGAGGTTACACGACTTAACGAGTCAAGGATTGGTCGACTTAACAACTCAGAGTACAACACGACCTACGACTTAAGGTCAGGACCACCTAACGAGTTAAGGTCTATACAACCTAAGAATTAATACAATCTAAGAAGTCTTCGACCCAAAGAACTGAACGACCTAACAACCTAACGAGTTAACTACAGGAACAACCTTACGACTTAAGGCCTGGACAATCTATGACTTAAGGATGGTACGACCTAAAGGATGGAGCAACCTAAGAGAAATTGACGACTTAACGACTTAAGGTCTGGACGACTTAACGGTTTAAGGAGTTAACGACTCAATGGTTTCGGCGATTTAAAGAGATTGGCTGACTCAACCAGCTGGCAACTTAACATATGCAACGACTTAAGGAAGTGGATGGCCTACGACCTAAGGTTATCTACGACCTAAAGCTACTTACGATTTATCTCCTAGCTCGTTTACCAGTTAAGCCATGACTCACGACTTAGCTTAAGTCGTCCACGACCTAAAAGCCAGAGTTGAAGTTCGCTGCCGCAATACTTATGTTGGAGGAAGATGACTCGCAGACGACTTAGGACTTGTAACATATATCCGGATGGGCAAGTAAGCTCCTACCAAGCCACAAGCTAGATTGGATAGGTCGGCCACGACCTAGCTTAAGTCGTCCACGGCTTACGACCTAGGGGTCAAATTCGCTATAAATACCACCCTACCCCGAACATGAAAAGGACTTTTGGCCAACCATTTTCTGAAGCGTCATTACTCTGCCGAATTCTCAACTCATCCAAGACTCGAAGAACTCCAAACATCAAAGATACTACAACAAGCTTTGAACGAGATTCTACACATCCGACATGGATTCGACAAGTCTCATCGTCAAAGTTTGAGTTACTAATCTGAAGTGTTTGAGTGATCGAAGTGAATTGTATTCGAAGTGCATTGTATTCAAATTGTAATCAGATCAGCAATAAAAGAATATAAAGTGGACGTAGGCTCAATTACGGGTCGAACCACTATAAATCTGTTGTCCTTTTACCGTTTTCTGCTATTTTCAGCTTATATTCTGTTCCCGTACCAACGGGTGGTGCTTTCACATTGTTAATACACACATCGGGTGTTAGCGTTCGATTTTTTAGCGTTAACACATATCATCTCATATAAGTACACCCCCCACTTACCGATCACTCCAAAACCAAATCGATGGTTTCTGGTAGACTCAACCCTGGTTCTTTTGTAAATAATCAGACAATACATAAGAGCAGAGATCACCTCCTAACCGTTTAAGCAGACTAATTTCCTTATCATTTGTCCTAGGAGAACAAAACGAGATTTATACGCATCATAGCATCATCGAAGATGATTATGCCATATAACTCTCGTGTTTCTCCTAGATATTCCCAAAGTTATATTTTGGCCAAGATTTGATAGTCGGTTATTTGATTATTAAACAAACAATCAAAACATCGATTTAATTCCATATGGAATCCACTAAGACTTTATTAATTAGTCTTTCATAATTCAAATCTTTTTCAATTATTTGATTCAAAATATCTTCACAAAAGAGTGTATTCACAACCCAATATACTTTTAATCCTTAGAAAATATATCTATATACTTATCTCAATGGTATAAGTATATTAACAAAAGCTTAAGGAAGATTTCCTCTTTTCCGAATTCTTATTTAAATAGGCCAAACAAATATCATTTAAAACAATACTTACCATAAACCAAACCACTATCCTTTGGTGTTAAGTATGGAAAAAATGTTTCCATACCACCACAATTAAGAAGGATTATTTATCAAAATTAAATCTTATTCCTTTTATAAAATTCCCTTTTTATATGCCCATTTCATATTTACAAAATCGTTCTATAAATGTCCAAATTAATATATTAAACTTCTTCTATACATATCTAAAATAATTTATAAAATTCCCTTTATAAATCTCCCTTTATAAACTCCTTTATCAAAAGATTTAATAAAATTCCTTTAACCCATTTTGATAAATCTTATATAATTAACAATACTCTTCATTAATATCAAAATATCACTTATAAATCCATTTTTTATTTGTAAATTAACATTTGTCAATCTCCTTTTTTATATAAGTACCATTTATAAGTCTCTCTTGCAAAATAACTCTTATAAAACTCCTTTACAAATTAACATTTATAAATCTTCTTTACAAAATATCATTTGTAAATAAATCCTTTTTATTAAATAAAATCCCTTTTATAAAACTATTTATCATTTATCAACTTCCTTTATTAAATTAATTAATTATCTTTAAACATCATAAATAAAATAATAAAGTAACTTTAAGGCAAAATAAGTAATTAACTTTAAAAAATTATTAATAAAATAAGTAATTAACTTAACTCATCATTTATTGATTAATTAATTAACTCAAACCATAATTAAATCAATTGATTAACTTAAACCAACATTAATAATAAAATTAAATACCTTTAAATAATATAAATAAATAACTTTAAACAACATCAATAACATTAATTAACTTAATTTAAAATATCATTAACAGAACAATTAATTAACAACATCATTTATAAAATAAATAAATTTTATTTTGATTTTTGAAACGGTGAAAACTCTCATTTTTGGTTACAGATTGCATTTAAATAGAGGAGGGAAGTATGTACTTGAACACATAGGAATGGGCACGGGTATGGGATAGAATGATGGAGTATGGTGAATAAGATATGATATCCATTATTTTATTTGATAATTTTCGATAATACATACTCAAAAATTCCAGACTCCAATTGGGGGTGTCGATTGGCGTTCTATATTAAATACCCCTATTCCGGACTCATTGGAACTAGTCTCGAGACCTAATTCCAAAGTATACTGAAGTTAGCTTTTTAAATCAAATTATATTTAAAATTAATCGTTATGCGTCGACCACACAGTACGTTTGATCGTTACGAAACTCGACGGTGTACAATATTCTAGATTTAATGGCACAAGTTTCATCAAAATCCGAGACAGTGCCCTGGAATGCTAATTTCACATTTTTGAATATCATTTTATAGTTTCGATCAAATTATCGATATTTATCCAATCTATTTATTATTGCAAATAAATTTACAAATCGAATTTCTCAAATACTATTTATTAATTAAAAGGAGTTAAATAAAATTATTAAATCCATTCGATTAATATTTAATTCAAAATTCAAATATTAAATAATCAACATATTTGAATTCAACTTATTAGATTCCAAAAATCCTATAATTGAAATATTTAAAATTAATTAAACATTTAGAATTAAATGACCAAAATTTTGGGGTGTTACGTATACACCACTTAAGCTTTTAAAACTTGTATAATATCCAACTACGTCCTTAGGGTATATACCACTATCGGACCCAAACATTTTTATTTTAAATTCAATTCCCTTAAGTAAACTCAAGAACTTAATACCCTGTTTTTATTCCAAAACCCTTTCTGAAATGATACTATATATTCTAACCGTAGAAAATATACATATAGCCCGAGTAACCACAAAATGACACTAAGGAACTAGGTATTACCAAACAGTATCTTGTATTCCCTTACAATGAAGGGTAATACTTAAGAGAGGTGATTACCATCTGAACACATAACATAGAAATACTGCTTCTATTTCAAAATTCCCTTTTTGAAACAATAAAGTAAATATTTCCATATAATATTTTTTTTAAATATCAATTTTAAATTTGCATTGGGTTCGTTCAGATTTGAACTCGTTTCAATCGTACAATGATAAAGGGAATAATTTACTAAGTGCACTATAATGTCTGCCTAAGCAAATATCTGATTGTCACTTAGAAGGTTATCCAGATATCATAAAACAAATCGGGGCTCATTTTCTGAACCAAACCAAAGAAAATACTCCCTACCTAAAGATTTTCTTTTCGAAATATATATACTTAAAAATATTTTCAAGTAAAAATATTACTATCTTTTTCCATAAAATATTTGAAATCTTCAAGACTCCGAGATTTGCATCCTCAAAACCTTTTATTTATAAAACAAATTACTTTATAAATCCAAATTTCACGGAATCATGCATTCTCTATATAATCATTCCCAAATATTATTTCAAAATATCCTAACTTTCTTTTAATAAATACCCTTATTACAATCCAATTTTAACCCAATATTAACATCGAACGTCTTATAGTCAAATTCTGAAACTTAATTCACAAGTGTTTGTTCCTATGTTCCTACAATTTCTAGTTATCCAACCCTGGTTTTTTAATAGGAAAATTACCGATAAATTAACAAACAATAGTCAATGCTCAAATTAGACGAACATGGAAAATGATAATAATTGAATATTATCATTCCCTAGCAAATAAACACATCAAAATAACTATTTTAATTTTTGAAAATTTTGCTTTTATATATAAAATCTAGCCCTAGGTAAAATTATTTCAGTGACCAAATTTTAAAACAATACTGTGTCGATTGGTCTTGTTTAAGTATTTGGAGATCCCTATTAATAACGTTAACTACTCGTATTGACCAGAATCCATAAACCACTCAATAGAACAATTAACACAATAAAAAAAATTATAGCACTAATAAATACGCGCTCTCATATATATATATATATATATATATCTTTACTACTAATAATAAGAATTCCATCAATAGAAAATCAACCATGTCTTTTTGAAGTATCGATTATACCCTTCGCACCTTTCCCATTCCGTTCACTACTTCACAAAACAAAAAACTCTAGCTCTCATTCCTTTATCGTGCAGAATTACGTAAATTGATTTAATCTCCTTCGTTCACACAAAATAGGTTAATTCACTCTGATACCTGAACGTCCCAAACTATGGTTATTCGGCGATTATCAACCGATTCCCGATCTAGCAAATCCAGATCTAACATCTCAAGCTTCGACCATCTCCATCAACAATAATTTTTTAGGCGCTACTGCTTCCATACACAACTTCGACCGCGATTTAGGTATTTTACTTCCTTCCTTGATTTCTTAATGTGCTCTGCATTTTTTTCTTCTCCTCAATGCTTGCTCCTAATGCCGGACAAAATTTCAGATAATACCCTACTTTTATTTTGGTATATGTTATTTTAATTTAAATGTTGATTCTTGATTTTAATTTAGGTGTTGCATTTCCGTGGATTTTTGGTGGCAATTGCATTACAGGTTATTTTTGAAAGATCCATTAGTTTATTGTGTTAAAATACTAGCTTGGATGGATGTATCTTTAAGTAATTAAATAATCAACAAATTTCATATCCAAAAAGTTTCCAGCTTAAAATAATGACGTAAAAGAAAATTTGCTGTATAAAACCAGAATGTGAATTCAGGTAAACATAATAACTATATAGTTTCCTTTGTAAAGGAGATTAAAATTAGATACATAAAAAAACATTATCGATTCAATCGAAAATTTCTAATCAAATATTGTCGTATCTAATTATATAAGAATGGAATTTGGGTTGCTAAGCAGCATAATAGGAAATCTTGAATTTGGATAATTGGTTTTAGGTAATTGGTCATTTTTTTATGAACTGTTGGTTACTCTTTTAGATCATGTAGTATGATATTTGCAGTTTAAACTGCTGACGTTGGACATATATCATCTTTTCCTTCTATTGTTGAAGTACTGAGTCTAAATGCGATGCTTGCAAATGCAATTAGAATATTTGATTTCGATAATATGTTTTGTTTAGATTTTTTTGAAGGGAATGGTTAGAAGTAAACTTATCAGTCATGAGCATTTTATTTTGATAGAAGTGACATAACGATGCAATAATCCTAACTAAAATGGATTGTGAAGACGGAGAAGTGCGAATTGTAATTTTGGAGTCATGATCATTGGAAAATATATCAAACGTACATTGTTCGGGAAGTGTGGGTCTAAGAGTTGTTAAGGTTGAGATTCTTTTACCATCTTATTTAGGTTGTTTGCCACTGATAAGATGTACAGTAAACAGAAATCAACGGAGAGCAACAGCAAACAAACATGAGTTTTGTGTCTAAAAAAATCGTTTAATTTGTAGAGCGGTTTTATTTGTTGTCATTGGTTGCATAATGCAGTGTTGTGAAGTACTACTACACCTATTGTGAATTATTGCTTTATACTGTCATCATTTTAGGTTGACTCCACTGCTACATTAGATAAAGTCTTAACTAAAGTTATATCTTTATGCACTGCTTAGTGAAAATGAAATCAATGAAGTTGATGGTGAACAATTTGAAGTCACTTGCATCCATTATTCTTCTTGGAGATAATTTTACACTATACCAATTTTCATTAAATTTATGTATATATGAAGTTGCGATCTCAAGAACTTCTTGACCAAAATTGCTGCAAAAAGGTGGATATGATTTATGAAGGAAAAAATTAAATCATTTTTTACTGTTTCATGTCTTTTGGTTTGTTGAAGTTGTATGTATAATTTTATTTTGCATTCTTTTTATGCGTCGAACCATAAATTGGTTATTATCCTTTATATGTTTTGTATTGTGTTATGTTTTATATGCTTTATACACTGGACCAGTAGACAGTAGTACACTTTATCAGTATTTAGGCATTCAACTAGCATAATAAATGTGAATATGTGATGATTCATTCCAACTTTAGATTATTTAGACCAGTTCTCTTGCATTCATTTCTTTTTTTAATCTTACTTTCCTGACAGAGCAATTTCCATGCAGCATGTGGCGACTTCGGCTGCACATATTTTATCAAATCTTGGGCCTCAATTTGCAAGTCAGGTTTTCATCTACGTCAACTATGGCGCCATCAATTGATAGCACTGCATTAGACTACCTTCAGGAGCACAGTCTTTGATATTTAAAAAAAGGCAAATGTACAACAATACGTTTGATGACAAATCTGGGAGTTGAACGGATGCACTCAACCTCAGCGGCACCATATTAAGTATTAGCAAGGAACATATAGAGGTCGAAAAATATTAGTTCATACCAAAGCTAAACTGCTGCAAAAACCACTACCACCTTATAGTTCAGCATATGCAGTATGCATGGGCATGCCATGTCAAACTGTGAAATTATGCTAATAATTAGACGGTTTCCTTTTGATTCCCAGTTGACCGAAGAAAGAGATCACTAGAGCCATCAGCATTGCTAACCTATTTTGAGAACTGTTCTTTGCCTGCTTTCACTGAAATGAAGGCAGGGGATTTGGTTAAAGATGATGGTGTTATGTTGGCATGCGAACAAATTGGAAATAAAATCAAAGAGTTGGATAATGGAATTGCGAGCATTATGAAGAGGAGAAGTGCAAGGGATAAAGATAAGATACTTGCAGGTGATCGGTGTTCATTATTGGTGTTCAAACAGATTCGGAGTATATGGTATGGATTTTGGATGGGTTTCTGGAATTGTTTTTTTTAAATTGTTTTAATTGTTAGCAAATCTTTAATGTAAAAATCACAAGAAAGTCGAATCTCTTTCCAAATATCTATGTATATCTTCGATCAGCAGCTTTACCCATTTTCATAATGCATGAATTCTGTTTGTTGAGGTGAAGTTTGATTTTATCTCATCTATCGTCTCCCTTTACTGTCCGTTTATTTAATTCTCGATATTTGAAATGGGAGCTCTATAAATTCATTGTATGTTGGCCTAATTTTATCTGTTGACAAGCAATGTCATTTCTGTCACTGCTTGAGTATACTCGATTTCTTCCTATGTTATTTTCATCTATCTTCACTTTGTAGCGGTCTATATTTTTGTTTTGCTATCAGAGAATATTAACTCAGCCCTATGTTTTAGATAGGCTATGGATAACAACTCTAATTGTTGGGTATGTTTTGAAAATATTTAAGGCTCCATTTAAACCGGATTTATTACTTAAATTCTTTTGCTAACCAATTTGGTAAAAGGACTAGGGCTAGCAAAGTAGAAAACAGTTACGCAATGTTCATTTTGACCTTCATAATCAATAAATCTCGAACTCTAGCGTCAAAATGTTTCAGGTTATTTTTTTTACGCATTTTTCAAACTTCGTCGATTGTGCATAATTTCATCACGTGTGCATTATTTTCATTGATCAGGCTTTCAATGCACAATTTTACTATACACTAATTGATCAAAAAAACAAGTGCTTGAGAGAACTATTATATCTGCTATTCCCTCTTTTTTTTCTTTAATGCATATCAGGTTGCTATTATATTTCTCTCAATTTGTCGTCAATGTTTTTTCTTTCTTAAAAAATTTATTTGCGTGTCTGTTTCTAAATCCCCGCATTTGGGTGTATGCATGAATTTGTTTCAACCGTCCCGGCCGTGACATAAGGCAACTTAGAGTATTTCACTATTTCTGCTCACAACCCACTTTAGCTAAAAGTGCATACGCATGTAAAAGTACAAGTATTATTTCCATGTTCGGTAGTATAAAATAAAAGAAACAAATGATAAAACTATAAGTGCTTTCAAGTTATTGGTTCTATGAATGTTCTTCAGTTGTCTCGGTTTTCTCGGTCGTTGCTTTCAGTTTATTTTATATTGGTCAAATCTACTTCCATATGTGCAACTATAAATGCATGCACATTATGATTAAATGCAGGCTCAATTGGGCGTGCATATATACTCGTATATATAGTGAATATTAGGCAGGTCCCTAATAGGTTTCAAAATACACAAAAATCCCAGTAAAAAAAGTATGTAAATTAGGTACCTAGAATTAAGTTACTAAGTAATTGCATATAGTTATGCAATTATTCACTGAATAATTGCAGACATTTATGCAATTATATTCAAAAGTTGCATAAATTTATGCAATTTTTTCGGTGAATAATTGCAGAAATTTCCCTAATTTTTTTGGCGAATAATTGCGGAATTTTCCGCAAATTTTTGAAAAAATTGCGGAAATTTCCGCAATTTTTTGGTGAATAATTGCGGAATTTTCCGCAATTTTTCAGTGAATAATTGTGGAAATGTCTGCAATTTTTTGATATATTGCATAAATGTCTGCAATTATTCACTGAATAATTGCATAAGTGCATGCCATTATTTGATAACTTAATTCTAGGGACCTAATTTACAAAAAAAAAATTACTGGGGTTTTTTGTGTATTTTGAAACTTACTAGGGACCTGTGCCAAACTGTCCCTTATATATATGCTCAAACCCCTTTTAAGGTGTTACTAACCCTCCCTACCAGTGCCAAGGTTCTCACTTAACCTTCAGCTCCGGTACCAACTATAACAATCCGCCTTTTCGATTCTCAAAAGTCGACACTAATACATCCACGGTATTCACGTGCCGAACATCCACCATCCACCATCACCTCATTCATTTGTAGCCACCCTCGCCTATGACATTTCGACTATTGCCTCCCCAGGTGCCCCTGGCTAACTCCACAACATGTCCGATGCTCCCCACTGGCCGCCCACGATCGAAACCCGAACCCCAAAAAAACATCCTTAAACCCTAACTTTAGCTCGCCGACCCACCATTGACCACACTACATCGCCTACGACCACTGCCACACCTCCGGCTTGACCCAAGGCCGCTCCAACCACCACCGCTTCAACTCTAGACCCTTAAATCATCAGAAACCACCCAAAGATCAAAAATTGATCATCCAATACTCACGACACCACCACACCTCCTAAAATCAAGGGACTACCCTAAAAATCATGATTCACAGATATGAGCATGACTACATCCTCCATTCGTCGATCCGAGCTCGGTGAAAAACTAACAATGTTCGACCATTTGCTATGATTGATACCCTACAACCACTACACTCAATGAAACAACATCCGCTTATTTTTAAAAATAACTAGACACTAAGAGGAACAACCTATCAGTTGAACACTTCGGCTAAATTTGTACAGATTGAGTGATATGGATTTTTGAATAAGGAAATGGAGATGATTATTTCATTTTAAACAGGGAAAGAATAGAGAAAGAAAGGGAAGAGAAATGGAATAGTGTCTATATGTGTAAGTTTGTACTTACAGTAAGCATGTTCCTTCATTCTAAAGCAAATATCGAATAAAATATATTTTATTCCCTTTCAATCCAAAGCTAAAATAAAAAAAAACATGATGTCCACATCAAATCAAAGTCACTAACAAATTCACAACATTTTTATTTATTTCATCAAAGCACTAAACCAAAGATTAGCTCACCTTATGCAAAAATCAAATCTTTTCCTTAGCAAATCAAGCTCAACTCCACTATCAACAAAATTTCAAACTTTTTAAAGTAAAAAGATGAGATTTTTTTCCAAATTTTAAGAATGGAAGAGAAAGAGGCAAAAATAGAGTTAGGAAATAAAAATGAAGATGGAAAACAAATGAAAAGTGAAAATAAAAACCTACTTTTATAAATGAGTGAAATTGCTTAGACCAAAATATCCTTAATCACTTTTCCTTCCTACGATCTTTTATTTAGTCAACTAAGTACTAAAACATATTAGAAATAAGGTGGATATCAGGAAGGTCCATGTACCTTTGTTCGTTTTTACACTTAAAAGATCTTAAGATTTCAAATCCATCCGATCAAATTCAAATCTTAAATTAAATATATTGTATTAATTATTATTATTATTTAACTTATTTATACTTTCAAAATAAAATGTTTCTTTTAAACATTTTAAATGTTGTTTTTAAAGAATGAACAAAGGTTCAACAACTTTCTACAACTTGCTGTTTGATAAAAAGCTGAAAATCCAAAAAGCGGGTTTGGATCACATCTTTTGCTCTCCGTCGAACTATCTATTTTTGTAAACAAAATTTAAAAATGAATTTTCTACTATTAGTTATTAATTAAAAGAGGGTAATTTGATTATTACCATTAATCGAATATTTAAAATAAATTAAATATTCCTAAATAAATCAATAAAATTCTGGATTGTTACAAAATATGTGGATTCAGTTTTGAAAATTTGCAACTTGTGTTTTTGTTCTTAATAATTCAATATTGTCCTTCTATTACTAGTATGCTTTCATTTCTTTGTTGTAGCCTTCGTATATAATTGATGTCTGCATTGTACTAATACAAGAATATAATTGTGTGTTTCTTCTTACAGTGCATATACTTTATAGAGATGCTATAATTTATAAACAGAGAAATGTAATCATCAGACTATACGCTAAATGCATAATAAGTTAGGATTTTAAATGTTTAGCAAAAGATTGTACCTATATTTAAAAACTGATTAAAATAAAGCTATCATATGCTCTAGCACTACTAAATCACCAAGACTATAAATTATGTGTCAACTTTGAGTTCTCGGTTCTAGTCGCACTAACATTCATAAATTATTTTCCAATTTCGAGTACTCAGTTTTAAACCGAGTACAGATTGTGTGCCCGGTTTTTTTTAAAACCGAGTACTCAGTTTGAGAAATCAATTTTAAAAAAACCGAATACTCAGTTTGAGAAATCAATGTTTAAAAAACCGAGTACTCGGTTTTGGGTATTCAGTTTTAAACTGAGTACTCAATTTTGAGTCACTTTGAGTAAAAACTGAGTACCCGGTTTTTAATACGGGGGAATTAATTTAAAGGACAAAAATTTGTATATTTTTAGCCTCAACGACACGACCTCAATATTTTAACCACAAGGACAAACATTCTCCTAAAAATTATTCATAAGGACAAATATTCTTTCAAAATTATTCATAAGGACAAATATTCTTCCAGAACTGCTACTGAACTAAAAACTAATACCTAAAAACTGCTATCGATAACTACAAACTGATACCTAAAAACTGCTATCAATAACTAAAAACTGATACTTAAAGAAAGTTGTCCTTCAGGCTAAAATACTAAAGATCTGTCCTTGAGGCTAAAACGCTGAGAAATTTTGTCCTTGACAATAATTTCCTGTTTAAATACTTAGTTTTAAACTAAGCACAAACTGAGTACTCAGTTTTGAGTATTCAGTTTGAGTACTCTGTTTTGTACTCGGTACTAAGTTACGACTGCTGTTTTGCGACTACAATTCAATTTTTGGTAAATTTTCCTTTTTATTTATTCCTTATTATTGTTAAATCATGTACTTTTCACCTTGATTAATGGTCATTCTTTTTAGTATAAATTTCAATTTAATGTGATATTGAATGCATGTAGGCACTTATAGAAGAAGCGGAGGAAAAGAGAAAATTGGATGGTAAATCTAGTGATAATGGTGGAGTAAAAGACCTTGAAAATGATCCAGTTATGGAAATTTTTGTTTTTGCTATAAAGAAAAATTATTGTCGAGCAATTAGTTCCACTTCTTATATAAAATAGGTAAAGATGGCTTAAGCTATAAAAGCAATAATTGAAAAAAAAAACAAGCAAGCCGTGGATTTCTTTGTTTGGAAATTGTAGATAGAAAGGTAAGTAGCTAATCAAGTTAATGATGCAATCAAATTAATTGCTTCAACTTTTATGAAATCTATACCTAATTTACAAGAAAAGCATGTTCCCAGCCTTACGACTCCATGTATGGAAGGTGCTTCTAATTTAGGAATTCTCATATGAGTAATAATCTAGTTACCACCCAAATGTCTCACATAATGATATTCATTTATCTACAAAGGAGAAAAAAAATTGTAATACTATTGTCGCAAGATTTAGGGATGGATGTAGATAAGGTTATGTTGGAATACAAATAACTTGTCATTTTATGAAGGTGATACCAAATGTAAAGAGAGTTATTAGGTGGTTGATGTTCTAGAACCGAATGCACCAATCTATAATGGTCCTCAAAATGGAATGTACAAGCCATGTAAATTTTTAGACGGAGACTTCGTTATATAACCGAAGTTTCGTATTCGTATTTGTAAACTTTATATGAACTATGTCCTGTCTTTTGTTATTTCAATTTGATATTAGTATGGAATTGTTAAATTACGTAGTGAATTTGGTAGCTCGTGTATTTATTGAACTTGTCTTTTATTAATTGATACTCTGTTTTGTCACATGATTATGAATGTTGTTTCTTGATATTGGTTTGGTTATAATTTGCTAAATTGAGATGATATTATTTTTAAATTCATAATAAATACAACCTAAGCCATAATCATGCATACCATATTAATTATTACAACGGTTATTAATGTTAGGAAATCGAAACTACCAATATCTATTTATGTAACTATTTTGTTATTGCTCACACTTATGTCTATTGGTATCATGAAATTTGCAACTGATATATGTGTTACAAAAGGCACATTGCTAACACTTATTTCCATTAGAAGATTGAATTCAATAATAGATATATCCGTTGCAAATATCATATTACCAAAGCTTATAACCATTGAGAAAAATGTCTTTCAACGCTTATAATCGTTGGTAGTTATAATTTAGTAACGGATACAAGTGTTATAAATAAATGTCAATGCCCCTATATCAACACGTATAAGTGTTACTGAAATTACTCGCAATAATTATACTAGTTGTGAATCCTCTGTTCTAGTGTAGCGCTAGACATTGGAAGTGTCAATCTTGGTTAGTAATTATATGATTTATTATACTTTACTATTATGCTGTAAGTTATATCGATAGTGCTTTGATATGCAAATTATTTTTTTATTTGTAGGATACCAAACCAATGATCTGTATCTTGGTGGACTTAGGTTTTTTATTTAGCATAAATTCGAGCCTACAGAGATGCAGGTTGCTACACTATTGAATAGTGTTTTACTCCTAATGCTTCAATTTAGACCCAACTATAGTCACTCGATGGATCATCACGCCATGATTTAACTATAATCAAAGTGAATTACTCACACCGAAGTTCCACACTATTCTCAAGTCGAGGGAACTGTTCAACATCATCACCAGAAGATTTCTTGTTTGACCTAGTTGTTATTAACCAATATGAAACTTTCTAACGAGTCATTCCATAGTAATCTAATAACTACGAGTACGTAACTCCTTGGTGCCTCCAATAGCCATGAGTAATACATTGTCCAACATTTAGAGAGCATCACACACTCTGGTCTCAAAGGATGTACCGATATCCTTTCTCGAAACATCTTAATCGGGAATATTTAAAACAAATGGTTATTCATATTGTGATTAATTACTCATGATTGCAACTCTTTGCAACTGCAATCACATAACATTTTATTTAAGGATTCTCTTATTATATACATTTAAATAACTACTTAATTATTTATATCACAATATAACAAAGTATGTAAAAGAAAACAAACACCATTATTACAAACAAGAATGACTACAGAGTTAAATGTATGTAACAATTACATAAACACCTCTAGGGCGTACCACGAACTCTTTCATTAACAACATGTCATTATACAACGTTTATTAAAATGATCTTAACGCCTCTACATAGGTTTTTGAGCACTGTAAGCCATTATTTTACAAACCTTAACCCCAAACTTATTAGATTTATACTCTAAACCGATTAGCTTGAAAAGATCTAAGCAATGATAATAAATACAACAATTCAATGATTGTTCTATTAAAAATTCACTTTGTTTAACTAACATTGATTATGTCAAATTTGCGGATCGTTATAGTCCAACAGCGAGGTCTAAATGGAAATAACGTGGCCCACTATAGTGGCCCAGTTGAAGCAACCATGAAGAAGTCTCCATGACGAGACAAGGAGCCAAAGGTCGTTCGACCATCCCCTTAAATATTCATCCATATTATCATGCTTGCTAGGCACACCATTCCAGACCATCATTCCAACTACCGGGTACAACCACATTAACCAATTCGATCTTCACCGCCCTATCGATCCTCTAGCAAGTAATCTATGTCATCCCTTATATCAAGCACACACCCATCATCTCGAGTACTACCCGCTGAGTTCATATTGGACATAGACAAGAAGCCGAAGTGACTCGGCTAGATACTGAAAGAGCTCTCAACATGTTAGCGCCGTTTACCTAGCCATATGCAAAGACAAGTGTCATATGGAGTTTGGACTCCTAAACGAACACGGTAGTATATTTGACAAAAGAAACTGTTGTCCTACTTCCTCTACCAAAAGCAATTGTGGCATCCCTTTGAAAAAAGCAAATGTGGCAGCAGTCACCTCTAACTAAAGTTGCATCCGAGGACACTATCCTAAATCACTTTCCTGCCACAACACTTCTACAATATAAAATGCATAGAACAACATATTTAAATCACCTCGCTAACATCAATGGCTATTAAAATACTTAAGGTGTAAGACATCGATCTAAATGTCTAATAACATTGAGAGTACATTTAATCCGACCCGTTCAAGTCACGGTAAAAAAATGTGACTATTTAAAGGCCACCATCCACATGACCATTTGGAACGTTTTTCTTTTGTTCTTCCTCTTCAAGCAACAAGCTCAAACTAGAAATCCTATAAATATTTATTCAAGATTTGTAACAAAAACTAACTAATAAAAGAAGCTATGTGTCTACTTCCATTTCTTAGCATTAGTTTCGTAATTATTCGCTTTTAAAACATTTTAAGCTCTGGTTAAGGGTCTTAATATCCACTCAAATTTTGTAACTACGAGTTTGACAGAATTTTCCATCAGCGGATTATTTTCAAAATATATTGTAGTCAGACATAGTGTGTAAACACGGATTCTTATTGCTACACATTTGTTGCTAAGATATCAACTCAATAATACACCAAAAGATTCTGAAGCCAAATCGGCAAATCACTGTTCACCTTTATATTTTACTAATAAAAACCGTAAACGCCATAGACTAAACACGTAATCCCGAGTTAGTTAAACAATTGTCACCAAACGCCCCATCAATCAATAGTTCGACCCATGAAGCCTATGATAAAATAAAATACAGCGAATTTTTCCACTGAACAAACATGGAAAACATGCTTTCTTCACCATAAATCATCAGTTCCCGTCCGCGCAGTGGAAAGGAGGCTTGGATTCTGGTAAAAAGACCCAGGTTCGATTCCTACCACGCGCTTCCCTATCCTATATAAATTTACCCGGGGTATGAAGGTTTGGATCAACGAACGGTTTTACTATATCCTCCTCATGACTTTACCGGTCCGTCGGGTTCTCCTGGATTAAAAAAAAAAAACCATCAGTTCCCATAACCAAAACATTTCTAACCAGACAATGTTTCGACCCTATTTTCCCGGTCAAGCAAACAACCAAAATACAGGTGTCATCTTCTTCGTTCTCCCTCACTCAAAACTTCTCTTATATTACAACACGATGCAATTTAAATTCATAAAGTCTAATCAAATCGACAAAATATGGAGACTTCAATTGGATCCGTGGACGGCCTTAAAACCGCCCCAAACGGCCTTGTCGGAGCTCCTCCCTCCGCACTCGCCACCACCTGCGCCTCCGCAACCCCAGTACCGTTCTCCACTGACGCCACTCTCGGCCGTCACATCGCACGACGCCTCGTCCAAGTCGGCGTTCGCGATGTCTTCTCAGTTCCCGGAGATTTCAACTTAACTTTACTGGACCACCTCATCGCGGAACCCGGCCTCACGAACATCGGTTGCTGCAACGAGATCAACGCCGGTTACGCCGCCGATGGATACGCCCGCGCCAATGGCGTCGGCGCATGTGTCGTTACGTTCACAGTGGGCGGGTTGAGCGTCATCAACGCCATCGCTGGCGCTTATTCCGAGAATTTGCCCTTGATTTGTATCGTAGGTGGTCCAAATTCAAATGATTATGGTACCAATCGGATCTTGCATCATACTATTGGATTGCCTGATTTTTCCCAGGAATTGAGGTGTTTTCAAACTGTTACATGTTTTCAGGTCCTTAGTTTTTTTTTTTTTTTTTTGTGAATAATTAATGGTGATTGATTTGATTAAAATGATATCGAATCTCTGATTTATCATTTGAAGGCGGTGGTGAATAATTTGGAAGATGCACATGAGCTGATAGATACAGCAATATCAACGGCATTGAAAGAGAGCAAACCTGTTTATATCAGTGTTGGCTGTAATTTGCCTGGTCTGCCACATCCTACTTTTAGTATGGAACCTGTGCCTTTCTTCTTGGCTCCTAAGTAAGTTTTTTGAGCATTACTTTTCACAGAATAATTTCCTCTGAAAATTATTCAATTAAAAACTGAAAAACACAACAATATAAACCTACTTAAAATACCCATTCATTCCATAATTGTATCGCCCTTTGTTTCTCTCTTCAAACCCCTAAAACTCTCACCATTACTCTAATCAAATCTTTAATCGCATTAGCCAAAATATTGTTTTAATGAATGGTGAGAAAAAAGTCAACGAAAAGAAAAACTCATCTCAACTAAAGATTTACAGAATTTGATTTTTTATTTGAATTTTTTAATATATTGGTATGGTGAGTACTTTATTGATTAGAATTTTGGTAAATTATATTTTTGACTGATTATTATTGTTTGAAATATATTCATTTCGTAATAACAACTCATATAAAATGTGTGATGTTTAATGGCGAAATGTTACCGTTAGTTATTCATTATAATCATCATACAATTTTCGTTTGTCTCTTTAACTATAAATAATTTGTTTTGTCGTTTGTCCCCTGTTGCAATTTAGATTTCTTTTTATTGTCTTGACGCAAGTTATTTGATTTCATGTTTTTGATTTTATTGTATGGAAGATAGACGATATATATATATATATATATATATATATATATATGTATATATGTATTTCTTTAATTTATGTTTTGATGGAGAATAAGGATAATATTAAGTGATTGTGAGTAATATTTAGTACGGGCATGGTTGTACAAATCATTAGGTAGATGCTAGGCGACAAGTATGGATTAGGAATTAAATGTTTACACAGAGATTAATCAATAAATCAGAACTAGGAGTTTTTGATAACTCATTTATTTTGGAAAAAATTTAGTATTTGATTTGGTATTAGCTAATCAAAAATGATTTTTTTTTTGTTTGGATGGACTTTAGAGCAGGTTAAATGGTAAGATTTGCAAGTCAGCGCTAGGCATATGGATAAATGGTATGCCTCACCCAGCGCTCAGGAGGGAGGCGTAGAAGAATTTTTACAATGTAGGATACGGGTAATTTTTAGAGGAAAATATGGGGTAGATACAACAATAATAGTGGTGGGGGTGGAGGTGGGGATGGGGAAAGTTACATTGTTTGTTTGTTTGTTTTGTTTGGGGAAAGTTACATTGTTGAATTGAATGTACAAGAAGATAATATGTATTCTATAACTGAAATATAGCGGACTTGCTATAACACCGGGTTGTTAATTTAGTAGACCGTATTGGATTCTTATTCTTGGATATGCTAATTGTTAAGGTTTAGAAGATAAAACTTAAACGTCTGCATCAAATTTAAGTTGATAATGGAACTATTCCTTAGTCGCCCATTTCATTTCTACCTTCACCGATCATGTCTGGTAGGCAGTTAATTATTTCATTCCTTCAAAGGATAGCATTGGCCAAAGATTGTTGGTTTAATTTATAGTGACTGCCATTGCATTATTTCTAAATTAAAATGCAAAGGTCCTTTTGGGTCTGGTAATCTCTGTTTGAAAGATGTTATTTGCAATTTTGATGTTTGTAAGCATTTCGAAGGGGTTCCATATAATTCTAATATTTTGTTTACTGGAACATGGATCACATGTTTCGGAAAGCTCATAGCCTCATACAGAAGATATGATATTGGGCACCTCAACCTAAAGGAATAGAAGCCTTTTACATGACGACTTTGATTACCTTAGTTCACAATATTCAATTTGATAAAGCAAATGTTCAGCTTTGTATCATTTGATTTTTGATCAAATCATAATAAAAATAAATTCTCCAGTATTTTGATTTGCGAAATTCCCACTTACGACATTAGTTATATGATTTTACTTGGATCATGTGTTGAAGGCACAGTGCATACTTTATCGGAGTTTACAAGAAAAAAATGGTTCTTTAAATCTTAAAAAATTTAAAAAATAAGTTGTTGATAATCCATTTTGGCTTGTGAAACTCAATACAAATTAGAAGCTATGCATTTGTGTGCTCCTACCTGTGTAGTAAACCCTTGCTAAAGCTCCGTAAAATCCCCGCTATAGTACGTAACGCTCTTCGACCATTTAAACTCCGTATAATCCCCGCTATAGCACGTAGCGCTCTTCGACCACTAGAGCTTTGCAAAATCCGCGCTATAGCACGTAACGTTCTTCGGCCGCTATGCCTTTTCAATTTAACACTACTAAACCGTTGATCCGCTTTAAGTCCTGTCATTTTCCGCTACACCCACTAAATTGATGCTGTTTAGCACACGCTGTAGCAGCATTAATAGAAAATTGTTGATTGACTAATTCTCTTTTAAATTAAATCAACAAAGTTAGAAAAAAGACATAATTTTAAGGCACAAGGGCTCAATATAAGTTTAAAATCTATTATAATCACCAAAACTGAACCGCGTAAATCATTGGTTTTGTTATATAATATTAAACAATATTTTTTTCTCGTACGTCAATGATGTGAGAATGAGAATAAATTAATTTTAAATATTTGATTTTATATCTAATTAAGCGTTTTGCACCTCCGCTATATTCATGCTTTCTCCCTGCTATAACTTTTTACACCTTCACCACTATGAGACCGCTAAGCGTTTTAACTACATAAGCTCCTAATTATTTATATCATTTTCAAAATCTACTATTGCTATTGTTATGATTTAGTTGGGTCAAGATTAACAAATAAAGAAATATTGCAAAGCCTTCTTCAAAATTTAAGCCATCTGAGTCACAATGAGATTCTACACAAACATCTAACATAATCTATTTTAGGGTCCGTTTGATTTGATTTAAATAAGCTATTTTTTGGCTTTTTGAAAGCCAAAATGAATAGGTTTTGGCTTTCAAAAAGCAAAAATGCGGCTTATTTCAATGTATATATGGTGTCTGTACAACTAATCTTAACAGGTGCTGGTAACTATTTGTGAAGTATTATATTTATGTATATTCACTTATATATATTGTACACTTTGCAAGTTCCCTTATAGGATAAATCATACTGGATATTGATATTTTCTGTGTTCGGGTTTAGGGAGATAGCTGGTCGGTGTACATAAACTAGAACAAATGATGCGATGGTTATAAGTTTTAGGGCAAGTTACAGTTTCAAGTCAAAATTCTAATATGCATTTTACCTTTATGGTTGCACCAGGGTAAGCAACCAAAAGGGTCTAGAAGCAGCAGTAGAAGCCACAGCTGCATTCCTCAACAAGGCAGTGAAACCTGTAATGATAGCGGGACCCAAAATCCGTGTATCAAAAGCAGGTGAAGCCTTCATAGAACTAGCCGACGCATGTGGGTATCCGATAGCAATAATGCCATCTGCAAAGGGCTTCATACCCGAAACCCACCCAAGATTCATCGGCACATACTGGGGAGCAGTCAGCACCGCCTTCTGTGGAGAAATTATCGAGTCAGCTGATGCATACGTTTTTGCAGGTCCTATATTCAATGACTATAGCTCTATAGGATACTCTTTGCTTTTGAAGAAGGAAAAGGCCATTATTGTTCAACCTGATAGGGTCACAGTTGCTAATGGACCTGCATTTGGTTGTATTTTGATGAAGGATTTTCTTAGGGAGCTGGCTAAGAAGTTGAATAAAAATACAACGGCCTATGAGAATTATAGTAGGATTTTTGTTCCAGATGGAGAGCCTATAAAAGTTGATCCGAAGGAGCCTTTGAGAGTTAATGTATTGTTCAAGCATATTCAGAAGATGTTGTCGGGTGATACTGCTGTGATTGCTGAAACTGGTGATTCTTGGTTCAACTGCCAAAAGTTAAAATTGCCTGAGGGTTGTGGGTAAGTGTTATGTTCCCATCATTTACACTTTTTCTTTTGTCGGAATTTTGTCATAGATGCACCCTAGTATCTTTATAGTGTCCACAATTATTTTATTAATCTGGTTGGCAAATAATTGATGGTTAAAATGTGTTGTGTACATACTACAATTATAGACCTCGGTTAGAGATTTATATGCGCACTTTAAAAGTGAGCAAATACTAATTCTAACTTCATATTTGCATGGACAATTTTTCAAAAAAGACCTCCAGAAATAACGAATTAGAGTTTTAGGCTTCATTAACAACTTAGCAAAACTTTTAGGCTTCATTGAAAACTTATTACAAAACTAGGCCTCGTTTTCAATAAGGTTTGCGCAATTATGGATTGCGCAAACATTAAATTTTTTTTATACGTAGAGTTTGCGCAATCCATATATGCGCAAGCTCTATGTATATTGCTTGCGCAATCCTGCGCGAACTTTATATATAAAGCTTGTGCAAATATGGATTGCGCAAGCTCAAATTCAGGTATGAAGAAGACAGTCAGCTCAGATCTAATTTATATATGGAAGAATCTTCTTCATCTTTACAAAACAAAGGTAATAATTTATGTTGATATCAGATCTGGGCTGACTGTCTTCTTCATGCTCGAATTTGAGCTTGCGCAAGCTCTACGTATATAAAATAATAATAATGCTTGCGCAATCCATAATTGCGCGAGCCTTATTCAAAACGAAACCTAGTTTTGCAATAAGTTTTTAATGAAGCCTAAAACTCTAATTTGTTATTTCTAGGGGTCTTCTTTGAAAAATTGTTCTATTTGCACACTTTAAAAGTGCGCAAGTAGCAAGTTGAAATTGTATTTGTGAAATTTTAAAGTGAGCAAATACAATTATTTAAACGAGATCTATTTTTGTAATAAGTTTCCAAACAAGCCTGTCTTTTTTCTGGAAATTTATATTTGAAATGAGTTAAATTCATCAAAATGCACAGTTACTGCTAAATTGTGCTGGAATTCTACGAACTATTAAGTTTATGTATTTGTGATATGGTGACTTCTAAGCAAATTGTGTACCCTTTCTCAACCAGAGTATGTAATCTAATTTCCGTGACGATATAGTAATTACAAAATAAAATGAATTTCTTTGTATGTGAAGGTACGAGTTCCAAATGCAGTATGGATCAATTGGTTGGTCAGTAGGAGCAACTCTAGGGTATGCACAAGCTGCAAAAGGTAAGCGTGTGATTGCTTGCATTGGTGATGGAAGCTTTCAGGTGTGTAATGTACCGAAACCTTTTTATTAGCGGTGGTTGTTTTATACAGTTAAAGGGTAAACGTATTCTAGTGAAATTATAGCAAATTGAGCCAATTTTCTTAAAAAAGTTGCACATTTAAACTACTTTAGAACAATTTTCCAAACGTACTCTCTTTACTTTGATGTGAAGTACATTTTGTACTAGTTCTTGACAACTCATACAGTTTCTTCTTCTTAAAAAACTTGTACTAGTGCCGTTTAACCGGCGCACTACAAAAACTAAGGGCCCGTTTGGTTTGTTGTTTTTAGTTTTGTGTGTTCGTCTAAACAAAAATGCGCATTTCTTATAAATTGTTGGAAAACACACAATTTTGAAAAATGAAATTAACGTAGAAAATAGAAAACAAGTTTATTTGATTTTTCGTGTTTTAAGGTATAACAAAAGGACGGAAAATAATTCCTCCCCTCCATTTCCCATCCATCGTTGTAATGGTTAAAAATTGTAAAAAAAAATTCTCATGTTTTCTTGTATTTTGTAGTGTATGTTGAAAACACAAAACTCAAAACTCAAAACGAAACCAAACGGGCCCTAATATGTAGAAAGTCCTAATCTAACAAATGGAATGTGCAATTCCAGCTGCTTGAACATATATATGAACTTTGTTTCAGGTGACCGCACAAGATGTATCAACCATGATAAGGTGTGGGCAGAAATCAATAATATTTCTCATAAACAATGGAGGCTACACAATCGAAGTAGAAATCCACGACGGGCCATACAATGTAATAAAGAATTGGAACTATACCGGAGTAGTCGAAGCAATCCATAATGGCGAAGGAAAATGCTGGACCGCTAAAGTATTCAGTGAAGAAGAACTGATAGAAGCTATAGAGATAGCAACGAAAGAAAAGAAAGACGGTTTATGCTTCATTGAAGTTATATTGCACAAGGATGATACTAGCAAAGAGTTGCTGGAATGGGGTTCTAGGGTTTCTGCTGCCAATAGCAGGCTACCAAATCCACAGTAAGGCTGCTTTATTTTGCAGAAAGTAGACATTGGGGTGGGTTCAATAAATAAGCATGTCCTAGACTCTTAATGAGTACCTTGATTTTGATTCCTCCTCCCACTAAATGATTTAGTTTTTAAATTTTGTAATCTCCACATTGTTTATGTGTTATGACCAAGTTTGCCAAATTTTTCTACCAAATCCATTGCAGTGGAGCTGTAATAAAGAATAGTAAAGGAGCTGTAATAAAGAACAGTAAAGGATTAGAGTGTGGGAACTCGTATTTTATTTTAAATTAGGAGGAGCAAATTTTATGGATCTTTTATGACTTTTCAACAGTCACCAACAATTTTATATATACATACACACATACATATATGTATATACATCCAATTTGGTGTTGATATGTATGTGTTTCTCTCATCATCGTCGTCCTTAGTTTTACTATGGATGGGTTTGCCAGGAATGTGAGCGAAATCGATGAAGCGGAGAAGGAAGATGAGAGGCAAACAAAAATTGTGCATGCTGACTAATTGTTCTTGTTCATCATTTTGAGATGGAAGTGGGATGAAGTAAATAGAAGAGAAAGGATTATTCCAGTGATAAAATGTTCTTTTAATTGTATGACAATAACTTGTTTATTTAGTTTCTATATTATTATATAGTACATTAAAATTTATTGATTAATAATAAGAAAGTACAAATACAATATATAAAAATACAATATAAGCTACAGTGAGGGGTCAGGTGGTAAAGGCATAATGAAATTGATCGACCTGTTCTAACAAGGTCAACCGAGTTCCTTACGCACCATGTTCGGGCTTATTGAGACATACCTCACTCTTTGCGATAACTCAAATCTATCCTCTATAGTCGCACCATTCATACATGGACAAGTGGTACCATTCTTACATGGACAAGTTGCATTGAGTGGCTCATGGTCTACACATGGCTCTCTCACCCTCGTCCGAAGAAAGTCACACAAAATAGCCAATCCTTGACAGATCACACTAGGTGCTCAAATGAGTTGAAAAGCAACCTTGACAACGATAATGATCGCACTTGCGTGCGCGCATGAGCTCTCCCCCCATTCAAAATTAACACAATCTGACATTCTCCTTAAATCAGCCTCATCCTTTTAGTCAAGTTATGTTGGAGGAAATTTATAAAATTTTGTGTGACTAATTTTGTTTTGGTGAAGAAGAGAGAAAGAGAAGAAAGATGTGGCAATAGCCCCATATTGTATAATAGAAGAAAGTATATTTGAATGTATTTTCCACAAGAGAAAAGGTAAGCCCTTTTGGGCATTTGATTACTTTCTCTTAGGTTAACAGGGAGGCCATGTATGATAATACACACGAGCGCCACCACCGTCCAAGCCGGACCGGGCCGGGTTTGGATCATTTAGAAGAAAATTCTAAGTTTCTTCTTCTCTTCTTCTCTGGTTTTTCATTTTCTTCAATGACATATCGGGTTTGTGATAGTGGAGATTATAAACTCGAAACTCTTATTCACTGTAGTCATTCTGAAAGATAGTTTGAATCGATTTCGGTGGTGCAACTGCACTCAATTAAAGAGATTACTATCTCGGGCTCATTGTATCTTGGGAGACGGTTTGCTATTACTCTAAGCACACATTTGATGGTTTAATCGAGTGGGAGGGAAAATATCGTCTTAGGGAAAACATCATCAACGTGTCTTGGCGCGATCTATACCGGTTCCACCAATGCTACCATTGTCACAAATCTCAGAATTTAGAATTTAATCCAACAATCTTAGGATGATATTTTTTATAGGCACTACATAATTTGAGAGAGTTCGCTTCAGATTTCACAAAATTAGAGAGATTCGATGGCGTTAACTTCATTCGTTGGTAGAAGAAAATGACTTTTTATTGACGAGATTGAAAGTTGTATATGTATTGACCACGCTAAAACCAGAGGTGGCAGAGGATGAAACTATTGCGGATACAGGAGCAAAAATCAACTGGGAATATGATAACTATATTTGCAAGAGGCACATGTGCAATGCTATTATGGATACATTGTTCGATATGTACTATAACAAACCGACTACAAAAGATGTTTGGGATGTGCTTGAAGAAAAATAAATAATGGATGATGTAACAAGTAAGAAATTTCTGGCTACTAAACTTTTAATTGCAACATGACCGATGGTAGGCTGGTAGTGTAGCAATTCAATGATATTATGCACATCCTAAACCAATTCAACCAGCATAAATCGAATATGGATAAAGGGATTAAAGTCTCATCCATCGTAGACAAACTTCCCCTTTCTTGGAAAGATCAAAGAAAATTTTTAAAAATAAAAGGATGAAGTGAGTCTAGGTGGCCTAACGCAATATTTGTAGGTTGAAGAACAATTGTTAATTTTATATCTGATTATTCAAATAGTGTTATATGTATCTGATCCATGCTAAAGGCGAAGTATTGAAATCATTTGTAACCCATAAAACTGAAGTAGAAAACCAGCATATTCTAAATTAGGACCCTTAGATCAGACATAGGAGGTGAACACCAATTCCCTGCATTGAATCTGTAGGAATAATATATGAAACGTCTATTGCTTATGTACCACAATAAAATGGAGTACCAAAACGTATACATAATATCCTCACCTAAATGGTTAATGCTATGTTGTGTAAGTTTGTTTTAATAGTAGTTTCTGCAGTGAAGTGTTATTGCTTCATGTTATATATAAAATAGAATACCTCATAAGAAAACCGAAGCCACTTCATATGAACTTTGGAAGAAAAAAAAGCATAATATAGGCTATCGTAAAGTTTAGGGTTGTAGGGCTATAATTCGACTACCTAAAAAAATAATGAAATTAGGACAAAAAGGTATTGAGTGTATTTCTTAAGGTATGCTCAACACGGTAAGGGTTATAGGTTTCTAGTAATACAATCTAATAATTCGGTTTAGGTATGCACAATAATATAATCAAGAAATGCAGTGTCTATGAAAATAGATTCACATCTATTACATTTAATCAATCTACTAATAAAATGATGGAGGTTAATACACCTATTTGTGAAATGGTGAAGGTCGATGAACCTATTTGTGAACACTTAGGCAAATAATGATGAAACAAGTGAATATCTTCGGAGAAGTAAAAGAATAAGATTTGAAAAATCATTCAAACCAGATTTTGACATTTATTTCGTAGAAGGATCAAGAAATATTATTAAACATCGAGTCATGCTTTCTATAAGCATAAAATATGACCATTTAACTTATAATGAGCCAATAAAGTCTTGGATTCACCCATTTGGCAGGAAGCTACAAATAATGAAATGGAATCTATTATGGGAAATGAAATTTGAAAACTAGTAGACTTACCTTCTGACTCTAATCCAATAGAATGTATATGGATATTTAAGAAAAAGCTAAGAGCGGATATCACAATAGAAAAGTTTAAGGCTAGATTAGCCGCTAAAGGATTTACTTAAAAAGAAGGAATATATTATTTTAAGACATATGCACCTGTAGCTAGAATTTCAACAATTAGGATATAAATTGTGTTAGCTTCTATTTATAAATTTAAAATTCAACAAATGGATGTCAAGACAGCATTCATAAATGGACAACATGATAAATAAATATATAAGACACAACTAGAAGGATTTGTGATGCTTGGACTAGAACGTAAAGTATGCAAGCTTATTAAATCATTTTACGATCTTAAACAAACACCTAACAAGAGATCAAGGAAGAATAAAATAAGATTGGTTACAAAAATGGCAGAGTTTCACTTAACAGCCAAAAGTCCCTCAAAATGGCCCCCTCTCCCAGTATTTATAGATGAAGGCAGCCTCCAATCTGATTGAAACTTCGTCACCTGGACCCCTTCAACCATATGGGCTCACTATAGGGAGGGCTAGGCCCAACTCTCAATGAATAGGGGTCGGTACCGACCCCTCCATGGGTTGAGTTTGGACTAGCGACCCATATGGTGGCTCTCTTATAGTCTATATTGATGTTCCAAATATCATAGCATTTGGACTTGTGAATCTCTAGTTCTCTTCAATTTTCAGTTATAGCCTCAATCTGGTCAAGGCAATGCTGATCCATGCTCAAAAAGGAGTGCTCTGCCGATCCAACCTCCTCGAGTTAGGCCTTGTTGACCCCTCCATGAATCACACCAACAGGTTGATGTCGACCCATCAAACTATGCCGACCTATCCTTCCATACATTCTATGCCGACCCGTCCGTTTGGAGATACTATGCCGATCCAAATACGTTATGCTGATCTATAAGTCTGGAGTGTTATTGTGCCGATCCCTTCATTTCCTAGATGCCATGCCGACCCCTTTGTGTTTCGTCCATATTATGCCGAGCCGACCACACTCTATCGACCCGAACACTTTATGCCGACCTCTATATGCCGACCCCACCATTTCCATATCCTATACCGATCCAAACTCAATATGCCGATAACATCGGTTTTACAAGTTATGCCGACCCCATTCATACCTCCCTCCATTCGTCAAGCATCCATGCCGATCCCTATTCCAATCAAACTAAATTCCAAAATTCTAATATCCTGCATTATCTTTCTGTCGAATTTATTTATCCTGGGCTGGATACAACTGTTCAGACATTATACTCTGAAATTGTGAATGTTGTCTTGTAACCATCCTTCCCATCAACAGTCGAGTCTGGCCTTCATAATCAACCATGTGTAGCCAGGCCAAAGTACCGGGTAACAATAACTAATAACTAATAATCGATAATTTACAATAATAATGTATAAATTATAATATATACTGAGTATATAATAATTTACTATAATTAATGATTCAAAAATATATAATAAGTCTTAATAATTTGAAATTTATTATTTATTATAATTAATAGTTTTACTTAATAATTTATAAATAATAAATTATTGTTTACAATTAGTAAATTATAATTAATAATTTATTAGTACTAATATATAATTAATACTTAATAATTAATAATTTATTAATGAAATACATAAATAATAATTAATAAATAATAATTTTTTAATACATGCGAGAACTAGCCTGCCGCCCGCTCGCCTTCTAAATTTCACTCACCGCTTTAAGTTTCCCTTAGCCTTGATCCCAAGTCACCTACCTCTCCATTCCAATTTCCATAGCAGATCTTCAACCCCAAATTAGCCTCTCTTCACTATCCCTAACCCATATATAATCCAAATTATTATCTTATTTGTGGACCACCTGGAAGACCCCGGTTGATCTGGGTTCTTGGCCATGGAAGCTGAAGGGAGAGATCTTGAATATTGGAGATAAGTTTGAGGAGAGGGAGATAGTGTTAGTGGTGTGCACGTGCACAGACTGCTCTTGTACACAAGATTGATCAAAAGAAAAGAAACAGGGGTTGGCAATTTTCAAGAAAATTCAAGAAACAGAAGCATTTTTCGGTGACTCGAAGAAAGTATAGGGAAATTAGGGGTTTTACTCAAAGAGGAAGATGAAGTTCCTTGGAAGAAATTTTCCAGATTTATAGCAACAGTTTACAAGTACAAAATAAGTTTATAATGCAAGAAAAATTGGTAACAAAATCAAGAACTGGAAACTATAAGAAATATGAATAATAGAATTGAATATATACTACAACTAAAACTGAAGAAGATCATTCAAGAAAGGAACTGGTACAAAGATCAAGAACTGACTAACAAGAACTATCAAAAAGAGGAAATAAACTGATATAAATTGCAACTAATACATGAACAGGTAGTAAGAAGAAAAGGTGAACAGATACTAAATTGCAAATGAAACTTGAATTAAAATGATATTCAATCTCAGAATTTTCCACACTCAATTACAAGATACACATCAGTATTTATAGACCAGTGCAACGCATTTTTCACTCAGCCCAATTACAACCCAATTACTGATACAACAAACATGCACACTGATACACCTACACAGTTTTCTCCTCTGCCAGATTCCTCATGCTTCCATTTCCTCATACAAGTCTACTACTTCCTGATGATCTTCAGCTACCTCCAGTGGAGTGCACTCAGTCGAAACAACTTCTTATCCTTCAATTCTCTCACAGCAGCTTTTGTGCGCATTAATCATGGCTAGCAAACTATGGTTGTTACATCTCCCCTGTGCTTTAAAAACAGACCTTGTCTCAAGGTCTAATGTAGGAAATTTCTTGATTATTGGACAGTAATCCTTCCACGTAGCCTCTTCCTAGGGTCTGTCTTTCCACTTAATTAGAATCTGCACCACTGCATCATTATTTCGAGGAACCATCCTTCGATCAAGTATTCTCACTGGTTGTTCAACCAACTGTTCTGTGAAACTAGGAATGCTATCTTGGACCACCACAGTATCTCCTATCTTCCTTTTCAATTGAGAAACATGAAACACATTACGAATTCGAGTGTTTTCAGGAAATTGAAGCCTATAAGCCACAGAACCTATATTCTCTATGATCTTGTAAGGACCATAAAACTTGGGTGAAAGTTTATGGGTTTTATAACTTCTGGCCGTAATTTGTTTGTAAGGTTGCAACTTAAGATATACCCAATCTCCAACTTCACATTGTCGATCAGTTCTTCTCATATCTGCATATTTTTTCATTCTGTCTTGAGCCACCTTCAAACTATCTTTGAGGAACTTTATTATAATATCTCGAGTAAACAACTCTTCTTCTACTTGTTCAACCTTGGTAGTATTGGGTACATAAGAAAGCAAGGTAGGGGGATCAATGCCATACACAATCTTGTAAGGAGTGGTCTTTGTAGGAGTCTTCCAAGTAGTGTTATACCAATATTCAGCTAAGGGCAGCCATCTAGACCATTCACCAGGCTTATGACACACATAACATCGTAGATAACCTTCTAAAATTTTATTTACTACCTCAGTCTGACCATCACTTTGGGGGTGGTAGGCCGAACTGAGTTTAAGTGAGCTACCCTAAAGTTTAAAAAGCTCTTGCCAGAAAAGACTTGTGAAAATAGTATCTCTATCACTCACAATAGTGCTAGGTAGACCATCAATTTAAAGACCCCTTGGAAGAAAACCAAAGCTACATCTCTTGCTGTATATGGATGTTGAAGTGGAAAGAAATGAGCATATTTACTAAGTCTATCAACTACTACAAATATGACAGTATACTTGTGGCTTTTGGGTAAACAGGTAATGAAATCCATGGAAATATCAGACCAAATCTTGTCAGGTATGGGAAGAGGCTGTAGTAAACCTGGCACCAATATGTTCTCATGTTTATTTCTTTGACATTCCTCACAAGACTTGACAACTTCTTCAACACTGGACTTTAACTTTTTCCAATAAAAACCCTGCCTTAACCTATGCAGAGTTGCCTTGACCCCTGAATGACCTCCTAAAGGAGAGGAGTGGTATTCCTTAACAAGAAATTGTGTCAATTGATTTAAGTGATGATCAACTAAAAATTTTTCTTTTCTGAATATCAAGCCTTCAACAGCTTTATATTTACCTTCTGATAATTCCCTTGCTTGCACCCTTGCTAATAGTTGCTGGTACCATGAAGAATTATGCAGAGCTTCCTTGAGTTTATGTAGCCAAGGAGTCTGCACTATGGATATGGCTTGGACCAATACTTCATTTGTTTCAGATTCACATCTTCTTGACAAGGCATCAGCTACCTTATTTTTTTCTCCACTTTTATACTCCACCTTATAGTCAAAAGCATGGAGTTTAGCCAGCCATTTCCCTTGCACACCAGTATGTATCTACTGTGTTAGCAAGTATTTCAAACTCTGATGATCAGTTTTTATTACAAATTTTCTACCCATCAAGTATTGTGACCATTTTCTTGTAGCAATGATGATAGCAAGGAGTTCCTTCTCATAAGTAGATAGTGCTAGATTTCTTCCATGAAGAGCTTTACTCAAGTAGGATATAGGTTTTTTGTTTTGAAGGAGAACTGCTCCTACCCCTTGTCCACTAGCATCGCATTCTAAAATGAAAGGCTGGGTGAAATCTGGCATGGCTAATATTGGTGGTGAAATCAAACATTGTTTTAGCTGCTCAAAAGCTTCTTTTGCTTCATCACTCCATTTGAAAGCCTCCTTTTTCAACATTGAAGTTAAAGGCTTAGCAATTATACCATAGCCTTTTATGAATTTGCGGTAGTACCCTGTAAGACCCAAGAAACCCCTTAAAGCCTTCAAGCTTTGTGGAAGTGGCCAGCTAAGGACAGCCTGCACCTTGCTAGGATCAACTGAAAGACCTACGATAGAAATGACATGACCGAGATAATCAATAGACTGCTTGGCAAACCTGCATTTGGAAAGCTTGATCACCAAAGCATTTTTCTACAAAAGTTGAAAAGTTATTTCAAGATGTCTAATATGATCATTCCAGGTTCGACTATACACAAGAATATCATCAAAGAACACTAAAATAAACTTTCTCAAATAGGCTCTGAATATATCGTTCATGAGGGATTGAAAGGTGGAAGGAGCATTTGCTAAACCAAAGGGCATCACCACAAATTCATAGTGGCCATCATGGGTTCTAAAGGCAGTTTTGTGGATATCTTCTTCAAGCATTCTGATTTGATGGTAACCAGATCTGAGATCCAACTCGAATAATACTGAGAACCATGTAACTCGTCAAAAAGCTCTTCAATTAATGGAATAGGAAACTTGTCCTTAATGGTCTGTGCATTCAATCTTCTATAATCAATACATAGTCTCCATGTTCCATCCTTCTTCCTTACCATAACAACAGGAGATGAGTAAGAACTATGGCTAGGCCTAATACTGCCAGAGTCTAACATGTCTTGAATTATTTTTTCCAATCCATTTTTGACGTGATACGAGTGCCTGTAAGGTTTTAGACAAATAAGTTTAGAATTTGGCAATAGGGATATTCGGTGGTCATGGGGTCTGGGTGGTGGTAAACTTGGTGAAGAATTTGTAATCAGAGGGTAATGTTTGAGTATGGCATCAATCTCTGGTGGAATAGGAACTACATCTTGCTCTAACTATATAGATTGACAACATATCATCATAGCTATCTGGCCATGCACACACTCCTTACTTAGCTTTTTCTTATTAATGAATTTCAACTCATCCCATTTCAAACCCTGCCAAACATAAGGCTTATCATTGTAAACAAATTTAACTTGCAGTTGATCCAAGTTAAGCATTATTCCCCCAAGCTTTTCATCCACTGATCCCCAAGCACCACTTGACAGCCATCTAATGGAAACAAGAGCAGATCCACTGTTATGGTACAACCTTGGCATTTGAGCACAACATCATTACAAACCCCTGAACCAGTTAGTTTCTCTCCATTGGCCACCATTACTTCAAATAGTTTGGTCTCATCAACCTTTAATTTCAATTTTCTAGCAAGCTTATCATTGATAAAGCTATGGGTAGATCCAGAATCAATCAGAATTTGAACTGATTTGCCTTGAATACTACCTTCTACCTTGATGGTGGATAAAGTAGGAATTCCACATAAAGCTTGTAAAGTTATGGCCAAAGTTTCTTCAACTTGTATGTCAGATTCTATCAGGGATACTTCACTACCATTGGAACCTTCCCAGTTCTGTAATGGCATCATGCCTTCCAGTACATAAACTTGGGGATTTTTACATTTATGATCTCTGAACCATTTTTCTTTACAGCCGTAACACAAATTCTGCCTCCTCATTTCAATAATCTGGTTAGGAGTGAGCCCTCTGCTTTTAGCAAGAGATTCAAGCTGAGTATCTTTGGAGCTATTAGCATGGTTATATTGGGGATAAGAAGTTGATTTTTGGGAGGATCTTGATAAGGGCAGCTGATTAGTTTTGGAGTTAGTAGTTAAAGGGCCAGTGGAGGGATACTTGATTTTTTTGGTCTGAAGGCATTTGCTTTCAAACATTTTTGCTAATGCCACTACCTCCCTAAAATCCACTGGTCTGGAAGTGAGGACATCATACCTAATTTTCTCTTTTAATCCCCCAATAAACCTATCAAGTAAGTACCTTGGTGGAAGAGTTTCTACTACAGCCTGTAATTGTTCAAACTTACTCAAATAAGCTCTAACTGTGGTATGTTGCTTGAGCTTGGATAACATTTCATATGGTCTTTCTATTTCTTCCGAGTTAAATCTAACCAGTATTTCCTCCTTAAAAACTGACCAAGATTCATTATTGTTCACAGTATTCACATACCAATGATACCACTGTAAGGCTTCCTTTTTCAAAGCAAAAGAACAAATCTCTACCCATTGATATTCTTCAGTGCGGTGAAACTTAAAGTACTGTTATACTTGTCTCAACCAGTCTACTACTCCTTCCTCTCCAGAATAGGTAGGGAAATCTAGTTTGATGATAGGATATTGTAGATGATTATGAGGCAGGGGATAATCATGTAATGGGTTTCTGGGCTGATGAGGAGGTAATGGTTCTTGGGGATATCTAGGAGGAGTATTAAAGATGGGAACATTTCGGGGTGGTGCCATAGGTGTTCGGTGAGGTTGCGTTTAATTTCTAGGTGGTGGTGGTTGCGTTGGATGAGGAGGATAAGGCTGAAAGGTTGTCGGAGGTGGAGGAGTTACGGGAGGTGGTTGAAAAGGGTTCCTATGATTACGATACTCGGTAACAAAAGTGGTTAACATGTTATGTACTCCTTCAAATTTAGTATGCAAATCTTTGGTGGATTGATCGAACTTCTTATCCAAATTCCGAACAGTAAACTCCAAGTTTCTGGCAGTGATTTCTAAATTTCTCAAGGCATAAGTAGTACGATTGTTGATTTCTTCTTGCCGCAGCCATGGGTCATCTGGATTTGAAATTAGGGTTGGATCTGAATTTAAGGCTTGTTCAGGATCGATCGTGGGGTTGTTGTTAAACTCTGACGCCTGCTTTGATACCAAATTGGAAGACCCCGGTTGATCTGGGTTCTTGGCCATGGCAACTGAAGGGAGAGATCTTGAATATTGGAGATAAGTTTGAGGAGAGGGAGATAGCGTTAGTGGTGTGCACACGCACAGACTTCTCTTGTACACAAGATTGATCAAAAGAAAAGAAACAGGGGTTGGCAATTTTCAAGAAAATTCAAGAAACAGAAGCATTTTTCGGTGACTCGAAGAAAGTATAGGGAAATTAGGGGTTTTACTCAAAGAAGAAGATGAAGTTCCTTGGAAGAAATTTTCCAGATTTATAGCAACAATTTACAAGTACAAAATAAGTTTGTAATGCAAGAAAAATTGGTAACAAAATCAAGAACTGGAAACTATAAGAAATATGAATAATAGAATTGAATATATACTACAACTAAAACTGAAGAAGATCATTCAAGAAAGGAACTGGTATCAAGATCAAGAACCGACTAACAAGAACTATCAAAAAGAGGAAATAAACTGATATAAATTGCAACTAATACATGAACAGGCAGTAAGAAGAAAAGGTGAACATGTACTAAATTGCAAATGAAACTTGAATTAAAATGATATTAAATCTCAGAATTTTCCACACTCAATTACAAGATACACATCAGTATTTATAGACCAGTGCAACACATTTTTCACTCAGCCCAATTACAAACTAATTACTGATACAACAAACATGCACACTGATACACCTACACAGTTTTCTCCTCTGCCAGATTCCTCATGCTTCCATTTCCCCATACAAGTCTACTACTTCCTGATGATCTTCAGCTACCTCCAGTGGACTGCACTCAGTCGAAACAACTTCTTCTCCTTCAATTCTCTCACAGCAGCTTTTGTGCGCATTAATCATAGCTAGCAAACTATGGTTGTTACACCACCAAGATCCCCTCTTTCAACTGCTAACCCTAAACCCTAAATCAACAGCCATGTGGAAAAAAAACACAAGCAAGGCAGGGAACGTTGCATGGCTAGAAAGGAGAGGGGGTGCGAGCTAGGCGATGTGCGTGCAATGTAGAGTGGTTGCACGTAAGTCGGCGACCGATCCAGAGGATCGTTGGCTTGCGGGGAGGTTGCGGCTATTGCAATAATGGCTTGCGGGGTTGACCTTCGAGAATCCTGGAGTTTGGATATGCAGTGGATTTGGCGATGTGGAAAGGTCAGAGGAAGGATGAACGAGGTGCATGGGTGGAGGGTCAAGGCTATTGCAATGGCTAGGCTATGGAAAGAGTGCATCGATTTTGTGAGGAAAATTCTTTCTTCTACACAACGAGGCCATTAATTTAGATATGAATGCTTAATCATGGGTTATTATAAAATGAAATCTATATGGTTAGTCATTGATATTGATAGATTTCCTTGAATAAAAAAATTCTCTGTAGTTTCTCTATTGTGCATATAAATTGCTTGAATTATTAATTATTAGGCTTGTTGGTTCTTTGTTAAATACATTTCATATGCACGTTCAGAAAATAAAGTAAAATTAATTATTGGCTCTGTTGGAAAGAAGATTAAAAAGCATCGCTGAAGAGACTGGTGAAGAAGCTATTGGCACCGGAGATGATGGAATTGTAAGAGACCATGTTTCTTGTCCATTTATATTTCATAAAGATTAGCTAACATGGTATGTTGTATTTTGCAGGTGAAAAATCAATGTAAGAGATTTGACAAGTTTGGAGAAGACAAAGGGAATTATAACCAATTTTACAATGGTTCCATCAGTTGGTGACATTTACAGGTTAGCATTTTGACCTTATTCAAATTTCTTGTTGAGATAATCATAATTAAATTCAAGTTTAGATTTATGTTAAGATCCTTATTTCAAGGACAACCTCTTATATCATAGTGCACTTAGGGAAGTTTTTGGTTCATACTACTACAACATCCCTTTTTCGATATAAAAAAATTAAGCAAGAGTTGGTTTAGGTTAGTGTAAACATTATTTTTTTCACAGTTTAAAGAAAACCATTGGATGATGTGCAGTAGCATCTGATTGGCCATGTAATGGGATGGTCAACCAACAAAGATACAAACACTATGTATAGTCCTACCTACAACTATCTTATAGATATTATTACCACTGGCGCTAACCATAAGTACGTTTCTTTACAATCCAACATAAGGAGATTAATAGTTTCACACAAGGAGATCGAAAACTATGAGACTACAAGCATGTTTCAATTATAGCTATTTTAGCAGTAATCGGCTTTACAAAAAGCTTATGAAGCCTGAAATTTAAGCAAAGTGTAATTAGTAGGTTTCTAAAATTTTGTTGCTGTTAATAAAATAAGCTTAGCACTATGCATGTAGGTTAAGACTTGAGTAAGCTTATTTGATGCGAAATGTTAAAACTTGGATTTTTCTTACACCTCATAACTAACATAAACATTCATTTTCCACGTTCAGTTCATTTCATTATGTAATAGTAAAACAAACATTAATTTTCTGCAATATTCAAACAAGAACTATATTAATTTTTCATTTACTAACTAAACAAGAAATTAATTAGAATCAATCCTCATTCTTACTCACTGATGAAAATTACACCTTGAGTACATTTATCTGAAATTTGATGAACGAATCCACTTTATTTTTGAAAAGTGCATGATACAACTTGATTTTATAGGAATAATTAGCATCCATTTCATGCCTTGCTACCTATCTTCGGTTTACTCAAGTTTCTGTAATGGCATATTATCTTATAAACAGTTTGAGCATTATTGGAATCTTCTACGTAGCACTATTATAAGGCATCAGAGGAGGAGCATTCAATGATTTTTTTTTAATGAAAAAAAAACTCCATTAAGGTGTTTTTTTGAAGAATCAGCATTCAATTTTTACATCGAGATCTCATTTTTGATAACTTATGCTTATTTCTCTGTATCTGATACAGAATCAATCCATTTTGTATGATAGCAAAACCAAGGCTGATGTTCCAGCTATGTTCTTCAAAAATTATCCTATGTAACCGACTCGGGTTGTTCATGTAGGTGCCTCACGTGTATAACTCTTGAACTTTTAATTGCGGATAAGTAATATATTAGCAATATAATTATTAATTTCCCAGAACAATGGAAAAAAAAATCTGTCTTGGAACTCAGTCTGCTGCAACCAAATTGCTAGGACTTGTTTTGGTGCAGATTTCTATATATATTTCAGAAAGTACATTGCGTTCCTTTTACATTAACTGGATAGAATAAGTCAATGTGGTGGATTGGCATAAGTTTATGCTTTTTCCGTGACCTCCAAAACACATGATCAGTACTTGTAGACGCAAAATTACTTATTGCATTCATTAAATGAATAAATATGTGATACATTTATGTTAATGATGCCTTTATAAGTAACTGAATGTGTGATATGCACACTTATACAATAAACTAATATAATTATATAATTTTGCAGTACGCAGCATACCAAACAAAAGAAGGGATATACAATGTAGCACAAACAGTTCTGGGTGTTTATAAGTTAAATATCATTATCAAAGATCAAATAAAATAAGGTCAAATTTGGGGTTTTAATGGAGAAAAATGCAAATTTAAACTCAGTACAAGCTGGATGGCATGTGAGTATAACCAATTTTTATATTACCGATCGAATATTTAATGTTATAGCTTTTTCCCCCATCATATAAAAATTTGTAATGCATATTTGATCATATTTACTTTAGTATTGGTAATTTGAAATTTGGACTTAGTTCTTAGGCATTCCCAAGTCATTATGGTGACTCTAGGACTCATTTCTTCGTATCCTGGACTATAAGTGCTATATTAAAATTATCTCTATCAAGTTAATTCATTTGAAATCTAACAAACATTTATAATTTCTTCAATCACAAATAGTCCAAAGGCTTCCAAGATGGGTACTACAATCTGGAATGCGCATGATTTGTCTTAGACAAGCGAGCAATTGTTAAGCCTGGAGTCATTTTGACATTAGCCAACATTTACTTGAAAATTTCAAAGGTATAATCTACATGTTATAACTGTCGTTCATAAGCAAATACAAAGATCATTGTATTTTGTAATCCTTGTGAAAATCAATGAACAGAAATACAAAGACTAGAGATTGGTGGTTATAAAATAAATCAATAATAATAGGCCAATTGGATACTGGCCAAAAAAATTGTTTAGAACATTAGGAACAGATGGAACTGTAGCAACATTCGGTAGAATGGTTAGCTTCAACAGTGATTAGCCAAGTCCTCCACTGGGTGCTGGTACTTTTCCAGACGAGGGACGTTTGCCATCAGCACGAATCAGGAATATTAAATTTGTCAATGCAAAAAGTGATGTGACGATCAACCTTTCGTAATACCCTGAATCAACGTCAAATGACAGCGTCTGACTTCTGAATACCACAAAAGATAGTCCGTCACAATAAAATAAAAAACATCATACCAATGCACAACGATAGAATCTCATAGTGGAATGATAATCTAAATATATTAAATATACATGAGAATGATAGGATAAATAATATATAAAAGATTATACTGATGGAAGTAACTGGTAAATACCAATACAGAAAGTCAAAATGCAATATCTGATACAACTAGTCTCAAATATAAATAGCATATCTGTCATGTACTACCACAATTAAAGTATATAAACAAATGTCGACTTCGTCTCCAAAGTGCTCCAACTATCCTGAAAGCGCATCCTAAAAAGCAGATGGCTTCCAAACTACTCAATCGAGTACCCTATGGAAAACGATGTAGTATAAATTGTACTAATGTGAATGGATTTTAAGACAACTTTAACACTAAGGGATGAGTGAATAGTGTTTTGTAACTTATATGGAGTTTTCCCAAATTATTTCAAAGATTTAAATTCAAATACAAATAATCAACATATACATATATATATATATATATAAATGTTGTAAAATAAATAAAACTAAGAGTGATGATATGAGGAGTTTTATACCAGTTCAGATTTACCAATCCTACATCTTGCCCTGTACAATGTATGTATAGATTTCCTTTACAATGCCTACTTTAATCAGGTAGCAAGCAAATCAGAGTACGATCTTGATTTCAAACTAATCAGAATACACTCTCCCGACTTTCCGAGCTCAAGGTAGGCACTCTTGATTTAATTGGGCAACAAGATCGCCCGTTTGATTTAAACGGGTAACAAACACACCCAATTGATTTGAACAAAAAACAAGAACACCCACTTGACTTGAACAGACAACAAGCACACCCAGATAAATAATAGTAGAGAGTTGTTGATTACAAATACAATTAGTTGTACTTTAGATACAGAATATCATATAACCCGTTGATAACACTTTAGATACAGAATATCATATAACCCGTTGATAACACTTTGATCTTTTAATTGATAAGAGAATGTAGTAAAGTGGAGATTGAATTTGAGTGAATTTGAAGAGTATAGAAAGTGGATTTTGTGAAATATATAATGAGAATAAGAAGAATATAGAGAAAGTAGTTGTTAAAATTCGTTTTTCAATTTCTATTACATAGTGTTTGAAGGGACATGTTTATTCGCGAAGAGATGAAACAAAAAATTACAACTATTCAAAATTCAAAAGACACCTCTTCAAAGGTACATATGTTGACATACATAGGTAGGGTATGTCGACATACCCTTGTTTATTTTAAAAAACAGAAACACTTTTAAGTTGTTGCAAAATTCTTAACTCTTGCAAAATTATCTAAACATAGTTTTTAAACACTTTAATATATACAACTCTTATATAATTTTTGTAAAAATATATTTGAAAATAAAAAAATATTTTAATAAAAAAATAACTATTTTGATAAGAGAGTGCTCAAAGAAAAGAAAGTTGCTATTTAAGGACTTTAACAAATTAATCTAATGTCTATTAACTATAAACTATAGTCTTGAACTATTCTTGTCTTCGTCTCGAAACTCATGAGTCTTCAAATATCTCGATCATCTTTGAACCTTGATCTCTAGTCTTTTTACTGACCAGTCTTCAAACTCAATTATCCTGTACTTGTATAAACATGTATAATATCCTTCATAATATTCTATACAACTTGGGAAAACATCATCACCTATATTTATATGGTTGTTGTCAACAAAATCAATATCTGTAGTATTAACATACCTGAGAGTTGTCATGACACAAACAGAGAAAGACAAAACATGAGTTAGACATAAAGCTTGGTTTGAGGGAAACTATCTCAAGAAACTGTATATCAAAGGCTACAAATAAACAAGAAACTACTGAAGTATAGCCGGTCTTCTCCACAAACGTAGCTAGGGATAATCCGGACTGCTTATAAACAAGTAAAGTAAACCCAACTCAAAGGTAGGGAATCATGTCATAACCTGCTCTTCTTCTGTAATCAACGAGTAACACAACTAATATAATGTGACTGAATTATAACCACATACTATGATAGATATAACCAAGGTTTGAGAATTCGATTTCGGTTATTTGAAATTTTATTAGTTTTGGACGATTTTGAAAATTTCGATCTTGGTTTCGGTTTTGGTCCCGATTTCAGTTTTCTTAACAATTAGTTTAGATTATACTTAACATTTAGATTAAATTACCCTAAATTATAACTGAACTAAACTTAATAATATAATTAAATTAAAACTTAACACTACACAATACAGCCTATATACTTAAACCCAAAATAAACAATTTCAATCCATATAACTTAAATATAATTAAACCCAAAATAGTTAAACCAAGGGAAATTAAACTAATTTTAGCCCAAGGCAACAAAGCCCAACACTACCCAATGCAACATAGCAGATTAAATATAACCAAGTACAACCCAACACAACAACACACAACACAACAGATTAAATGAAATTTCGGCAAAATCTGCCGCTCAAATTTTCATCTGTCGCTCAAAGCCAGAGCAAAATTGAAAGGAGAGAAACGCTAAAGAAAAAAATGGAAAACTTCATCGAGGATCTTGCTCAATCTTTACTGCCGTACACTTCGAGGTCGATCTTGCTGCTGAGGATGAGAAGTTAGGATGAGAAGTTTATGTTGATCTTTTTTCGGGTAATTTGTTCTTTCGATTTTAGTAGTGAGGTCGATCTATAATAAGTTTTTTTAATACATCGTAACCAAAATCGAATTTTTCGATCGATTTCGGTTTACTTACTAACGGCATCGGTAGGGTACCTTCGAAATTTCGTGGTACCGTCCGAAACCTGAAACCATGGATTTAACCCAATGTACCAATCCAAGAGCAATATAAACATCCCAATGTAAGTCTAGCATACACTATTCAATAATAATAATCAACCGACCAATATTATATGCATAATCATAACGATAAGAGACATACAGAGTACAAGTTAATACCCATCATTGTTGATGGGTGGAGCCCGCTACAGACACCAATCGATTCAATGATCCATATCGGAGCATCTGAAGTGCAAAACAAATATAGTGATACAATAATGCTACTAATAGAGCATCTCCATACCCAAAACCGAATCATAGATATTTATAAATGATACCCATCCTGAATTACTATTAGCTACCAAAGAAGTTGGCCCTAAGTCGGACATACCGAAATCATATATATATATATATATATATATATATATATATGCATTAAATTACATATTAAGGAATTAATGAATATGTATAAAATATCTTGTGTATCTCGCAGTAACTTCAAGTCAGACATACTAGAGCTCTATATAAATATAGACATGTATAACTCACATAAACTGTATGCATGTACATATACGCAACCAGTCTAACTATATGAAACTAATAAACACATACCATGCCCATTTACATACACAAAGGCAATGCCCAACCAAAACAACAAATCAATCGTATCAATATCAATAACAATTCACATACAATTATATAAATAGTTCAACAAAAATGCATTTTACTTAAGTAACCAATATAAAACGATATCTTCATCGTATTATATTTATATAAGTTTCAACCTTATTTTATAAAATAATATCCTTGCTAAATCAATCATATTATAGCTTTATATCACTTAATTTTTCTATTAAAATTAAGTTTAATTATTGATATGGCCTCAAAATGCTATATAGTTCATGTATGTAACACACACGCACACGCGCGTACAGATATATATATATATATATATATATATATATCACAAACCATTTCTTAGGATCAAAAGTTAATAAATCATGTTATAACAATATTCAGGATTTATAACCTTAATCAAACCCTATCAAATAATACAATATTTCTTTCGTAATGTCTAACATTTCAAATCACTTGTATGAAAATTCACTACTTATTTAATTACTGATTTACATCATAATTGACGCAGCGGATTAAACAAAACAATCTTCAATCGGTGAAAGTAGCAATCGATGGATTGATGAATACTGAAATGCCCGAATTCGTTGATCCGAAGATACCGAATTCTAGCTATCCCGAACTCGTTGATCGCGCACGATACCGGGTTCAAAGATCTTCAATTCTTCAAGCGTTGATCAAGCGCACTTGATTCCGCGAATCGGCTTCTGCAATCGTTGAATCGAGAGCACTCGATTAACCAAAAGAGGAGATAGGAGATTACACTCAACTACCAATTTGAATGAAAGCACAAAGCTAACAAAGAGAATTTTATTCAAAAATCAACAACCTATACAAATGAGACTCACGGCCTATTTATAGGCGATACAACTCAACACACACAAATTACAACAACACTTAGGTCGTTTCCGACCTATAACCTTCGACCTAAAAAAAACATCACGACTTATGAAAATATCTCGACCTAAGACGGTCCGACCTAAAAACAATACAACATAAGTACAACACAACTCTTTTACAACGCATATATCGGTCACGACCTAAAAGATAACTCATGCGACCTAACTTCAATACATCAACTTCCTTCAGCGACTTAGTATAGGTCGTTAGCGACCTAACACTTCATGCGACTTATCCCAACAGTTACACCAGATAAACGACTTAACAAATGAACGGCATCCGGAGCTTCGCGACCTAAGAATGAACGGCATCCCTTCATTAGCGACCTAACAGAAGCGGCTTCAGAAAGTCTTCGCGACTTAAGACTCCACGACCTAACTTCTTGCGACCTAACTTAGGTCGGCACCTTTCCTGCGACCTATTGTAGGTCGAATTATATTCCTGCGACCTAACCCCTTGCGACCTAACTTAGGTCGTAACCTCTTAGCTCGTTCGCATGCCATCATGCTGAATCCTTTGACACGCGTGCTGCCTTTACTAGGTCGTAAGCGACCTAAAATAGCGTTAGGTCGTGAGCGACCTAAGACTTCAACCTCCAACGACTTATTCCCAAGTCTTAGCTCGTTACTCTCGAACCCGTTAGGTCGTAGCTCTTTTCCTGGTGACATGTTAGGTCGTTCCCACGACCTATGCCTTAGCTCGTTAGGTCGTATGCGACCTAAAAACAAGTTAGGTCGTTTGCAACTTAGACTGTCTCCATATTGCACTGCCACGTTAGGTCGTTCGCGACCTATCACTTCCTTAAGTCGCAAACTCGAGACAACTTTCTCCCCGGATTTCCAGTTAAGTCGCAGCTTCCCCTCTCGTGACTCCTTAGGTCGAGGACGACCTATAACTTCTTGGTTAAGGCGTATGCGACTTGAATCCTTAAGTCGTGTGCGACTTAGACCTTCACTTCTGTCCTGAGCTGCATCATCCTCCCCAGGTTGAGAAAAATTCGACCTCGAATTTGTAAATTCTTCCACATTAGCTCGTTCATCCCTATGATATGGTACGAGATGCTTAACATTGAACACATCAGAAGTATACACATCCTCCGGCAGCTTCAACTTATAAGCATTTTCATTAATTCGTTTCACGACTTCTACATGACCAATTTTTCTGGCTTTAAACTTATTATAAGCACCTACTGGAAAACGATCCTTTGTTAACACTGCATAAACCATATCTCCTTCATTAAATTCAACACTCCTTCGCTTCAGATCTGCAGATCGTTTGTATTTCTCATTTGCCTTTTCCAATCGTTCTTGAACGATTCTATGACACTCCGTCAACCCTTCAACAAAATCAACAGCTTTCTTAACTATCCCCTTCGAGTGTGGTATTACCGTTAATTCCAACAGTCCCTTTGGCAAATTTGAATATACAATCTGGAATGGACTGAACCCCGTACTACGATTTATCGCATGATTATGAGCAAACTCTGCCTGGCATAATTTCACATCCCAACTTTTCAGATTATCTTGTACAAGACACCTCAGCAAATTCCCCAATGATCTGTTCACAACCTCGGTCTGCCCATCCGTTTGCGGATGATAAGCACTACTAAACTTCAGCTTCGTTCCCACCATTTTCCACAAACTCAACCAAAAGTGACTCAGAAATCGAGTATCTCTATCCGACACAATAGATTCTGGCAATCCATGAAGTTGATAGATCTCCTTGAAAAACAATTGGGCAACATGAACAGCATCCGCCGTCTTCTTACAAGCAATAAAATGTGCCATTTTCGAAAATCGATCAACCACCACATAAATGGAATCGTTACCACGCTGTGTCCTCGGTAATCCCAACACGAAGTCCATACTCACATCAACCCATGGTTTAATTGGTACAGGTAACGACATATATAACCCAACATTAGTTGCAGTTCCTTTCGAAATCTGACAGATATGACATCGCTCCACAAACCTCTCCACCTCTTTCCTCATCGATGGCCAAAAGTAAGACTGTGAAATCAACTGTAACGTACGGTCTCTACCCACGTGTCCTTCTTCATGTAGCTCTTTTACGATCTTCATTCTCAAACTACCCTCCGGTATGCACAATCGATTTCCTTTGAACAGAAAACCATCTATCATTATAAACTCATCCGTCTCCCCATCCTTGACTTTATCAACAAACTTTGCAAAGTAAGGATCATTGTCAAATAATTCTGGTAACATTTCAAACCCCGTCACTTCAACCTTTAGTGTAGTCAACAAATGACTCCTCCTACTCAAAGCATCAGCCACACGATTCGTCACCCCTGACTTGTGTTTAACAACAAAAGTAAATTGTTGCAGATATGCAATCCACGATGCATGTCTCGCTGAAATCTTGTCTTGCCCTTGTAAATGCTTCAACGCCTCATGATCAGTGTAAAGAACAAACTCCTTCTGAAATAGATAGTGTCTCTAGTGTTTAATAGATTGCACAACAGCATAAAATTCAACATCATATGTACTGTATCTCATCTTTGCTTCTGATAATTTCTCGCTAAAGTATGCAATCGGACGTCCCCTCTGACTCAATACTCCTCCAATTCCAACCTTGGATGCATCAGTATGTAGTTCAAACACTAACTGAAAATCTGGTAATATTATAATTGGTGCAGACGTCAAGAGTTCTTTGATTCGCTCAAAAGCAACCCCGGCTTCCTCCGTCCATGCAAACTGTTTACCCTTCATGCAATCAGTAACAGGTGCCATCACACTACTAAAGTGTGGAATGAACCTCCGATAAAATGAAGCCAACCCGTGAAAACTACGAACTTCCGTTATCGTCTTGGGCTGCGGCCAATCTCTGATAGCTTCGATTTTACTTTGGTCAACCTGTATTCCTTCTTCCGACACAACATATCCCAAAAATAAAACACTCTTCGCCATAAAAACACACTTCTTTGTAGCAGCATAGAATTGTTCTTCACGAAGAATAATTAGCACTTTCTTCAGATGTTGAACATGCTCTTCTGTACTAGCACTGTAGATTAGAATATCATCAAAGTAAACCACAACGAATTTCCCAATGTATGGCCTAAAAATCTGGTTCATCACCCTCATGAATGTACTTGGTGCATTCGATAGACCAAACGACATTACCAGCCATTCATACAAGCCTTCCCTCGTCTTGAATGCTGTCTTCCATTCGTCCCCTGGTCTAATGCGAATCTGATGATAACCGCTCTTCAAGTCAATTTTAGAAAAGATTACGGACCCACTGATCTGATCCAATAAATCATCAAGCCTCGGCATCGGAAATCTGTATCTGACTGTGATCTTATTCAATGCTCGACTGTCTGTGCACATCCTCCACGTTCCATCCTTTTTTGGTACCAATAAAGCCGCTACAGCACAAGGACTTAAACTCTCCTGCACACGCCCCTGTTCAAGCAATTCCTCTACCTGCCTCCGCAACTCTTCATGTTCCTTCGGACTCATTCGATAATGTGGTCTGTGTGGTAACACCGCACGTGGAACAAGATCTATCTGATGTTGTATATCCCTCAACGGTGGCAACTCCGTTGGTAACTCCTCTGGAAATACATCGTCAAATTCTTTCAAAACTGGTTTAACTTCTTCTGGAATTTCAACTTCTTCACTGCTCTCACGCCCAATTAACAAGAATACTTCCGGCTCTTCTTCAACCTCCTTAACAAACTCCTTCAAAGATAACAAAGTTTTGAGCTCTTCAATCTCCTCCAACTTGTTTTCCTCCTGTTGTCGCTTCTTTGGAACTAGAGTAATCTTTGTGTCTTCAAACATGAAACTGTAACTGTTGGTACGCCCATCATGTTGCACCGCCCTATCATACTGCCACGGTCTCCCCAGCAACAAATGACAAACGTCCATATCTACCACATCGCACCAGATTTCATCTTTATATTTCTTTCCAATTGAAAACTTCACACAAGCCCTTCGTCCAATCTTCACCTCCCCGCCTTTTCTCAACCAAGCTAGCTTGTATGGTTTCGGATGTTTCTCAGTCTTCAATGCCAATTTCCTCACAGCTTCGGAAGAAATTATATTATCACAGCTTCCAGCATCAATAACAAATTTGCAAACTTTCCCCAGAATAGTACATGTTGACTGAAAAATATTGCTCCTTAACCAACTACAATCCTCCTCTTGCTTTGGTGTTAAACAGGACCTCTTCATCATTAGATTGTAACCTTCATCTCCCGATACTTCTTCTTCCTCCTCATCAGGTGGTGAATTGGAACATTCAGCTTCTTCATCCTCATCCTCAACCTCTGCTATCATAGCTCTCTTCTTCGGCTTTGGACATTCGCTACTTTTGTGACCAAATTCCTGACAATTGTAACATTTGAAACCGTTGTTAACCTTTGTCTTCTCAGCCTCCTTCATTATTGGTCTACTGATAGGTTTAGAAACATTAGAACTCCCACCAACACCCTTCGCTTGATTGTTAGAATTAGTAAACACACCACTTCCTCGTCGTCCCTGTTTCTCCCAAGCCAACGCTTTCTGATGTGCTTCCGCTACAGATCTGGGATCAAACATGTTAACCATATCCTGATTCTGCATTCGCAACCCCCCAACAAATCTGGCTGTCAATTGTTCTTCTGTCTCCATAATATCATTCCTGGCAATCAGTTGATAAAATTCGTCAGCATAGTCATTCACAGATTTCGTCCCTTGTCTCAAGTTCTGCAAACGTTGATACATCAAAGATTGATAATTGTAAGGTAAGAACGTTGCTTTCATCAATTTCTTCATCTTCTCCCAAGATTCAACTTTTGACTTTCCCATTCGTTCACGTGTAAGTTTGGTTTGCTGCCACCATGCCAAAGCTCTACCCCTCAACCTTGTAGCAACCAACTTCACTCTACGATGCTCTGGAACTTCCTTGAAGTCAAAAATCTCTTCAACATTAGCTACCCAATCTAGAAACTCCTCTGCTTGCATACCACCTTTGAATTCAGGAATTTTAGTCTTCATCCCCGACTCCCATTTGTGATCATACTCAGAGTGATTTCTTCCTTGTCCTCGTCCTTGTCCTCGAACACTACCACCATCATACTCCTCTTCAAAATCAGATGTATATCGTTGTCTATCTCGTCCACCCACATCTCTACTACCATCACGTCTACCACCATCATCCCTTCTATCTACATTCCTCCGTTCACGATCATTCACGTTCCTCCCACGCCTTTGATCATCATCAACACTTCTGTCTCGATTGGATTATGGTGAGACTCTACTTCCCCCATGGTTAGATTCAGGTGAAACCCTTCTCCGATTTTGATTCATTTCTAACATCATCTTCTCTAATCGTCCAATCCCTTCATTAAGCTTCTCACTAAAGTTCTCATTAATTCTCTGCTCCATCTCATCAGCTTCTTCTCTTCGATACAAAGCTTCTACATTTTGGTGACGATTAGCTCTCCTCGGCGGCATACTTGAAAACTTTACAAACACTTCAAATTCAAACACAATTCGAACTTTGATCCAAAATGAAATGGATCGACAACTCCCACTTTGTTGCAATTCGCGATGAACACGATGAACACAACTTCTTCAAATGATAAGATCCGATCTCCAAACTTCAATACAAAGTCGAACACTTCAACTTGATCACGGCTCAACACTTCAAGCTCTCGGCTATCACTTCAACTTCAAAATGAATAGGCTCCAAGTCTCGATCTAGCTATGATTGGCTAGAACAAGCTCTGATACCAAAACTGACGCAGCGGATTAAACAAAACAATCTTCAATCGGTGAAAGTAGCAATCGATGGATTGATGAATACTGAAATGCCCGAATTCGTTGATCCGAAGATACCGAATTCTAGCTATCCCAAACTCGTTGATCGCGCACGATACCGGGTTCAAAGATCTTCAATTCTTCAAGCGTTGATCAAGCGCACTTGATTCCGCGAATCGGCTTCTGCAATCGTTGAATCGAGCGCACTCGATTAACCGAAAGAGGAGATAGGAGATTACACTCAACTACCAATTTGAATGAAAGCACAAAGCTAACAAAGAGAATTTTATTCAAAAATCAACAACCTATACAAATGAGACTCACGGCCTATTTATAGGCGATACAACTCAACACACACAAATTACAACAACACTTAGGTCGTTTCCGACCTATAACCTTCGACCTAAAAAAAAACATCACGACTTAAGAAAATATCTCGAATTAAGACGGTCCGACCTAAAAACAATACAACATAAGTACAACACAACTCTTTTACAACACATATATCGGTCACGACCTAAAAGATAACTCATGCGACCTAACTTCAATACATCAGCTTCCTTCAGCGACTTAGTATAGGTCGTTAGCGACCTAACACTTCATGCGACTTATCCCAACAGTTACACCAGATAAACGACTTAACAAATGAACGGCATCCGGAGCTTCGCGACCTAAGAATGAACGGCATCCCTTCATCAGCGACCTAACAGAAGCGGCTTCAGAAAGTCTTCGCGACTTAAGACTCCACGACCTAACTTAGGTCGGCACCTTTTCCTGCGACCTATTGTAGGTCGAATTATATTCCTACGACCTAACCCCTTGCGACCTAACTTAGGTCGTAACCTCTTAGCTCGTTCGCATGCCATCATGCTGAATCCTTTGACACGCGTGTTGCCTTTACTAGGTCGTAAGCGACCTAAAATAGCGTTAGGTCGTGAGCGACCTAAGTCTTCAACCTCCAACGACTTATTCCCAAGTCTTAGCTCGTTACTCTCGAACCCGTTAGGTCGTAGCTCTTTTCCTAGTGACATGTTAGGTCGTTCCCACGACCTATGCCTTAGCTCGTTAGGTCGTATGCGACCTAAAAACAAGTTAGGTCGTTTGCAACTTAGACTGTCTCTATATTGCACTGCCACGTTAGGTCGTTCGCGACCTATCACTTCCTTAGGTCGTAAACTCGAGACAACTTTCTCCCCGGATTTCCAGTTAAGTCGCAGCTTCCCCTCTCGTGACTCCTTAGGTCGAGGATGACCTATAACTTCTTGGTTAAGGCGTATGCGACTTGAATCCTTAAGTCGTGTGCGACTTAGACCTTCACTTCTGTCCTGAGCTGCATCAATAATAAACCAATGTTAAGGCCAGGTGGACTTCCAAGGCATTTAGATATGAATTTAACTTGCCTAAATAATTGTTTTAGCATTACAACTTATTTTAATGGTCATATTTCTAATTTCCGATTAGTAATAAAATATATACTAATATTTCTATCACAAGTTTAACTACAAATTAGAGTTAAATTAATTTATAACCATGTTATAAATTAATATCAATTCCATCTAGCTCTATTCAATACAAATTGAACACAATATTTACGTATGGGGGATTTTAATCAATTATCTCGAACATCTACTCAAACCAGTCCAATCAAACGGGAAAATAATTACTTATATAATTTATTCTACCTCTCTTAGGTAATAATTACCGTTATATAAAATTACGGTGATTTATACTAAAATTAGGGCTATCAATCGATACCCGAAAAATCCGAAATCCCTCCGCATCCACATCCGAAAAACGGATAAATATCCGATATTCCGAAAAAGGGATGCGGATGCGGGTATGAAGACATCCGCATCCGAAAATTATCCTCCGGTATTTTTCAAATATAGTTTAAATTATGCGTATTTTAGTACAATGAAAGATATTTATGGTTTTATTATGTTTGAAGTATATATTATACGCACTAAATGCATATTAACGGCTCAAAACGATTAATTATCATTTATATTTATTTATTTTTAACACTTTTATAATCATTGGGATTGAAAAAGGTTCACGATAAACTTAAAAAATTTCATTTATATTTCTTGTTTTATCAATCGTTAGCGGATAGGATAATGTGAATATTAGGCTCAGGTCCCTAATAAGTTTCAAAATACACAAAAACCCAGTAAAAAAAGTATGTAAATTAAGTCCCTAGAATTAAGTTACGAAGTAAATGCATATAGTTATGCAATTATTCACTGAATAATTGCAGACATTTATGCAATTATATCCAAAAGTTGCATAAATTTATGCAATTTTTTCGCTGAATAATTGCGGAAATTTCCGCAATTTTTCAATGAATAATTGTGGAAGTGTGCAATTTTTTGATATAATTGCATAAATGTCTGCAATTATTCACTAAATAATTGCATAAGTGGATGCCATTATTCGATAACTTAATTCTAGAGACCTAATTTACAAACTTTTTTTACTGGGGTTTTTGTGTATTTTGAAACTTATTAGGGACCTGTGCCAAACTGTCCGTAGGATAATTATCCGATATCCGTCCGTATCCGCGGATGTAGATATCCGATATCCAAAAATGATTTCAAATGCGGATGCGGATATGACATTATCCGCATCCAAAAGTATCCGTTGACAGGCCTAACTGAAATATAAATTTAGAGTTATAACTCAGCTCACCTAAGCTGTAATTTCTCAAGTGTCCGAATTCAGTTCGACTCTATGACATGTTGTAGATAATCTCAGTCCAAGTGCAATGTCGAATACTGGGTCTTGATTGGACCTTATATGCAAGAGGTACGGATTTTATAAGAGTTCGAAATGTAAATATAAATTAAGTAACTTAATTGATTAATTAATTTATCTAATCCTCTTAACTATCTCCTCCCTCAAAATACCCTATACACGAGAATCATGCACAACCCATCACTGCGTGCACGTCATCCACCTAACTCGAGCAATACTCCATGAAACAATGCAGAGTAAATTTCTACGCACTCATCGCAACGGTCACAAACTCATCAAACCCGGCCATCTAAAGCAAAATGCGACTTATATTTCCTCCCTCGGCCTCACATTGTCGCACTCCGCCTACGGATGTCGCATGCCTCCAGAGCACACCAACGTTCATCTCCGCGCGAGCTGAACTCAATGGCACCAAAATTTCCATGTCCGCAACCCTATAAAAAATCGCGAAACCACTACTGTGCCTTAGAAACACCGATGTCATGTTTTTCCTTGGTCCCTCGGAGTTTCTCCAAACACTTCCATTCGACACCTCTTCGAACCAACTTTGAAATGACGCCTTCCGATTCGTCGACCGCGGCCCCAATCTCTACCACCTCATTACCCATACACAACAAGAATAGGCGTGCTCAGCCAAGCACCACCAGACCCGCCAACGCCTAGATAGATTCGACACACTCCTCACCATGCATACAACGGATCCAACCATGGCCTCTCTTGTTGCCCAAAGTTCTAGGTTTAATTGCAAAAGAGGAGCAGCATTTTTTTAGTTCACGGTGGAAAGAAAGAAGGGGAAGTAAGGAAAATTAATTATCTGGTTTGGAGGAAAATGTACGTGTATATATAATTTAATTTCTCAAATAAATTGCCACATGTTTCGAGCTTATACGATCACATGGTACATCTGATCGCCATGAAACTCGTCGGCGCGCATCACCTCATTTTTCTAGTTCTGATGGTATAAATTTCGTCGGTATCCATGACAACGCTCTGGGGTGATAATGTCATGCATTTCGAGGTCGTTTTTGCCATCGGATTGCCCGATTCTAAAGATTCTTCAACTGTACGTCTCATAGTGAAGTCCTTATCCCAAAATCATAAGTTGTCAGTCGAGATCCCTTTGGACTCGACAAACTCATGTATTTTTACAAAATATGTATAACTATACGTAAATGTAAATATATATAATGACTTCAAATATAGCGATAATCGTATTTATGTTAATTCACAACGTCAATTTGGACTCAATGGAAGTGGTGTTGAGTTCTAATTCAACTGTATGCGAATAAAATTAGATTTTGAGACTTTCAATTAATTAACGATTCAATATTCAAATTGATTATTTAAATATCATGTCGTTAAAAAATGTCGGTTATTACATTCTTCCCTCTTTAAAAGGATTTCTTCCTCGAAATTCGCAAAGGAAAAACGTCTCCCAACCCTTAAACTTTCAAAGTCCCTCTTGTTTCGTAAAAATTCGATAGCACCTTATTTACGTGGCTAGCTCCAAAAAAATAATCCTAAAAAGCATATATATATATATATATTCACACATCTCATATCTAAGGCATCTCATTTCTAAGGACATATAAGCATATATATATATATATATGCTTATATATATATATATCCACATTATCTGCACTACAAATATTATGTACATCTTTTATTGCAAGAGCATGCAATTTAGATGAAATCCAAGCGAATAAGCATACCATAGTGCATAACTACATCCATGTACCTAATCAAGTATTCAACAAAGAGGGTTAAACACAATTGCAGCGTTAAACCATGAGTTTAAACATTCTAAATCATATACAACAATCATCTCAAATAAATATGCTATATCCAACCATGCAACAAGCCTCTCAAATAAATATGCTGCAACTAACTATGTGACAAACACATCCAATGCAACCGGCATCTCTCAAATAAATATGTTACAGCTAATTGTGCAATAAACATATCCAATTCAACAAGCATCTCAAATAAAAATGTTGCAATTAACTATGCAACAAACACATCCAACGCAACAAGCATTGTTGTCAAAAATCTTAAAATCCTACGATTTAAATCCCGTTTTAAATCGAATCTCTTCCTTTGCGATTCGATTTACACATTCAGATTCAAATTTGTTAAAACCACAGTAGAGAAAATTCATTCAATACATATTGATATATTCAATATATTTATTTGAGTCTACAACTTCAATTCTAAGTTTTTCTAAACAAAATAAAAATGGAACAAAATAAAAAAATTGAATTTTATGTTTAGACGTAGAAATTCAAACATCAAAATCAATTTCAAAGTGTATGAACTTTAAAATATGGATCTTTTAAATCTACTATTTACGATTTAAATCCCATTTTGATTTAAAATTTAAACTTTACGATTTACAATTTGAATCTCATTTTGATAACCTTGGCAACAAGTGTGACGACCCGAACTCGATGTTCGATAAATAACATCAAATTCGTATCGCCGGAGCTTGCAACAACATTAGATAATAAATAACACAGCGGAAATAAAAGATGATATCATTGATACAACATGAATACAATATCCGATACATCAATTTTGATACAATGATAATCATCAACATCAGAGAATATACAACACAAAATACAGCGGAATACGATACAAAATAAGATGAGTCTTCGAAAGAATCTAATACTGCAACTCCAGACCAAAATCTCCTAAACTTCAAACTCAAATCCCCATTCAAATTTCATAAAGATAAGCAACGTCAGTCATCCGTAAGCTCCAAAAACTGAACTAGTCCCAGATAAGCTACTAGACTTGACTATCTGAAAAAAACCCAACTCTAGACTGCCCGTGTGGAAAATTGTGGGCACCCAGAGTTTAGGAAAGGAATAATAAAATCCAGGTCAGTCATGGGACTGGTATGAGCAAACAAAACAGTTTATCTTTAAAACAAACAACAAAAGATTTTAAACATTGAAATCCGCAATGCTTTTCGAAATGAAACTACCATAAGGCCTCCCGCCACACACACAATGCAAACGTAGAATTGGAGGAGATTTCTCCTTATGATAGTCAAATATGCTTACTACGCAAGAAAACTCTTTTGATATTATTACTAGTGCATAGTGTAGAAAACATTTTGAAAGTATAATATTAATCTTAGCCAGCATAGACATTCTGAACTATGCCTACTATAGCTACTATGTTCAATAGCAGGTTACCGCCACATTCCATAGCAGGTTATACAACTAAAACCGTACTGGGCTCGTATTGTTTCTTTGGATTTTCCAACAAATGGTTAGGCTAAGGAACTTCCTACTGCCACATGGGAACGCCTCTGGAGGGACGCCCCGAGAACCACCTGGCTCTCTGCCAACACAAGGCCGGTTACCCCCTTCTCGGGTAGTAAACCTGAGATATTCCACTCACGGTCCTTTGGGACCTTTATCCGAGGATCCTTTACACTAACATCACACAGTAGTAAATATACTATAGTGTCCACATGAGTAAGTATCTGGGCTCCATACCATGATACCACCCTTTTCCAGAAGGAATGGACATACCCTAGGGGAGCTACCCTTGAAACCTTGCCGCATCTTTCCTGTTTCGACCATTTCAGGTCTGTGAGGCTCGATGAGGTATCGTCCACAAAGCTACGCTTTTTCACAAAGCCATGCTTTGATCAACAAATGATCACCAACACACAGCAGCACTCAGCATGCCACAATACCAAATTGGGAGTATATCACCGATAACCTTCAACTACATAACCTCTAAGCTCGTACGTCTCAGAGAAGGGTGTTAAGCTAAGAGAATAAATTCTCCGCCACCAAACAGAAATGTATTTGAAAGAAATCAGTTTTATATCTCAAAGTGTAGTGTCAGACATACAACCATACAAGTCTGTTCCGGGTTCGAACAGAACCGAAGGCACTTCCAAAGAAGCCCTTGCAAATCCGGATAATTTCTAATCACGTCCGGACTTCCCATCACAAAGGGTGCTAAAAATCTCTATACCGGGGCCAGTCGATGTAGAGACATTCGACGAGTTGTCCTTTCGTTTTCGAAAATATCCAGCCTTCACCACCGGTCTTTAAATGCTATCCATAACATCGTATCATTATTCGGAATGGGTTATATGACTCAAAGGTCCTCTCCCGGCTAAACCGAATAACGAGCGCATATTTAAAAACATATGGATATTGGGATTTCAATTAAGTCACATTTTATTACCCAAAACTTTTCTTCAAATGGTTTAAACACATTACCATTTACAATCTTTTACACAAAAGATTCATTTCACAAAGTTCACCCAGTTTCACAAAGATCTATTCATAGATTTTCAAATTGATTTCCACTTCAATTTGGATTAACTCGTCCAATCTTTAAACAAAGATTTAATTGACAGCTTTCAAACAATTCCATTTTCAATTCAATTCTTTTATACAAAAGATATATCATTCATAGTTTTCCAAACTATTTTCATTTCAAATTTGAAATCCTTTTAACACAAATTAAAAATCCTTTCCTTATATGAAAGCTATTATTGTTTGAAAACAAATACTTTTCATTTCAGAAAAATTCAATCAAATATACACAAGTTATAGCCTTTTAAATTTAAACTTGGGTTGAATTCAAATTCCCAAAAAAATATTTTTTTTTTAATGTTTAAAACCCATATAAACACATTTATAACTTGTATACCCTTTTTAAACCATAATTTCCAAACATGGAATTCAATTCCGAAGTTTGAATTCAAATTCAAATTAAATTATTTAAATTGAAAAACTTTACCAAGTTATTCAAAATAACTTTTATCTTAAAACCCCTTTTCAAAAGCTTTTAACATTTAACCCAAATTCATTTCCAAAATCAATTGAAATTAAAATTTCAATTTTAAAACATTAAATTTAAATCATCTGTGACTTAACTGATTTCCTCGTGAAATTCATATCTGTGTGTGTATGAGTGTGGTCCAGGGGTTATACACACAATAGTGCAACATTACAAATCATCACAGATTCAAATATAGTAATATATTTGATAAGCGGTATAAACTATAACGCTTATCCTGATTTACAGATTCATAGATAAAGTCAATTTATCAATTACAAGGATTCATCATTACGGTTCGATGTGGGTTTCGGATAACAAATTGTAATCCGACTCCATGTCGCATCGAAATTCAAGTGCCGTTTTACGGGCCAAAGGGTTTTCACATTCACACAGTAATATATATCACAAAAACAGAAATCACAGCTCAGCACAAAGTAATTTATATCACAAAGCATCACAATCACAAACAGGAATATCAAACTGCTCAAAGCAATTCAATAATAATCAATCCATCACATAATTATATATATATATATATTTTTTCCTTTAATTACAGAGTAATTATCCTTAATCCCAAATTAATTAATCTTAATTATTAATTAATTAAATCTTAATCACCTTCATCGATTAATTATTTCTTAATTAATTACCTTAATTAATTTATCTTAAATTATAAATTAATTTACTTAAATTAATAATTAATTACTCTTAAATTAATTATTCTGTAACTATTATGTAATTATAATTCATCAATTATTTAATCAACATTAACAAGACATTAATTGAATTACTTTTAAGTTAAGTTAAAAGTATAAAAATTTTAATCATGGGACAGTTTGGCACAGGTCCCTAATAAGTTTCAAAATACACAAAAACCCCAGTAAAATTTTTTTGTAAATTAGGTCCCTAGAATTAAGTTACCGAATAATAGCATACACTTATGCAATTATTCCGTGAAAAATTACAGACATTTATGCAATTATATCAAAAAATTGCAGACATTTCCACAATTATTCACTGAAAAATTGCTGAAAAATACGCAATTATTCACCAAAAAATTGCGGAAATTTCCGCAATTTTATCAAAAATTTGCGGAAATTTCCGCAATTTTATCAAAAATTTGCGGAAAATTCCGCAATTATTCACTAAAAAAATTGCAGAAATTTCCATAATTATTCACCGAAAAAATTGCATAAATTTATGCAACTTTTGGATATAATTGCAAAAATGTCAGCAATTATTCGGTGAATAATTGCATAACTATATGCAACTAGTGTGAACCCGTGCTTCGCACACGGAATTGTAAAATATAATTACAAAATTTTCCATAGTTACGGCATCGAAATATAATGACTCATGTATGCATATTTCATATATTGATGACGGAGAATGAAGAGATGTTTGAAAAGTAGTTGTATTTGACTAAAATTGAGCAATTAAAAAGTCGAGCATAGTAGGTAACTTAGATGGATTTGTACATTTCATGGTTGCGGTGTCGGACAAACACATTTGACAAAGGCACTGGCTTTTACCATGCATTAAACTAATGATTTTCCTATGTGGACATAGTTATATATTTTAAAGCTTGTAATTGAACAGCTTAATGTTTGAAGGCAGAATTGGAAGGACACATACAAAGACAGCAAAACAAATATATACAAAGTGAATTCCGTGCATAAATATTTTAGTTAACATGCAAATGAGTTGCTGATAGATGGTCTTCGAATGACATGGGAAGTAACATGTTGAAATAAAAAAAACAGACTCAGTGAAACAGTTGTAGTATAGTTGCGTGTTGTCAAAAGTGATAGTGCAAAAGCAACAAATTTGTTTGCTTAGAATGGCAATAATGGTTTTTCGCAATGAAGTTCAAATCGCACAGCAACAGAGGTACATAAATATTGTTTGTAAGTCATACAGCAGTTGAAATGTAAACCGGAAAAAGCCATTTAAAAAAAAGTTATTGCTGAAGACGCTAAAAAATTTGTACAGCACATCTTTTTCCCCAGTGCATATGCAGTGGTAAACACTTTGCACAGCTTTATTTCCATAGTGCTGAATCTATCCCAGCAATTGTCCTTACCCAAACGACTTCAAAAGCTGCTCTTGGAGTTAGTCCTGCAAACAGCCATATGGTTGTCAGTATTACAGTCATGACTTAAAAACTGTTCCATTACTATATGGAGTAAGAAGAAGAGTACATTAGTTGTTGTGTGGTCAAAAAAGCATCACATCCACCAGTCACATGCGTAGCAAGGTAGTAATTGAATTTAGTAAAGCAAACTTTACTTGTATTTGTGGCCAAATTTAGTGTACCACGGTCTGTTCTAGCAATTATAGCTTGGTCGCAAACCAATTATAGCTTTGTATATGTTATAGTACAATAATGCAGACTGAGGAAGAAAGTATTTTGTAAATTAATATATAGCAATATCATTCATAATATCAAGTCACTAAAATAAAATTTGGAAGATAGATTAAAAAGTGCAGTCAAAAGTACTATTGGTTGTAAATATAAAAAAGAAATTGAAATCATGTGGTAAATACTTCAAAATATGAATCATGTGGTTAATGATTATATTGTTTGTGTATTACATTGTAGTGTACTAAAATTATCCCGTGCACGGTACTAACGATTATATTAGTTTATGTATTACATTGTAGTAAACTATAATTACCCTGTACACATTACTAATGTAAATTTATAATAACACTGTCATATATAAACACAGTAGGTGGATATTTGCAGTTCAGTTTGTTCTTATAGATGTAGATACAAAGTTAACTAATAGCAAGCAAAGGAATGAAGCAGTTGGTTTCTTTGGCTATGCAATAATGTATAATGTTATCTCATCTTAATAATCATGTTACTATATATTTTAGATAATCAATAACGTATATAAATTCGTATAGTATGAAACAAATGAGTATTATATATAGATTTAAAGAAATTAGGAGTAAATCTACATAAGCAATGTTGATACTTACTCCGTATCCATTGATTATTTTAAACTGTATTTAATAGTAAGAACAAAGTATATATAATGGTACAACCAAATTATGATTGTATTATGGCACAAGTGAACCACATATCTGTAACCTTTAAATTTCTGTAAACTGTTAAATAAGTAATTTCGGTATTAACCAAAAAAATGGTTAAATCTCACACAAATGAACTAAGTACAGTTGGCCGACAATATAATTTTGTAGTTGGTAACATAATACATGCTGCAACAACTTTAAAGACTAACTGTTTCTCAGAGTGAGCGCTAAAAAAATAAGGTAAGAAATATAAACAACAAATAATAACATATACAGCATTTAAAAAAATGAATATTAGGCTCAGATCCTTAAAATCAAACTTAATGCACGAAAACTCATCCCAAAAAAAGATTGTAAATTAGGTCTGTAAAATTAAGTTACGGAATAATTACATACCTTAATGCAATTATTTAGCGAATAATTGCAGACTTTATGCAGTTACATTCAAAAATTATATAAACGTTTGTAATTATTCAGTGAATATTATAGTAATGTATAAATAACCGTTTTTAAAAATAACCGCTAAAAAAATTAGCAGCAGTAAGAAATGGAAGGCTTCTTATTTCATGTTTTTTTCTATCTAGCATATACCTGTAGGATATGTAATTTTTTGACTTAGCATCATACTCATATGTAGTGTGTGAATGTATGTGTGTGTGTATTCATGATTTCAGATTTTTTCCATGCACCTAATGTTTAGCTAGTCAAGAGTGTGCTGATTTTTTAGGATATAGTAAAATCAAGCGATAGGTTGTGACAGTATAGTTAATATTTTGACGGTATATGTAGGTTGGACTGTAGAACCATCAATGGGGATATGTCCACTTTGATTCCTTTAGAGCGCAAAATGGATTGTAGTAGTATTATGTGATCGTCAACCTATATGTGGCATGATTACATTAAGCTTGTGAGATTAAATGAAATATTGATGGTCAGTGAAATTTCAATTATAAAGTTGGTGTTTGGTGATACCTGTCCATGGATGTCAACCTGACCCAGGGAAATTAATTTTGCAGAAAAAGGTAAATTAACATATTTATGAGGGAGGAAAAAAAAGGTGTTATGGTTTGGTAAGTGTATCAATGCGAGGAGTACCTTAATTATTGGCTTGAAGTGCATGGTGTCGTCGTTATGTCGAATAGTAGAAGTTGGTTGCTGGAGCAGTCTGTTGGTTACAAAAACATCGTAACCCTAACTCGTTGCATTTACAGTGTAATTGTTGCCTAGGTCAACATGGATTGTAGAAATTTTGATATGTTAATGAATGAATCAGAGATAAGGAAATCAAAGACAAAATCTGTAAGGAGATGATTAATCGTTGGGTGAAATTGCTATGTGAATTGCAAATGTAAGTTGCAGTGTGTATAGTAGGGCATGGTGGCGCAAATGATCGGTGTAACACTGTATGATCGTGGGGATGCAGTGATTGAGCTACCGGGTATTAATTTACCATAACTAAAAAAATTATTTTATAGCGGTTATTGTTTTGTCACCTACTGGCATAAATATAGAAGTATCTGTGTAAAACCAGTAGAATAGCAAGGCATAAATTTCGTAGGGAGTGTGTGAGAAAATAAATGTTTATAAGAGACAACAATTTTATTAGGGCACAAATTTAATCTTCAAATATTTGTGCAATAAGTGTGCAAAATTGAATGTTCAACTATCAGCGAATACCGAAGTTGCAGTAGATAAGATTTTTGTAAGAAACATAATTATTGAATATTTAAACGTTTTTCGACTTGGTGATCTTAAAACCATAACTGTAGTGATGTTAAAACCATAAATGTGGTGATTTATGATGGCATCTGGTGATATATTATTGATAATAATGGTGGATATATGTAAACTATAGAAATTAATTTATATGAAAGTGAAGTATGCGCCTTTGGATTATACATATTTTGGCTTTTTTTAAACCTTGCTGAGAAATCTTTAGCTATAAACATGCTTATAATTTCAATATGCATAAAACAGATCACTTTTTATTTAAACATAATGGCCTTTTACAGCAAACAGTAACATCAAACTAAACTTATTTCCAATTTGCAAGCATTACATTACTAATAATGACAAACAATTAAAGTAAAATTATTATAAATTTGTCATGCAAATTCAGAAAAGATTTTCATAATGCTTGATGTAGCGAATGATTAGCTAAGCAACGTAGGATATGCAATGTAAATATAAGAGGATTTACTAAATATGAATTCAAGAAAAGTCCACACACTTTGTCAACACAGTGAGTAATTAGTAATATGATGTCATTGAAAAATAATTAATGTGTAAAATAATACAGGTTGATGGGGAGTGCAATTTTTTTGAAAAAAAGGATTTGTTACACAAATAATGGAAGTAGTAGTCATTACAGTTCTTGCAATTTTTATATGGTAAGAAGGGACAAATTTTATAATGAAGTAAGGTAAGAAAGAAAAGCGTCTTTAATTGCTACTTTTGCATTTTGTTTGAGAAATTAAATGTTGATTTAAAAGCGTCATATTAAATTTAATTAATAAGCAGGTATAACAATATGAATTGTCAGTTTTATTTTATGCAAAAGGATAAGGAGTTATCAAGCGTTTTGAAATCTCTAATATTAACGGACAAAACATTCAGAGGTTTGTTAAATAAGATATGTACCTATAGTTTATAATAATTGGCATAACATAGTCTTAAATGATCACTAAATTACTTTCATGGGAAGTACTAAATCGAAAATGAAATATTGGAATAATTTTTAAGAACGCATTTGTTGACTAAATGAATGATGAATAGAATAATAGATGAAACGTAGAAGAATATTATGAAGTTAGTACCAGGTCATGCAAACCAATGTACTTAAACCTCAAAAAAGGATGGCTGAAGTAATGTAAGTATAACCACTATTTACTACAGGGTAAGTAATAAGCCTTCTTCTCTCTTAGGCATAAACAATTAATCATTTTCAAATCTAGAAATTATTTCAGTAAATGTACCAAGTCCATCGACAGCACAAAAAATTTAAAATTTGAGATGAATTACACAAATCTAAGTTACATCCCTAATCATCTTTACACATTTATTACTAACTCGGCATAGACTAACCTATAATGTACGTAAGTATATGAAAACTGAAAGAGTGGTAAGCAAAGTCAATAAGCAAACGAAGTCGGTAAACTTGAGTAGGTTAATTATCATTCCTTGATTCCTCTAAAATCATAAGCATTTGTCAGTAATACAATATTCTATGTTATACAATAAAATATTGCTCAAATTATGCTACAGGTAAAGATTGACTCAACAATTCAACATGATGTCTGAATATGAAGAAAAATGGGTATTTTTTCAGTATGGTTGTATAAAAAATCAATTGCAATAAGGTTTAGAGTTATAACAAAAATTTATAATCCCTCAAAAAACCCTATCTTAATTTCTACTTTCTATACTGTTTTAAGAGGAAGTTGTAGGAATAGCAGATCTGAAATTGGAAAGCTTTCTCTACTTTATTTCAATCCTTAATCTACGAATTATCAAATTCACATAAATTCGTTAGTTCGACCAACTTCAAATGAACCCTAACATCTTACATGTACATGATTGCATTAATTTTCAAATCAATAGAAATTCAACAGAGTTTTCACTACCGGAAACGGCAATAAAAATTTCATGAGATAGTATAATCCTGACTATGTGGGCAAAGAAAATAAAGTGTTTACATCGAAAAAAGTGATGTACCGTTCTAGTGTCGTGATAAATACATCCAAATATCTTAGATTCAGAGCCACCTCAAATATGCACTGCATAGTTACTAATCATCACTTCATAACCACCTCAAAATCCATAAGAATAAAATCTGAAGGAGAAAGACGTCAAATAACTTTAAAGGCATTAAAATATAATCAAATTTTATGACAGACAACATTCCTATGTAAGTAAGAGGGTGAAAGAAATAAGATGCGAAAACGTTGAAAAGCGACAGTGAAACAGAAAATACGAAAAGCAAAGAACAACCAGATAGAAAAATTTATGGCCCCTTTAAAAATGTATTACATTATTCCATTAAAAAGATAGGAACTGCATACTATTTTTGTGTAAATATTCTTTTTTTATCTTGCTTTCAAATCCGTGGGTATTGAAAGAGAAGCTCTAATTTGATTCTTGGAACTACAGTATTGCATCTATCATAATCTGTTAAAAAAAATAATTTGGTATAATCAAAATGGTCATTCATTTAACATAGGGTCCAGCTATGCAATATCATTTTGGGACTGGACTATATTTTATGTTCATCATCTACCAAGGAGGTAAAAGGGATGTTACTTTTATACAAATTGTCGAGCAAATTGATAAATCAAACGTAACTCTTTTAGAATCGCTTATAGAGGAAAATCTTACATATTGGATTAAAGTTATGCTTAACATTTACAAAAACTTATGAAAACATTACCAGTGCATATTACATTGGATATAACTTATGAAAAAAAAATTCAAGAAAGAATGCAAAGATAGGGATCAAATAAGCATGGCATATGGAGTATTTGAAAGTTATGCTGCCAAAAGGACCGTTCATGTCAAAATTCTATAGGAGAGAAAAATGGAAAAAGTGGGTGCACTTAGATTAAGTTAATCATTGTGATTCGATACGCTGGGTTAACTTGCTGTTTGCCAGTTTAACTGTTTAATTTAAAAAATACATATACAGGAGAACTTCGTTGTACTAATTTAGCACATGTCGAAAAAAAACTAACCTTCATTAGTTTCATTTTGCACTCCAGTTACATCTCTTATGTAGTACAGAATGCTCTTTATCTCCCCAATAATAGAAATAGAAAACCAAAACGATATAAAGTCAACATGGCATAGATGCGGTACTTGAAAAAAAAGATGGACAAAATGAGAAATGGAGAAAAGTACAAATCCATGATGAAATGAGTCATAAGAAACATAGTAAAAAAAAAGCAAGAATTCATAAAAACATAGAATGCACTGATAATTTCTAATGCATCTTAGTAGTTAGGTCTATAAATCACGACATGCATATGTTCAACTATCTAGCATAAGCTATCAGCCAAGTATCAATTGCCTTTTAAATTTCATTCAGAGTACAAATATTCCTTTTTTAATCAAAATTAGTCAGAAAAATAACTACATGGAAAATTATGAATTTTTGCACAGTAGGAAATATGGAACAAAATGTAATAAAAAACCACTCAATCATCCATGTATCTAAGAAAAATAAAATTAGAAATTATTTTGAAGTTCTGTTTTAGAATTTGTGAGGAGATTAGTTTATCAAGAAACATAGTACCATCAAGTATTAGTGGAAAGTATTCTTCAAGTAAAAAAAAATTGATTATTGGACAGTACAATAGTCAAAGATTAGCTTATTACTGTAGATAATTATTTCAATCGCATGGAAGTTTGCCATTTCGAGTAGCTAAGCTTCTAGAAAGCAACGTGTATAATGAATAATGATGTAGTCCAGATCGCAAATGTACTAATTGCAAGAGATTACTGACTTTCAGCAGTGCTAAATATGAATTCTTTCAAATTCAAAGGCTTTAGAATACCTTTTCCCCAAATTATGATAAAATGAGTCAGTGCTCATTTTCAAATGTTTGCTCTGACCTCATAACCAAACCCAATAGAACTATTCTCTCATTAACTCAGATCCGCCTAATGAAAATAACTAACATCTAAAAGAATGTGAAAGAATTTGAGCTCCATGCAGTTGAAAGTAGATGCTTTCTCGTCAAAAAATGGAAAATAGAAAAGATATTATACCTATTGGTGTTGCTCAAAAGAGGAGAAGAAGAATGATAGGTCAATGGAATCGAATACAACATCTGAGAACACTTTGATTGATTTATTGATAGTGGATTCTTTTATATCATAAAGCTGGTAGGAGAGAAACCATGCGAATGAATCGCCTTTAAACCGCAGCTTTTCAATTCTTAGTGGTTGGAATAATTTTTTAGGTCGTGTAAAGTAGTAAGCCGTATTCATGCAAAAAATAATTTCTCCAATTGATATTCAATAATACAACTGACTTTAATAGCAACCGATGCTGAAGTTGAGGATTTAGATTTGTTGAACCTGTCTGATAACAAATCATGATCATGTTCAATTTAACGGTACGCATAGCTAAAATAATTATATAAAGAAACTTCAAAGATATCTCTTACTCTGATTGGTTTTAATTGAGTAGTTTAATTGAGTAGTATTTTGACCTCTGGTCGGCATTGAGTAAGAAGTAATTGGCTGAGAAGTGATAAGTTTACCAATGTCGAAGTTGTTTGCCGATATAGAGCTTGGGATAAATGTGCTATTGTAAGTTTGAAACTCATGATTCTTATTATCTGCACAGCCTGCATAATTATCTTAATTTACCAATATATTCTTTTTGATGCATATTGCAACCCTATTTATCGACTAAAAAGTGCTGATGAAAACCACTTTGCATTAATGTTGATTAAAACTTTTATCAACTGCACTAGGTTCAATAAAATCACACTTCTTTCAATCTTACTATTTTCATTCGTATTGGGTTGAATGGAGCTCTCAAGAGTCAAATGATCATCGGTTTTGGATAAAGAGTTGAAATACGGAGTACCGCATATGGTTTGAGAGTTATGATGTATTTGATTATCTATATTTGCAGAACCTGTAGTAAACATGTTTAGCTTAAATAAGTACCACACAAAATTAACACCACTATCATTTTTCTTTAGTTCCCATGCTAGTATTAATAAAGCAGGTAATATTCATGCTTCAAACACCATCCTTTTAGGAAAATATTATGCATTGAATGGTGTTTGAAACACCACCCATATCCCTACACTTCCCAACTCTTAGAATCCTAATATGGGAGCATATAATTTCTCTTCTCCATTTCTGGAAATGCTATGACCGAAGTTTGAATTTGAATTAACAATGATCTTTCAAAAATATAGCTTTTCAAGTGCTACTTACAGATGCAGAGCATTGGTAGATTATTGCCAAGAGAGGAAAAACTTCAGTGTAAATATTCTATAGCCTAAGACCTTTGCTTCATGTAGACTTTTAAAGTGGCTCATAAGCTTAATTAAGAAACATATATTTATTCACATAGTACCAAAAATTGACACTCTTGCAGATTCATGGATATACCATCTGCTCCATACTAATTTTATTTAGATATATAATACAATTCTTTCAACTAATTTTGAGCCCAAGTTTTTACTTGATCACATTCGAAAATTTTAAGCATATAGCAACACATAATCTAATATAGCAATTTGATTATCAATATTCTGGTTCAAGTTCTAAAACTAATAAAGAATAAAATCACATGGTATATTAGGATTAGAATAGTCAAACGCACCTTTCGATACTGGTGCTTTTATCTAACTATCATCAATAATGCTCTGGATTGGAATGTAACAGTCAGACACACCATTCAATGGACGATGCATCGGCAAATTATAGAAGTTAGGCGAGGGTAAAAATTTGAAGTTTATTACTTAATAAATTTCCCATTGTGTGACCTTCACGTTTCCATTTTCTATTTTGAAACTAATTATAAACTTATACATAATTCAAAGATAGAGACAAAACCATACGGAAGCACGGGTTCGCACTATTTATTCATTCTCGAGAGGCATAATATCGACTAAATGTAGTGATTCGAACATGAAAGTGTATAAATAACTTCAACGTCTTAGTTAAGAAATTTTTGCCTTACTAATACCTATAATATATTATAATGAAGCAAGAATTCGATAGTATCAATAACATATTACCTTACCATTATAGATAAAGCAAGAAGCGCTTCAGAAAGAATAAATAAACAAACAGATGTGGGAATCAAGCCAATGAGGCTAGTTTTAATATCAATACCTTGCAACTCTGATGTTGGGAGGAATGCTATTGAAGCTAACAGTTCCTCTGTATTCCAGTCCTCGCTAGATGATAACAAAATAGAATATTAGATATATAGAACTCACGCTTGTCCTAATCATTAAACTGTATATAGAATTTCGATTAACATATAAAAGTAAATGTCGATTTACACGTCAAATAGAATATGAAATTTATGAGTTTAAATTGTCGTAACAGTTGGAACTTAAATTTAAACTTAGTTTTCACATAATGTAAGCAAGCAACCTCTTTATTTATCTATCTATTTCATTCCACCTTTAGATAATTATTTTTATCATTAACCTCCATAAAACAATCACTTATCAAGCGCTAACATAACTATAAAACCGAGGCCATGAATTTGAATTTTGACTTGAAATCTTCAACCAAAATCCCCCAAGGTTTTCCTTGCTTGGCTTTTTTTTTTCCTCTTTGTTCAAAACCCACCTACATTTGCTGTACAGTCCAAGCCTTCCTGCAGCAAAGCCATAATTTAGTACACTGCTATTACCTTTTCATAAATTTGGGCATTCTTTTTTGTTTTAATATACCTGTTAAACTGGTAGTGGAATATGGAAAACACAGGAAGAGAGAAAAGACTGAGAACATAAAACAACGAAGATAGAAGAGACGCAAAGCGCAAAAATGCTGGAACAACAAAGCAAAAATAGTCAATAGTCAACATGAAAAAACCTGGGCCGGAACATACTTTGCAGCTTGGTAATATTACTGTAAGGAAGGAAAGCAACCAATCCCAGGGATTCTACACTTAAGTTCGAACATATTTCTTTTTTAAAATAAGATCATTTTCCCTAATCAATTAGTTTACATGAGTCCAGACATGAGTTTTTAAATAGTGCAAATGAAAATAGGAAAAGGACAGGAACGAACGATTCTATTGAGAGGCAAGAGCCAAGGAGAAGGAACGCTTTTTAATTCAAATAAATTTAACAACTTTATAACAACATTCTAACATAATTATTGTCCTTTACGTGGGATTGCAAAGAATAAAATAGCATAAGATATCAAATGAAATTAACCACTTTACATTTGCAGTAAATCCAGAACTATCATATCCATTAACTATCGCATCCATCAACTACCAAGAAAATTGCTTAACATGTTTAAAATGTCCTCTGCACGGTATTAGGCATGCCAAACTTTCACAAAGTGGTCAAAGACCAAACAAAAAACATGTTTCCAATACAGTAAACGGAAACCCTAATCAAAGTTAAACAGACAGAGCAGAAGCCCAATCAACCAAACATGGTCGGCAGATAGAAAGAAAAGGAGGCGCTTACATCGCAAGAACGTCCAACAACCACACTGAAAACCATATGACGAACCGATTCCAACGACGCTCAAGAAGGGCGGCACCGTCGATAAAAAGCCAACAGTAAGGATGACGGAGTGGATAAGCTAGAAATCGAGAGGGACGCTATCGCCTAATTATGGAATTAGGCATAGGGCGAGGAGGAGGTAAGAAAGGCGAAAGTGGGAGGTGAATGGTAAACAAAATAAAAAGGTAGAGCCGTGTCGTTTGGGTTTTAAAGTTCGTGGAAAATTTTTAGTGGCTTCTACATGCTTGAAATCGAATTGAGTAATAATAGAGGGTGTGGAGGAAGATAAGAAATACTATAACCGTGACCGTTCGGTTGCCAAATTTCATGGGTGTCTGTGTGAGCTTGAAATTCAACTCACTAATAATAGTATAGTATAGATTACTTAGCAACTTAATTCTAGGGACCTAATTTACATACTTTTTTTTACTAGGGTTTTTGTGTATTTTGAAACTTATTAGGGACCTGAGCCTAATATTCACTTTAATCATCTCCTTAATTATTTTGTTAAATTTTATTTAAAATAAACTTCTGAAAATATAAGTTTAAAATACTCTTAACTTAAATAATTTAAATTATTTTATTTTAAAACCTTTGATTACCATTTTCAACTTATCAACAATCATTCATTTGAAAAGAATAGTTTTAAAAATCAATTTTGACTTAGATTTTAAAGTTTAAAACTGAAAAATGTTATCACTCTAGAGCTGCTTCGGGTAACTCCCGAGAACTTTCCTCACTTGCTTCGAGTTTTCCCCAAATCGACCCGATAGCTTCAGTTTTTAAAAATTTTGTTTTTTAAAAAAAACAACCCGGTATACACTTGAAATTACACGAGTTCACACTCGAGCCAGAGCACAGTTTTCCCGAGATCGACTTCGAGTCGAATACCTTCTTCCACAAACAAACAACTGACACCAGTTTTGATGTCGTGCACCACCACCAAAGCCACCTCCGGCCTCCGATCCTCCTTCCTGCACGTCACGCGACATCCCAGCATCCCATCCCGATCACCAAAACACTTGTTCAAGCCTCAGATCAAAATTGAGCAACCCAGATGAAAACTGCAACACATCCCAAATCGAGAAACCACTCGCATCCACGTCTCCGATCATCGGAGCTGCTGCACCTCTGGCCACGCCATGCCGACACCCTACGTCATCATTTCCCAAAATTCCAAGCCACTCGATCACTCAGAGGGGTTGCGGTGATCACAAAACCCAACCTCCACAAAACTAGGTTACAGCCAAGAATTGGTCGCCGCCATCACAACAAGGCTTTGATCAACCTCCTAGCATTTTTCCCAGACTTCTTGATCATCCCCGCATCTCCAGTCGAGATCTCGACATCTCCATTTCAACGAATCGCCGGGAATTGATAAAAATGCAACTTCAGTTCATCTTTGAACTGCTCGAAACATACTTAACTAAAAATTCCCATCTTTGTTTCAAAAATCCTATTTTTGAATGTAGATTCAGATTATATAATTGAATCAACAATTTATCACATTCGAATCTTAACATAATATACATGTTGCTTATAGAACGAGATTTCCAGTGGTGATACTCCACTAACAGGTTTAAAACAATTTCTAAAAGCTTAATTTAAGTTTAAACAACTTATTTTGTTTTAAAATGTAAGCCTATACATGATTGGAAGAAGATGTTTTTGTATTTTGATTTCTCTTAACCCTGTAACTACAACAGGGAAACAACAGTATAGTCAAAGTTACAGAACACTCATATATCTAAACACAGAACTATACAACCCAAACACATATGCAAGCACCATGCTATCACAGATTTAATCATACTTAAGTCTAAAAAAATGTTTTTACTCACCTTGTTTCAATGATGAACAGAGAACAAGTTTCTTGTTTCCAGGCTTTTAATTAAACTGCTTTGAGAACATTGTTTTGATTTTTCTTTTCTGGTTTTTTGATTTAAATTTCAGTTGTATAGATTAGCTTCTGAAATGCTAAGTTTGATGAACGAACTAGAATTATAAAGATGATATAAAAAGAACTATTGCACAGGCTGATAAATCTTCGTACAGGGTGATGAGATAAATTTGTACAAGTGATATAAATGCCTTGTACCATATCAGAGATTTTTTTCTCTTTTGGGGCTGACGTGATTTTCTTGTGATGGTTTGTATTAATTGTTGTTGTACAATTTTGCTTATCCTATTTGATTTTTTGTACATAGATAAATATATGCTAGTATCTTCTTTGATAAGCTAATACATATACTTATACTTATCCTTTGTTTTTTTATAAGTGTATATATTTTTATACTTCATTTGTTTCATATATATATTTATTATTTGAATGTATTTCTTCTTATACTTATTATTTTACAATATAAGTGAATTTAACAAATGTCTACTTTATTTTGTATGGATTTATGAGATTAAAATTTACATATTTACTATATAATTTATTTTGAAATATAGATGAATTTCTATGTTTTTATTTTGTTGTTAAAATATTAGCTAATGCTTTTCTTTTATTTTTATAACTTATCTTTAAACCATTTACTTGAAATTTAAATCCAAATCACATATATACAATATTTAAATTCATATGATTTAACACATATTTTATTTGAATTGGGGAAACTCGCTTCAATTTACAATTAATTTACAATTTTAATTCAAAAATTACTTTAATTATCAATTTAAATATATATGAAATCCGGGGTCGTTACAACCTTCCCCCCTTAAAAGAATTTCGTCCTCGAAATTTGCTAGGGAGACACAAAGATAGATGAAAAATGTTTCATCAAATCAAACCGAGTATCTATTCTGCATTTGGCTTACCAAATCAGAATATCAATAATAGATACAAGAGCGAATCTTTTTAATGTTTTACAACATAGTCGGGTTATCTAGATCTACGAAACATGCAGTGGCATTGGTTAGTTCGAAGGGATAACTAACCGTTCGCAGATTTTATCGAAACCCAATGAAATAGATAACAATAGATTCGATTACGATCTCAGATTCAAGATTTAACTCATTTACGATTTGCTGAGGAATAAAACTAGGTGTAGTTCCTGTGTCGAACAAAATTCGAACAATTTAATCGTAAACGAGAAGGTTACCGTATAAAATTTCTTTTCCTTAATTAGCTTTTGAGGTTGAAGAATCGTTTCTGATTGCGTATACTTTCGCTACAGGAGTTTGCTTCTTCGCTGGACAATCTATGATCATATGTCCTGGCTTACGGCAGTAATAGCATCCCATAGATTCCTGCTCTGGCCTCATAAATGGCTCTCTCATTCCTGGCTTCCAAGGATTCTAACATTTATCCGAGTAGTGGCCTTTCTCCAAGCAATTAAGACAAGTAACTTCTTTCACCTTTTTCTTCTGTATATTCTTCCTTCCTTTATCCTTCCTCGGTTTCTTTCCACCAAACCTCTTCTTCCTCCAATTCAGATTACTATTATTCCCTTTTTCCTCCAGAACTCCCTGCTTATCCAGAGTATCGTATCTATATCCCATATCGATAAGGTCAGAAAAAGATTCCTTTATATGAGCAGTCATCCTTTCCTGAAATTCCTTGTTCATCCCTCGAATAAACTTGTCATTTTTCTTCAAAGGTGTATTCACCAAATCTGGACCAAATCGAGACAATTCATTGAATTTGTTCAAGTATTCCTCAAATGATAAACTTCCTTGCTTCAAATCCATGAACTCCTGGTACATTCTAGAGATACCAGCAGACGGAATATATCGCTGCTCAAACACTTCCTTGAAACGACTCCAAGTAAATTCATCCACCGGCTCATCCAATATAACTGTTTCCCACCAAGCTAAAGCCTTTTCCTGGAGTTGCCAGGAAGCTGTAAAGAACCCAAAAGTCGACCTTCGAAAATCGGCACCCGTACTTTACTTGTACTCAAAATGTCGTAGATTCAAACGCCGAATCTGGTTCTCCGGAGCTTATAACAACATTAAGTATAACAACACAGCGGAAAAATAAATAGATGATATCATATACAACTCCAATGAATACAATATCCAGGATATGATATACAACAATGATATCAATATGATACAACAATATCAGAGATATGATACAATGCTACAGCGGAAATAACAATAATGGAAGAGATCACTCCAAATGATCTACAAAAGAGAATGACTCCAACAACTCCACATCAGCTCGAACCATCATCTCGATACACAAAGATAAAAAGTGCAGTCGACCGATCTCCAAAAACTGAACTAGCTCCAGATAATCTACTAACCCTGAATATATGAAAAACCCAACTCTAGACTGCCCGTGTGGAAAATGGTGGGCACCCAGAGTTTAGGAAGGGAACAATAAACTCCAGGTCAGTCATGGTGACTGGTGTGAGCAACAAAAACAGTTTATCTTTAAACAATAACAAAAATGTTTTAAACATTGAAATCCGCAATGCTTTTGGAAAATGAAACTACCATAAGACCTCCCGCCACACACACAATGCAAACACAGAATTGGAAGAGATTTCTTCTTATGATAGTCAAACATGCTTACTACGTAAACAAACTCTTTTGATATTATTATTAGTGCATAGTGCAGAAAATTCTTTCAAAATACAATATTAATCATAGCCAGCATAGGTACCATTATATTATGCCTACTATAGCTGCTATGTTAAATAACAGGTTCTACAACTAATACCGTACAAGGTTCGTATTGGAAGATGGATTTCCAACAAATGGTCATGCAAAGGAACTTCCTACCGCCACATGGGATCGCCTCTGGCTGGACGTCCCGAGAGACAAACTGCTCTCTGCCAACACAAGGCCGGGTTACCCCTATAACAGGTAACTCACGAATATGCCACCTCTCGGTCCTTTGGGACCTTTATCCGAGGCCTCGGTAACCAACATCACACATAATAATAAAGTGTGTCCACATGAGTAAGTATCTGAGCTTCATACCATAATACCACCCTTTTCCAGAAGGAAATGACATACCCTAAAGGGCGCGACCCTCATAACCTTGCCGCATATTCCTGTTACGACCATTTTCGGGTTGTGAGGTCTCACGAAGTCTCGTCCACAAAGCTACGCTTTGTCACAAAGCCATGCTTTGGGTCAACAGATGATCAAAGTAATGATCACAAAGATAAATGATCAAACAAATGATCATATCACAAATGATCAAATAATGATCATCACACAACAACACTCAGCATGTCACATTACCAAATTGGGAGTATATCGCTGATAACCTTCAACTACATAACCTCTGAGCTCGTACGTCTCAGAGAAGGGTGTTAAGCTAAGAGAATAAATTCTCCGCCACCAACAGAAATGTATTTGAAAGAAATCTGCTTTATATCTCAAAGTGTAATGTCAGACATGTAACCATACAAGTCTGTTCCGGGTTCGAACAGAACCGAAGGCACTTCCGAAGAAGCCCTTGCAAATCCGGATAAGTTTCTAATTACGTCGGGACTTCCCGTCACAAAGGGTGCTAAAATCTCTATATCGGGGACCAGTCGATGCAGAGACATTCGACGAGTTGTCCTTTCGTTTTCGAAAATATCCGGTCTTCACCACCGGTCTTCAAATGCTATCCATATACGACGTATCATTATTCGGAATGGGTTATACGACACAAAGGTCCTCTCCCGGCTAAACCGAATAACGAGCGCAATCTTTAAAAACATATGGATATTGGGATTTCAATTAAGTCACAACTTATTACCCAAACTTTCTTTTCAAATGGTTTAACAAATTACCATTTTCAAATCTTTAAACAAAAAGATTCATTTTAACAACCTTCAACGGTTTAACAATTTCCCACACTTTAATCTTTTAAACAAAAGATTCAATCACAGATTTTCCAAATTAATTTCCCTTTCAATTTGATTAACTCGTTAAATCTTTAAATCAAAGATTTAACTCATAGTTTTCAAAACAATTCCATTTCAAATGGTTTAAACAAAACATTATTTTAAATCTGTTAAAAATAAACAGATTTACTTCATAGCTTTCAAAACACAATTCATTCATAACTTGGAAAACCATTTTTTTCAATTCAATCTTGAAATTCCTTTAGTTAAACTGGAATTTCATTTCTTATCTCAAAGCTTTTATCATTTGAAAACAAATAGTTTTCATTTTAGAAATCTGATTCATTTATACCAGTTAAGGTTCTTGGGTTAAATTCAAATTCTCAAACCAATATTTTAAAAGTGATTTAAATTCATATAAAACACATTTATAATATCTTTAATCAAAATTCCAATCATTGAATTCAATTCCAAATATTGAATTCAAATTCAAATTGAATTTTTTTAAATTTCAAAACTTAATTAAGTTGTTCGAAAATAAGACTTATCTTTGAAATTCCATTTCAAAAGCTTTTCACTTTAAACCCCAAATTTCCAATTTCAAAATCAATTGAAATTAAAATTTCAATTTCGAAAACATCAAATTTAAATTATCTGTGACTTAACCGATTTCCACGTGAAATCCATATTGTGTGTGTAAAGGTGTGGTCCAGGGGTTTCACACAGTAGTGCAACATCAATCATCACAGATATATCGATAAGCGGTATAATCGATAACGCTTATCTTCATTCACAGATTCATAGATAAAGTAAATTTATCAGTCACAAAGATTCATCATTACAATTCGATGTGGGTTTCGGATAACCAACTGGAATCCGACTCCCTGTCGCATCGAAATTCAAATGTCGTTTACGGGTCGAGGGTTTCATATTCACATAGTAATATATCACAGATAATCAATTACATTCATCCTAGATAAATAGATCACAACACAAATCAGGATGTATCACAAAGCATATATATCAGGGATATCAAACAATTCAACATTCAATAGAATTCAAACATTCATAAGTAGAATCAACTTAATTGTCTAATTTATCTCAATCAGATTTATGAATTACTAATCCTGGTAAATTAATATTAATTAATTACAAACCATTTTGATTAATTATTCTTTAATCATTCATTACTCTTAAACAAATCAATTATTCTCTAATTAATTATGTTAATTCATTAGTCACATAAGTAGATTAACTTTGAGTTAATTACAAAATTAATTACCCATTAATTTCAAATTAATTAACCTTTTTAATCATAAATTAATTTAAATTAATCAATCTTTAAATTAATCTTTAATTACCCTTTTATTATTAAGTAATTAATTTTTACTCACTGAATAAATCTTTTAAATTAAAAAACTTCTAAGACATAGATTCCAAAAAACCCGAGACAACCCTTACTTTTCTCGAGCAAGGCTTCGAGAAATTCACGTACATCCCCGAGACTCTCCCTTTCTTCCCCGTCCCTGATCTTCTTCTCTTTTTCTTTCCCTTTCCCTTCCAGTTTAAATATTTAAACTAAGATAGCAACGCATACTCACGTTCGCGAGTTTCATCCCGAAGCAAACGTGCTTTTACTCGAGCCACCTTCCTCTTCTCCCCGTGCCAGTTCTTCTTCTTCCCCTCACGTACTCTTTTTTTTTCTTTCCACTGACACATCATCACCACCGTGCACATGCACGGTGGTTCGGCGCGACTCTGGTGATCACCTCGATCATCAGCAAGTCGAAAAACCTTTGCCAATACTAAATCGAACATCGGTTCGATCGAAGACACTCAAAATCGAAAACTCGCCACTTCATCGAACTGCAACTCGAAACCCATCGAACAAAATGGCTCCGCCGCCACGTCTTGGGTCACCATAAAAACCCACGCTTCCGGCCATACCACGTCAGCAACCTAAACTAACCTTCCCCTCAAAATCTTCGAACTCGATGCTTCCGAGGTGGCGTACACACCTTGTTTCAGAACATATAAACTTTGAGTCAAATAACCCTAATTCGACCTCGTACTCCCAATCCACGCAATGGATAATTTTTTTGATAATTTTCATGACATCCCTGAGGTTTACACTAGCTTCAATTCAAGTTTAAGCATTTACTATTGATTCAATCACGAGAAATTGGTAAAAAATTCCATTTTTTATTCGAATGCGAACTGCTCTTGAATTACTGAACTAAAAATCTTCATTCAAGTTTTAAAAATCATAATTTGAAGTATAGATTCAGATTATAATCTTGAATCAATATTTTACAACAATTAATTTTTATCAAATTTAGTTGAACACCTGAAAACAATGTTACAGTGATGACAACTTATAAAAATGGTTTATATTAGCTTCTAAAATCTTAACTTAAGTTTAAACTATTTTATTCTTTAAAACATTTAAGAAAATAAGTTACTCACAGGTAAAAGATATAAAGAAGGCTAGTTTAAAAGAAGGTTTGCTCACATATCAACACACTACAATATTTATCACAGAGATAGCCTACAACCAGATTTAAATACATAAATTTTTAAATTGAGGTTACTCACAAGCATCACGAAATCAAAACAAGTTAAGCTTCTAAAAATAGGAATTGCTCATAGTGATTTTGAAGAAGAAGAAGAACATAGTTTCTCTTTGAAACAGGCTTCTGAAATTCAAGCTGAAACTCCCATCTTTAATCTCTGGCTTTCATGAATTTGTATGGTTGTTTTTAATTGAAGTTTTTGCTAAAGTTTGAATGATAATTACATTAAGTTTTCTCAGCTTCAAGAACGAAACTGGAATGAAAATGAGAAAGCAAGTTTACAGGTGATGATATGCTTTTGTACAAGGTGATATAATTTTGTTTGTACAAGAGGTAGGGATATTTTCTCTGGTTTGGAGGCTGAAGGTACTTGTTGTGGTGGCTAAAGGATATGGCATTTATTACTTTGTCTTAATTTATAAGTTAGCTCATATATATATATATATATATATATATATATATATATATGTTATTTCTTTTCTTCCTTTGCTTTTGCGAGGCTTGTTTTTATACTTCATGCACATATATACTTTGGTTCTTGTTTCATACTTGAGTGTATATTTATTTTTATTTTTATATTTTTTTCTCTTGTTGCTTTACAATATAAATAAAGTTCTATTGTTAATATGTTGTTAGAATTTGCTAATGTGTTTAATTTATATTTCATAATTTATTACATATACATTTGTATTTGAATGTATTTACTTTATATTTTATATCATATATATATATTTTCATTTTTTTAAACAATTTATTTTACAATTTTTATTCAAAATTACAATTAATTATTAATTTAAATATATAGAAAATTTGGGGTCGTTACAGACTTCCCCCCTTAAAAGAATTTCGTCCTCAGAATTGCCAAGGAGACACGAAGATAGATGAAGAATGTTTCACCAAATCAACTGAATATCTATTCTGCATTTGGCTTACCAAATCAGAATATCAAGAATGAATCTGTTTTTAACACTTCACAAAATACTCAGGTTATCCAGATCTACGAAGTATGTAGTGGCATCGGTCAGTTCGAAGGGATAACTAACCATTCGTAGAACATATCTGGACCCAAAGAATAGATAGATAAATGAATACAATTCCAAAATTTTCAGTTTAGAAACCAAATTTGTACCTATCAACCATAGCAAACAAACTAACCAATTCATCCATACAAAAAATTTGGCCTATCTGGAGTTTATGTCCCACATTAATATATCGAATCTCTTCCTGGATCTACCAGAAACTATCGAAGAATTGAGAAAAGATGACGAACAAAGAGATGGATAGACAAAAAGATTGTTTCCATTGTTGCTACAGGGTATTGACCATTTATAGTCGTATTCCCCTATCCCCTATCTCATCCTCTTCTTGCACTCACACTCACTATCAGTGGATGGTAAGAGAATTTACTGAGGCGTACGGACAGATACCTTAGAGATTACTCATTCTAGGGTATACTTCACCCTATCTCTAATGAGCTACTTAATGTGTTATACTCCTGAGCTAAAGTTTAACCCTCAGCTCTGATACCAAATGTAAAAGGTCCGAAAACAGCGGTCACAACCGGTAGGCTTTGCAACCATCCCGGCCCCACCGTGGCTCACACTGGCACCTCGCAGTTGCTTTTACGGCCAGCCTCTCGACTGTCACGACCAACCCATCCCACTCAGGGACATGTAGGGGTAAGAGTCTCCCGTTCGCCACCAAACCGCGAAGCGAAAACCCCCTATCATGCTGTAATATAGCAAATGCGATCCATCTTTTACCTCGAGTACAAACCCGAGGAAACCATCATCTTCCCCAACACCATAGCAACCCAGACACAATCGTGTACACGTACACATGCACCACCGTTCCAACCATCTCCGTTCGACCTCGCCGTCATCTACAAGTCAGAGATGATCTTCTCAATTAGGCGAGCACCCAGATTCGATCAATTTGTTTGGAAATCGAAATCGAGTACTCGATCAAACTGGAACCCAAAAGCCCGATCGACCAAAACTCCTCATGCTGACGATTTCGATCATCTGAGACCACGCCATCTCGATCAGAGCTTCGTCACTCGTCTACACATCTAATCCTCCTAGTCCGATTTCCCCCGATTCAACCTCGACGACGTAGTCACTCCATGAACCACCTCGAGAAAACTGGGCATGAAGCCCTAAATCAACATCGCACCACCTCCACGGCAAAAGATAAATCCCTTCATTATTTTTCCTATGATCGTCGACACCTGAGCCACCTTCGGTATCGAGCACGACGAACATCATTGCGCCGATCGTCGAGAATCGACAAAAAAAACAGATTCTGATCAACTTGCACTTCCTCATCATTCCCAGTCTTAAAAATCCTAAAACTATTATCAAAATTCATGATTTTCAAGTTCGAATTCAGTTATATCTTCAAAATATAAATTTAAATTCATCGATTTTCCTGACTATATATATATTTACGGTAAACTTCAAATTTTCCAGTTGTACATTAGCTAATTTTACTTATATTTATTTTTTAAAAAACAAGATCTAGTTAACACAAACATAATTCCTTTAGGGATCCTAACCAGAAATCGTTTAGTCGAAGAGATATTAATTTTATTTTGATTGCATTGAACCTGTGATTAACAACAGAGCCTAAACGTACATGTATACAGATATGCATACTCAAGTATTTACAGATTTATATATATATATATATATATATATATATATATATATATATATATATATATATATATATATATATATATACCACATATTTGCATCCCTGCAAACATTTTTCACCACTTCACTTCCAGTATTAATCACAACATCAAATTATAGATCAGACTAAGGGTTAAAATAGTAGTTTACTCACAAAATCATATTTTTAAAGTTTTAAAACAAAATGTTACTCACCTGAAAACTAGTTTAAACAGAGATCACCTTTTGTTTTGAAAATCTGTAGTTGGTCTTCCTTTAAATCCTGTTTTGTTTTAGTTGAATTGAATTTGAGTGTATAAGAATGGTGATGTTTTCTTCTTTCTTTCTTTTCTTATGGCTTTGCTATGTTATTGAACGAACTGAAGTGAGAAAGTTGATGTATGTATAGAAAATGAAGTTTACATAGGAAATGTAATTGAAATTTATCAGCAATATACTCCCAATTTGGTAATGTGACATGCTGAGTGTTGCTGTGTGATGATCATTGTTTGATCATTTGTGATATGATCATTTGTTTGATCATTTATCTTTGTGATCATTACTTTGATCATCTGTTGACCCAAATCATGGCTTTGTGACAAAGCGTAGCTTTGTGGACGAGACTTCGTCAGACCTCACAACCCGGAAATGGTCGAAACAGGAATATGCGGCAAGGTTATGAGGGTCGCGCCCTTTAGGGTATGTCATTTCCTTCTGAAAAAGGGTGGTATCAGGTATGGAGCCCTGGTATTTAACCTATGTGGATACTCCGATCTCATTTATTGTGATTGTGTGTTTATCGAGGCGCCTCGGTTAAAGGTCCCAAAGGACTGGGGGTGGCATATCTGAGGTTTTGTATATTCCCCGGGAAGGGGGGTAGCTGGCCTTGTTTGGCAGAGAACAGTTTGGTTCTCGGGACGTCCCGCCAGAGGCGTTTCCATGTGGCAATGGGAAGTTCCTTGGCCTGACCATTTGTTGGAAATCCATCTTCCAATACGAACCTTGTACGGTATTAGTTGTAGAACCTGCCATTTACTTATGGTGGTCACCACTGTTTAGATGGTAGCTATAGTAGGCATAGTTCGGAATGTCTATGCTGGCTAAGATTAATATTGTATTTTCGAAATATTTCTGCACTATGCACTAGTAATAATATCAAAAGAGTTTTATTTACGTAGTAAGCATATTTGACTATCATAAGAAGAAATCTCCTCTAATTCTGCGTTTGCATTGTGTGTGTGGCGGGAGGTCTTATGGTAGTTTCATTTTCCAAAAGCATTACGGGTTTCAATGTTTAAAATTCTTTTGTTGTTGTTTAAAGATAAACTGTTTTTGTTGCTCACACCAGTCCCATGACCGACCTGGAGTTTATTGTTCCCTTCCTAAACTCTGGGTGCCCACCATTTTCCACACGGGCAGTCTAGAGTTGGGTTTCTTTTCAGACATTCAGGTTTAGTAGACTAGTTGGAGCTAATTCAGTTCTTGGAGTTCATGAACTGACCTTGCTTTCCGCTAGCTATGGATTGGAGCATTCTATTGGAGATATTCTATCCGCTGCTGGTGTTATCTATTTTCTTTTCCGCTGCTATTTCTTGTATCATATCTCTGATGTATATTGATATTCATTGTATCACTCTGTTGTATCAGATATTGTATCAATGTTATATATTGATATATTCTTTTTCTTCCGCTGTGTTGTTATACTTAATGGTGTTATAAGCTCCAGCGACTCAGATTTGAACGGTCGAATCTATGGCATTCGAGTACGATGTAAAGTATGGATGTCGATTTTCGAATGTGAAAAATCTGACTCGTTACATTTGGTATCAGAGCTAAGGTTGAACTTTATCTCAGGAGTATAACACGTTATGTAACTCATTAGAGATAGAGTGAAGTAAACTCTAGAATGAGTATATCCCTAAGATATCCGTTTAAACGTCTCAATAAATTCTCTTACTATCCACTGATAGTGAGCATGAGTGCAAGAAGAGGACGAGATAGGGGACAGGGAAATGTGACTACAAATGGTCAATACCCTACAACAGTGGAAACAATCTTTCTCTATCAATTCCTTTGATTCGTCTTTTCAAAATTCTTTTGATTTCTTCGTACCAGCTACAAGAAGAAGTTTCAGTGTAATGATGGCCCTACGAATCGTCGTAGAAAATCCTTACTTAGTATCTTCATCGGTTTCTTATCAACTTTTTGATTTAAACCTTAATGAATAATGAATATGGATTTGGAAATTGAAATTTTAAATAAATTGGAAATTTTAATCTAAGGTAAATTAATTAATAGAATATGAAGCTAAATTTGAATTGAATCGATAAAACGATTTCGTTTGAAACCAAATTTTGAAATTCTATTGTAATTTCTTGTGAATACCAAAGTCCGAAGAGGGACAAATTGGTATGTATTCTGAGATATTCCGACTTGAGTTTGGAATCCATATCTCGTGTTTGAGGAATTACAGGAGATCGAATCTGTCTATCTCTGTGTTATTTTCGTGCCTGCGAATTTCGAGGACGAAATTCTTTTAAGAGGGGAAGTTTGTAATGACCCAGATCTTAATTTAATTTAAATTAATAATTTATTGAATTTCTGAATTAAAATTGTAAAATTAATTTTAAATTCAAGCAAGTTTCCCCGAATCCAAATAAATTTGGAATAAATCATTTAAATTTAATAATATTGTAAATATTGTACATATATGTGAATATATATGTATACGTGATATATGAGAAAATTTGAAGTTAATATATATGTATATTGAATTCGAGTTTAAATCTAAGTTTAAATGGTTTAATAATAATAATGATTGATAATAATAATAATTAGAATTGATGGTTAATAATGGTTCGAGTTTATAAAATAATATAAAACCAATGAATACAAGATGATAAGTAATAGTTAAAGATAAATAAATGGATAAGCAAGAACAAAGTAAGCCAAGAAAAAAATAAACAACAAGGAAAAAATGCATAAGCTTTTGAAAACAAGACAAGTTAAAAAGAAAACAATACATTCAAGTATAAATAAAAGCAAATAATAGATAGGTATGAACACTTGTAAAAGAAAACAAATAAAAGTACATACAAATATGAGGCTGTAAGCAAAAATAGAAACATTTGTACAAACTAAAGTCATCTCAGCCGAAGTTTGCATAGTCAAACAAACAAAGTATATAGGAAAATATCAACATAAAGTATAAAAGCTGTTTGGATAAGTATGGAACAAGACAGTAAAGTATATTCACGTACAAAGCAAGGCAAGGCATTAAATGCCATCTATTCAACATTTTCTTTCAGCCATGCCTTAGTACAAACAACATTATAACGTATTGTACAAACAATATTTTAACATACTGTACAAAATAAAACCATATCATAGCCTGTAAACTTCCTTTTATATATATCAATCAACTTCATCTTCGGTTCGTTCCTATAAGCTGAGCACCTCTAAAAAGAATGCCATTGCAAAGCTTAAACAAACTACAACTCAAACAGCAAATTCATAAAAACCAGAGAAATCAAGGAGATTTCAACTTGCCAGTTTCAAAGTCTGTTTCCAATAGTCAAGCAAGGAACAATAAACTCCAGGTCAGTCATGGGACTGGTATGAGCAAACAAAACAGTTTATCCTTAAAACAAACAACAAAAGAATTTTAAACATTGAAATCCGCAATGCTTTTCGAAAATGAAACTACCATAAGGCCTCCCGCCACACACATAATGCAAACGCAGAATTGGAGGAGATTTCTCCTTATGATAGTCAAATATGCTTACTACACAAGAAAACTCTATTGATATTATTACTAGTGCATAGAGTAGAAAACATTTCGAAAGTATAATATTAATCTTAGCCAGCATAGACATTCCGAACTATGCCTACTATAGCTACTATGTTCAATTGCAGGTTACCGTCACATTCTATAGCAGGTTATACAACTAAAACCGTACTGGGCTCGTATTGTTTCTTTGGAGTTTCCAACAAATGGTCAGGCTAAGGAACTTCCTACTACCACATGGGAACGCCTCTGGAGGGACGCCCCGAGAACCACCTGGCTCTCTGCCAACACAAGGCCGGTTACCCCCTTCCCGGGTAGTAAACCTTAGATATTCCACCCCCGGTCCTTTGGGACCTTTATCCGAGGATCCTCTACACCAACATCACACAGTAGTAAATATACTATAGTGTCCACATGAGTAAGTATCTGGGCTCCATACCATGATACCACCCTTTTCCAGAAGGAATGGACATACCCTAGGGGAGCTACCCCTGAAACCTTGCCGCATCTTTCCTGTTTCGACCATTTCCGGTCTGTGAGGCTCGATGAGGTATCGTCCACAAAGCTACGCTTTTTCACAAAGCCATGCTTTGATCAACAAATGATCACCAACACACAGCAGCACTCAGCATGCCACACTACCAAATTGGGAGTATATCACTGATAACCTTCAACTACATAACCTCTGAGCTCGTACGTCTCAGAGAAGGGTGTTAAGCTAAGAGAATAAATTCTCCGCCACCAAACATAAATGTATTTGAAAGAAATCAGTTTTATATCTCAAAGTGTAGTGTCAGACATACAACCATACAAGTCTGTTCCGGGTTCGAACAGAACCGAAGGCACTTCCAAAGAAGCCCTTGCAAATCCGGATAATTTCTAATCACGTCCGGACTTCCCATCACAAAGGGTGCTAGAAATCTCTATACCGGGGCCAGTCGATGCAGAGACATTCGACGAGTTTTCCTTTCGTTTTCCAAAATATCCGGTCTTCACCACCGGTCTTCAAATGCTATCCATAATGTCGTATCATTATTCGGAATGGGTTATATGACTCAAAGGTCCTCTCCTGGATAAACCGAATAATGAGCGCATATTTAAAAACATATGGATATTGGGATTTCAATTAAGTCACATTTTATTACCCAAAACTTTTCTTCAAATGGTTTAAACACATTACCATTTACAATCTTTTACACAAAAGATTCATTTCACAAAGTTCACCCAGTTTCACAAAGATCTATTCATAGATTTTCAAATTGATTTCCACTTCAATTCAGATTAACTCGTCCAATCTTTAAACAAAGATTTAATTGACAGCTTTCAAACAATTCCATTTTCAATTCAATTCTTTTATACAAAAGATATATCATTCATAGTCTTCCAAACTATTTTCATTTCAAATTTGAAATCCTTTTAACACAAATTGAAAATCCTTTCCTTATATGAAAGCTATTATTGTTTGAAAACAAATACTTTTCGTTTCGGAAAAATCCGATCAAATATACACAAGTTATAGCCTTTTAAATATAAACTTGGGTTGAATTCAAATTCCCAAAACAATATATTTTTTTTAATGTTTAAAATCCATATAAACACATTTATAACTTGTATACCCTTTTTAAACCATAATTTCCAAACATGGAATTCAATTCTGAAGTTTGAATTCAAATTCAAATTAAATTATTTAAATTGAAAAACTTTACCAAGTTATTCAAAATAACTTTTATCTTAAAACTCCTTTTCAAAAGCTTCTAACATTTAACCTCAATTCATTTCCAAAATCAATTGAAATTAAAATTTCAATTTTAAAACATTAAATTTAAATCATCTGTGACTTAACTGATTTCCTCGTGAAATCCATATCTGTGTGTGTATGAGTGTGGTCTAGGGGTTTTACACACAATAGTGCAACATTACAAATCATCACAGATTCAAGTACAGTAATATATTTGATAAGCGGTATAAACTATAACGCTTATCCTCATTTACAGATTCACAAATAAAGTCAATTTATCAATTACAAGGATTCATCATTACGGTTCGTTGTGGGTTTCGGATAACAAACTGGAATCGACTCCCTATCGCATCGTAATTCAAGTGCCGTTTAACGGGCCAAAGGGTTTTCACATTCACACAGTAATATATATCACAGAAACAGAAATCACAGCTCAGCACAAAGTAATTTATATCATAAAGCATCACAATCACAAACAGGGATATCAAACTGCTCAAAGCATTTCAATAATAATCAATCCATCACATAATTATATATATATATATATATTCCTTTAGTTACAGATTAATTATCCTTAATCCCAAATTAATTAATCTTAATTATTAATTAATTAAATCTTAATCACCTTCATAGATTAATTATTTCTTAATTAATTACCTTAATTAATTTATCTTAAATTATAAATTAATTAACTTAAATTAATATTTAATTACTCTTAAATTAATTATTCTATAACTATTAAGTAATTATAATTCTTCAATTATTTAATCAACATTAACAAGGCATTAATTGAATTACTTTTTAGTTAAGTTAAAAGTGTAAAATATTTAATCATCTCCTTAATTATTTTGTTAAATTTTGTTTAAAATAAACTTCTGAAAATATAAGTTTAAAATAGTCTTAACTTAAATAATTTAAATTATTTTATTTTAAAACCTTTGATTACCATTTTCAACTTATCAACAATCATTCATTTTAAAAGAATAGTTTTAAAAATCAATTTTGACTTAGATTTTAAAGTTTAAAACTGAAAAATGTTATCACTCTAGAGCTGCTTCGGGTAACTCCCGAGAACTTTCCTCACTTGCTTCGAGTTTTCCCCAAATCGACCCGATAGCTTCAGTTTTAAAAATTTTGTTTTTTTAAAAAAAACAACCCGGTATACACTTGAAATTACACGAGTTCACACTCGAGCCAGAGCACAGTTTTCCCGAGATCGACTTCGATTCGAATACCTTCTTCCACAAACAAACAACTGACACCAGTTTTGATGCCGTGCACGTGCACCACCACCAGAGCCACCTCCGGCTGCCGATCCTCCTTCCCGCACGTCACGCGACATCCCAGCATCCCATCCCGATCACCAAAACACTTGTTCAAGCCTCAGATCAAAATTGAGCAACCTAGATGAAAACTGCAACACATCCCAAATCGAGAAACCACTCGCAACCACGTCTCCGATCATCGGAGCTGCTGCACCTCTGGCCACGCCATGCCGACACCCCTCGCCGTCATTTCCCAATATTCCAAGCCACTCGATCACTCAGAGGGGTTGCGGTGATCACAAAACCCAACCTCCACAAAACTAGGTTTACAGCCAAGAATTGGTCGCCGCCGTCACCACAAGGCTTTGATCAACCTCCGAGCATTTTTCCTAGACTTCTCGATCATCCCCGCATCTCCAGTCGAGATCTTGACATCTCCAGTTCAACAAATCGCCGGGAATTGATAAAAATGCAACTTCAGTTCATCTTTGAACTGCTCGAAGCATACTTAACTAAAAATTCCCATCTTTGTTTCAAAAATCCTATTTTTGAATGTAGATTCAGATTATATAATTGAATCAACAATTTATCACATTCGAATCTTAACATAATATACCTGTTGCCTGTAGAACGAGATTTCCAGTGGTGATACTCCACTAACAGGTTTAAAACAATTTCTAAAAGCTTAATTTAAGTTTAAACAACTTATTTTGTTTTAAAATGTAAGCCTATACATAATTGGAAGAAGATGTTTTTGTATTTTGATTTCTCTTAACCCTGTAACTACAACAGGGAAACAACAGTATATTCAAAGTTACAGAACACTCATATATCTAAACACAGAACTATACAACCCAAACACATATGCAAGCACCATGCTATCACAGATTTAATCATACTTAAGTCTAAAAAAAGTGTGTTTACTCACCTTGTTTCAATGATGAACAGAGAACAAGTTTCTTGTTTCCAGGCTTTTAATTAAACTGCTTTGAGAACATTGTTTTGATTTTTCTTTTCTGGTTTTTTGATTTAAATTTCAGTTGTATAGATTAGCTTCTGAAATGCTAAGTTTGATGAACGAACTAGAATTATAAAGATGATATAAAAAGAACTATTGCACAGGCTGATAAATCTTCGTACAGGGTGATGAGATAAATTTGTACAAGTGATATAAATGCCTTGTACCATATCAGAGATTTTTTTTCTCTTTTGGGGCTGACATGATTTTCTTGTGATGGGTTGTATTAATTGTTGTTGTACAATTTTGCTTATCCTATTTGATTTTTTGTACATAGATAAATATATGCTAGTATCTTCTTTGATAAGCTAATACATATACTTATACTTATCTTTTGTTTTTTTATAAGTGTATATATTTTTATACTTCATTTGTTTCATATATATATTTATTATTTGAATGTATTTCTTCTTATACTTATTATTTTACAATATAAGTGAATTTAACAAATGTCTACTTTATTTTGTATGGATTTATGAGATTAAAATTTACATATTTACTATATAATTTATTTTGAAATATAGATGAATTTCTATATTTTTTTTTGTTGTTAAAATATTAGCTAATGCTTTTCTTTTATTTTTATAACTTATCTTTAAACCATTTACTTGAAATTTAAATCCAAATCACATATATACAATATTTAAATTCATATGATTTAACACATATTTTATTTGAATTGGGGAAACTCGCTTCAATTTACAATTAATTTACAATTTTAATTCAAAAATTACTTTAATTATCAATTTAAATATATACGAAATCCAGGGTCGTTACAATAAGCATCTAAAATAAACATGTTACCATCGAAACCAACAAACACACTTGTAAGATTACAAGTAAAAAACAAAGCAAGCTTTACACTATGTTTCTTACATTTTAACAAAACAGAAAGGAAATTTTTTTTCCTCGGGTAATTGGAGGCATACCAATACAAAGCTCCCTCGAACACAGACATGCTTAATCCAATCGATCCAAAGCCATATAGTCATATTCTCTAAAATGAATAAGCCCCCGATGTCTAAACCCACATCAGGTTCACTTCTACTTCCTCTAATTAACTCATTACGATGACATCACTAGAATTACACATTTATACATAGACAATCAATAAACAATAACAAAAAAATAATTAACAAAATCAAACAATCAATCAATAGTCAAGCAACAGTAAGCAATTAATCAATCAAAAATAAACAGTTAATCAATAATTAAGAAACGACTAACAATCAACAAACAACAATTATCAACAATCAATAAAATAAACAATCAATTAATCAAGCAACAACCATACGAAGCAAGCAACAACAATAAATCAACAAAATCAAAATCAATCAACAATATACAACAACGAATAATAGTAAGCAACAACAAGCAACGGTTAAATAATGACAAGCAACAATAAACAACAAGCAGCATTCAAAACAATGAAACATAAAGATGTGTTCCATCAATAGAAAGAACACGACGATAATGCTTGAAACCTTCAATGCTTAGTCCAAACGTCCGGAAAGGCCCCAAAAATTGAATGCCTTTTATGTGAACATGATAAACAATAAACAACAAGCAGCATACAAAACAATCAAACATAATAAAGAGTTTATACCGACATGTGTGGTGACCAACAATGGTCAAAACGTGCATGCTAAACTATAAACCCCAATGAGTCTGTTCGGCCTTCAAGATGGAAAAATGTTTAAATGGTGCAACTCCTTTCACGAATACAATACGCAAAAAACTAGTATACCTTTCACTATGAAAAGGAAAACTTATACAATCATTGATTCTTAAAACTAGGCTAAATCATTAATTCTTAAAACTCTCGAATAAATAAAGCGAACTAAGCCTTAATTTTTCCCTTTCGAACAGAACTCATTCTCCAGAGGATAAAACTCTATTAATTAAATCGTCGGTAAATGCCGATCTGCAAATGTTTGGGTTCGTTCGAGTTTAAACTCACTTCCCCCTTACAATGTTAATAGGGATAATATACTAAGTGTACCGTGATGCTCACCTAAGAAAATATCAGTCTACTTAGAAGATTATCCAAATCGTCACAAAACTGGTCAGGAAGTCCTTTTCCAAACTTTTACAAGCAACCTTAACTGAACTATACTATAATTTTACAATTACTAAAGATTATCCCAAAATGATATGATGTCTCACCCAATCCTTCGTTTACTCCCAAGATTTTCTTGTTAAATTAGGGTCGACCACCCGACTCTTCTCATGTGAACTCTAATTCGGTTACTTGATCCGACTACTTAAATCTCCTCGCACGACTAGAGTTGCGCTTTGGAAATCTCTAAATCGCCTCAAGAATCCGACTCAAGTGCTCGTCTATAAAAATTGAGTGAAAAACCCTTGCCTATCTTGTGCAAATCACCTTGAACCCTATACTCAAACTAAGGGTTAAGAACTGGTATGCAATTGGACTGGTCCTTATAAAACACCAATGCAGTTCATCGCATAAATCCCACCACTTAAGTTGTGCTAACACAAAATTAAACACCTCTAACTTGAATGACTCAACACTAAAATGTAGAAGTCATCCACTCGGTCCTTGCTCATTTCTGAATAACCACTAAATCCTACATGGATACAGAATCCAAATCAATCTTCACCGACAACCCCACTATACTCGAAAGTTCATGCATCGAGTTCGAATGGTAGTACTTTCGGCCGCTATACCTTAGCTTAACAACTAAGGTTCCCCTTCACTATTTAGCCACCGTACAATAAATGGATGAAACACTCGATCTACACGTCTCTTTCGATCTCAGGAATAAACTAATAGACTCAAAACGACGTCTAGGATCAATATAATTCATTGCCTACTTGTCAATGCTTTCTACTATCCCCAAGGGCTACACCACCACCCGCCTACCACAATTGCCAAAATGTTCACGGACGATGAAACATCCCTTGCGATAATCCAGTAGTCTCTAAACTAATCAGGCATCCCAAATTGCTAATCCTCAATCACTCGTGCACCTCATCAGCTCATACAAATACCCTTAACGAAGATACCCTAGCCACTGGCGACTGAATAAATCAAAGTTCAGGTTAAAGTGGTGTATGCAACATAATATAGTCGACAAAAATACAAGTACACTCTCTCAACGTAACTCCATCTACCAAGTTGCCTAACACAAACCGGTCTACCTGGTCCTAAGTGCTGAGCCCAGGCTCTGATACAAACTGTGATGACCCACTCTTCGTAATTTCCAAAATCAACATCAAATGACAACATTTAACTCCTTAATACCACAAACTAATTTGGCTTGTAGGTCCTGTCGTAGTACCTGTCCGTACAATGCAATAGTATGTGACCTACTCTAGACTAGCATCTCAGTCTCTCTCTGTCCCTACTTCTCAACCATGTCTACAATTCGTACGCCTCAATGGTACAATGGATTGCATGTACTCGCCCCAAGTCAAACATATTGAAACCATTTATATAAATGCTTTAAACCGCATACCAATGTATATATATAAAATATCCCTTGTATCTCCAAGTATCCCCAAGTCGGACATACCAGAACAATATATATATATATAGCATGGTTCGAGAACTCGGTTTCGGTCTTGGTTTCGATCATTTGAAATTTTGTTGGTTTCGAACGATTTTGGAAATTTCGCTTGTTTCGGTGTTTGTTCCCCTTCGGTCATAATATTGGATTTCTGTATTTTTAATGAAAAAGTGACGATAAATGATGCAATTTCATATAAAAATATAGTATGCAACAAAATAATAATAATACACACAACACTACTACATGTAGAAACTATTTCTTGGAGTTACATATGGATTGTTTTCATAATTTTCTTCGTTATCTTATGTTATATAATATGATGGATATCCATATTGCATGTGTCCTGGACCCATAAATGTCGCCATCATATTATCAAAAGACGATGGTTCATCATTTTGTGTTGCATACGTAGTTTGACTATTTTGATCACTCGAGATATCACTATATGTTTCGTTTGTTCCATAATATGAGTTACCACCTGTAATAGTCAGAAGCAGAGTGCCTATAGGTTGGTGGATCATTTAAATTATATGGATTATGCTCATAATCATGTTGATGTTCGTATGCAACATTTAAATTACTATCTATTCGGTTAGGATTGCCGCTTGCACCCCTTCTTCTTGAATATGTTTGAGTTGGCCTATGTAATTCACCACCATCGCTAGAACTAATACCATAATTACGAGTTAAACCCACCCACTTCCACCAGCATTACCATGATCATTATTTGACGAGCTGCTACTATTTTCATTGCTTTGACTCCTTGTTGCTCGTGCAGGTATACCATCAATGGCAGCGACTGCATCATTTAGTGTATTGGTCATCCAAGGGTCATCGTCCAATAAGCATGGTTCAACTTCAGTAGTCCATTCTGCTAATGGATCCTCTTCATGAAATATATAGTTCAGATTGATCAACTAATTTTCAGTATCGCGGCGTCTTGAATGTTTTGCTCTTCATCTCATGTTGTATTGCACATATACCAATTTTTCTAGATTTTTCATTTTTATTTTATTGCGTAGTTTTGTATGGATTATTGAAAATGTAGTCCAATTTCTTTCGCAACTTGAAGATGAAACTGGTTGGCTTAAAATGTGCATTGCTGAACATGTTAAATTTGGAGCATCCTCTCTTTCAATTATTGACTACATTAGCGGGAAAACATGTCTTTACAGCTGCATATGCTTTTGCAGAACCAAATGCACCAATTTTCATTCTATATCTTTATACATGTTGATGTTAAGTTAAATATTTAATGTCTTAAATGTTAAATGTTTGACGTAACTATTGTATATGTTAGTTTTACCTCCTTTTCAATTTCAATCTGTGTTGCAATATCCGGCAACATTCTTTTAACGACGTTGTTAAATCCGTTTAATACTTCTCCATCGTTTATTGCATCCCCATATTGAATGACGAGATTAAGAAAATAACCTATATGGAAAAGATTTAAAATATTATTGAAATGTTATATATTTCACTGTTTGTATGACGATGAGATAAAACAAATTACCTACCGCGTGAAGAGGTCGATGTAACCATCTTTCCCATCTTTTCTCTATTATATCCCACCATTTTTGGCATTGCCTTCCACCAACATTTTTTCTAATCGATTCTTTTGCTCGATCCATCGCTTCATAAAGATATCCCATATCTGCTTTATTATCACTATCTACCATTCGTAAAACTTTCACCAGTAGCTCAAAAACAAGGATGATGGAAGTAGCACCAGTCCTAAATGCGTTATTGTAAATTAGTGTAGAGACTATTTGCTGTTCTTTTGTCTTTAGTATTGAGTCTGGGAACTCTTGATGTCCGCTCTCTTGAAGCAATCGTTTTTTTCAGGTCATCTTTATGTTTATGAATAGAGTCTAGTGCGATGAAATGAGTTGCAAATCGTGCCACTGCCGGTCTAATAAATTCTTTATTGTTGGTCTCTTTTCTCATGATAGAAAGTAACCAATCAAGATTGTATATAAATGTTGTTGTTAACTGACAATTTGTCATAACGGTTGTTACCTCTGGCTCTTTGGAAATATCTTCTAAAATTAAATCAGTGCAGTGTGCCACACATGGTATCCAATATAAATGCCTTCTTTTTTGCATCAATAATTGGCTGGCAGCTTTATAGTTTGCTCTGTTATTTGTAACGACTTGCACTATCATATTTTCACCGATTGTTTCAACGACATCATCCATTAATCCACAAATATATTCTCCACTTTGGAATTCATTCGTGGCATCAATGGATTTAATAAATATTGTTCCATGAGTAGAGTACATGAGAAAATTTATTATTTTTCGGTTATTTTGTGTACTCCAACCATCACACATTAATGTGCAACCATATTCATCCCAGAAATTGTGTAATGTTTTAATATATTGTCCAACTTCTTCTATTTCCATTTCAAGGTACGAGTGTGATATTTCATTTGCAGTTGGTGGATCAATTCCACAACCGCATTCTGCAATCGCGTCAACCATTGTTGTATAATATGGACTATTAGCAACGTTTTATGGAATATTGTTGAAAAAAAGAACTTAGAAATTGCTCGATCTATATGTTTTTTGGTATCTTTAATACCTTTCATTGCAGATTTAAAAGAAGGTTGAGTTTTACCTTCTCTTTTTGCATATATATGCGTTGATTCATCCAGCAGCATGAGTGTCAAAATCGCAATCTACTTTGGTAGATGTTCCAACAGTATGAGATCTACGTAGCTCTTCGTCTCTAAATGCACCTCTGCTTTGTTGCATGACACGTTGAAGTTCATCATCATCATCATCTTCACTTTCATTGTTCGATAGTTGTTGCGGTCTGCTCATTAATTCCTCTTGTAAGCGTTGCTTGTCTAGTTTTCCTTTGTTTCGTTCATTTCTCTTTTGAACGATATGTGATCGTACAAGTTGTTTAACTTCTATAGGGACAATTAAGCATGCTAGTACGTCGACGTCCACTCCTGCCAGATGTTTTTTCAAACGTGTCGCACCACTGCCATTAATTAATTTATTGCAAAAGTTACATTTTGTTTTCCGAAGATTGCCATCGATCGCAGTGCAACAATTCCAACCAATTTCAGTTGGATTTGCCATAATCTACCTGAAATTATAATTGAACAAAAGTTAGTAAACAAATTAATAGTTCAAATTGAATCAAAAATAAAATAAAAATGAATAAAAAAACATTCATCGAAGTCGTCAAAGTTCAATGTTCAAGTCCAACATATTCACGTTCACGTTCAATGTTCATGTTCGATATTCAAGCCCAACATATTCGCGTTCATGTTCAATATTCTAAATCCAACATATTCACGTTCATGTTCAATATTCTAAGTCCAACATATGCAAGTCCAACAAATTCCTGTTCAGGTTCAATATTCTAAGTCCAACATATGCAAGTCAATATTTAGGTTAGTTCAAACGTTCAATATATTCAAGTCAGACCATATATGTTCATTTATCTAGATAGCTTATGTGTGAAAGCAAAATGAAGTGGCTTATCCATTTAAGAAAGTTATTAATATACACAAGTGCTTGCGTGCAAAAATGAAATGCCAGGAAACTTTCTTTTGAGCATGTAGATATAGGGATACGTGGCATCGACGGAAAGTAGCAATTCCCGTATTAAAAAATAAAATACCCTTTACCTTCACCCATATTCAGCCCAAAAGCCCATGCACAAGCAATAACCTTCGTTATTCGTTTCCCTTATTCAAACAGCAGCCCTTATTCGAACAACAGACGACGGAGGGAAAAAAAAGAATGGTCGACAAAACCGAAGGCGGAAAAGGAAAAAAAAATTCACTTGTACGTAGAACCGAAGATCGAAGCCGAATTCGAAGTTGAACTGGAATTGCTCTGTGAAGCTCGCTAAATCTGCCGAATTTGCTCTATCGTATCAAAATCGCTGGAATTGGGAAGGTGAAGATCGATTCTGGTAATTTAGTGTTTTCGAATGATGAATTTATGCACAAAATTTTGATTTCCTTCTTGCTGTTCAAGCACGTTCAGTAGACTTGGGTTTCTTACTGTTCAAACACGTTCAATAGACTTGGGTTTCTGTTTTTTGGCTACCTTTTCGATTAATTGATTCCTCGTGTTTTTATTTGTCGCTGTTCTCCTCTGCTATCAATTATGCGAATCCGATTTTTTTTTTCTATGCTGGTTTGAACGAGACGGGATTTTGCCCTAATCCCATCCCGCTACCAACCGGAACCAGTACGAGATCGACAGAATCTCGTGGTTCCGACTGGATCCTCAAACCATGATATATTGACATATATAACTCACATAAAGTGTATGTAGGTATGTAGACACACACACGTGCATAATCAGCCCAACTACATAGAACTAATAAACACATATCATACCCATTTACATACATGAAGGAAATGCACAACCAAATTAGCAAATCTATCGTATCAATGCCAATAACAATTCACACATACAACTATATGAAAAATTCAACAAAAATGCTTCTTACTTAAGTAACCGATCTAACAATGATGTCTTCTTCGTATTATTTTATATAAGTTTCAACCACATTTTATAAAATAATATCCTCATCGAATCAATCCTATTATGCCTTCGTATCACTTAATTCTTCTATTAAATTTAAGTTTAACTATCGGTAAGGCCTCAAAATGCTATATAACTCATGTATGTAATATATATATATATATATATATATATAGAGAGAGAGAGAGAGGGCTAGGATCGACTATACCTCAAATACCTCCTGATTTCGCTAGTCGGTTAATTATTGATTTACATCATAATAAACCAAGGGCAAGCCCGGATAGACTTCCAAGTCTTTTAAATATAAGTTTAACCTACCTAAATAATTGTTTAAGCATTATAACTTATTTTAAAGGACATACTTCTAATTTCCAATTAATAATAAAATATATACTAATATTTCTATCATTAATTTAATTACAAATTAGAGTTAAATTAATTTATAACTATGTTATAAATTAATATCAACTCCGTCTAACTTTATCCAGTACAAATACAATGCATACTCATATATACGTGGTTTTGATCAATCATCACGAATATCTACTTGAACCAATCCAATCAAATGGAGAAATAATTACTTATATAAAATTTTCAACCTCTCCTAGGTAATAATTACCATTATATAAAATAACAGGTACTTGCATTGAAATATAAATCTAGAGTTATAATTCTGCTCATCTAAGCTGTAATTTCTCAAGTGTCCGAATCAAGTCGACCCCTATACCATGTCGAACATAATCTCAGTACGAGTGCAATGACGAAGACTACGTCTTGATTGAACCTCGAATGCAAGAGAAGAATTTTGTAAAAGTTCAAAATATAAATATAAATTAACCAACTTAATTGATTAATTAATTAACCTAACCCCTTAATCATCTTCTCCCCTAAAATATCCTGTAGACAAGAATTGTGCCCAACCTATCACCTCCTGCACGTTACCCTATAACTCGAGCATTATTCCAGGAAACAATAGTCAATTCCTACGCACTACACATCACGCGCTCATCACAACAGTCGCAAACTCATCAACCCCAGTCGTTTGAAGAAAAATGCTACTTGTAGCTCCTTCCTTGGCATCACATTGTCGCACTCCGCCTGCAGATGCCGTATGCCTTCGGAGCTCCACCAACGTTCATCTCTATGTGAGCTGAACTTAATAACACCAAAATTCCCAAGTCTGCACCCTTATAAAAATTTGCGACACCACCACCGTGCACTAGAAACGCTAATGTCCCATTTTTCCTTGGTCAGAGTTGCTCCAACCACTTCCATTGCGACACCAGCACAGTGGCACCTTCCGATTCAACTGCCGCAGCCCCAATTTTCGCCACCTTAATAACCCACCTACGGCAAGAAATATGCGAGCTCGGTCAAGCATCATCAAACCTGCCAACGCCTACATAGATACGACGCTCTCCTCACCATGAGTTAAACAGATCCAACCTTGGCCCTTCTCGTTACATGAAGTTCCAGATTTAATTGCAAACGAGAAGTAACCTTTTTTTAGTTCACAGTGGAGAGAAAGAAAGGGAAAGTGAGGAAAATGAATCATCTGATTTGGGGGAAATGGATGCGTGTATGCACATATACATACATGCATATATACATAATTTGATTTCTCAAATAAACCGTCACAGGTTTCATGCTCATACGATCATGTGGTACGTTCAATCGTCACGAAACTCGTCGGCGCGCATCAACTTATTTTTCTATTCCTAATTGTACAAATTGCATCGCTATCCGAGACAATGCCCTAGGATGATAATTTCACGCATTTCAAGGTCATTTTTTCCATCGATCACCCCATTTCAAAGATTCTTCAATCGTACTTCTCATAGTGAAGTCCTCATCCCAAAATCATAAATCTTCAGTTGAGATGCCACTAGGGTTGACTGCGTACATATTTTTTACAAAATATGTATAACAATACGTAAATTGTAAAAATACCATGACTTTAAATATGGCGATATTCATACTCACTGACATCGGTCTAGACTCAATGGATGTGGTCTCGAGTCCTAATTTGACCATATGGGGAAAAAAATAAGACTTTGGGAACTTCAATTCATTAATGGTTCAATATTTAAATTAATTATTTAAATATTGCATCGTTAAAAAATGTGGGTTGTTATAGGTGGTGTTTAGTATCCTTTTCCTACCGACTTCACTGCTATTTAAGATGATCCTTAATGTTACATAATTTCTCCAATTGTTGGTTCTAAGTACTATTTTGGCTTTTACTGTAACTGTGGTGGTCTCGGTGGTTGTATGAGCTAGAATTAACGATATATATGTCGTAAGGCCTTAGATTTTCTTTCATTTTCTTTTGTTGAAACATTTCAAAAGGTTGACATTTGTTTGCTCGTGTATTTAATGTGTTTTACCAGTGAATTATATTTAACCTTCGTCTGACCTATCTAGGGGACAAATCAGCCTGATTCTAACTCAGTTTACCAGCGATGGAGTATTTTGTTCCCAAAGGTCATGTAAACAAAGTGAACCGAAATTAATTTTCTATAATATAAAATGTTGGCATTGTGGTGAATAATTTTTTTCGTTTGAAATAAAAACTCACATGCGCTCGACAATATGAAATAACTTGTGCTACATAATCATTATACGGTATTACAATATAAGAGGGTTGGCGATGTTCTTAAGTGCTTTGAACTTGAGTTGCATCGAGTAATAATTGTTGTAAAAGATCTATTATAATAGGAAAATACAGTTGTAAAAGATGGCTTTAGGGCTAAATTTTACAAAACTCATTGGATGGAGTTAAAAAAATTTATATTGAGGCTATTAATGAATTTTTTTTCCCCCGGCAGACTTTTGAAAAATATTAATCATACTTTTATTACCTTAGGGCCAAAGATTAAAAACCCTAACTGCCTTGGACATTTCAGGCCTGTTGCTTGCTGCAATTTCTTTTATAAAATCATTGCAACTATTTTAAGCAATAGAATACAAGCTTTTCTAAAAAAATTAAATTTTGAAAACCAGAGTGCTTTTATCCCAAGCGGATTTATTGCTGAAAATACACTTCTAGCCCATGAATTGTTAAGAAATTTCAATCAGGCTGGGAATAAAAAAATGTGTATAAAAATTGACTTACATAAAGCATTTGATAAAATCTATAGAAATTTCATTATATATGATGATGAGACAACTAGGATTTAATGAAAAAATTTGCAACCTAGTTAAAGAGTGCATCTGTGAGTTTCTTGTGTACTGTGAGTTTCTTAGTGTACTAAAGTAATATGCCGGAAATTCTTAGTGTACTAAAGTTTCAGCAAAATGAGCTTCCTATTAAATACCTAGGGCTTCCCCTTAGTTGCAACCAAATCAAAGACAAGGATTGTGCCAAGCTTCATGATATAATTCAACGTAAATTTAACAGTTGGTCTAGCAAGCTACTATCAATTGCAGGAGGAGTTGAACTCATCACACGGTCATCAGAGCTATAGTCATGTATTGGATGCAATCCCACAATATCCCAATCAATACAATTGAAAAATAGAAAAATTATGTGCAAATTTTATTTGGAGTGGAAAGAATCATAAAGTTTCTTGGAAAACTATCACTAAAACAAAGAGGGCTGGTGGCTTAGGCATTAGAAATCTTAAAGGCTTAAATGAGTGTTGCAATTTCAAATTATTCTGGAAATTCATAGAAGGTAACTCTCTTTGGGCAAAATGGATTACAACTGTCTCCTGCAAATGGTCCAGAAAAGTTGTAAAATGCTTCGACCTTATTACACATTCACTTATTAAGACTTTCAACTGACTGTTGTTATAGGCTTATTATAACGGTCATTGTAAGTATAAGATTTTAGCTTGCTACTGTTTTCATACATTGTAAGTATAAAATTCGCAGTATAAGATTTTAGCTTCCCTTGCATACATTGTAATCCTTCATCCTACTGTTTTCATACATTGTAAGTATAAAATTCGCAGTATAAGATTTTAGCTTGCTGCTATGAACAATATTTGCTAGAATCACAGGATCCTTCATCCTACTGTTGTCGCCTATCTCCCAATTAGATAAGTGATAAATTTGATTGTTGATATTGCTCTTGTAACGATTGAATCATAATCTTTGGTCTTTGATAGCCAATTGAAGCATCCTTTCATGCTTGCGTAAACTTTTAAAAGCATAGTAGCTCCTATACATATCAGGTAAAGAAAAAATATGATTAGAATTCATAATATTGTAATTATTATTATTATTGATAAGAGACTTGTTACTTCCCTTGCAAGTATCATTCATGATACTGGTGTTATAAAGGAAACCATCTGTAGTGCTGCAAGAACCATCTCTATGGATCCCTTTACATAAGTAATTGCTGTTAGGCATATATATGCTCTTTGATTAGGTAGCTCTTAATCCATTGTTGTTACTTGTGGGTTGTGAATTATCAATATTCTCAAGCTCACTATTGAAAGAGTGGTAGCTTCTTGTAGGGATTTTCTCTGGTTTGGACTAAGAAGTGGCCACCATCAGCTTTAGCTTGATAGAAATTGTTGCCTTGATGGCCTGCTAAAGCTTTAAACCTTTTGCAGTTGCTTATTTGGAGGGAATTCTCATAAGAGAATTTACCCTTTTGTAAGTATTCTTCAACCCTTTTTTCATAGTTGTTTGAATCACTGAAGTTTTGTCCTTGCATATTAAGATTATGAGGATTGCTAGACTTTTGGAGAATGATATTGTATTCTAATTCAATGGCTTTCCATAATTGTGTACTATCAGTTTCTTTGTTTTGATGAAGCCTGTTCTTTCTTTCTTTCCATAAAAAATAAACTGTAGTGGTTAAAACAACACAAGCTTTGTCAAAATCCTTTTTCTTTCCCTTGAAAGTTGTTTGAATTTGTTGAACGTTGTCTCTGATATTTTGAAGCACTATCTACTAATTAAGCTTTAATTTGTTTTTGGCAATAAACCAAATGTGTCTTGAATATGAACAACCAAAGAAAAGATGCTCAATACTTTCAGCTTCTTTCTTACACAAAAGACAATTGATGTTTACATTGTTTTTGCTCCATTTTGCACATCTGTCCCTTGTTGGCAGACGATTTAAAATAGCAAAATAAGTGCAATGAACCATTTTAGGACAATTTGCTGAATTCCAAATTGTTTTAAACCAATCCACTTCCATTTCTCCACCTTTAATATAATCCCAAGTGTTCTTAAAAGAGAATTTTCCTTTTATAGATAATTTTCAAATCCTTTTGTCTTCTTCAAGGCTTGGGTCTATTTCTATTTTGCTAATTGTAGAGTTGAAAATAGAAGCTGCTAGCTGTAGTTAAGTTTTCCAAAGTGAATTTTGAATGTTGCTTTCCACTTTTGCATTTGCTTCCCCAAATTGATAAAGATTGCTCCAACCAAGAAGATTTATCAAAGATTTTCCATTTATCCATGGATCAAACCAAAGGCTAGTTTGCTTTCCATTTTTGAATTTTCTTACTAATAATTTAGTGCCAATTTCTCTGCAATTTAAAATAATTTTCCAAGTATGGGAATGGTATTTTTCCACTGGCATGGACCAAAAGTTCTTATTTTTGACATAGGCTTTTATCATCTTTGGCAAAAAAGATATTTTTTTATTTCTTCTAGACATATTGGAGCAAGTAATATTTCATCACTATTCTCATGCAATAAAAATTTAGGAATTTAGGGAACATACCTGGGCTTCCAACAGAGTTGTACAAATTAGAGAAATAATTGATAGCTTCCTTTTCTGACTGAGAAGCTTCATTAATGATAATCCCATTGTCATTAAGTTATTTTCCTATGTCATTACAGTATTTTCTACTAGACACCTTGGCATAGAAAAATTTTCTTGGAAGATCACCATTAGTAAGCTAGCCAACTTTGGCTTTCTATCTTAAGTTAGCAGCTTCTATATGTAATGAGTTGGCAAGCTTTTTTTGCATATGAAAAAACTCATTAATTTGATTAGGGTCTGAGCTATCTAGGTCAATGTTATCTTGGAATCTCGCACAATCCTCCCTAATTTGATTAATTTCACTGCTGTTTCTATTTTTGTTTCAAGTTTTCAGATTTGCCTTAGTTTGATGTAAGATATTTCTAAACTTGAATTGAGTAGAACCAGATAAAGAAGTTTGAAAACTATTTTTAGCAACCATCCTGTATTCCTTATTATAAACCCAACCATTTTTAAATCTAAAAGGAAAGTTGCTTTTAAAAGATTTATTTTGAGAAAAAAATAAGTTGTAAGGGAGTATGGTCACTAGTTGCTTGGGGTAAAGTAAAACATCTAAAATTAGGAAATTTATTTATCCTAATTTATTTATAAAATAATGATTGACTAAAATTCTATCCAATTTACAATTGTTGTTTCTAAACTCTCCAGATTTCCAAGTATACTTGTTGCCTTTAATATTTGGTTCAATTAAGCCTGTTTTAAACAAAAATTAGAGAAGAATTCCAATTTCCTAAAAGGAATTGGAATTCCTCCCCTTTTTTCAGAAGCTTTCATAACAGTATTAAAATCACCAATTAAAATCCAAGAGTTATTAATGTTATTATTTAATTGATCTAGCTTATCCCATAATAAAAGTCTGTCTTTTTCAAAATTAGATGCATAGATAAAAGTCACAGTTAATTGGAAACCCCCTTTGTTTGAAACTACAATGGATATATTGTAAATTGAGAGAGTATTGGCATAAATCCCAAATATTGGGATCCCAGATTACCATAATTCTACCATTCCTCCCATAGAATCATTATTTATAGAATTCCAGTTATGTAAAACCTGCTATGAAAGTTAGCTAAGTTACTATCCTTAAGTTTATGCTCTAATATACCTACAATGCTAGGTTTATAAGATATTAATAACTTTGAAAAATCAAGTTTTCTTTCAGGGGAATTTAGGCCCCTAACATTCCATGAAATAATAGACATTAATATAATATAAATGATATGTATAAAGGATATCACTGAAGCTATGCTGAAGAATTGCTGCTTATTTCTATGCTTTCAGAAGCTTTCCCTCCTCTGTTCTTATATTCTTTTTTCCCTTGAACTTTTAAGAATTCTTCCCAATCTAGTTTTTTGATGATATATTTTTTCTCAAAGTTTTTTGAATTTAGGGCTTCATCATTATCATTATCACTACCTAGAATTTCCTTTATGCTCTTTTTCTTGGCTTTTTTCCTTTTGTTATTTACAAAAGAAGAAGATGAAGAGAGTAGGAGGCCAGCATTCTCGATTAATGCCTCAGAAATCTCAGTACAATTATGCAGGCAGCTTTTAGTCAACAAATTAGAACTTTCTTTTTTTGAACCATTTGAGATGATGTCTATAATTAAACTTGGATCACCCAGTTGGGGGGATGGTCCATGAACTGTGTATTATTATCTCTGGAATTCTGAGTTGTTTTCTTTCAGATTTCCCTGATATTGCCATCAGAAACCTTATTCACAGCAGAATCATCTTTTTGCTGTATAGTTTCATCGGCCACATTGAATCCTATTTCTGCATAATTAGAGTTTATTGAAACTGCTTGCGGAAAGATCTCCGTTTGCTCATCATTGCTAACGATTTTCATGTTATCCTTAGAAAACTCAGAGCTTAAAATGGTTTTCTTCTTTTTTCCGAAAGACTAAGTTTTATCTGAAACCAAAATGTTATCAAGAATGTTTGGGGTTTTTGTGTTTATAATTTCAGACGAAATAACCTGATTTGCCTGAGCATTATTTTCTTTAGTTGAAGGATCTTGAACGTTTCTTGGATCTTCAGTAACAGATTTCTTGAAACTTCTTTGAAATTTGAAATTTCTTTTTTTTTTCCAAACTAGCTTTGATGAGCAAGCCTCAGTGAGGTGGTCAAAGCAAGCACATTTCAAACATCTTGGAGGAATCCATTCATATTCTATTTTCTGAGTAATACTTTCTCCATCATGCATAGTGATGTAGGCGAACTCTGGTAGAACTTCATTAGCTCTGATTCTACTAGAACTAGGATGAGGCCCGTGCTTCGCACACGGGTACATGGAGGATGTAATGGTGGTGTATTGTATGTATTGTTTTCCATGTTGTCTTTTAATTTTTTATTGTCATGTGAAGCTAAATTATGAGATATATGGTTTTCAGTTTGACTGTAATACAACAATTATTTTGAATAACTGGGACATGTATATGTTGCATACTGTTATTACATGGGTAAAGTTTAATGAATGATGCAAAGAAACGTGAAATGTTTTAATGAGTAGGAATTACACCTTATATTCAATTTTTATTCTCATGAAATTTAAAATTCTTATATGAAAATTAATAATTTGGTAGAGTGACTAATTTTTCGTTTTACTTATCTCTTAGAATAATCAAGTAAACAGTAACAGTTCATGTTTTAGTTAATACTAAGCTGCACAAGTTATAAATTTTGAGTTGTATAGTAGCACATAGTTATTTGTATTGAAAAACATAAGCAGTAAAGAGTAGGCTTAATATGGTAGTTGTAATTACAACTTAAGGAAAAGTGATTTGGATAAATGCAAATATAGCTTTTATACAGCGAGAATAGAAGTAGTACAGAAGTCAAAGAAGCATAATGCCAAAATGAAGAATAAAATGAAAAGAAAGTGAAAGAAACATATCACATCGTATAAAATGGAAGAACCCACTGTATGAGGCTCTCGCACGATAGCGGGTTCTGTGAAGATCGATAATGTACGTAGCTTTTCCCTCACATTGCGAATAGGCTGTTTCCGGACTCAAACTTGGACGTCCAGTTCACAGTACGAATGACCTAACCATTGCGCCAAGACTCCACCTCACATCATATAACACAAAAAATTAGCAAGACTAAAAGAGGATTCCATCAAGCATAGTTTCTCTGATGCTTTTCTTGAATTTTAACTACACTTGAGGCCTGGTTAAGAAGAGTTTCATCAATATCCTTTGGCAGTAGAAAAAAAGAAGAATAATCTAGTTTGACCGTTGAAGTATTAAATATATATGTTGAAAAGTGTTTTTCATATATTACTGAGTTAGTGTAGTAAGAGTTAGTGTGTTGAAAACATAAACTATAAATAGAACTGTGTTTTTTTCTTTTACTACTTCAAAGTTTAAAAAATAGCAAAACAACTGTTTTGGACTGTCAGAAAAGGAAATTGTGATCACCATGCTTTCTGAGCAATGGATTTTTACTTGAAACCTGCAAGTGGGTAAAATATAGTTTATTGGATAATTGTGTGCACATTTGAAATTGTTAACAAAAAATGTCCTTTATTTGGTGCCTATAAATATAAACTACTGCTAACACTTAGTGACAATCGTTCATTTCAAAGTTTAACCTCACTCTCTAAAAGTAATTGAACAAACTAACTCCATTTATATTATCGGATGTAGTAATTACAGAATTTTTGGTATGCACTCGACATACAAAAAATAATAAAAAACAATAGTAACTCACTCTATCCAGAATTCTTCTAATTCTTCTAGCAGCGAAGAACGTATAGATATTCATTTTGTAGTTGCCCGGTCTTAATTCGAACTGTGCATTAGTCCCCATCAATTTCTGGAAAATGTTTTCTACTTTTTCAACATCATTCTCCTACACGGTTTAATAGTAGAAATGATAGCAATTTTTAAAATTGTTCAGTATACGATTGCTTCAAAATTTAATATGCTATCATATCTATTTAACTGTAAAATTTATAGCTTTATTAAAAAAATTCTGACAAATATTTAAGTTTTAATCCTCTTAAAGTTCTGTAAGTGGGAATGGTTTATAATGACCAGTTATCAAAAGTACAATATTTGAAGATTACCAGTTTGTAAATGTTAAGCACTTCATTAGTCTCCTATCTAATTTGTCCTTCAGCTTCCTCGTGGTTGTTATAGTAATTAACATAGTAGAGTCCAATATGTCAACATTGATACCGTGCCTTTTATTTTCAAAACCAATATAGCAGTGATTAGTTAGTATACATTTAACATGTAGATATGGTTAAAATAATCTGTTGGTAGGACTCACCTTCATTGTATGGAACCTTGAATAGAAAAACTTTATGTCGTCCGGTCGTACCGAAGCTTTGCAAACGACACATGAAATATAGCTCCAACCTATTGAGGATCTGAGCTTCGCAGTGGTTGCAGGAACCAAATACTTTTGCCCTGAGTAAGTATATGCTGTCAAATGTCATATCAACTTATTTGAAATAAAAATCACAATTTGGAAGCATATAAGTCTACAGTTTACAAATTCAACAGAGTAAAATATAAACAGGAACATATTTTTTTAACAGCTCGGCTTGCACAGAAAAAATCAACATAAAGTCATAGAGCAGTGTGAATTCCAGTGGTTCACATATTAATAGTAGTAAATGAGTAAGTGAGGTTAACATACACGACAATTTGTATTCCTCAAGGCACTCAACATATGTCCAATTGTTGAATCAACTATTTGTATAGCAATACTGTTTTGTCCAGATGAGTTATTTAGTAAAAATATACTTGTACCACGCTCCTTGTTTAATCTAAATATGGTAGTAATGAATGGTATACCCATAAACAAAAATAGAGTAAATAATGTATGACTTTGTGTATTATGAAATGTCACACATACCTCTTAGTAATATCATCCAGTTCATTTTGAAATGCAGCCACTACTTTTTGCATCAGTAACTTTCGGTTTGAAATGCAGAGCTTTCACATTTTCCACCTTGAGGGAGACAATGTCGTAAACCAAGAATTCAAGTTAGAACATGTTGTACGGCTTTACTGATTCATTGGCATAAAAGTGAGGCATCGGTATAATGTATACCAATCAAGCATTTCGAGAAAATAATAATTTTTTTGTGGCTAAAATTGTATGGGATAATGCTACGAGCATGAATTCAGTTATGACATCAGTTCGTATACTTGTATCAACAATGATAGTAATAAACTTAAGGAATTTATTATTTTTAAAAGGTGTTTCTACAAGTCATCGTACTTAACATTTAGTTATTTATATGGTTATGTTTGTAACAATTAAATACCTATATTAATGAGTCGTCATGTCAAGTCCTCGAGTTAGCAGACTCGCTTACTAATCTAATCATGCTAACGTTTGGTCCTCGAAGATTGAAATAGATTTCGATCAGGCACAATTTATGTAGCAAAGAACTATGCCACAACTTCAAGTATGAGCATGCTCATAAGAATGTTTACGGACTGCCATTTCCATGTCTATATTTTGACAAACATGATAACTACAGTACACTATGGTCGAATAAAATGGGGAAATTATAGCAGCAAATATGGTGAAGCACTTTCCAACAATGTATGAAAACTACTTCTCATTTGAAAGCATAATTGTGTGGAGGAACAAAAAATTGATCCATTAAAAATGCACAGTAAATAAATAATGTGGTTTATATTAATCATATGTAAATGAATGAAATTTATATAAATGGAGAGCACAGTCAGTGTGAGCTTTACTGCATATAATTTCATTGTAGCATTCGGATCCAAATGAATAATGCGTGAATATAGTTGTTTATCTCTTACAAAATGAACTTGAACCATCATTTAAGTACTGTGAATCATTGAAAAAATTAAGAAACGGGAAGAAAAATAAAATAATCAACGTAGAAATATTTTAATCTAATAGACATATAAACAAATTATTAAATTTGATCGGACTGGAAAATAGTACCTTACGTGGAAAATAGAAGTAGCAGAAGGGATCGACAATCATAAGACCTGTATGCGAAAGGAAGACGAAAGCATAAATTTCAATTGTGAAGTGTATATAAATTAAGAAAAATGTCGGAGAAGGTGAAGACAGATGAAGTCATGTGATTTTGTTTGAAAAGGAACTAATTCGATAAAAAAAGCTGTTAGTTTTGATACCAAATAAAGGAAAGAAGATGCGAAGAGTGAATTGAATCTGAAATAGAGGAATTTAAAGTGAGAAGAAAGGGACAAAGGAAAAAAAGCAATAATTAGGGTTAAAAATTTGGGAAAGAAATGGTCCACGGTTAAGAAACAGTTGAGCAGGTTAACAAAGAACGTGGAGTTGAGCAGGTTAACAAAGAACGTGGAGTTGAGCACTGGGTATTAGGGCAATGGAGAAAAAAAGAGAAACGTATGAAATTTGAGTATTTTGAAATGCTCAATAGGCTGCACTACATGTAAGCAGGAATGAGTTCCTGTTTTATGTTAAAGTAATAGATTCTTGCATAACCGAGCCTTGTTTCGTTGGCCGTAGGCTCATCAAGCTTTATTGGAATACCTACAACACTAGCTATTACTGTAAATGCTTCTTTGTCCTATAGTCTGAGATTGAGTTCTGGTAGTCTTATCCAAATTGGATAAGTGGGTAGCAGATCTCGATCAAGAATCATTTTCTTGTCCCATTTTTTCAAGATAATAAGCTTGCCATTGATAAAGTATAGACCTCCCTGAATAGCCTTATTACAGTCGGATTCAATAGAGAATCTGATGATAAAAAACCCGTTGTTTCTTGTATAGATTTTAAATTTGTTGGCTGGGTTCCATGTTTTAAGAACGAAATCCCGGAAATGATGATAATAGGGCCTAGATCCAAACACACAAGCAACAATAGAATTACTCCATTTATCCTTGATCTTTCGACTGATCTCTTCTTAAACTATAGCTCTTTTGTCGCCAATTTTCATTAGTGCCGAGTAACTCAGATCTGCAAATGAATTACGCCCTCCTTTCTTAACTAGATCTGTCCAAGAAGATGCTGGTTTGGTTAACATGTTTGTTTCTTTAAAGAGAGTTCTTGAGGCATTGAAATCTGGTCTGCTATTAAACTGCTGATGATTATTTCTATGGTTATAACTCTTCCCTTTAGGAACAGATCTTGCCGGATTGTGGGTTGCAGGTCTATGGGTTTGCCTCTGGGGTTTCTCTAAGAGACGTTTGCGGCGGTTTCTGACCATTTGAAAACCAACATTTTCTTGATGTGGAGGCTTATCTTTAAGATTTGAAAAGAAAAGAGGTCGAGGAGGAGTCGGAGAATCAAGGAGGGAGGATGAAGAGCCCTTTGAATTCTGATCAGGATTTTCACAGTAGATAGGATTATTTTTAATATTCATGGCAGCCATAGCTGCTTTTTCTAATCGTATTTATCACCCATAGAATAACATAACATAGTATACATCAAGACTCTGTTGCTCTCATCATCTCCATAGAGATCATCACACGTCCTAGCCAGTAACTATTTTTTATACGGACATGTGCATGCACACACTACTAGAACTACAGTATATAGCCACGACAGTGTTCCAACGGCCGCCAATGGGGTTTTCCAACGGCTTCCAACGGTTCATTATTTTTTTAACAAGCCGTTGGTAGCCGTTGGTAACCGTTGTAAAATTGCCGTTTGCGGCCGTTGGAAGCCGTTGGAAATATTCGTGTAAACCTGCAGCTGACCGAGAGCAGATTTCATTCTTCTTCCTTCAACAAAATACCCCAAAACCTCCACCCTCTTCCTCCACTCCTCCTCTTTTCTTGCTCCCAGCCTCCCTACGCAACCAGCAGCCACTCCGACGCCATCAATCAACACCAGCGGCCTCTCTCCATCCAATTCCACTCCAAAATCAGGTTTTGCCTAAAACCCTAAATTTTAAAATTTTGCTAATTTTGTGTTTAATTGTTTGTTATAGTTGTATCTAATGGCATATTGATTGTTTATTATACCAAACTAAGTGCTAATTACAATTATTACCATCCAAATGTCCAAATTGTTTGTGTATATATATTATACACATATATACATATGTTGATAATTTAGTGTAAATGCGCATTTGAGTTAGCGTTAGATTAGTTAGGATTGCTTTAAATTATTTTGTGTATGTTTTGTAAAATATTAGGCAAACATGAATTAGTCGAATATTTTACGAACATGAATTATATCTTTTAGTAATATAATCTCTTAGTGAAACTTTGGCCTATATGATTGCTTTAAATTATATCTTTTAAATTATTAGACAAACAAAATTTAAATCTCTTAGTGAATTTTTGGCCCCGTCTGACAAGTGTTGTATATGATCGTTGTATGAATATTCATTTTTATTGCAAAACAGATATTCATATTCATATGATAAAATATTTGTTGGATTTGTCCCTGCATTGGACAAGTTACAAACACTATAAAGTAATTACGTTTCGTAAATCATATCGTTATAAACGGTTCACAAAATTTCGATGGCATTTCCTTTTCGTTCCTTGTGCACATGCATATGTGTACGATACAAGGAACACGGGGGAAGTGCTGCCGAAATTTTGGGAAATCGTTTATAATGATATGATTCAAGAAATATAATTACTATTGTGTTTGTAATGGGAAGTAGGATAACCGACCATCACAAAAGGTACAAAAATGTAAACAAAATAGCAAGAAATATAACTTTGTATATAAACGAAAATGGATTATAAAAAACAGTAAAATCTAAAAGTGGAAATTAGCCACAAGGGCCTCTTTAGTAAGTGGAATTAGTTTCTAGGACACACAACTGAAATAATTACTTTCAAGGACAAAATGTAAAATAATTAGTTTCTAGGGCTTAAAAACCTATGAAATTAAGTCCTTGAAAGTAGTTGGACTGCTGACTTTGTCCTTGAAAGTAATTATTCTGCTAACTTTGGCCTTGAAAATAATTTCTTTGAATGTGTGTCCTAGAAACTAATTGGACTGCAAAGTTTGTCCTTCTGGTGAATGTGTGTTTATCGAATTTGATTAATAGTTTTTTTTACTATTGATCATAGGTTTTACAGTAGGAAAAATGGTCAATTATTTTATTGATCGGAGCTGGATGTATCAAAGAAGAGAAATGGGAGGCTCAATAAGTACACATTTTCTTAACGGGGTAAATGTGTTTGTCGAATTTGCTTTAAGTAATATTGGAAACGACGTAGAAATTCGTTGTCCATGTAGTAGGTGCAAATTATTGAAGCATTTAGTACCGAATATGGTTAGGATTCATTTGCGCTAATATGGTTTCGTAACCAATTATTTGGTGTGGGATCGTCATGGAGAAATTATAACACGTAACGAAGAACAGTCAATAGAGGTCATTAGTGATGAAGTTAGTACGACGAATATCATAGAACATATGGTTGAAGATGCAGCACGATCAATGTTCCCTACTGTTGAAATTAATAACGACGATGTTAACGTCGAAGAGGAACCAAATGTTGGAGCGAAAAAAATATATGATTTATTGGATGCTGCTAAGAAACATCTTTGGAATGGATGTACTAGCGGCACTCAATTATCGGCAACTGCAGAGTACATTGCGATGAAATCAAAGTACAACTTCACAGAAGCCGGATTTACGGCTGTTGTACAAGCTGCTAAACACCATATGCCATCAGATAATTTAATGTGCGAGAATTATTATGAAGTGAAAAAACTAATGTCATCTTTCGGTTTGCCATATCAAAAAATTGATACATGTCTAAATGGTTGCATGTTGTTTTGGAAAGATGATGTCAGTCTTCGGAATTGTAAAATATGTAATCAAGAAAGATACAAACCAAGGAAAAAAAGGGAAAAGAAGTTCCATACAAACGTATGCATTATTTACCTATCACTCCTAGGCTTCAAAGGTTATATGCATCATTTGTAACAGCGCATCATATGAGATGGCACAATGTGAGAACACCTGAAGAAGGTACGTTAACGCACCCATCTGATGGAGAAGCATGGAAGTATTTTGATAAGAAATATCCCGATTTCGCAACGGAGAGCCGTAACGTTAGACTAGGTTTGTGTACTGATGGATTTTCACCGTTTTCTCAGTTTGGTTCTAAATATTCATCTTGGCCTATAATCATTACACCTTACAATCTACCCTCGTGGATGTGTATGAAAACTCCATATATCTTTTTCACAATTGTCATCCCTGGCCCTGATGATCCGACACAGGGTATCGATGTTTACTTACAACCGCTAATTGAAGAGTTGAAAACATTGTGGTATGAAGGAGTTGAAACATACGACGTATCGAACAAAATAAATTTCGGATGTTCGCTTCTTTGTTATGGACTATTAGCGATTTTCCTGCATATGCAATGCTTTCGGGTTGGAGTACGACCAGTCGTTTTGCTTGTCCTTACTGTATGGAAGAAACACAAGCATTTTCTTTACGGCATGGGAAGAAAATTTCATGGTTTGATTGTCATCGATATTTTCTCCATATTAATCATACTTTTAGAAGAGAAAAAAAAACTACATAGCTAATAGACATGTGATGCAGGCCAAGTACTAGGTCGTGACCGACCTAGCAAACTCGTAGGTCATAACATGTTGATAAGTCGAATCCGACCTAAAGCTAAGGAGTTAACATCTTGTGAAGAATGATGGAAAGCTAAAGTCGTAGGTCGTCTACGACCTAAGGAATTGATAGGTCGCGAACGACCTAACTTTGCAGTGCAACATGGTGAACGACCTAACGGGTTAGTGGATGGCGAGCTAAAACTAAGAGATAGGTCGCTGGTACGACCTAACATGCTTTTAGGTCTCGTACGACCTAGCGAGATAGGAAAGAGGGCGCTGGAACGAGCTAAGAGGGTGCTACGACCTAACAAGTCACGACCTATGATAGGTCGCAGGAAGACGTTACGACCTAAGTTAGGTCGCATGGAGTTAGGTCGCGGAGTTTTAATTCGACCTATACTAGGTCGCAAGAAAAGGTCACGACCTATGATAGGTCGCGGGGTAATCTGGGAAGATAAGTCGCAAGGCTTAGGTCGCGAAACTTCTGAAACCGCTTATCTGTTAAGTCGCAAAGTTCTGGATGCCGTTGAATCTTAGACCGAGTTAATCTCTACCGCTGATATCTTAAGTCGTAAAGTCCTAAGTCGCAAAAGCTTGTAGTCGAAGATCTTGATGCCGCACCAATCTGAGCCGTTGATTATGTTAAGACGCGAAGAAGGCTAGGTCGTTGATGGGAAGCCGCTGTGTACTTTAGGTCGTGTACGACCTATGTGAGTCGTTGTAATGTGTTGTATATTTTCTTAAGTCGTAGCCTGTTTGTTTTTAGGTCGTTTGTTGTATGTCGTATGCTTTGTTAAGTCGTATACTTTTTAGGTCGCGTGAGCTTAGGTCGTAGGTCGCTCACGACCTAGGAGTTGTCATTTTTTTCCTGTTGTAATTGTTGTAGCCTATAAATAGGTCGAGTCTCTCATTTGTAAAAGGTTGTTGATTTTTGAATAAAATTCTCTTTTGATTGCTTTGTGCTTTCATTCCAAATTGGTAGTTGAGTGTAATCTCCTATCTCCTCTTTCGGATAATCGAGTGCGCTCGATTCAACGATTGTAGAAGCCGATTCGCGGAATCAAGTGCGCTTGATCAACGCTTGAAGAATTGAAGATCTTTGAACCCGGTATCGTGCGCGATCAACGAGTTCGGGATAGCTAGAATTCGGTATCTTCGGATCAACGAATTTGGGCATTTCAGTATCTTCCAATCCACCGATTACTACTTTCACCGATTGAAGACCGTTTTGATTAATCCGCTGCGTCAGTTTTGGTATCAGAGCTTGTTCTAGCCAATCATAGCTGGATCGAGACTTGGAGCCTATTCATTTAGAAGTTGAAGAGATTTGCCGAGATCGAAGTGAAGATTGAAGGTTGTTTATCACGGCCGAGAGTAAGAGGATTTTGTTCGAAGATTGATTGATCGAATTTGTATTGGAAGCCAAAACTTTGTCCATCGTGTTCATCGCGATTTGCTACAAAGTGGAAGTTTTCGATCCGTTTCATTTTGGATCAAAGTCCGAAAAGTGTTTCAATTTTGAAGTGTTGAAGAGTTGGTGAAGTATTCAAGTATGCCGCCAAGAAGAGCTAATCGCCACCAAAACGTAGAAGCTTTGTATCGAAGAGAAGAGGCTGATGAGATGGAGCAAAGAATCAATGAAAACTTTAGTGAAAAGCTTAACGAAGGAATTGGCCGGTTAGAGAAGCTTATGACAGAAATGAATCAAAATCGGAGAAGGGTTTCACCTGAATCTAACCATGGGGGTAGTAGAGTATCGCCACATTCCAATCGAGACAGAAGTGTTGAAAATGATCAAGGGCGTGGGAGGAACGTGAATGATCGTGAACGGAGGAATGTCGATAGAAGGGATGAAGGTGGAAGGCGTCATGGTAGTAGAGATGTGGGTGGACGAGATAGACAACGATATACATCTGATTTTGAAGAAGAATATGATGGTGGTAGTGTTCAAGGACAAGGACGAGGACAAGGAAGAAATTACTCTGAGTATGATCACAAGTGGGAGTCGGGGATGAAGACTGAAATTCCTGAATTCAAAGGTGGTATGCAAGCGGAGGAATTTCTAGATTGGGTAGTTAATGTTGAGGAGATTTTTGACTTCAAAGAAGTTCCAGAACATCGTAGAGTGAAGTTGGTTGCTACGAGGCTGAGGGGTAGAGCTTTGGCATGGTGGCAGCAGACCAAACTTACACGTGATCGGATGGGAAAGTCAAAAGTTGAATCTTGGGAGAAGATGAAGAAATTGATGAAAGCAACGTTCTTACCTTACAATTATCAATCTTTGATGTATCAACGTTTGCAAAACTTGAGGCAGGGCACAAAGACAGTTAATGACTATGCTGATAAATTCTATCAACTTATTGCAAGGAATGATATTATGGAAACGGAAGAGCAGCTGACATCCAGATTCATTGGGGGATTGAGAATGCAGATTCAGGATATGGTTAATATGTTCGATCCTAGATCTGTAGCGGAAGCACATCAGAAAGCGTTGGCTTGGGAGAAGCAGGGTAGACGAGGAGGAAGTGTGTATACTAATTCTAGCAATCAAGTGAAGGGTGTTGGTGGGAGTTCTAATGTTTCTAAACCTATCAGTAGACCAGTAGTGAAGGAGGTTGAGAAGACAAGAGTTAACAATGGTTTCAAATGTTACAATTGTCAGGAATTGGGTCATAAAAGCAGTGAGTGTCCAAAGCCAAAGAAGAGAACCATGATTGCAGAAGTTGTTGATGGGGAGTGTTCTAGTCCAGTTGAGGAAGATGAACAGGATATTGCGTTAGGAGATGAAGGTTGTAATCTAATGCTGAGGAGATCGTGTTTGACACCAAAGCAGGAGGAAGCTAGTTGGTTGAGAAGTAATATTTTTCAGTCAACATGTACTATTCTGGGGAAGGTGTGTAAGTTTGTGATTGCCGCAGGTAGCTGTGATAATATTATTTCAACCGAGGCTGTGACAAAGTTGAAATTGAAGACAGAGAAACATCCGAGTCCATACAAGTTAGCATGGTTGAGAAAAGGAGGAGAAGTGAAAGTGGATAGACGAGTTCGTGTTCCATTCTCTATTGGGAAGAAATACAAAGACGAAATCTGGTGTGATGTAGTAGAGATGGATGTTTGCCACTTATTATTGGGAAGACCATGGTAGTATGATCGAGCAGTACAACATGACGGTCGGACCAATAGCTACAGTTTTATGTTTGAAGGCACGAAAATTATCCTAGTTCCGAAGAAGAGATCACAAGGAGAAAGTAAGTCAGAAGAGATTGAAGAGCTGAAAACTTTATTATCTTTGAAAGAGTTTGTTAAGGAAGTTGAGGAAGAGCCTGAAGTGTTTTTGTTGATTGGGCGAGAGAGCCGTGAAGAAGTTGAAATTCCAGAAGAAGTTAAACCAGTTTTGAAAGAATTTGACGATGTATTTCCAGAGGAGTTACCAACGGAGTTGCCACCGTTGAGAGATATCCAACATCAGATAGATCTTGTTCCAGGTGCTGTGTTTCCACACAGACCACATTATCGAATGAGTCCGAAGGAACATGAAGAGTTGCGGAGGCAGGTGGAAGAATTGCTTGAACAGGGGCGTGTGCAGGAGAGTTTAAGTCCTTGTGCTGTACCAGCTTTATTGGTACCCAAAAAGGATGGAACGTGGAGGATGTGCACTGACAGTCGAGCATTGAATAAAATTACTGTGAGACATAGATTTCCAATGCCGAGGTTGGATGACTTGTTAGATCAAATAAGCGGAGCTACTATATTTTCGAAGATTGATTTGAAGAGCGGATATCATCAAATTCGTATCAGACCAGGCGATGAGTGGAAAACTGCTTTTAAAACCAGGGAGGGTCTATACGAATGGTTGGTCATGCCATTTGGTTTATTCAATGCACCAAGTACTTTTATGAGGGTGATGAATCAGATTTTTCGACCGTTCATTGGGAAATTTGTGGTAGTGTATTTTGATGATATTCTGATTTACAGTGGGAGTCCAGAGGAACATTTGAATCACCTTAGAGAAGTGCTGATGGTATTGCGACAAGAACAATTTTATGCTGCAACGAAGAAATGCGTGTTCATGACGCATTGTGTTTTATTTCTGGGGTATGTTGTGTCGGAAAAGGGAATACAGGTTGACCAAAGTAAAGTTGAAGCAATTAGAAATTGGCCGCAGCCCAAGACGATGACAGAAGTTTGTAGTTTTCACGGGTTGGCTTCATTCTATCGAAGGTTTATTCCACACTTTAGTAGTGTGATGGCGCCTGTTACAGATTGCATGAAAGGTAAACAGTTTGCATGGACAGAGGAAGCAGGGAGTGCTTTTGAGAATATCAAGGAGTTGCTGACATCTGCACATATTCTAGTGTTACCAGATTTTCAGTTATTGTTTGAATTACATACTGATGCATCGAAGGTTGGGATTGGAGGAGTGTTAAGTCAAAGGGGTCGTCCAATTGCATATTTCAGTGAGAAGTTGTCAGGAGCGAAGATGAGGTACAGTACGTATGATGTGGAATTCTATGCGGTTGTACAATCTATTAAACACTGGAGACACTATCTATTTCAGAAGGAGTTTGTTCTGTATACTGATCATGAGGCGTTGAAGCATTTACAAGGGCAAGACAAGATTTCAGCGAGACATGCATCATGGATTGCATATCTGCAACAATTTACTTTTGTTGTAAAGCACAAATCAGGGGTGACGAATCGAGTGGCTGATGCTTTAAGTAGGAGGAGTCATTTGTTAACGACAATGAAAGTTGAGGTGACTGGTTTTGAATTATTACCGGAGCAGATTGCAGAAGACTCTTATTTTAAGAAATTTGTTGAAAGGGACAATACAGGGAAGACGGATGAGTTTATAATGATAGATGGTTTTCTGTTCAAAGGAAATCGATTGTGCATACCGGAGGGTAGTCTGAGAATGAAGATTATCAAGGAGTTACACGAAGAGGGACATGTTGGGAGAGACCGTACATTACAGTTGATTTCACAATCCTACTTTTGGCCATCGATGAGGAAAGAAGTGGAGAGATTTGTGGAGCGATGTCACATCTATCAGGTGTCGAAAGGAACTGCGACTAATGCTGGGTTGTATATGCCGTTACCGGTACCAACTAAACCATGGGTTGATGTGAGTATGGACTTTGTTTTGGGTTTACCTCGAACTCAGAGGGGAAACGATTCCATTTATGTGGTGGTTGACAGATTTTCGAAAATGGCACATTTTATTGCTTGTAAAAAGACGGCGGATGTTGTTCATGTTGCTCAATTGTTTTTCAAGGAGATCTATCGACTTCACGGATTGCCAGAATCTATTGTGTCAGATAGAGATACTAGATTTTTGAGTCATTTTTGGCTAAGTTTGTGGAAGATGGTGGGTACGAAGTTGAACTTTAGCAGCGCTTATCATCCGCAAACGGATGGACAGACTGAGGTGGTTAACAGATCATTGGGAAATTTGTTGAGATGTCTTGTACAGGACAATTTGAAGAGTTGGGATGTGAAGTTATGCCAGGCAGAGTTTGCTCATAATCATGCTGCAAATCGAAGTACTGGGTTCAGTCCATTCCAGATTGTTTATTCGAGCTTACCAAAGGGGCCGTTGGATTTAACGGTAATTTCACAATCAAAGAAGACAGTTAAGAAAGCTGCTGATTTTGTTGAGGGGTTGACGGAATGTCATAAAATCGTTCAAGAAAGATTGGAGAAAGCAAATGAGAAGTATAAACAATCTGCAGATTTGAAACGAAGAAGAGTTGAATTTAACGAAGGTGATTTAGTTTATGCAGTATTAACAAAAGATCGTTTTCCAGTGGGCGCTTACAACAAGTTGAAAGCCAGGAAAATTGGTCCGGTAGAAGTTGTGAAACGAATCAATGAAAATGCTTATAAATTGAAGCTGCCAGATGATGTGTATACGTCTGACGTGTTCAATGTTAAACATCTCGTACCATATCATGAAGATGAACGATCTGAGGTGGTAGAATTTACAAATTCGAGGACGAATTTCTCTCAACCAGGGGAGGATGATGCAGGCCAAGTACTAGGTCGTGACCGACCTAGCAAACTCGTAGGTCATAACATGTTGATAAGTCGAATCCGACCTAAAGCTAAGGAGTTAACATCTTGTGAAGAACGATGGAAAGCTAAAGTCGTAGGTCGTCTACGACCTAAGGAATTGATAGGTCGCGAACGACCTAACTTTGCAGTGCAACATGGTGAACGACCTAACGGGTTAGTGGATGGCGAGCTAAAACTAAGAGATAGGTCGCTGGTACGACCTAACATGCTTTTAGGTCGCGTACGACCTAGCGAGATAGGAAAGAGGGCGCTGGAACGAGCTAAGAGGGTGCTACGACCTAACAAGTCACGACCTATGATAGGTCGCAGGAAGACGTTACGACCTAAGTTAGGTCGCATGGAGTTAGGTCGCGGAGTTTTGATTCGACCTATACTAGGTCGCAAGAAAAGGTCACGACCTATGATAGGTCGCGGGGTAATCTGGGAAGATAAGTCGCAAGGCTTAGGTCGCGAAACTTCTGAAACCGCTTATCTGTTAAGTCGCAAAGTTCTGGATGCCGTTGAATCTTAGACCGAGTTAATCTCTGCCGCTGATATCTTAAGTCGTAAAGTCCTAAGTCGCAAAAGCTTGTAGCCGAAGATCTTGATGCCGCACCAATCTGAGCCGTTGATTATGTTAAGACGCGAAGAAGGCTAGGTCGTTGATGGGAAGCCGCTGTGTACTTTAGGTCGTGTACGACCTATGTGAGTCGTTGTAATGTGTTGTATATTTTCTTAAGTCGTAGCCTGTTTGTTTTTAGGTCGTTTGTTGTATGTCGTATGCTTTGTTAAGTCGTATACTTTTTAGGTCGCGTGAGCTTAGGTCGTAGGTCGCTCACGACCTAGGAGTTGTCATTTTTTTCCTGTTGTAATTGTTGTAGCCTATAAATAGGCCGAGTCTCTCATTTGTAAAAGGTTGTTGATTTTTGAATAAAATTCTCTTTTGATTGCTTTGTGCTTTCATTCCAAATTGGTAGTTGAGTGTAATCTCCTATCTCCTCTTTCGGATAATCGAGTGCGCTCGATTCAACGATTGTAGAAGCCGATTCGTGGAATCAAGTGCGCTTGATCAACGCTTGAAGAATTGAAGATCTTTGAACCCGGTATCGTGCGCGATCAACGAGTTCGGGATAGCTAGAATTCGGTATCTTCGGATCAACGAATTTGGGCATTTCAGTATCTTCCAATCCACCGATTACTACTTTCACCGATTGAAGACCGTTTTGATTAATCCGCTGCGTCAACATGAGACTTTACAACCACCAACGATTTGGTCAAGTGAAGATATATATGAACTTGTAAAAGATTATCCAAAGATACATGAAACCGGGCTGCAAACTGAAATCCAAGGTAAATCGATGTTTCATAATTGGTGCAAATAGAGTATATTCTAGGAGTTGCCTTATTGGAAAAATCTCTTAATTCGTCATAACATTGACGTGATGCATAACGAGAAAAACGTATTCGATAATGTGTTTAATACACTTTTGAATGTTAAGGGAAAGACTAAGGACATCTGAAATCAAGACGTGATATAGAAGAAATATGTAATCGTCTTGAGCTTCATATGAAGCCAAATGACACTAAAAAACCCAAAGCATGTTATGAATTAGATAACGACCAAGTTAAAGTACTGTTAAAATGGGTGGAAGGATTACGATTTCCTGATGGAATTTCATCTAATCTTCGTAGATGTCTCGACTATAAGAACGGAAGACTGAGTGGGATGAAAAGCCATGATTGTCATGTAATGATGCAAAATTTGTTACCCGTCGCTTTCAAAGAATTGTTGCCCGTAAAAGTTTGGAAGGTTATAACAGAACTTAGTTTATTTTATAAGGAGCTTTGTTCAACTACGTTAAAAGTTGACCGTCTTCGTAAATTTGAGGTAGAAATCCCAATACTGATCTGCAAACTAGAGAAAATATTTCCTTTAGGTTTGTTCAATGTAATGGAGCATTTACCTGTTCATCTTCCATTTGAAGCACGTCTTCGAGGTCCTGTGCAATATGGATGGATGTATCCATTTGAGAGGTATGTTGTTAATACTGAGTATGTAATTTAACTATAATTAAAAATCAATATTGATATGAAATATTTTTTATTAGGTACTTAAATCATTTAAAGAAAAAAGTGAGACAAAAAGCTCGAGTTGAAGGTTCGATTTGCAAATCATATATCAAAGAAGAAGCATCGTTCTTTCTCTCTCATTATTTCAATGATCATGTGAATTTATCATTTCAAAGTGTTGCGCGTAATGATGAGGCCATTGAACAAGATTCTTCTTCTGAAGCAATGTTGTCTATTTTTAAACAACATGGTCGACATGCTGGAAAATGTGTAGAAGTATGGTTAGATGATAGAGATTACCATGTAGCACACACATATATTCTTCTTAATTGTCCAGAAGTTGCACCATTTATTAGGTAATTATCAGATTACAAGTTTTGATAAATTTAATTTAATATTGCATGTGTAAATTAATAATAAAGCAATATATTATTTTTGTTTGCAGTGTTTATGAATCACAAAATCCAAACGGCGATTTAAGCAAAAATTTGGCTACTTGGTTTTCGAACTACGTTTGTGATCCTACAAATAATGTGGTCAATGAAGGATTAAAACATTTGGCGGTGGGACAGAAAAGGAAAGTTAAAACGTATCCAATATTTTTCGTTAACGGATATAAATTCAACACCAAAGAATACAGTGCTGAAAATTAACAAACAATACCGGTGTATCTGTTAAAGGAAGTGATAATCCTAATAATCATATACATGATTTTTATGGCGTGTTAACCCAGATTTTGCAATTGACATATTTTATAAGACCCGCAGAGGAATTTTTTTGTTTAGATGCAACTGGTTCAACAATGTTCCAGGTTCTGGTATTAACGTGCATCCAAATTATAATCTTATAGAAATAAAACATACCTCCCGTTATCAGTAGTACGATCCGTTTGTACTAGCCAAACAAGCCCTACAAGTTTATTACGTCCGTCTTTGAAAAGAGATAAAGCGGATTGGTCTGCGGTTTTTAAAACCAAGGCGAGATTTACATTCGATGGAAAAAATATTCTAGAAGAACAAGCCTATCAAGTAGATATCGAAGAAAATGTTGAAATCACAATTACAGGCAATCAAACTGATTTTGGACAATTAAATGATGAGACAAATATATTAGTCGAAGCATTTGAAAGCGTAGAGGAAAACGATATAGAACACGAGATCGAGTCTGAATCAGAAAACGACGAGGACTGAGTAATATCCGGTAATTTTTACAATTATTCACGCACACGCATCACATATATATCATCATCATCATTACATGCACCACATATCATCATCATTTTATCTATGTCTATAATTAAAAATGAAACTTTCAACAGATATTATGTCAGGCTCCAAACGTCGTAGCTCTTCTCGCTCGGCCGGCGAGAGTAGTGGTGAGCCTCCGGCTCGACCACTTGTATATTTGCAGCCGAAGGCTGATGGAGTGTAAGTATCAAAATTAAAATGATAACAATATAAATTTGTTCATACATATATATATACTTGTCTAAAGCTATTTTTTATATTTAACACAGGGGATTTGATTTGGAGCCCTTAGGAGTTGTGCTTGGCATTTCCAAGCAATCATATATGAGCAGGATGACAGATTGCTGGCCTAAGTGGAGTAAGATCCCTGACCATGTCAGGGAGGCCATCTGGTAGGATTTTCTAGTGAGTTTATACCACTTTATTATATGAATAAGTATAAATGAATAATTAGTAATGTTTTCTCTTTGTACAGGGGCAAGTGGACTTGGCAGAGGCCGATGTCGCCATGGTTCAGCGCCACTGGAATTCGAAGGTCGCCAAAAATTACAGGGAGGTAATGTTAGCTCTTAAAAAATCGGGGAAGAAACCGATTTGGATGGGCGCTTCCGTATGGGATTCTTGGATGAGTTGGTGGGAGACCGACAAGTTCAAGGTAAATCTACCAAATATATAGTTAATTATTTCGCAATTAGTATAAATATAATATTCAATTTAAATTGCAGATGGAGTCGGAGAGGAACTCTGCCAATAGAAGTAGGAATCCTGTAACGCATCGTGGCGGATCCAAGTCTTTTCACCATCACCGTGAGGACTTGGTAAATTTATCTAAACCGTTATTACATTTTGTATATATTAATCAGTTCGGTAATTAGCTATGAAAAATTAAAATATATAAATTATTTATTGCATGAAAGAACGGTTGGACGTCGCGTGTCTATGATGGAGGTATTTACCCGCACCCACGCATCAAGGCAAGTAGACAATGCTAGCAATATTACATATCAGTGGGATGATGATGATAAGGCGACGGCTGCATATGTATGCATATTTTAAATCTTATTTTATTAATATCGATATGTTTAAATCCTATTCTACTAATTTTAACCTGTAATTGTTTTTTATTTTAGGCAAAGCTTCAGGAGGCATGGGCAGAGCTGCTTTCAGAATCGGATCGCGATGAGTTGATGGTAGAGGAGCAAGATAATATTTTCGACGTTATTATGGATCCGACGCAGCGGAATAAGCGCTATGGCTATGTAAACCAAGCGGTAATCTTATAAACATTGCAATATTATATTTAATAAATTAACCTATAGATACACTATACATATGATGATTTCTAGTTGAGTTAAATCTAACATATACGTGATTTATAAATGTTAGATAAGTAAAAAAGGAAAAATATACAAAGATATGTGATGAAAATGATTATAATATAAATGTGAACATCTCATATTCTATTTGCAGGTTCGGGCAGCTCAAAAGGTGTGTGACAAAGCTGAAATAAAAGAGCTTAGAACCATGGTTGAGCAGCTGCAAGAGCAGGACCGTCTTCGCGCTATACAAATGTAGCAGCTGAATCAACGTTTAGCAGAGTACGCGCAAAGGCATGGTTCCTTCCCTTCGTCGTCTGGTGCTTCCGGAGGTGATGATGATGCTTGAGAGGTATGATGATTATTGTCTTTGTGATTGGTTATTGTATATATTGACTTTGAGGTGGTGATGATTGTGTTTGATGGTTATTGTGTATGTATTGACTTTGAGGTGGTGAGGTTTAAGTGTTTGCATTGTATATATTGACTTGAATATGGAGTTGGAGTTGGTGAGGGTTTTGTTGTTTATGTACATATTGACTTGGAGTTTGGTTTGAAAATTTAATGTTTGATGTTGATTTTTGGTTGTTTATATTGTTTGTGGTATAATGTGTTGAATATGTGATATATATGTGAAATGGAGTAGAAATGGAATGGAAATTGATATATATTGATTGTGTGTGGCTGTAAGGTGAATGACTTGCTGCTATAAAAAAAATTTCACCCAGATTAGCAACGGCTATCAACGGCTTATTGGTCAGTTTATTCCAACGGCTTCCAACGGCATCCATCGGTTAATTGTCGTGGGTAACCGTTGGAAAAGCCGTTGGAATATCCTCGTTGCTTCCGTTGGAAGCCGTTGGAAAGCGTGAACGCTATTCCAACGGCATTTCCAACGGCTCCCAACGGCCGCCAACGACCTGGAGCCGTTGGAATAGCCTTAATCTCTTGTAGTGACATGTACATATATACATACACACACAACACAAAAAATTGTGAATTGATTAACCTAGATTCGTACCAGAAATATTGCAAGGTAATTGGGAAAGAATGCTCGATGGTGATACCAAACCGCCTCTTTTGCATAGGCGGAGCCTACATTATCCTCTCTAACTATGGTAGCTGCTGTTGTCCTCCTCAAGCTTGCAGCTAGGCCTGTCAATGGTACGGGCTTCGGACCAAGCCCGGTCCGAACCCGCCCTATTTATGCGGATACGGGTTGTCTTTTACTACCCAAACCCGACTCAGGCCCGATCCGGGTTAGGTACGGTTTTATCAAAACCCGGTCCGGTTAGGGCCCGACCCGACTATTAGTTTTTTGTCGTATCAAAACATGAGTGCGTATGTTATTTATTTACCATTTTGTTTGTTTACATGTTGATGTTTTTGCATACTTTTGTTATGAGCTTGACTACATCACCGTCCAATTTATATGTTAACATTGTTTGTATACAAATTTTACCAAAGTTGTAGTTTTAAAATATGGTTTTAACATAAATATTCTGAGTTAGGTATATAGTTATTACCAACGGGCCGGGCTCGGATATTGGGTTGAAATACCCTATGGGTTCGGGCCGGGCTCGGGTTTAAATTATTGTAATTGGACTCGGGTCCGGGTTTTATAATACCCGGACCGAACCCTGCCCATTGACAGGCCTACTTGCAGCTACCGCTGCACTTGCCCTTAGTTTGGGCTTCTCCATTTGCCACCATATTTTTCTACCCTTCACTAAATTGTATTTATAATACGATATCAGCATATGAAAATAGGCACATAAACAAAAAAACATAACTTTCCATAAGTGTCACTTGCTACTATACTTTTGTGTGCTGGCTTCAGGAAAAAGAAGTAACATTTGCCTACTGATTATATGCAAATGCTCGCTTGCGTTTGGATATCTCAATAGGAACCATTACCAACATGCTAAAACCTAAGTGCATGCAAAAATTAGTCATAGTATTACAGGATTCCAGAAACATATTCAATGTTATGCGTGATAATGTTATGTTATACAATACACCTATGTTGGTAAGGTTAGAGCGCGGTAAATTTTATAAATTAATATTTACTATGCATGTAAAACCAATAACATCATGGTCATAATATAAACAAGTACCAAAATTATTTGTAGTGTAATCAAAGATGATAAAGGGATAAACTCAAAACTTTACACATACTATTAGTCTTGATGTCAATAATAATGCTACGACAAAGATGATTTCTTACTTTAGAAACTAAGAGCATCTCCAACAGGTTGCAAATTCTCGAATCCGCACTCGAAATCAACCCCAACAGAGTGCGGGAATTTGCAATAGTGCAGAAAGTAGGGCCTTCGGGCTGAGAAATTAGGATAGAGTGAGGCGCCTGTTCGCCAGACGCCTGTTGGCCAGGCGTCTGTTGGCTAGGCGCCTGTTGAACAGGCGTCCCATCTTCAGGCGCCTGTTCAACAGGCGCCTGGCAACAGGGGCCCTGTTGAAACAGACGCCTGTTGAACAGACGCCTGATGCCCATGCGCCTGTTCAACAGCCGTCTGCCCTCATATCTGTTGTAGAAATGAGGACTCCAACATTTTAGAGTGTGGAAAATCGAATTTCCACATTCCAAACTGTTGGAGATGCTCTAACAATCAAAATATCATAAACCATTGATATTAATCGATCATGATAAATGTCATGAATAAAGACATGTAGTAAACCTATACTTCAATATAAGTTAAATGGCATGATAAATATAAAAGCTAAATACATGTGACCATTATCATACTTTAGCATTTTCTACGCCTTTCATCCACATCCGAACTGTACTATTGCATTAAAAGACACTTCCTAAACCTAAATGCCAAACTTTTTGTCCCTTCTTCATTCGCCCTTCTGCCTTTTAATAACCAAGCTCAAATGCGATATGCCTGTACATAAAACACTTTACAATACACTTATCAAATGTGTGGAACCCAATTGCAAAATGACCTAGCCAAAGGAAACATATTATAATTCACCTTACTCTGTCAACATGGCCGCACTTGCCTATATTAAAATCATTATCATGTAATTAGTATTATATTCAACTTGTATATATACACAAATGCATGGCTATATTTATCAGTGTGCGCGTGTGTTGTGCGGTAATGTGTGTTGTGTTGTAAGTGTTTATGTGTCATAGGGAGTGGGTTCTAGTGTAAATGGAGCAGCAACATGTGTATGCGTGTGTACATGTTTGTATGTGTAGTGATGTGTGTTTACATATTTTCAAAGAGGGCAGTTGACAGGTGTGTGTGTGTTGGTGTACATGACTATGAATTAGTGCGTGTGTGTATATATTTATGTGTGCCTGTGAGTGTATATGTGTGTGTTTTTGCAGAATGAAGTGCTTGTGTATGTGTTCTTATGTGAGTGTAGGTGTTAGTGTGGGTATCGTGTTCATGTGAAGTGCGGGTAGAAGTTGGGTTGGGTTGCATGGGCATGTGTTTACTGTGTATGTACATTACGTGTAAGTGTGTATGATTGTATATGTGTGGGTAGTGTGTATACATATGCATGAGTTTTTGTGTGTGTGTGGGTGGGTAGTGTGTATACACATATATGTATGTATACACACCACCCACACACAAATATGGCTTTGTGTTATGCAGTGTTTGTGTAAGTGTGTATGCGCATGCGCATGTGGATGTGTCAGCACTGTCTTATCCTTGAGGTTTTGTTGTTGCATGTATTTTAGGTAAATGACTTTGTATTGCTATGCCCTTTTATGATTTTGGTCCTGTTATATTATTTAGTTTGTTGCTGCTAAACACTTTCTTGGGTTGACAAGTGATGAATATATATGTGCGCATCCCTATATACATATATTATATTATATTATATTATGTAGTGATGAATGTATATGTGCGCATCCCTATATGTATATTATATTATATCATGTGCAAGTTGTCTATCTTTTTGCTACACACTTTGCAGTACCCACTATCATCGCTATCATTTTACTTTTGAAATACATATGTGCACATCCCTATATATGTGTGTACATAAACACACATGTATGTATGTATGTATATATGTGTTTTTACATTAAAGTGTTTGTACAATGAAGTGTTATACATGTATATATATGTATACATGTATATATATATATATTTATATATGTATGCATGCATGCATGCTATGTGTTTGTACATTAAAGTGTTGTGTGGTATAGGCCTATACGTTTTGATAAAGCATTTATACGAGTGTTGTGATGCTCTATGTACAAGCTGTTATCTCTTCTTTTGTTTATGCGTGCTTGTGAGTTTGCACGTGTGTTCTAGTATCTGTTAGAGTTTTGTATATTTATATATTACACTATATATATATTTGTTAAAACACACACACATATTATATTTACAAATAAGAGAATGTTATGAATATTGTAAATAAAATTTAAGAAAAGTTTTGTTGGATGACAATTATAAATTATTTACTTTAGAAATAATCTATTTGAAGATTTTAAATGTATTTTCTAATGTTATGCGTAAATATTTCATATTCGATTAATTGTATATATAAGACTAAGAAATAAGTTATTTATTTATAGATAATTATTTAATTTGGTATATGAACTTATTGTCTAAAATTTATTTTGTTACATAAAAATTATATTTTGTAAATAATTCATTATTAAATATTAGTTTGCTTATTTGTATTTATTTGAATTATCTATTTTTATATTAGCTTTTGATTATACATTTCTTATCTTCTTTATATTGATTCCGATGATATAAATGATTCACCGTTGATATTGATTTGATTACCGATTTGATATGATACAACAATGACATCTTTCTATAAGAATGTATGACTTTTTCATATTTGACCTATGAGATTTCATCTTTGTGTGATGAGAAATTGGAATAAACGGTTTAGTGATACCGTCTGGTATGGAACTTCTGGTAACATTTTTCCAGTTATTCATCGGACTTGTCATATAGAGATGTTTAGTTTGGATCGAGTGTAGTTTATGAGCATTGAATAATTATTCAAATAATATACGGTTGTATGGGACACCAATATGTTATTTGTTTAACTATTCCTTGTAAGTAAATGTCACTCGAACGGGGATTACTCATGCATATAGGATGATACTCACTGCGAAGAGTATATTATAACCATGTGTAGGCTATGGTTAGAGCCATATGACGGCAAGAGATTAGAGCTCTAGTATATTACAGTCATGTGTTGACTTATGTGGAGCCATGTGTTGGCTTATGTTTAGAGCCATATGTTGATATAGGATATGAGTACTATATATCGTCTGCTTGTGTTCGGCTCCCTTTATGGTTCAGGAGTGAACCAGATTGGCCAGTATCCATCCTAATGTCCTGATCGTAGGGTAACGCCCCAGATCCACGACACCGTTCTTGGTATTATTATATTCGATGTGCATCACAGGATTGGTAGATGGTAGGGTAGGTGCCCTACTACCTCTTGTGTCGCATAAGCCAATGATCTGTTAACATAGGGGCAAATGCAGGGTCGTGATCAAGGCTACGTGTTGATGAGCCTTTGGTGGATGGGGACACGATGTCCGTCGAGGTAACCAAAGACTGTAGGAACAGATCCGGCTATTAGCGGGAGGCTAGTAGACCCTAGGTTCCTGGAGCATGTTGTGTGCTACTAGTCTCCTTTTTTGGTTTAGGGTTATGTGTGTGTTGTGGATTGATATATATTATTCACTATCACATGAGGTGGCTATACTAGAGACTGGATAAGTCTAAAGTGTAGTTAGTCCCCGTTATATCCATAATATTTGATGATCTGATATTTTTGAGATAGCCATTTTTATTGATTGCGATTTGGATTGTGATAGGTTATCTTTGTGAGTATAACATTGGATATCGTTTTGATTATTTGGTGGGCTATCTCATATTTTCTACTTATTATATGATTTTATGATATCATATTAGGGTTATGTTATGTGCTACCCCAATTCGCTTGATGATTTCATTTTCTATGATGATGTTTTATTATATGGATGATTCACCCATTGAAAATAATATTCTTATTTTCTATTGAACTGTTTTATATGGGTGATGGCATCTTAATACATGATTTTTGGTGAAATTGATGTTATGAATTACTTTCGGTGATCTTTTAAGTTGTAGTAAATGTGAACCATGCAAATGTTAGACCTAGACATTACAGGTACAAGGATGACTTGAGTAATATTTGTGTTAGTAGGCTTAGAGGATATATATATACATATATATATACATGCATACATATACATACATACATATATACATACATATATATATATATACATATATATATATACATACATATATATATATACATACATACATACATACATACATACACATACATACATATATACATACATATATACATACATACACATACATACATACATAAATACATATATATATATATATATATATGTACATACATACATACATACATACACATGCATACATAAATACATACATACATATACACATACATACATACATACATATACATACATACATACATACACATACATACATATATACATACATATATATATGTACATACATACATATATATATACATACATACATATATACAAACATACATATATAAATACATACATATATATATATATATGTATGTATATGTATATGTATATGTATTTATTGGGAGTTTTGTTGTACACTTGTGTGACATTGATTCATTATATATTCTGACACTGAGGTGTATATCGATTATACACTGTATTATATTGTGATATTTTTAAATTGAAATGATTTATAGATGATATATATTATATATTATTTATATTATATGTTATCGCTGTGATTGACTCTTTGTTCTTTGTTATTCACTATATTGAAGACACACGTGCTTATTGTTTTGTTTTGATATTATGTACGTATATAAGAGATATTTATTGAATGTTTTAATATGTAACGGTGTTAGTCCAAGGGAGTATTTACGTGTGTACCCATGTAGCCTCATTCTCTGTTTATCTGACAGTATTACTCTATGATACTCTTGGATAGTATGTGTATAGAGGTGGGGTGTCACAAAATGGTATCAGAGCAGGTTCAAAACAATACATATTGTATATATAAGACATGAGTCATTGGTCTAGAAGAGTCTTAGGGCTCCTGTCTTTTGGGTATGCTGGGAATTTATTCTATAGTAAGATTTAATAGGGATATATATATATATATATATATATTACTTGGTGTATGATGACTACTTGGGGTAACCATTTGGGTGTGTATTTGTATATGAATATAAAATACTTTGCTAATAATTTTGAGTATATAACAATGATGTTTTACTTCGGTTGATTTGATATAAATACTTATACTCTGGTCTGCTAGTGAAGTGCGTAGCGGGGACATATTGATTGTTTTCCACTAAACATCTTATATGTTTAATTATTTATGTTTTTATTGATTGATGATTACTTATTTGAAATTATCAGTATTGTGTTCTTGCGATATTTTTAGTATTTGAGTTACCACTAGGAATTTAGAAAATTTGATTTTAAAGCTAGTTATTATAGTTTGTTATGGATTTTTCCCTATGAGAAATTGCGAGGACGCCATTTTCCTAAGAGGGAGAGTCTGTAACAGCTTGGTTTTAGGAGTAATTAATAATAAGTACCTAATTAATTAAAAACAGATTTTGTAAAATAAAGTAAGAATAATTTGGATCTATTTTGGAATATTGGAAGTTCCTTCCTAGATCTGATGCAATCTGAATAGTATGGAATGAACTTCTGGATGGTAGATCTGAATCTTCTTCCTTAGATTCTTGTGATCCAATGAGCAGGAGAAAAACTAGGTTTTCTTAGTGAAAGCACAAAAGTGTTTGTACCAAAATTGGACACAACACTCTTCGGATGTATTTTAAGAGATTAAAGTGAAGAATATAAATGAAAAAGGAGGTTAATCTAAAAAACACGCCAAAACAGACAAACAGAAATATAAGAACACAAGAATTTAGAGTGGTTCGACATTGTAGCCTAAGTCCACTATGGAAAGTTTATTGTTTTATTGAAGTTTATAATTTGATTACAATAGTACACTCTCAAGCACTCGAGTTACAATGAGTCTCCAGCAGAGTATCAGTGTGGAAGAATCAAAAAGTCCTTTTTCTGGAGGCATATGGCTTCTATTTATAGGCATAGGCTGGAAAAATCTGACTTAGATCTTGGAATACCCCTTCTCTCAAGTGTGTGGGCCTACGTGATCGATCTGGGATGATTTGGGATAGATCCCCATACATTTCGTATCGATCAAAACGACCTCCATTTGGGCTGAGATCGATCAGAGACAAAGTAGAGGTGGTACGCAAGCTTATGTGAAAATTTGGTAGCATTTGGACTTGTAGATTTTGAGTTATGATCAATCCAAGTTTGGATTTGCAAAAGGCTACCGAGTTCGTATCGATGGATTTGTATCCATGACTATTCGTATCGATACAATACGTATCGATAAAGGTGACATGGCGCTATATTCCAGGATCGATCCACTTTTCATGCCGAGTGACCGAGCATTTTTATGTGCTTTGTTCGTATCGACCTGGGGTGATCCCTTTTCGTAGCGATGATTTGGCAACTTCTTCGTATCGATGCTTGCCAATACCTTCGTATCGATGGCACTTGATGGATTCGTATCGATAACCGCGAGGCACTTCGTATCGATGGTTGACTGTCTTTCCTATCGATCCTTTATAGCTGCTTCGTATCGATGGTTGACTGTCTTTCCTATCGATCCTTTATAGCTGCTTCGTATCGATACAAACTTATGTTCTTTGTATCGATAGGAGGTGTTGATTCTATCGATGGAGGATGTAGACTTTGTATTGATCTATGGCTGATCGATACGAAGCATTCTTGGCGGTGGATCGATACGAAGCGAATAGGAATGGTTGATGGGTACTGTGATGACCCTGAAATCGGCCTTCGAAAATCGGCACCCGTACTTCACTTGTACTCAAAATGCCGCAGATTCAAACGCCGAATCTGGTTCACCGGAGCTTATAACACAATTAAGTATAACAACACAGCGGAAGAAAGAAATAAATGATATCATATACAACTCCAATGAATACAATATCCAGAATGATATACAACAATGATATCAATATGATACAACAATATCAGAGATAAATAATGATACAGCGGAAAGCAGAAATGATAACTCCAAATGATCAGTCAGAGAGACTGACTCCAACCACTCCAATGAACAAGCTCGAACCACAAAGAGAAGCAAGTGCAGTCCTGAACTCCAAGAACTAAACCAGCTCCAGATAATCTACTAATCTGAATATCTGAGAAACCCAACTCTAGACTGCCCCTGTGGAAAATTGTGGGCACCCAGAGTTTAGGAAGGGAACAATAAACTCCGGGTCAGTCATGGGACTGGTATGAGCAAACAAAACAGTTTATCTTTAAACAAAAGAATTTTCAACATGGAAATCCGCAATGCTTTTCAAAAATGAAACTACCATAAGACCTCCCGCCATACACACAATGCAATCGCAGAATTGGAGGAGATTTCTTCTTATGATAGTCAAACATGCTTACTACGCAAGAAAACTCTTTTGATATTATTTCTATTGCATAGTGTAGAAAACCATTTCGAAAATACAATATTAATCTTAGCCAGCATACAACATTTCATCGTATGCCTACTATAGCTACCATGTTCAATAACAGGTTACCGCCACATTCCATAGCAGGTAATACAACTAAAACGTACAAGGTTGTATTGTTTCTTTGGATTTCCAACAAATGGTCAGGCAAAGGAACTTCCTTACCGAAATAGAAACGCCTCTGGAAAGACGCCCCGAGAACCTAACCAGATCTCTACAAACACAAGGCCGACGCTACCTCACGCTGTACAGCTATGACTAGGTAACTAACACACTGACGCTACCTCACGCTGTACAGCTGTAACTAGGTAACTAACACACGAGCTATGTCATCCCCCGGTCGTTTCCGACCTTTATCCGAGGTTCCTCGATCATAAAGCAACAACCACAAAGTATAATAACTGTGCAGCATCAACATAGGTAAAATATCTGGGCTCCATACCATGATATCACCTTTTATCCAGAAGGAAATGGCATACCCTAGGGGCGCTACCCCTACAAACCTTTGCCGCAACATTCATGTTTCGCCATTACCGGGTTGTGAGGCTCGACGAAGTCTCATCCACAAAGCCACGCTTTTTCACAAAGCCACGCTTTTTCACAAAGCCACGCTTTTTCACAAAGCAACGCTTTTTCACAAAGCAACGCTTTGATCAACAAATGATCAACAGCACTTCGTATGCCACATTACCAAATTGGGAATGTATCACTAGTAACCATCAACTACATAACCTCTGAGCTCGTATGTCTCAGAGAAGGGTGTTAAGCTAAGAGAATAAATTCTCCGCCACAAATAGAAATGTATTTGATAGAAACTAGCTTTACATCTCAAAGTGTAACGTCAGACACACATCCATACAAGTCCGTTCCGGGATCGAACGGAACCGAAGACACTTCCAAAGAAGCCCTTGCAAATCCGGATAATTTCTAATCACGTCCGCACTTCCCATCACAAAGAGTGATAAAATCTCTATATCGTGGCCAGTCGATGCAGAGACATTCGACGAGTTGTCCTTTCATTTTCGAAAGTATCCGGTCTTCACCACCGGTCTTCAAATGCGATCCATATATGTCGTATCACTATTCGGAATGGGTTATATGACACAAAGGTCTTCTCCCAGCTAAACCGAATAACGAGCGCAATTAAAAATCATATGGATACTGGGGTCTCAGTTAAATCATAGCTTAAAGCCCAAAACTTTTCATTCGAATGGTTAAAACAAATTACCATTTCCAATCTTTTAAACAAAAAGATTCATTTCAAAAACCTTCAATGGTTTAAACAATTTCCACACTTTTAATCTTTTAAACAAAAAGATTCAATTCACAAAGTTCACCCCGTTCACAAAGATTCATTCATGGATTTCAAAACAATTTCTATTTCAATTGAATTAACTCGTTAAATCTTTAAGTCAAGATTTAACTTATAGCTTTCAAAAACTCGTTTCCAAAGATTCATTCATAGCCTTTCAAAACAATTCTATTTCAAGTTGGATTAACTAGTCCGGTCTTTGAAATCAAAGACTCATTTCATAGTTTTCAAAACATTTCAATTCCATTTCAAACTTGTAACCTTACAACACAATTTGGAAATCCTTTCTTAAAATGAAAGCTATTATTATTGAAAACAAGTAGTTTTCGTTTTGGAAAAATCTAGTTATATTTACACAAGTTAAAACCCTTGAATTAAATTCAAATTCCCAAATCAATACCTTTAAAATGGTTTAACCCATATAAAATTTGTACAGCATCTTTAATCCCTAGTTTCAAATCATAGAATTCAATTTCAAACTTGAATTTTAAATTTAAATCAAATTATTTAAATTTTCTAAACTCGATTAAGTTATTCGAAATAACTTTTATCTTTGAAATCCCATTTCAAAAGCTTTTCACTTTAAACCCAAATTTCCAATTTCAAAATCAATTGAAATTAAAATTTCAATTTCAAAAACATCAAATTTAAATCATCTGTGACTTAACCGATTTCCACATGAAATCCATATTTGTGTGTGTAAAAGTGTAGTCCAGGGGTTTCACACAATAGTGCAACATCAATCATCACAGATCATCGATATCGATAAGCGGTATGAACTATAACGCTTATCTTTATCCACATATTCATAGATAGAATCAATTTATCAATCACAAAGATTCATCATCACAATTCGATGTGGGTTTCAGATAACCAACTGGAATCCGACTTCCTGTCGCATCGATATTCAAATGCCGTTTTACGGGCAAAAAGGGTTTTCACAGAAACAAATTACGATTCACTGTATAGCATAAGGCAGTTCACATCACAAAGCATCACGATCATAAACAGAAATATCAATCCAATACACAGCATTCAATAACCATCAAACATCTTTAATTTAAAATGAATAAATCGTGTGGTTTAAATTAATTGACCACATCATTACTTTTATCAGTAATCTTTAATCAATGATTAATTATCACCAACTACAATTAATTAAGTCTTAATCACCTTCATTAATTAATCATTTCCTAATTAATTATCTTAATTAATTTATCCTTAATTGTTAAGTGATTAATTCTTAATTACTTTTATTAATTAATTTCTTCTTAATTAATAAAACAACCTTTAATCATTATTAATAAATCATCCTCTAAGTGATAAATTATCCTTTAATCATCTTAATTAATTTTACTTTATCAACTACATTAAGTAATTGTACTTTAGTTACTTAAAACTTTAATAAATCAAAGATAAACTATTTATCTCTCTTAATCACTTAATCATCATTTAAATCAAATGCTTGAAATTATTTTATTTTGAAACTGTGGTAATGGTTCGCAAACAACACGAGGACAACCACGAGCTAATAGACCAAGTTTTCGAGTTTGACTTCGAGTATGTTGCTTCTTCTCCCCCAAATCTCGCAACTACATCAGATACTATATTTACGTGTGCACGTGCACCATTATTCCGATCATCTCTGATCGTCGCCGAGCCCCTCCACAAATCGCCATCGACTTCACTGACCAACACGATCTTCCAGTTCGAAGCAATCGATGCCAAATCAAAATCGAGCTCATCGGTTCCCACCAGGAACCCCACCCTCATCGTAAAGACCACCATCTCCGATGACCCCAGCCATCTGCATCACCGCCATCGCGTCCAAGGTTTCTCTGACGACTCACGAACACTTTCCCCTGGGTGCGATCGAACTCGATGCACCCTAGTCGACACAATTGCCGCGTCTTCTTCGTCCAACAAAACTACAATAAAACCCTAGTTTATCATTTTTCTGCCACCCCAATCATCAGGAAAATTGCTAAGTATTTTTCCTGTATTCAACATCATCCCAGACTTCTTCCAGCTTGATCTTGATGGTCATAACGTCGCCGATCATCGTGGATCAATGAAAGACTGGAATTCGTTCATCACGAATTTTTCAACAATTATAGATTTAAAAATCATGAAATGATTTTCAAAATTCACAATTTTCTAATATGAATTAATCCCCATAATCTAAACTTAATATAGAGATGATAAATTTTCTAACCATTTTTAGCTTATTACTGTAATTCTTTAATTTCCAGTAGTTCATTGGTTAAATACACTCAATTACATTTTTATAAGTAATATTATACTCATATAAACATTTTTCATTCAGCTATCAGAGCATAATGTGGTTGGGTTAGGATGATTTAAGTTTTAAAACAGGTTTTAAAACCTGGAAATGATGAACAGAGGCAAGTTTTTCTTGCCTGTCTCCAGACATATACACAGGTATTAACACTCATATATACAAGATCAACATGCACATCATAGTTCATAACATACTACCAAGATCATTACATGTAAATCAGACACATCAAGTTTTTAAATATTTATAAGGGTGATTTGCTCACCTGAATTTGAAGAACAGAGACAAGCTTGATTTACTGGAAACTTGAATGCTTAGATCTTTGAAACTGAAATACTTAGTTTAACTAGTCTTGATGATGAGATGCTTCGAAGCTTTTGATTTCAGGTTACATCTTGAAGATGTTACAGGCTTGAGTTACAGGGCTTAGTTTTGATTTTCTTTGATTTGAAAATGGTTACAGGGTTTTGAAAATATTTTGAGGAGATTGTTTAAGTTTGTAAAATGGTGATATATTTTCTTCTGGTTTGATAACATTTGTGAACGAACTGAAATGAAGATTAATATGTGAAAAGGAAGTTTACAGGGTGTATATATTTTGTACAAGTAATATATTTTATTTTGCTTGTTTGTACAATGCACATCAGAGATTTTTTTCTTCAATTGGAGGCTGAAGTGATTTCTTTGCTTGTACTAGAGATGATAACATTAAATTGACATGTACCACATTACCTTATTTTATTTGCCTTTACTTGCTTGTTTCGGCTGAGATGAAAGCATTTATCACCTTGTACCATATTTATCTTATTTTATACATTGCATTTCGGCTGTGTACATATATGAAGATATTTGCTTTTTGTTTGCTGATCTAAATCTTGCTTTGGTGTGCCACATTAATTACTTTGTACAAATTTATATTTAATTTGTTCCTTCTTTTACCAGCTTCATTCACATGTATACTCTCTTGTTTCCTTTTACAAGTTAATTCATATGTATATTTATTCACTTGTTTACAGATCTGAATGCATTTTGTTTTCATGCTTTGTTTGTTCATGAATAGTTATATTTGTTTCTTCATTTTTTTCAAGTGATTCATACATGAATATATATTAGTGTTTGTATTGATTTATTAATATGATATTAAGATATATATGTATTTACTTTGTATTTTATAAAACTATATAATTTATTTATTTCGTAATATAAAGGAATTTCTAGAATTTAATTTGTTGTTAGAATTTGAGCTAATGTTTTCTTTGTATTTTATAGCTTATCTTTTATTTATCTATATTTATAACTCAAATATTTATTTTACTTCTATTTTTAGTTTTAAATATTTATTATTATCATTTATTATTATTTATATTTTAAATCATTTATCTAAGATTTAAATTCAAATCACATATATACAATATTTAAATTTTGAATGATTTAATATTTTTATTTGGTTTTAAGGGGGAAACTCGCATCAATTTATCGATTTAATTTTAAAATTTTAATTCAAAAATTGAATTAATTATCAATTTAAATTTAATTAAAATCCGAGGTCGTTACAGGTACGGACCAAAGTGACTTGGAGGATGGATACGAAGGGACTTGATACGAACAGAGTGGGTTTTCTTGACCTTAATCGATCTATATCTTTAGCATACGAACTCCGATTGACCTGAAATTTGGAACGTTGGTTTCCGTAGCTTTGCTTGTCATACCACATCAATTGTAATTCAATCCGAACTCAAAAAAAATTGACGGTATCCATAGTAGACCTATGTATAACCGATCTTCAAGACAGATTGTCCTTGGTTTCTAATCGAGTCCTTGGTATCACGGCCTTGCCAAAAGGCGGGACAACAATTATTAAAGGAAAGCTAGAGTATTTTGAAATAAATTTTTGAGAATGATTTTATAGAAGGAGTTTCTTTTATAAAATTGATTTATAAAAATGTGGTTTATAAATAAAAAGAATGTAAAATAGAAAATTTAAGGACTTAAATCCTAATGTTTTTGAAAAATGGTTTTCAAGATTTTGGGAATAATAATAATAATAATATTTTAAGTATTTATGAATAGAATATTTCTGAGGAATTTTGAAGGAAATAGAAAGCAACGAACTCACTTTATTTGTTGGAAAATACTTTCGATAATGACTGCAACATCACTGGTGTTCATTTTCAAGTTTCCAAGTGAAGAAATGCCACCATAGCAATTTGCTACAGTATTGTTTTGATAAAACAAATTTTGATTCGATCCCAAAAGCATGATTTGATTTACAAAAAGAAAATATTTATATTATTATTTCAAATGGTTTTTGAAGAAAGTAATAATAGTTTTCTTGAGAACTTTTACAAGTATGAGTATTTTGGAAAGAGAGTCTTAAGTAAGCAGTATCATTTTTGGATTAGTTCAGGAAATGAGTCTCAATTTGTTTTGTGTGATCAGAATAATTTTCTAAGTGACAATCAGATGTTTGCCTAAGCGAATGTGGTAGGGCACTTAGTAAATTATTCCCTTTATCATTGTACAATCGAAACGAGTTCGAATTTGAATGAAATCCAAAGCAAGTTGGAAATTAATATTTTGTCAAAACTATTTTTATGGAAATATATACAGGATTGTTTCAAAAGTGGAATTTTGAAATAGAAAATGTATTTCTATGACAACTAGTTCGAGTGGCCCGAAAATAACTAAAAATGGGAAAGAGATGTGTTCGGATGGTAAGCACTTCTCTTAAGTACTACCTTTCTTGGTAAAGGGAATTTATGATGCTATTTGGTAATACCAGTTCCTTAGTACCATTTTGGGGTTACTCGAGCTATATGTATATTTTCTAGGGTTAAAATGTACAACAATATTTCAAAAAAGATTTTGAAATAAAACCGGGTATTTGGATCTTGAGTTTACTTAAGGGAAATAAATTAGAAATAAAAAGGTTTGAATTAGATAGTTGTATATACCCTCAGGATGTAGTGGAGTATTATACAAGTTTAAACTTAAGTTGTGTTTTCATAAATGGTTAGGGAAAGTAAAATAGTTAAGTTTTCATCATAATTGGTTTTCTTCTTTGTTTGTTTGGGATAAAATTTCGAGGGTGAAATTCTTTTAAGGGTGGAGAATGTAACAACACAGAATTTTATCAATTGATTTATGAATATTTGAATTTTTTAAATATTCGATTAATAGTTTAATAATCAAATAACCTTCTTTTAATTTATAACTAATGATAGAAAAATCATTTTTGAATTTTTTTTACTAAAATAGGTAGTTCGATGACAAACATAAAATGTGACTGAAACCCGTTTTTTGGATTTTCGACTTTTTATCAAACGAAAAGTTGTAAAATGTTGTAATACCTTTGTTAATACTTTAAAACAACAATTTAATGTTAGAGAAAACATTTTGTATTTAGAAAATTAAAAGTAAAAATAAAAATAAAAGTACATATAAAATGTTTAAATACATTTAAAATTAAAATATGAAGTGATGGATTTAAAACGCCAAGATACCTTAAGTATTGAAATCAACTAGGGTACAAGGTCATCCTAATCCATCATGTTTTCTAATGGTTGACGCTTTGATGAACGTGGAAATGATGGTAAAGTTGAAATCTTGATTTAGAGGCATTTTGAATTTTAAATGTTTAAATACATTTAAAATTAAAATATGAAGTGATGGATTTAAAACGCCAAGATACCTTAAGTATTGAAATCAACTAGGGTACAAGGTCATCCTAATCCATCATGTTTTCTAATGGTTGACGCTTTGATGAACGTGGAAATGATGGTAAAGTTGAAATCTTGATTTAGAGGCATTTGTATTTTAATTTTACTTTAACCTTATATATATATATATATATGTGTGTGTGTGTGTGTGTGTGTGTACACCATTTCACTTTTATTCCTCCATACTTCTTTAAAATCCTTTCCCATCTTCTCTACATTTCAAATTTTGAAAATAAAATTCGCATCCTTTAGTACAAAAAGTCTTACTACACTCAATGATCAAAGCTTGAAGCATTTCAAATTCAGAAAGCTGAGATATTCGATTTTGTTAGTGTTTTGATAAAAAAACATAAATGTTGTGAAATACTCAAAATCTTTGTTTAACATTTTGTGTAAATTTATTTGTAGCTTTGTTGATCTTTATTTAATTTTGATGTTTAAGGAATTGCTTTAAAAAATCATTTTTTAGTTGTATTTGATTTAAATTTGAAAATAAGCTTACTGTTAAGTTTGAAGATAGACTTATTATCCTCTATTCTTAACATGAAAACATGTCCGCTCCTCATTCAAAAATCCATAACCTCCAAATCGTTTAGAATCAGCCAAAGGTTTCAACTGTGAAGTTGTTTGATTTGGTCTATAGTTTTTTTTTAAATAGTCCGAAGTCGTTTCTTCGAGTAGTGTGTGGCATATGGATCGAAAATAGTAAGTGGTCGTTTATGGTTAGTTTTTCGACAAGGTTAAATTGACGAATGGAGTTCATGGTCATGATCGTCTTGGAAAATTGAGATTTTAGAGACAATTTCCATGAGTTTAGGTGGTTGAAAGTGGTCGTGGCGGAGAGATGAACTAATATGGGTATAATTTGAAATTCCGACAATCGAAGAGGTTTTGGGTAGAGCGATTGGAGCTAAAGAAGCCTTGGGGCATGAGGCGATAGTCTGAAGGGGCATCCCGAGCTCAAGTTAGGGTTTAGGACTTTCGGTTGTTTGGGTTCGAACCTAGGCGTCGCGGTGGAGTTTGGGGGCATCGAGTGACCCATGCATGGTGGGAAGGTGGAGTAGGATGTCGGTGTTCATGTGGTGGTGGTGACATAGTCTAGAGATGATCGGAGAGGTGGCTGTTGGTGGTTGAACGCGAGTGCCTGAAAGTTAGTTTTTTTATTTTAAGCTTGTGAGGTCGCAATGAGGCAAAGATGATCAGAGGCGATGGCGAGGTGGCGAGTAAGTCGGATTTGGATAAAGACGTTTGTTGCTGAGTTTGAACGGGTGGTCGGAGGTCGGGGTGGTGGTGTCAACGGTGTGCACGTGCACATGATGCTGGGTGTAGATGATTTTGTTTTTTGGAAAATTTGATTTGGAGGGAAGCTTTGTTTGGAAAGCTGTTTAGAGGGAAGTGCAACTATTCCTAGCGGGTATGGGTGGGGAGAGTTGGGCCTTGGGCCGCATAGTAGCTTGGATGAGAAATAATTAAGGTTTAATTGTTTAATTTATATTAAATCAAGTGTTAAGTTTAAAAAGCCGTATCTCCTCCATATTAAATCTGTTTAACGCACGTATTTTTGCATTAGACTCATTTTTACAAGTATAACACTTTGGATAAATAGTGATAGTTTGGATAAAGTATAAATTTATGATAAAATAATAGTGGTTGATATAATCACGTTATTTTAAATAGTAACATGGTTGAATTAATTATACTTCATTGGTGATATCTATTTGGACAAATAAAACACCATTCTATTAAATTAAATGGAATAGATTATTTTGGACATCTGTTTAGCAGAATAAAACATCGTTCTCCTATAATGAAATTGAACAGATTATTGATGACATTTGTTTGGCAGAATAAAACCCGTTTTGTTATTATATTAAATTGGACATTTATTCATATGCCAGTAATTAATATGTGGATTTATTAATATTAGGGAAAGTGTTGTGTTAACTATTGATGGTTAATTATGGATTTTATTTGCATATATATATATATATATATATATATATATTGCTCATGTAAATAACAATTATGTGACTTCAAAAGTTAAATTTGAATTAATTGGTAGCTTGATTTAGTTCCATTGTGGTCGCTAAGTCTCTTTCCAAATTTGTAAAGTCGCGAATTTAAATAATTTCAATTGTATAACAATTTGAGGTTAAGTGTTTATAAATGATGTTTTAAACTAAGTTATTTAATTATTTTATTAAAGATGTTTAAAGCTATTTAATTTTATTAATAAAGATGTTTAGAGATATTTAATTATATTATTAATGCTATTTAAAGTTACTTAATTTTATTATTAATGTTATTTTAAGTTAATTAATTAATTTAGTTATGGTTTAATTAGTTAATCGATTTAATTAATGGTGGGTTAATTTAAATAATTATTTTATTTACGATGTTTAGAGTTAATTTATTTATTTCATTAGTGCTGATTGTAAAGTAAATTAATTAATTATGATTTTTAAAGGTAATTAACTAATTTAATAAAGGTTCTTATAAATATTAGTTTTTTTTATAAAAGGGATTTTACTTAATAAAAGAATTTATTTAAAGGAGGTTTACAAATGAGATTTTGTAAAGGATTTTATAAACGATTTTATAAAGGAGTTATAAAGGAAGATTTATAAAAGTGTTTTATAAATAAATAGAAAGGAATTTTATAAATAATGTTAGATGTTTATAAACAAAGTTTTATAAATAGGTTTGGAAGTTTATAAAAAGGATTTGAAGTATGAAATAGGCTTATAAAAAGGAAATTTTATAAAAGAAATGAGATTTGTTTTGGTAATTAATCCTTTTAATTATGGTGGTATGGAAACATTCTTTCCATATTTAACATCGAAGGATAGTAGTTTGGTTTATAATAAGAAATATTTTAAATAATATTGGTTTTGGCCTATTTAAATACGATTTTGGAAAAGAGGAAATCTCCCTCAAGTTTTTGTTAATATACTTAAATGATTGAGGTAAGTATATGGATATTTTCAAAGTATTGAAAGTATAATGGTTTGAAGTACACTTATTCTGCTGAGATAAGTATATGATTGTCTTCCTAAGTATTGGAAAGAGTATAAGGATTTTATGAATATATCTTTTGTGAAGGATTTTTGAATCAAATAATTGAAAGAGATCTTAACTAATAAAAGATTAATTAATGGAGGCTTAGTGGATCCTACATGGAATTAAAACTACGTTTGATTGTTTTTTTATTTGAAAGTTAAATAACCGACTATCAAATCTGGACCAATTTTTAACTCTGAAATTATCTAAGTGAAACACGAGAATTATATGGTACAGTTATCCTCGAGAATGCTATATTGTGCGTATAAACTCGTTCAATTCTTCTAGGACAAATGATAAGGAAATCTGTACGCTTAAACGGTTAGGAGATGATCTCTGCTCCTATGTATTTTATGTTTATTTCCAAAAGAACGTGAGTTGAGTTTACCGGAAATTATCAAATGTTGGTTCAAAGGAACTAGGATTGTGTAAGTATGAATTATCCAAAAACCACTTCAAACCAACTCAAATGTTCAAATTGAAGACATACTGAAGTTGATGAGATGAAAGACGAAGATCTTTGAAGTGCAAGGGCTACTTGCTATTAATCCTAAGGGTGATTTCAAAATGGATGTAGTAGAAGTAGTGTCTTCGGTTTTGTTCAGTCCTAGAACAAATTTGTATGGAAGAATGTTGACATTGCATTGTTCCTGGAGGGCAGTGTTAGCAGTCCAAGTGAGATTTTCTATAAAAGGTAAACGTAGCCTTAGAAGTCACGACCGTAAATGACTAAAGTAGGAACGTGCCGCAGGGTTATGTGAGTCGCTCCCATTAGGGTATGATTACTGTAACGATCAGCCTTTCTGACCGCCAAATGTTGACATTGATACATCAATGGTATTCATGTGACGAGCACCCAAGTGCCAAAAAGACGAACCATTAGGGTAAAATTAAAATGAAATGAATTAGAACAAGAAAGAAGGGAATACAATATCAGAATCTAACAAAGAAACGATCATATGTAATATCATCATATAGTATAAACTGTCAGTCTAAGATACAAAGTTTAAGAGTTTACAGTAATCAGCCTGGACAGTTATAATAACTTGTCCTCACAAATGCTGATGATACACACAAAGTAATGCAGCGGAAATAAATACTACGGTAAGTAAAACTCCAATTCTTCTCCATAAGCTTCAAAGAGTCCAAAGCTAAATCTAGAAACATACGTGGGGCTGCCCGAGCATTATAAGAAAAAAAATAACCGGATCAGTCTACAAAACCAGCATGAGAAACACAGATCAAATAGATTTTTATTGTTACAAAAACCTTTCACAATAAAGGTATCCCATAAGACCATGTCGTACATAAACAAGGACGGTTTTTTACCTTATGATAACCAAACCTTTCTATTATAAATCCAGTGATATTATAATAATGTCTAAGGTTCAAAATAAATATTAATCATAGCTGAAATGGTTACATTGATTACATTCCAGCATAATAGGGGTACAACCAATATCGATAAGGAACGTTCGCAGAATGGATTTTCCATGGAGATCTCTTCAGAAATGCCGAATCCAATCTCCTGCAGAAGGGTCAGATTTACATTTCTATTTACATTTCTATATATAATCAAAAAGGGTTAAAGACAAATGTGAATAACGCATTGCCACAACAAACCCAAACCATTTTCCTATTTGTTACTATCTTTACAAACATTTGTTTTAAAGATCTAATTTCATATTCAATCAAGATCGATAGTCAACTAATCGATTATCTATTCAAAAACCATTGCTTATACAAATCACGGTTCGTACGCTTAACTCCTTTCAGACATTCTCAACTTAACCATTCCTCATTCAGGAGTGAAGCCAGGTAAGTTTGGGCACTGGTTGCCCAGCCTTGCCTAAACACCTCATTCTTAAATCTCCCAAATGAATAAGTCTACCTCGTCGCCTTTTAATGTAAGTATAGTGTTAATAATTTCCATAAACAATCAGAAATCAACTCGATTAACGCATTTTCCACTTACGTATTCCTCGATTAAGAGGGAAACAGGTAGGTTAGAGCTATATTGCTCAATCCCTACTCGATATCAATCTTAACTCTCACAACTAGATAAGATTACTTCGTCGGCTTATTAGCGTTAACCATAGTTAAGTACTTTCCTAATAAGTAATTAAACAATTTAACCATTTGGCCATTAAGCAATTACAAACCCCATTCTAAACCTTTTGTTTTATAATCTAAAATAAGATATTTATATAGATATTTTCCAAGATATTTATATAAAATATTTATACTTCAAAATACTTATAATATGTTTTAAAATATTGTTTAAAACATCACTTGAAAATAACAAGTTTGAAAAATCATTAGAAACCTGAAAACGACATAATTTAACGAAATATCTCTCCTTTGAAAATTCACAATTAACTTACAAATTCACAAATATCCCAAACCACTTTTAAAATAGTCTAAAATAGTTAGTAACCACTTGTTAGAAGAATGAAACGAAATACTTAAATCTAAATATCTTTAAGTCCAAAAATCAAGTCTAAATGGGGCTGTTTTGCACTAGTGAAGTTTTGGCCGTTTTCGAGATATTGCTTAACTTTTTACTATTTAATATTTTGATAGCAAGAAAAATACATATAAAAAATTACATATATGGCAAGAAACCCTTTAGGATCTCTCTACAAAAATCCATAACAATTGTTAAAAAAAGGCAATGCCAAAATGCTTCTATAGCGACTATCGCTATAAGTGCGCTTCTAAATCCGAGTCGAAACTAAACCAAAGTCCATATATAACCTATGTGTTTTTTTAAGGTCTAGTCACATGTCATATAAGTCCATTCAAGTTCATTCCAAGTTTGTTCAATTCCATGTACATGGATCACATATGTCACTTCCTTTTCAAGTAAGTAGTTACAACCATTGTTTTTTACATAAGTTATTAATAATTCATACAACATAACCACAATCAAACACAACATATATGCGCTATATTTTTCATCCAATGTGAGGTGTTAACTTACCTTTAACCCAACCATAACCAAGATCAAAGAACCAAAGTAAAACCACACCCTTGTAACCACCTTTCCTCCTCCTCCTTGCATTCACCTTGCTTATTCCCGCCTCCTTCTCAACAATTGCTCACGGCTATCCCTTCCATGGGGAGTTTGGCTTTAAACTCTTCATGTTTTTGCATAGTGGAATGGTTTCTAATATTGTACTAAGACTTGTGGCAAAGTTTGAAGTGATTTGGAGTTGATTTGCAACTATTTCTTTTTAGAACATAAGAGAGGAAGAGATAGAGAAGCCATTGATTTTAGAACTCAAGCTTTGTAAATATTTGTGATTTATTCCTAATGGTTTACCCTTCCTTATATAGGTATAGGAATATGGTGGAAAAGGACCCAAAACCCCTCAAAACCCTAACATCATTAATTACATACATCATGTCAAATTTATGTCAAAGTTGCTGAAGGGTTAAGGCTTTCCTTATTTGCTCACTTATCACTTTTGCTCATTATTCTTTCCACACCTAACTAGATAAGCTTAGGAAGCTTCTTAATGGTTTTGTGGAAAATATGTTTATTTCATTTTATTAGTTTCCTAAGCAAATAAGTGTATGTAAAAAAATCTGAACAACTTCTAACGGTTAAAAAGCTGTTTATCGATAAAACGATTTTCGGTCAAATTATCGATATTTTCCAAAGAATATATTTTTCTAAACATTTTTCCAAAAAAAGTTTACCATCATTACTTATGATTTAAAAAGGGGTTAGTTTATAAGTGGAAACCAAGTCTAGCATACAAACAAAACACTATCAAGTCACACAAAGTACGATCAAGCCACACAAAGTTTGACTAAGCTACCTAAGAAACTCCTGATCCCTTTTATTTAATTAATCCTTTCATTAATTAAAAATTCCTTCATTAGTAAATTCCTTTTATGTAATAAACTTTATCTTTTTCCAAAAGATTATATATATATAATTTCCTTTAAAATATCCATTTTAAGGATCTAAGTACTTTCGCAAATCCATTTTTAAGGCTAACGTTACTTAAACATTGTCACCACAAACCCAAAACCATTTCGCTTTTTCTTACCTTTGAATCATTCTTTTAAAGATCAATTTATATTTCTATGCATAATCAAAAAGGGGTAAAGACGAATGTGACTGACACATCGTCACAACAAACCCAAACCATTTTCCTATTTGTTACTATCTTTATAAACATTTGTTTTAAAGGTATAAGTTCTTATTCAGTCAAGATCGTTAATTGACTAATCGATTATCTAGTCAAAAACCATTGCTTATACGAATCGTGATTCATATGCTTAACTCGTTTTCGACATTCTCGACTTAACCATTCCTTGTTCAAGAGTGAAGCCAGGTAAGTTTGGATACTGGTTGCTCCAAGCCTTTCCTAGACACCACATTCTTAAATCTCACAAATAGATAAGTCTACCTCGTCGGCTTTTAGTGTTAAGTATAATATTAATGATTTCTATAAACAATCAGAAATCAATCGATTAACACGTTTTTCACATTTCCCACTTACCTATTCCTCGGTTAAGAGGAAAACCGGTAGGTTAGAGCTATATTGCCCAATCCCTACTCGACATCGATCTTAACTCTCACAACTAAATAAGGTTACTTCGTCGGCTTATTAATGTTAAGCATAGTTAATTACTTTTCTAATAAGTAATTAAACAATTTAACCATTTGGCCATTAAGCAATTACTAACCCCTTTCTAAACCTTTTGTTTAATAATCTAAAATAAGATAATTATGTAAGATATTTTCCAAGATATTTATATAAGATATTTATACTTTAGAATACTTATAACATGTTTTACAACATTCCTTTAAAATATCACTTGAAAATAACAAGTTTGAAAATCATTACAAACCTGAAAACGACATGTTTTAACAAAATATCTCTTCTTTGAAAATTCACAAATCATTCTTATAAATTCATAAATATCTCAAAACACTTTTAAAATCCTCTAAAAATATATAGTAACCACTTGTAAAAAGAATGAAACAAAATACTTAAATCTAAATATCTTCTCAAACCATTTAAGTCCAAACATCTAGTCTAAATGGGGTAGTTTTGCACTAGTGAAGCTTTGGCCCTTTTCGAGACGTTGCTTAACTTTTTACTATTCAAACTTTTGACAACAACAAACATACATATAAAAATTATAAATGTGATGAGAAACCTCTAAGGATCTCTCTACAAAGTTCCATAACAATTGCCAAAAATAAGGCAATTCCAAACTGCATCTATAGCGACTACCGCCATAAGTGCACTTCTAAATCCGAGTCAAAACTAAGCCAAAGTCCAGCTATGACCTATGTTCTTTGTTCAAGTTCGAGTCACATGTCATATAAGTCCATTCAAGTTCATTCCAAGTTTGTTCAAGTCCATGTACATGGATCACATATGTCACTTAATTTTAAAGTAAGTGCTACAACCATTATTTTTAATATAAGTATTAACAATTCATACAACATAACCACAATCAAACACAACATATATGTGTTATATTTTTCATCCAAAGTGAGATGTTAACTCACCTTAACCCAACAATAAGCAAGATCCAAGAATCAAAGTCGAACCACACCCTTGCATCTAACTTACCTCCTCCTCCTCCTTTCCTTCACCTTGCCTATTCCCTCCTCCTTCTCAACAATTGCTCTTGGCCATCCCTTCCATGCAGAGTTTGGCTTCACCTTTTCATGTTTTGGCATGGTGGAAGGGTTTCCAATATTGTATTAAGCCGTGTGGTAAAGTTTGAAGTGATTTGGAGTTGATTTGCAACTATTTCTTTTAGAACATAAGAGAGGAAGTGATGAAGAAGCCATTGATTTTAGAACTCAAGCTTTTAAATATTTGTGATTTATTCCTATGGGTGTACCCCTCCTTATATAAGCTTAGGAATGTGATGGGAAAAGACCAAAAACCCCTCAAAACCCTGATATCATTAATTACACACATCATGTCTACTTTATGTCAAAGTTGCATAAGGGTTAAGGACTTTCCTTATTTGCTCACTTTCCTTTTTTGCTCATTATTCTTTCCACACCTAACTAGATAAGCATAGGAAGCTTCTTAAGGATTTTGCGGAAAATATTTTTATTTCATTTTATTAATTTCCTAATAAAATAAGTGTATGTAAAAAAAATCTGAACAACTTCTGACGGTTAAAAGCTATTTATCGATAAAACAATTTTCGGTCACATTATCAATATTTTTCCAAAGAATATATTTTTGTAAACATTTTTCTAAAAAAAGTTTACCATCATTACTTATGATCTAAAAAAGGGCTAAAAAGCTCATTAAATCATTTTAATAACATTTAATCTAAGATTCAAATATTTAAACAATTCAGATATTTAAATACGAAGTTTCCGAAATTCTGGATTGTTAATTATCACCTATATCTGGATCGACATTTATATATGGGTTATGTATGTTTGTGGATACATAGATGGTTTGTCAGGGACTACTGGAAGGGGTGATTAGATTCGGTACTATCTAGGAAGGGTTAGGCCGGTCCTGAATAGCAGAGGTGCAAATTAGGGCAACTTCGGTACATTTTCTCCAGAGGTGTACTATACGAAAGGTAGACCCTTACCTTGTCATGTTGAAATCCATTCTCCAATAAGTGCATTTGGACCTAGTTGTATACCTATTATGTGAAATTTAATTAAGGTAACAATTTCGACTATATTCATAATTTACTTTAAACCTTAGACAATATTATAATATCACTGGAATTTCTATAAAATGAATTTTTTATCGAAAGGTAAAAGTCCGTCCATAATTATGTGCATCACGGTCTTACGAGATACCTTTATTTTGAATGGTTTTATAACATTTAAAATCTATATGATTGTGTTTCTCATGCTGGTTTTGTTAGACTGATCTAGTCGTTATTTTTCTTATAATGCTTGGGTTAACCCGAACATATTTTCCAGGTTTAGCTGGACACTGTGGATCTTTAGAAGAGCTAGATTCTCCAAGACATACTCCTATATTTTCTTTTGTCTTCCTCTGTTTTGTTCTTGTTGCTTTATCAGCAATTGTAAGAACAGATTGTTATAACCATGCAGGGCTAATGATGGATTAGTAATGCTCTGATTTTATGTATGTATATTAAAGTTCAGTTTTCTTTTGTAAAGACCATTGTTATATTTTATATTACTCGTCACGTTGTGATATTTTTTTTCTATCTTTTCTTTTCTTTCACCAAATAATCTGTCTTTTCGACACTTGGATGTTCAACACATGAATACCAAGGATGTATTACTATCGACTTCTAAGGGTCGAAAAAGTGGGTTGTTACACTATTAGTCTCCCTTGCTGGTTCGGGGTATGTGTGTGTTATGAATTGATATATATTATTCACTATCCTATGAGTTGACTATACTAAAGACTGGATGAATCTAAAGTGGAGCCAGTCCCCGTTATATCCATATTATTTGATGATTTGATATTTTGAGATTGCCTTTATTATTGATTGTGATTTGGATTATGATAGGTTATCTTTATGATTTGTATAATATTGGATATAGTTTTGATGTTTTGATGGGCTATCTCACATTTTTTACTGATTATATGATTTTACGATATTATATTAGGGCATTGTTATATGCTAGCCCGATTCGCTTAATGATTTCGTTTTCTATGATGATGTTTTATTATATGGATGATTCACCCATTGAATGTATAATATTTCAATTTTCTATTAAACCATTTTATATGGGTAATTACATCTTTATACATGATTTTTGGTGAAATTTATGTTATGAATTGCTTTTGGCGATCTTTTAAGTTGTAGTAAATATGAAACATGCATATGTTAGACTAAGACATTACAGGTACAGAGATGACAAGACCAATATTTGTGTTACTTCGAGGAGATATATATATATATACATATATATACATATACGTACGTACGTACATACATACATTGGGAGTTTTGTTGTATAGTGACATTGATTCACAGTATATTCTGACACCGAGGTGTATATCGATTATACACTGATTATATTGTGATATTTAAAAATTTAAATGATTTGTAGATAATATATTATATATTATTTATATTATATGTTATCGCTGCAATTGAGTCTGTGTTCTCTTTTATTCACTGTATATTACGTATTGTTCTGTCTTGGAGACACACATGCTTATTGTTTTGTTCTGACACTGTATACGTATGTACGATCTGCCTTTCTTACTCCTAAAGACGACACTTAATCCACTCGCGGTATTCATGTACCGATCATCTAAGAGTCCGAAAGACAAGCCATTAGGATAAAAGAAAAGGAAAAGACAAAAGGAAAGAAAACATAGAATCTCACAATGCAATGGAACAATATATAAGTAGTCAACATAAGTTAATACATAGTCACTTCCACAATAATATATCACAGTCACACAAATACAACTTCAGCCAGGGATAGTTATAACTGGTCGCCCCCATAATGCCGATACAATATATACATACATAGTGAAAATCTAGATAACGACGAAGCCACCTACTACGTGCTCCACCAAAATGCATCCGTGAGAATCTGGACTACTTGGTTACTCATACAAATTTGAGTACCCAAGAGTTTTAAGGAAAGAAAGAACTCCAGGTCGAACAAGGTTCTAGTGTGAGTAAACTCCAAACAACTGAATTATTAAACTTATAAAAAACCTTTAGAGATAAAAGTATCCCATAATACCAAGCCGCACATAAACACAGATGGGTTTTTACCTTATGATAATCAAAACGTTTCTATAGAAAACCCGTGATATTGTAATAATGTCTGGGGTTTAATGTAAAATATGAATATAGCTAAAATGCTTGCATCTCACGTTCTAATAAATTTGGACGCAACTAACTCTATAAGGCACTTATTGGAAATTAGGTTCCATCAATGACAAGACAACTGGGGTACCGTCTACCACAGTACACCTCTAGGTAAAATGTATCGAGAGCCTCACATGGACTCCTTACCAACAACGGACCGGCCTACCCCTTACTGGATAGTACCGAATATATCACCACCTTGGTTGTGATCAACAACCGTTCCCGGGTCACTAGCATACAAAATCTAAAATATTGATCTAGATCGGGTGATGATTATACCCTAATGGGTACGACCCACTTAGCCCTGTTACATATCCCATATTTTAGTCATTTCCAGTTGCGGGCTTAAGACTACATTTTACCTTTTTCTTTAGCAATCCCACTTGGAATGCTAACACCGCATTTCAGACAACAATGCAATGCTAGCATTCATCCATACAAGTTGTTCAAGATATGAACAAACCAAAGGCACTACTTCTACTAAATCCATTTTGGAATCACCCTCTGGATTAGTAGCAAGTAGCCCTTACACTTCAAGATATTCTTCTTTGATTCCATATGTTTTCAATTCGAACGCTTACATTGGTTCGAAGTGGTTTTCGAATAACTCATGTTATCCAATCCTTGTCTCTTCGAACCAACATTCATAATTATAAAGGGTCAAGTTATCAATAGTGTACAATTCCACTATCAGGGTGCTTATATATTTGCATATGAAAAATAAGATATCCTATACTTATCCCTACTTCCCAATTTCAAACAGTACTGTCGCTAGATTAACAATGAAACCAGACAAGTTAGAAACTAACTTAACTCAACGTACATTCTTAATCTCGAGATAGAGACGATTTTCCATATCTCGGAATTTGGTGTTAAGTATACAAATGAAATATCTTCCATATACTTAATTTAACATGACCCATTCATCGAAATAAACTCCCATATATTTTTTACGTTTTTGACATTTCGACTTCTCTATCCCTCGCCTAGAAAATCGAGGTTCTAGATCTCACAAATAGAGGAAAGCCTACTCATCGGCTTTTATAGCTAAATACAAGACGACTTACATCTAATAAAACTTGTCAACGTTTTAGTATAACTTATTCATATTTGTTTAGCTACTTAATGGCACTAACAAAGAGAATCCCTTGTAATTAAACTATTCTTTGTAAAGGAAAGCTGCTTTTTTAGAGAAACCGATCCTTACAAATAAAGTAATTAAAAATTAAAAACTTTTATTTAATAATAATTAAATCTTAAAATAAATCTTAACTTACTACATCAGAACTTACCGAATCTCATGGGGCTTCAGCTGCCTACTAGCATACGCAATAACCCTCCCATGCTGCATCAAAACTACCACGAAACCCACTCCACAAGCATCGGTATGCGCCGTCAATCCCCCACTTCCATCCGAAATGGCTAAAACTAAAGCGTCGGTCAACCTCCTTTTCAAATCAACGAAGTCTTCCTTACACTTTGCGGTCCAAACAAACTTCTCATCCTTCTAATCAACTTGGTTAGATGTGAGGTGATCTTGGAGTAGTCTTGGATGAATCTCCTATAAAATCCGGCCAGGCATAAGAAACTTCAATAGTAGTATGCGGCGTCTTCCATTCTTGCACAGCCGCTACCTTTGCTGGATCAACTGTGATACCATCTCTTGATGCAATATGTCTTAGGTACCTCACTTTTGACTATCAAAAGTGACACTTAGAAAATTTACCTTAAGAATGTGTTTCCATAACGTTTCTAACACCATTTCCAAATGGTGTTGGTGCTCTTCTTCAGTCTTGGACTAGATAAGGATATCGACTATAAAGACCAATACGAACTTACCATGAACATCCCTAAAAATGCAATTTATAAGGTCTACGAAATACACGGGTGCATTGGTCAGCCCAAAAGGCATAACCAACTACTCAAAGAAAAAATCTGACCCTCTAAACATAGTTAATGGTGTGCCTTCTTCAGCTACTCTTAGCTGGTGAATCCGGTAGCCAGGTCAGTCTTGGAGAATACTCAAGCGCCGTGAAGCTGGTCAAACATGCTATCTATGCAAGGTAAGGGATACATTTGGAATCGTCTACTTATTTAACTCTTTCTAATCCACATACAGTCTCAAAGAACCATCCGACATTGCCACAAAAACTACAACTGTTCCCCAACTCGATCAACTTAGTCAAATCAGCCCTCTCCTCAACAACTCGTTGGTCTTATCCTTAAACTCCTTCTCTCTCGGAGCCATCTTACGCATAGGTTGAATAATAGGCCTTGCACCAGAAATTAAGTCAATGTGGAACTCAATCTCCTGATGTGGAGGTAAACTATTAACTTCTTCAAAGACATCAGAAAAATCCTCAACAACTTCTATCGACCCTAACTCTTCTTGGGATGATTCTAAGGCATAAAGGAAAATACTCATATGCTTGTTTGGATCATCACATGACACTTTAAAAAAATTCCTCAATTTGGTTTTCAAAGATACCATTCTCTCAACACAATCCAAAACAGCTTCATTCCTCAAGAACCAATCCATACCGAGTATAATATCAAACCCCTTAAAATCCAAGACAAAAAGGTTACAAGAAAAATGGTGGGTAAGGTAAGAAATTTAAAAATCCGCACATCATGCATAGATTAGTGGTACCTCCTATGGGGTTAGACACACAAATAGGGGTGTCTACAATTCTAGGGGAAAGTTGTAGTTTCTCTACTGATTCTCAAGAAATGAAACTATTGGAAGCCCTAGTATCAAACAATACTCTAACAAAAATGTCGTCAATCATTAAAGTACCTTCAAGGTGTCCCTTCCCCTTCACATCCGCCGAAGTCGATGGTTCATCCTTGATAGCATACACTTTGACCTGTTGTCCCTTCTTCATAAATGGCCAATCCTTCACCATATGCCATGGTTGCTGACATTTGTAGCTAAGTGTCTTCTAAGAGATAGGTCCTCCTTACTGCTTGGAAGCTTCAGAATTCTTACAATATCTGGCCAGATGGCCCTTTTGCTTGCACTGATAGCACTCAATATTCTTGAACCTACTCCATTGGTCTCCTTCTGGCTTCCCCTTCTCCTGCTTCTTCCAGTTCGGGTTAAACTTTCCCTTGTTTGGATTATTGGTATTTCCACTAGATGCTACCGCTGGCTTCTTTCTCTCCAGATTTTTGTATCACAAGGTCATGTATACCAAATCCACAAAAGAACCCTTAAGATGGACATTCATCTTTTCCTAGAAACCCTCTTTTAGTCCCGTTACAAACATCCCATTTTTCTTAAGAGGCATATCGTTAAACTATGGTCCAAAACAAGATAGCTCATTAAACTTCATCTCATACTCAACCATCGACAGGTCTCCTTGCTTGAGTTCTAAGAAATTCCAATACATCCGAGTCTTTCCAACTATAGGCACGAACTGATCCTCAAATACTTTCTTAAATCTAGCCCAAGAAAAATAATCCTCTGAAATATTAGTTGTAATGGAGTCTCTCACCATGGTGCCGCTCCATCCTGCAACTGCAAAGATGCTAAGAATCGCTTCTGTTCATTCGAAATATCAAAACCCTTGAAAATCTTCTCGCAAGATCAAAACCAAGCCTGAACTTCAACAATGAATTCCATTTCCTTAAACGGCTTTCCTCCCAGATTTGTATAATCCTTGCACATGGCTGCAAAGTTCACCCGAGGCTGCAGTAGTGCTGCCTCTTCAACTATTCCAACTCTTCAAGCATTTGGAGCTTGACCTTTAGTGGTCGCGATATTGCTAGCTCCTCTACCTTGTCTTGTCCTATTGTTCATTCTTACTACGTGGATATAGTAAGATAACTCCTAGAATGCTTAGACGAGATAATCTTAAGGAAAAGGATACTAATCAAACATATCAAAGCCATTCTAACTAACTCGAATATATATACGAATGAAAATTAAAAATAAGCATATGTTATATAGACTAAACTCATTCTAGGGTATTACTAACCCTATCTGTAATGAGTAGACCCCAACCAAAGCCTAGGTGTTCCCCCAACCTAAGCTCTGATATAACTTGTAATGATCTGCCTTTCTTACTCTTAAAGACGATACTTAATATACTGTAAGAGTCCAAAAACTCGGCCTTCGAAAATCGGCATCCGTACTTCACGTGTACTCAAAATGCCGTAGATTCAAACGCCGAATCTAGCTTCCCGGAGCTTATAACAACATTAAGTATAACAACACAGCGGAATAAAGAAATCAATATATATAACATTGATACAATGACAGATACAAAATCTGATACAACAGAGTGATACAATGAATATCAATATACATCAGAGATATGATATAAGAAATAGCAGCGGAAAGAAAATAGATAACACCAGCAGCAGATAGAATATCTCCAATAGAATGCTCCAATCCATAGCTAGCGGAAAGCAAGGTCAGTCGTCCAAGGACTAACTAGCTCCAGATAATCTACTAAACCTGAATATCTGAGAAACCCAACTCTAGACTGCCCATGTGGAAAATGGTGGGCACCTAGAGTTTAGGAAGGGAACAATAAACTCCGAGTCAGTCGTGGGACTGGTGTGAGCAACAAAAACAGTTTATCTTTAAAAACAAATAGCAGAGAATTTTAAAGTCAATTTGCAATGCTTTTAGAAAATGAAACTACCATAAGACCTCCCGCCACACACACAATGCAAACGCCGAATTGAAGGAGATTTCTTCTTATGATAGTCAAAGATGTTTACTACGCAAAAAAAATCAAATCATTTTTATATTATTATTAGTGCATAGTGTAGAAAACATTTCGAAAGTATAATATTAATCTTAGCCAACATACGACCAGTATCGTATGCCTACTATAGCTACTATGTTCAATAGCAGGTTACCGCCACATTCCATAGCAGGTAATACAACTAAAACCGTACAAGGCTCGTATTGTTTCTTTGGATTTTCCAACAAATGGTCAGACTAAGGAACTTCCTTCCGCCGCATGGGATCGCCTCTGGCTGGACGTCCCGAGAGACAAACTGCTCTCTACCAACAAGGCCGGGTTACCCCTGTAACAGGTAACTCACGAATATGCCACCTCCTGGTCCTTTGGGACCTTTATCCGAGCGCTCGGTAACCAACATCACACATAATAAATAAAGTGTGTCCACATGAGTAAGTATCTGGGCTCCATACCATGATACCACCCCTTTCCAGAAGGAAATGACATACCATAAAGGGCGCGACCCTCTTAACCTTGCAGCAACATTCCTGTTTCGACCATTTCCGGTTTGTGAGGCCCTGATGAAGTCTCGTCCACAAAGCTACGCTTTGTCACAAAGCCATGCTTTGGGTCAACAGATGATCAAAGAAATGATCACAAAGATAAATGATTAAACAAATGATCATATCACAAATGATCAAACAATGATCATCACACAGCAACACTCAGCATGTCACATTACCAAATTGGGAATATATCACTGATAAATTTCAACTACATAACCTCTGAGCTCGTACGTCTCAGAGAAGGGTGTTAAGCTAAGAGAATAAATTCTCCGCCACCAACAGAAATGTATTTGAAAGAAATCGACTTTATATCTCAAAGTGTAATGTCAGACATACAATCCATACAAGTCTGTTCCGGGTTCGAACGGAACCGAAGGCACTTCTCACGAAGCCCTTGCAAATCCGGATAATTTCCAATCACGTCCGGACTTCCCGTCACTAAGGGTGATAAAACCTCTATATCGGGGATCAGCCGATGCAGAGTAACTCGACGGTAATCCTTCCTTTTTCAAAAATATCCGGTCTTCAACACCGGTCATCAAATGCCATCCATAATGACGTATCACATATTCAGAATGGGTTATACGACCTAAAGGTCTTTTCCCGGCTAACCCGAATAGTGAGCGCAATATTTAAAAATATATGGATATTTGGGATTTCGATTAAGTCACAACTTATTACCCAAACTTCCCTTTTCAAATGGTTTAACAAATTACCATTTTAAATCTTTAATAAAAAGATTCATTTCACAAAGTTAACCCCATTCACAAAGATTCATTCATATATTTCAAAATAATTTCCATTTTACTTGGATTAACTCGTTAAATCTTTAAATCAAGATTTAACTTATAGCTTTCAAAACAATTCCATTTCGAATGGTTAAACTCATTTAAAATCTTTAAATTAAAGATTTAACTTATAGTTTTCAAATCGTTTCCATAACTTGGAAATCATTTTCATTTAAATCTTAAATTTCCTTTTAACACAATTTGGGAGTTCACTTCTTATTTGAAAGCTTCAATCATTTGAAAACAAATAGTTTTCTTTTCAGAAAAATTCAATTTTATTTACACGAGTGAAAACCTTTGAATTTAAATTCAAATTCCCAAATCAATATCTTTAAAATGGTTCAACCCATTTATAACTTATACAGCATCTTCAATCCCTAGTTTCAAATCATAGAATTCAATTTCAAACTCGAATTCAAATTTAAATCAAATTATTTAAATTTACAAAACTCGATTAAGTTATCAAAATAACTTTTATCTTTGAAATTCCATTTCAAAAGCTTTTCACTTTAAACCCAAATTTCCAATTTCAAAATCAATTGAAATTAAAATTTCAATTTCAAAAACATCAAATTTAAATTATCTGTGACTTAACCGATTTCCACGTGAAATCCATATTTGTGTGTGTAATAGTGTGGTCTAGGGGTTTCACACACAATAGTGCAACATCATACAATCATCACAGATCAGAATACCTAAATATAGTTGATAAGCGATATAAACTATAACGTCTATCATATAGATCACAGATATATATATCACAGGTAAGTAAACTACAGATCACAGCATAAATCAGGATGTATCACAAAGCATCAAAAATCAGGGATATCAACAATTCAATCATCCAATAGAATTCAAACATTCCTAAGTAAGGTCAAACATTCAATAGTCATTTATAAGTAGGATTAATTTAATTGTTTAATCCTAATAAATTCAATTTATTTCCAACTAAATTAATTACTTCCATTTAACCATTTACATTTAAAAATGTATAATTGATTATCTAAATTAATCAATCTAATTTATTATTAAGATTTATCACATTAATTTAATTACTTAATAATCTCTAGTTAATTATCTTCATTAACTAATAACATTTCTTTAATCACTTTCTTAAGAAATTATTTTAGATTAATTCATTTAAAATCTTTAAATTATAAATTAATATAATTATTTATTCATAAATTAAATCAATCATTCTTTAATTTCCCTATTAATTAAATCATTTTATTACCTTAATTATCTCTAAGATAATTAATTTCTTTATTAATGATTTCATTTATCATTTGAGTGTATTTTAAAGCTTACACTTTTAAAATTAAAATTTGAATTCCATTTAAATTTAAGATTCAAAATGAATATATATTTAAATATTAACCAATTTAAATATCAATTGATAAACCTATATAAGAAAAGTTTCTAACTAAATTACTTAAATTTATATTTTAAAATTAAGCTTTTTGAATTACTTTTTATTTTCATCTTGCAAAAATTCAAGTTTTAACTTTGGTTTAAAACTTTGACTTTAAACTTGCTTTAAAATTTAACAATTCAGTTTGAACTTTATAAAAAAAGAAAAAAAAAGAAACAGTTTCCTGTCTAAAACTTGTAGCAGATATTCCACCCGAGGCAATCCTTATTTACTTCGAGTCAAATACAGGTATTGCTCGACCAAACTTGAGTATACAAAACCCAAACAAGCTGCTGACACACCCTCATCCTTGTGCACCTGCACCAACACTGCCCTCACTTCAGCTCATCCACGATGATCTTCTCAAGACAACGACCACGCTCACATCTAGATACGATCAACAGATCATTACTCCAAAGCTCGAATTGAATTCAAGTTCAAACCAGAACCTGGAACAAGCCTGGAAAGCAACACAGCAAACACCCCTTCGAACCTATCATCGCCACGTTCATGCAGCTCCGACCATCGGACATCACGAAACTTTGGCCATCACTTCGTCATCAACCCTACCACCATCTCCCAAAGGCACGAGTAACTCGATGCTCGTAAGAGGTCACGGTGGCCAAATTCTCGACCACCCAAAAAATTAGGTTTACGAAAAAGAAAACGTCGCCGCCTCATTCACGATGAACTTCATGTGATCACACTATTTTTCCAAGCTTCACTGATCTCTCCTCTACCTTCACTCGAAACCCCGAGGTCCCTCAACGACGAGATCACTCGAATTCATCAAAAACCCAAATATTATTCCACTTCGATTTTCTCGTTCCCTAGTTCATTAAAAATCATGATTTTCCTTTCAAAAATCATTATCTTCGATGACGTTTCAAATTGTCTACCTGAAACTAAGATTTATGATGTTTGAAATTTTGACATAATTTAAGTGATGTCTGTATTTTCAAATTTTCAAGAGAAACTTCCTTTGTTTTACTTAAATCTATTTTTAATATTTGAACCATATTAAAACTAACACTTTTATTTAAGGTCTGAAGTTTAACAATAATCAGAAGAGAGGGAATTTAATTTCAAAACATGTTTGGAAACCTGTTATGTTCAAACTGAGAACATGTCTGTTCTCTGACAGGCATAGTTCACTCATGCTCATATACATACCTATCTGTATGCATACAATATTTCATCACTTTTACTTTATCATGATTATTAAAACAACCAGCTAAATCCAGATTCAAAAGTTTACTCACAATTATCAAGAAAACAAAACAGGTTAAGCTTCTAAAAAAAAAAGATAGGAGTTGCTCACAGTTTTGAAAAGGCAGAGGCTTGAAACTTGATTTGAAAACAAGAGGACTTGCAAAACTGACAGTTGAAAACTTTGCATCTGTTGTTGTTTTCCAGAGAACGATATCTTGCTTTCAACTTAAAACTGACAGCTTTAAAATTTGAAATGCCAAGACAGGAACATGATGATTCAACCCCAGACTTAATTCCAGGTTTTTGATTTGAAGATGAAACCTGGTTATAGCTTGTAGGAAATTGCTTACAGGGTTTTGGTTTGATTTTCTCTGATTTGAAAATGGTTACAGAGTTTTGAAAATGTTTCAGAGGAGATGATTTCTGTTTTGCATTATTTTAATGAACGAAAAGGAAAGGAGTCTGGATATAAAGAAAACAATGCAGAGGCTAAGTTGTATTTGTACAAGATTTTTATATTTTGATCAGAGATTTTTATCTCTTTAGCTTATCAGGCAGGTTTGGTTTTGGGGCTGAGATGATTTTCAACATTTTGAATTGATATAAGTGTGCTAGCATTTAATGTTTTAAGTACTTATGTTTCCTTACTCCTTTTCTTTACCTGCAAGTCTCAATTGCCATAGTACATATATTTATCTTGCTTTGTAATCTTGTATGTATTTTATTTTGTTTGAGACTTACCTCTTTTCTTGCCCTGCGAATCTAGATATTGCTATAGTGCAAATATTTCTATATTCTATTTTGTTTTAGACTTGTTACTTATATACACATGTTAATAGTATATATATATTTAACTTTGTTTTAATAAAGTTGTTATATTTATTTTATTATGTATGTACTTACAGGTTTGTATGCATACATTTTGTTCTATTGCTTTGTATTTCCTTCACTTAAAAATATTTACTTATTTCATTCCTTTGCAATACTTAGTTTATTTGTTTATACTAACATATATATATTTTCTTAAGTCTTGTTTTCATATTGTACACTAGAATATGTATATCTATTATTATCATTTATTATTATTATTATTAAACCATTTAAACTTAGATTTAAACTCGAATTCAATATACATATATATTAACTTCAAATTTACTCATATACATATATGTTCACATACATACAATATTTACAATATTTTTAAATTTAAATGATTTATATAGAATTTATCTGTATTCGGGGAAACTCGTATTACTTTAATCGATTGATTTTACAATTTTTATTCAAAATTCAATAAATTATTAATTTAAATTAAATTAAAATCTGGGGTCGTTACATATACCCACGGTATTTATGTGTCGATCATCTAAGAGTCCGAAAGACAAATCGTTGGGATAAAAGAAAATGAAAGACAAGAACAAAGACAATGCGGAATCTCATAACACAACGGAACAATATATAAATAGTCAACATAAGATAATACATAGTCACTTCCACAATAATACATCAGAGTCACACAAATACAACTTCAGCCGGGGAAAGTTATAACTGGCTGTCCCCATAATGTTGGTACAAAATATATACATACACAGTGGAAATAAAGAAGATAACTAGATATCGACGAAGCCCACTGCTCCATGTTCCTCCAAAATGCATCCGTGAGAACCTGGACAACTTGGTTACTCATACAAATTTTAGTAGCCATTAATTTTAGGGAAAGAAAAAAACTTTTAGTCAGACATGGGTCTGGTGTGAGTAAACTCCAAAAAACTGAATTATTAAACTTGTTAAACCTTTTAGAAATAAATATATCTCGTAAGACCACGCCACACATAAACATGGATGAGCTTTTACCTTATAATAACCAAAATATTTATATAGAAAAACAAGTGATATTATAATAATGTCTAAGATTTAAAGTGAAACATAAATATAGCTAAAATGCTTGTATCCCACATTCCAACATATTTGGATGCAACTAAGTCCATGAGGCACTTATTGGAAATTGGGTTCCATCAATGACAAGGCTGCTGGAGTACCGCCTACCATAGTAAACCTCTAGATAAAATGCATCGAGGGCCTCACATGGACCTTCTATCAACACAGGACTGACCTACCCCTTACTGGATAGTACCGAATACATCACCACCCCGGTAGTGACCAACAACCGTACCTAGGTCACTAGCATACAAAATCTGAAATATCGATCTTGATCGGGTGGTGACTATACCCTAATGGGTGCGAACAACATAGCCCTGCTGCATATCCTCTGTTTTAATCATTCTCGGTTGCGAGGCTTGAAACTATATTTTACCTTTTGCTTTAGCAATCCCACTTGGGATGCTAACATTGCCTTCCAAACGACAATGCAATACTAACATTCATCCATAAAAGTTATTCATGATATGAACAAACCGAATGCATATTTCTACTACATCCATTTTAGAATCATCTTGAGGATTAGTAGCAAGTAGCCCTTGCACTTCAAGATCTTCATCTTCGATTTCAGATGTTTCCAATTCGAACGCTTACGTTGGTTTGAAGTGGTTTTCTGATAACTCATGTTATTCGATCCTGTTCCCTTCAAACCAACATTCGGTAGTGTTAGAGGGGTCAAGTTATCATTACTGGACAATTCAGCTATCAGGGGTGTGTATAGATTTGCATATGAAAAATAAGACATCCTATACTTATCCCCCACTTCTCGATTTCAAACAGTACTATCCTTTGATTAACAATAAAGTCGGACAAGTTAGAAACTAACTTTGACTCGAAGTAAGTTCTTACTTCTCGGGATAAAGGCAAGTTTCCATACCTCTAAATTTGGTGTTAAGTATACAAATGAAATATCTTCCATATGCTTAATTTAACATTATCCATTTATCGAAATTAACTCCCCTATATTTATCGTGTTTTCAACATTTTGACTTCTCTATCCCTCGCCTAGAAAATCGAGGTTTTACATCTCGAAGATAGAGGAAAGCCTACTCATCGACTTTTAGTGCTAAATACAAAACGACTTACTTCCAATAAAACGTGTCAACGATTTAGTATAATTTATTCATATTTGTTTGGCTACTTAATGGCACAGACAAAGAGAATCAATTGTAATCAAACTATTCTTTGTAAAGGAAAGCTGCTTTTTAAACAAACCGATCCTTCAAAATAAAGTAATTAAAAATAAAAAACCTTTATTTAGTATTATTTAAATCTTAGCTTACTTACTAATTAAGAATTAAATAAACCCTACCTGATAAATAATTATTTAATAATCAAACCTTAATTAATTAATAGTTAATTAATAAATAAACCTTACTTGAATAATAATTAATTGTAATTAACCTTTACTTAATTAATAAATAATTAAACCTTTCTTGATTAACTAATTATAATTATCTTACTCAATTAATAATCGAGATCTAATTACCTTTACTTAATTAATTAATTAAGTACTAACTATTTTTACTTAAATAAATTAACTAAATATTCATTAACACTTATTCAATTAATAAGTAATAATTCCTTTAAATACTTATGAAATGTTTTGAAAATACTTTTCAAAATATTTAAAATGAAAACACTTTTAGTTTAGAAAAGGTGTTCGATTCCTCAAACCGCATGCATAACGGGTATCGCTACGGATACCGTACCTTTAAACTAGCATTACATATCCAATACCCTTTAAGACTTTACCTTTTTATGTTTAACTTACTTAAAACTTTTTATAAAGTTTTTGGAAATTTAAAAATAAAATTTTGGAAACATGTAAAACTTTTCTAAAAATTTAAAATAAGTAAAACAAGTTAAATCCAAGGGATCTCAATGTCACATAAAACGAGTGCTAACTTTCCTTTAGCTTACAACATCCAAACATAAGCTCATACATTCACAACACATGTCATAACCAACATTCATAAGTAAAAATCATTGCTTTCAACGTCACTTAACATTTTAACTATACTTCCAAATCCATAACCCAACATTACATATAATCACACATATGTAAAACACAACATTATTTTCAACCAACAAACATTAATAATTTACAACAACGCATAAAGTTTAAAACTTTAAATTGAGAAGGTGAGCTTACTCACCAAAAGGTCACAAAAACAAACTTTCACCATGCTTTAAACCAACCTAGCTCTTAGATTTTCTTAAGTAAAAATTGGATTTTGGCCTAGGAAGGTGAACTTTTGGTTCGGCCTAGAGAGGTATATTGCTCAGCCTAGGGCAGTGGAGAGTGTTTGGGCTTGCTTTTGAAGGAGAATGAGGTGTAGGAGGGAAAGCGTATATATTTGAATATGTTTTTAAAGTATTAAAAATAGAAACATAACGATTTTTAATTGAAAAAGTTTATAAGGGAGCCATTAAAGAGTTTTAGAGCTTAGAAAAAGAAGATGAAGTTTTTGAAAGTACGAAATGAAAATGAAAAATGAGAGAGAGAGAGAAATAGGAAATTGTTTTTATACAAAATGGATTAAGCAAATTACCTAAATACCCTTTAAGTACATACCCTCCACTCACTTTTTTCCACATCACCACACTTCCCTCCTCCCTTCTTCCACACACAAGGAATCAAGACCCCCCCCTTTTCCAACATATTTTATGCTTCCTTGTACTATGATGTTATATAATGTGACATTACATCTTTTCTCTTATATTTTTATTTTTAAATTTTTGAAAAAGGTCACATCTCCTATTTATTTGCTTCAGTAAATATATACTTACTATATATTATCTTAACTATACATACATTATTAGTACATGTATGTGTGTATGTATCCTAAAGTGTACACAACATTACCGATAATTTTTAAACGACGAAAAGTTCGAAAATTCGGAAAACGATTTCAGGTCGCATTTTTTATTTTTCTTCAAACTAAATATTTTCGTAAACAAATTTTAAAAACCATTTCACCATCACTAGTTATTATTAAAATAGGATTTATTTGAGTTATAAAATCCATAACTTAACTATTTAAAAATATATTGAATATTCATATTCAAAGTGATTGAATCTGGGTCGTTACAACGTATATGAGAGATATTTATTTAATGTTTTAATACGTACCAGTGGTAGTCCAAGGGAGAATTCACGTGTGTACCCCATATAGCGTCATTCTCCGTATTATCTTATAGTATTACTCTATAATACTCTTGGATAGTATGGGTATAGAGGTGGGGTGTCACAACCATCCTTTAAAAATCTTCTATACTTTGGGTAGATGATCTTGTTGCTGATGTATATGATTTGGTCTTAGTAGCACAAATAGGATGGCTTTATAACTGTATGTCACACAACTAGATAAGTTCCAAATGTAAACAAATCATGGATTCCCCATAGTAATATTGCTTTCATGTTGAAAATTTCTTCCTTATCCATGTCGAAAATTGATGCTCCTTCGACCCAAAGATGCTTCAATTCATATATAAGAGTTTCCAAGCATACATCAATGTCTTGACTTGGTGCACTTGGTCCGAGATTTAATAGACTCAATATTTGAAATTATGATTTCATACACAATGAAGGGGGCGAGTTATAAGGTATTATATAGATGAGCCAACAATTATAATTATTGGAGAGAACTCCGTTTGGATTAAACCCATCAGTAGCAATACCAAGCCAAACATTGCATCCTTCACTAGCAAATTTCTGCCATTGACTTTTGACTGACCTCCATTCAGCTGAATCTATAGGATGTCGCATGGAATTCCACGAGGATGTAGCTTCCTTGTGCCATTGCATTTTACGAGCTATCAATGGTATGGTGTACAATCAAGTTAATCTTGGAATTATAGGAAAGCGTCTTGATAATTTTCTTGGTTCCTTCGTTAGTTGACCTCTCCTAACACTGTTTTTTTAGTTTTATACCTTGTTGTATGACATTGAGGAGATTCTTTTGCATCAACGTTGTCTTTCCAAAATAATGTGGAATCATTTTCACATGCATGTATGTACTTCACCTCCATTCCCAAATCCCTTAACATTTTCTTCACTGTGGGATACTTGTCTGGTAAATTATTTTCTTTTGGAAACCAAAGTTTAATCGCTTCAACAACTCGGTCATACTATTTCCCAACTAATTAAACACTTTTTTAAGGTTATGAAGCTCTACAATTACACATAACATTGTAAGCCCGTCTTCGTAAGAAGAATAAAGTTTCTCATTTTCTTTAATGCTTTTCTTTGTGGAAAGAACAAGAATTACCTATATTTGTCTCCTGAACATCCTCTTTACCACTAGCTTGTGGCATATTATGCACTCCAAAAGCATCATCTATGAGATTTCTCAAAGCTCCCTCTACACAATGGTCGGTCTAAATTTGATCTTGGATATGAGGCTCTGGAATAATATTTTGTGTACACCACCGCGTTATTACTGTTCATCTCTCTATGGAAAAACCTTTATTATACGTTTTAGCCATACCATGAATATTAAGTGTTTCTCAACGTTTTCCAATGATAGCTTTTTAGAGTTTCTGCACTTAGTACAAGGGCAAGTTCATATTTTGGTATCGAGGGATGAGTGATTCTTTACAAAACTCATGAAGTCTCGGATGCCTTGTTTATATTCTTCAGTATTTGTATATGGACTTTTAATCCACTCTCTTAAACTTATGTTAAACATAAAGTGAAAGTTTTATCATTTTGGCCTATTAAAGAAAATTTTTGTTCATAATTGAAACACTTCAATCATAAACAAATGTAAATTGACATTCAATGTATATAATGAATATATAAATAGAATAATCCATGACATTCAAGAAATAAGAATGAAGATATCACATTAAGGATAATGAGATGATCAGACAAAAGTCATAGGAAAGATATGATAGTTTAAGGAAAATATAAAACAATTTGGCCAGAAAAATTATGACGGCTTAAGGTATGCATGCATGTATCGTTTGAATTTATCAATGCTCATACCATGTTCGGTTCATTCACTAATTTTATGACAGTGAACTTTGTAGTGTTCGAACTATCTAAATTTTTAACGTTCACCGACTTTGTAAATCAAATAATAATCTCAAATTTAAAAACTGAGAATATACAATGTTCATATATAAATTTATGCCAACGGTATCCTATAATGTGTAAATTATAACTAAACCTATAATATACAATTAAATATCAGAGAAACTGCTATAAATTTCAAGTTGTACAAGTACGATGACAATATAATTCCGCTAATCTTAAAACTATGGACGTTGCATAAAGTTCCATTCATCAACGATTATCCCTATGCAAGACCACTGCCACTTTGTTTTAGTATTGTCCTTATAGGGGACTCACTGGCTACCGACATTACTAGTTGTGTTACAGGACCTGCATAGAGTACATGCTTAAAAATGTATTAAGGGGGATCAATGTAAAGCTTTAACGCTATTTTAATATTTACATTACTGATAGACATTACGTATGTTTTGTATAGGAGATGGAAAATCCTGTAACATCTCTTAAGTTATTTGCACCCATATTTCACATGAAATTGAGTTAACTTACATATGAATTTGTAGTTCTGACTAAATTATGTGTTTTTTTTCATTATGCTCGGATCAGCCTGAGTATTTCAATGATTGGAGATTGTTTGTTTGGAGCTAAAGACGGATATGAGGATTTTAGCACTTTAATTATTTCTTTATTTTCTGTTGTACTTGATTAGTAAAAATTGTATTTCCAGCATGCTATTTTATTTTTGAAACTCTGATTTAATAATATTAATTAGCAACTTCATGAACTACTATTTTATTATATGTTTTATTTCCACTGCAAGATTTTGTATTTTTGTTCTTCTGTATCTTATTTCTTTAGAATAAAACCCTATTGATAATCTATCATTTAGACTATTAACTGTTCAAAATGGTGGGTCGTTATAGTTGGTGTCGGAGCTTTGGTTGAGCGAATAGTTTAGCATTTTGAGGTAAACTCATTAAGAGATCGGGTAAAGTTGAGAGTATATTATGAGAGAGCGTGTTTGTATTTTTATTTAAGTATCTTCTAATAATAAACATAAGAGAAAGTGTTTCCAATAGTTTGAAAATAAATATTAAATGGGTACTTTATAAATTACTTATGAAAGGTATGAAAATTTTATACTCTTGATTTGAACTAGAGTAATTATTATAAAAAAATTGAGTATATTATCTGTCTTAATTTTCTGATTAAGACCAACTAAATATGTTTTCAACATCTTGGAGTTTAGTCTTATTTAAAATAATGAATTTAATAAATCCTTGGATTTTAGAGAAAATTTATTATAAAGCTTTTAAAAATGTTTTTGATAACACTTTTTCTAATATTATTATAAGATATTATTTTAAAACCTCTGGAAAGAAAATCCTAAATCAAGAAATCTTTGCATAATATTGTAAGAATATTTGAACCATATATAAGTTTATTTTGATAATAACTTGAATAAAAAAATGATATAAATTATAAAATATATCTAAGGAGTTTGTTTTAGTAAATGCCTTCAATAACATTTATTTTGAAACTCTTCACATTTCAAATTTGTGATACTTGGTTTAATAAAACAATTTATAGAAATACTTATATTTTGATTTGAAGTATTTTCTAATTGAACTTGTAACATGATATAAATGAATATATCTTTAAGTAAATAACTATCTTTGCTTAACAATATATGAATATACTTTTGTCTTTAATAAAAAGTAGTTGGAAGTTAAAATAAGTAGAAAAATAATTGAGATAAATGAAGAAGAAATTTAGAGATAAGAATGTTTTATTAGTATTTGTTAAAATCACTTATATTGTATTAACTATTGATTCTAAATGAAATATTTTGGATATATACCTATATCTTTAGAAAAAAAGAATGATATTTTAAAAGACGTTTAAAAGTATAGAATAAATTGGGTAGGAAGTCTGTAGTGTTTTGGATGAGGCAGTGGGGCAGATATGGGTAAAGTCTCGGCTGTGGAGGTGATAGGGTATGGTGATAAGGGAGGGGTTAGGTGACTGACATGGTTGGGCTTGGCGATGGCTAGGTGGGCTGAGGCGGTGGCTGTTTGGTGGAGAAGCGGGTAGTGTGCGGTTGTGAAGGAGCAAGAAGGAAGACATAAAATGAATCTCGCGTTTGAAAAAATGTTTCAGGAAACAGAGATTCACTACAAACGAAATGAGGCTAACATGAAGAGAAGAGTAGAGAGGGAGTAGGCACTGGGAGGTTGGCAAAGGCGGAGTGGGTATGGATGTAGGTTGCACGCAGAAGTGAGTAGTTGAAGTGGCGGAGTTCATATGATGAACAGTAGTATGAGAAAATGTAATTATGTTTATAGGAAAGAAGATAGAAGAAAATAGTAAGTGACTGTGAAGAAGGATACAAAGGAGGAGAGAGAATAGGTAGTGGTCCAAAATAAATGCATCTGCTCAAAGAACACAAGTCCCAACAATTCCATACGTACAAAAATATATGCGTCGGCACTTCAAATTCAAAATTATAAGGTTGCCCTGTTAATATAATATTAATATAATATGTGAACTAATAACAAACAAAAGTGAGGTGCACACGCAACAAACAAAGAAGAAGGAAAAAAATGAACAAAATTCAAAGACCGTGCTTGCACACAAAAACAAACCCCTACGTTCTTTATCGGACGTTCAAACACAAAAATAAAAATACCGTGACGATCAGTGAGAGGAGACGAACAAGATGAAAGGCTTTAAATCTGTGCTACAGCCAACGCGTCAAAAATTCACGGTTGCCACCTATACACTACCACAAAATGTATAAACAAACTTCAAATTGCAATAAACGAAGCTAGAAAAATCTATATTTGACGAAACGAACTTTGACGTTTTACTTGGAAAAATATTTAGAATATTTTAATGTAAAATTATGTACATTTTAAAAAATAATATTTTTCACTAAAATATTAACAGTTTTGAATTAAAATCGAAAATATAATAGATTTCCAAAGTAAACAAACTAAATTCTTTTTTCTTTTTCTTTTCATATTAAACTTATCAAAACACATTTTCAATCATAAATTTTTAATTTTAAATACTTTTATTCAAACCCATTGTTTAATTTAATAATTTAAAATGGTTAAAAACGGGTCGTTACAGTATCCCTTAACTCAACACCCCGTTAGGATCCATCACCCTCGCCGTATCACGCTCTAGTCGCCGCATGTACCAAGAAACTCTCTAGTGCCCAATAACGACTTTATAATAATTTAGCCGTGTTCTATGTTGCATTTTTTTGGTATTTTATTGTTTGCTTTCCGGTTGTAGACTTAGTTCTACGAACTATAAATATGATGGATTCAGTTCCACCGACCATGGACTCGGCTCCAAGAACTTTCCCATGCACATTTTTCAAAGATCCCTTTAATATACTTAACTAGCATTGCCACCTAACAAATAAACTAACAAACAACATGGCGATGCATGACCTAACGTGGTCTGTATACTAGTAGGCAGTGTAGCTTATTAGGCTTAACCCCTGTCTTACCCGTTGACCGCTAAGAACTGATGACGTTCTCGACCTATGCACAGCCCTACTCCTTTATTTAGTACCAACACATACTGACATAGTGTCTTTCTTCACTCATTATCCTGTTTAAATTTCCTATGGCAATCACGACAAACCCCCTTTCTTATTTTTGAAGTAGACTTCTCCATCTATTGGGGTATTCCTTTATCTATATGCAAGTATATACTATTTATGGGTCATATGGTTGGACATGTATCACATCAGTATAATGTACACATGACTGCTGGTAGCCCCTTATGGTGGGCATTCTATTGTGTAACACTATCGACCTCGCATTCCAAGCCATACTAATGACTAGTGTCATTCTGTCCATCCAATAATTTATCAGCTTTAATAGTTCACACCCGTCATAAACGTATACTTAAGGGTACATATGTGTACATATACATATACACACATACACACATACACACACATACATACATACATACATACATACATACATACATACATACATACATGCATATATACACACATACACATACATACATACATACATACATATATATACACATATATATACATCCATACATATATACATATATATATATATATATTCATTCATTCATACTTAATTATCTTACCTCCATAGTTTACTGTTAAACCTAAGTCTTTACTTCATTATGCGTTTATATCTTGCTAACCTTAGGACTATTTACCGTATACACATACACACACATATATACATATACATATACATATACATACACACAAAGATATATATATATATATCTTTTATATATTTTTCTATATTCATTCATTCTTACTTAATTATCTTGCCTCCACGGTTTACTATTGACCCTAAGTCTTTACTTCATTATGCGTTTATATCTTGCTTACCTTAGGATTATTGACCACTTTTTTTAAAAAGATTTATAATGTCATTTTCTATTCTTTTATCTTTTTTTCCATTTTCTATTCCCTTTTTACCCATTAATTGTTGTCTACTCTTGTATTTCTTTTTATTTAATTACCATCTTTATTGGTATTACGTATCTTTTCTTTTAGAATGTTCATATCACAATTATACCTCTTCATTTAATACCTAGGGATTTTTTATGTTTTAATGCATTGGAATTACATCTCTACCATGTAAAATGTTAACACCGTAAATTTCTTTATCTTTCTAAGCGGAAGATTTGTATTACGTTTGGAATTACATGAAATTATCTATTTCTACAATTATTGAAATAGACAGTACAAAATACGATAAACAAACTTATTTTATACATCTCTTCCTTTTTAATAGGCATGAACCGATGCACATTTATTTATTTAAACTTGGTAATGTATAGAAATTCAAATTGCAACATTTTATATTCCAACGAATTAAAATACAACTTAAACTCCTAAAATCTTATTGTGATTTTTTTTATTTTATATTCTTATTTTTCAGTATCCATTTAAATAACAAATATGGAATTGTTAGATCATTTATAAATTCGTGGCCTATTATTATTCAATAATAAACTTCGAGATTGCTAATACCTTAATCTTTCACAGATTTACATTCATATAACATATAGATATATCAAGGTAGCAATTTCAGAATATGTAGGCAGAGTTTATAATTTCATTGCATGTGTATAGGTTTAGCCTACAACTCCACTTTACATTTTAGGTACGTTACTCGGCTTTCCAGTGGGAATGGGCAGGCCCATCAGCCCAATCAGCCTTTGGGCCTGCTCACTTGTGCTGGCAGTAGTATTAATGCAGATATTCATTCCAGTTTGCTTGTAAAAATGCTCATTTCTGATTTTGGGAAATGCCCTGTATATCTCTCAGGCTAATTTTGTAATTTCCAAGCCTATCGAAATGATATGGCTTCTTCACTCCTTCAGTGTCTGCAGTGCTCGGAGAATCTAAGCTGATTAAATGGCCTAGAAATGAATACATTATCTGTATATATAATCATGCAACCTAACTGTAATGTATAAATAATAAGTGGTTAACCAGCGATAACTATCTAGAGTTGAAAATGAGATAGTAGAAAACATTTATTTTGAATATAATCTTACTTACCGTATTGTCTACATTCATCATTCATCCCATCAAAATACAAAAATTCTTTCCTTAAATGATTTGATAAGATGTTTAAACAGATGGATTAATTATATAAGTTATAAACATCTGTATAAAATGTCCGAATCAGTTCAATGCTTGGGCAAACAGGCTGATGATCATAGTCGAAAAGAAGAGGGGAAAATACTATTAACTAACCCGATCGAATTAGAAAGAATGGCGTAGCTTGATAAACGTGCGTTTGGTGCATTTTTTGCTGAGATATTATCACTTTATGCGTACAGGTTTAGGTAGTAAATGTGACGATTGTTACTTGTTGATTCATATAAAGGGGGATTGTTTATGGCAACTAGGAATGAAGATGTAACGTACTGATTACTAATATTGTTTTGCGAGTTTGCCGACTGTATCAACTAAAACGTTGTTGGAACGTTATAAGTCAGAAATAATAGATAATATCATCTTGCTTGTATAGTTCATGAAATATTCAACCTCAAAACAACACTAGAAGTTTTACTGTTTTTAACTGTGTACCTGTTAACTTATAATATTACGGTTGAAGATTATATTAGTTTAGATTAGGTTTTAGTTTTCTGAACACACATCTCGAATTAAATATATACATATCTAATTAAAATTTTATTTGTTTGAAAAAATACAAATACATGAACAATATCATGTTAAAATCAAAGAATTGAAAAGTCAAGATATAGAAATTTCTTATGAAGCCGAGAAAGTAGTATCTAATATGCTTATTAATGCTATAGCTAAAAGGAAGGATCGTAAGCCCTACCATGTCAATATCTCTGGAGTAAATATTTAAACTTTTCGCAAAACATTATTTTAATTAGTTTAAAATGTTGAAATTGATGCAATATTGGATGAAATGCAGAAATATAAAGAAGCCATTTTTATCATCAACAAGGACAAAGCACAGGCTAGAGCCAAATTAAGGAGAAGGTGGAGCGTTAAGAAGGGGAGATTCAAATGCTAAAGACGCAGTATGAATAACTCTCTTAGATGTTTCGACAACGATTTGATGGAAAGTTGAATAGTCGTCGAGAGGATGGGTGGGGGTATTTTTTTTTCTTAGTGGTATTTGTATGATGTTATGTGTTATGAACATATCATCATACTGTTTAGACGTATGATAACTTGTTTAATGTTGGTTTGACATTGTAACATGGAGGAGATATTTGAACTTAATTGATGATGAATGATTTGGTGTGATGTCTTTTCTATTGAAATTTGTATAGATATGCAATAAGTTTATATTAGTTTTTGTTTAATGTTGATAGAGTGATGGAGATTCATATTGTGTTTAATGGAAAAAAACACAGTAATAATGTATTAAAATTGCTTCAGAAAATGCATAGGAAAGATGTTGGTAAATCGAATTTTAACGTAGTAAAGAAAGTCGTGTGGATGGCGTAGAAAAAACATAGGGAATAAAGGCGTACGGAAGACATAGGTAAATGAATGGCGTAGGAAAGACGTGAAATGCATGACGTAAAATTGTCGAAGAATAGGTAAATTATGACGTAAGAAAGACGTAGAAAAATAAAGACATAGGGAAATCATAGAAAACAACCCCACGTATGACAAAAGTAAGGTATGGGTTCTTTTTCCTACGCAGGTTTTACCTAACCATTATGGCGTAGGCGGTTGCGTCCCGACTACGCCATTTTAGCGTAGGTAAATCCGCAGTTTTCTTATAGTGGTTATTCCACTTTGACTCACCTTTCTTTCTATTTGGATTTATACAGTGTAAGTGTATACGATTTATCAAAGATCTTGATTAGAAAGAGATTTGAAATTTGATTTATGTTTTAGATTTGGATTTACAATTTACCTTAGCATTGGCGATTTGAGTTAAATCTATTCTCTTCCTCAATCATCTTCTATAATTCACCAATTGTGTATATGTGTAAACCAGAACTATTTCTAAGAATTTAGAATTTTGGAGGAGAAAAGAACGTGGCAGAGCTTTTGTGTCCATTAGAAAATATGAGTTTGGAAGTGAGTGTCTATATCTACATCCATAGGGGTTTAAATCAATGTCATCTGTTAAATTTACCTAAAGAATCTTCAATTTGATCGTGGACGCTCTCAATTACTTCGTGCACAAGTAAAATATTGTAGTCCATCATGTTCGTCTAATCTACGTTTTAAAATCATGATTTAACAGTAGCAACAGTCGACCGCTTAAGGTCCATTGTCGACTGCTACCGGTCGAGCAAGGAACATTGGTGGTCGACCTAATGCTTGCTTTTAGCGTTGATTAATTATTGTGCATGATTTTGTTTTATCTAATTACTTGTTTGACTTATCACATTATTTGTTTCTCATCAATCAGATTACATTTAACGTAGACATTTCTCAACGTCTAAGTTTACATTAACGTTAATAATTAACATTAATTAACTTTTATTACTATAATTACATATATAATTATTTTTGGTTCAAAAATGTCAAATGTTAATAGCTTTTTCGTTTGAACTCCGATCGAGAAATATAATATATAAAAATTGATCAGAAAATCACCACGAACACAATAATGCATGTTTCGTAGCCAAATTCTGACATTTATAAAATTTCTATTTTCGACATTATTTTTATTAGTTAATTTCATTTCAAATCAATTATCGTAAAAATTATGGGGTGTTACATTCTCCTCCATCAAAAGAATTTCATCTATGAAATTCCTCAATGACCGAACAATGTAACATAACGTACAACTATTCTAAACTAACAAATCAATTAGCGTGAAACAAATTTTTCCACCAATCATGCACAAGTGCATGGTGTATCACAACGTATATGATATGCATGCAGAATAATTCTAATCGGCGCCTCCTAGATGAATGCTTCCTTTTAATTCAATTTCGGAAATATGATACAAATATCCTGAAAATACTGGCAGTTCTATATGTCTATAACTTTTGAAAACCAAAAACTTGTTTTTGCAACCAAATTTTCTCATACATCTACGAATAGAAGAATAGTTTAACCAATTTCTCATCTAATTCCTACCATCCAATATCATAGTACACTGCTACTAACATCCGAATTTAGAAAAATCCAGTTTTGAAGACCTGCTTTCTTTATGCCAGGAAATAGTTTGGATGAAAATTTCCATATTTCCATCCTTTTTCTCTTGGGTATCCAACTTCTCACTATACTTTGGAACCTTAACTTTTGCTCTTAATTTCTTTTCAACTTTTCCAAGTACAATTTGCCAAGTTAAATTTTAACTTAAAGTTTTAAAACATGGTTTATTTCAAAAGTCAACTTCTTGTTTGTCTATCAATAAGGCATACTGGAAAAGATTTCATAGATAAAACAAATTCCTTATCTCTGACCGTATATTATTCTACTGTCACTTCTGCTGCATAGTAAAATTTTACTAATTAACTTGTCAACTTTCCCCCCATGTCGCGTATGTGGTATTTCCAAAATTTGAAAATTTCTTTCTTTTCTGCCCAAAAATATTTTCATACGACCTTTTTAAATGTTGGTCAAAATTTTAGTCTTTAAAAATTTTCATCACAAAATTTCCGAACTTTCTATAAAAGTATTTTATTTTTCAAAACCAAGAACCTTGAACAAAAATTTTCAAAAGCACACATATTATATTTTCTTCAAAATAATTTATGCCACACCTCATGAAATCGGGGTTTAGTCAACAGTCTAATGTCCATAGTGGACTTCACCTATTTACACGGCAAATTTAAATTCCAAAGCTTTTTTTATCTACAATAGCAACCAGCACACAAGTTCAATTATAAATTTCACTTTTTAAGGTACAGGGATATTGACTTGTGGCTTTACAACATTTGTTCCTTGACCTTTGCTCGATGAAATTTATTTCTCGAATTTTATTCGGGACTTAAAATTTTGTTTCATTTTTATCTTAGTAGTAAGTTAACTAAATTTTCTTAAATTCTTTCTTAACTTCTAATCTTTTCATTTCGTTTTGCATTAATTAAGTTTTCTTTCTGAAATTTCCTTGTCCTATTGTTTTCGCATAATATTGCGGTCCACACTGAAAACACATAAAAAGGAACATTTCCTATAGTATCGTATGCACATTTTACCAATAGATACAACTAATGCTTACAACCTAAACTTTAAAGAAATAACTATTGGAAGATGTCGTTCAACATCTACTAACATTAACGATGTTGTGGTTTTATCACTCCTTACTTAAATTTGATGGACCTTTCTAGCGTGTCATCATTCTCCAATCAACATATCTTAACTTTCCTTTATGGCTTTATATGATTAGAGTCCATCCATTACTTCCAGTACTACACCCAGTACACCGTAATAGGTAAGAAATACAAACTATGCACATTTTAAATAACTCTTTGGTAAATTGACTCAGCGGAATAACTTTTCCACCTTTTATCTTGTTTTCCTTAGCTTTGAGTCTACCAATGTCCTCTGTATGTGTTTGTCATCTCATTACCCTCTATTACCATCTTCTTTTAATCTAAATCTTGGTATGTACTTTCTTCATCCTTGATTCTTCATACGAGCATACCCTAGTACTCATCGAAGTATACTTTAACATCATTTATCATTCCTTTGCGAGTTCTTCTTATGTCTTGCAAACATATCTAGCAAAACATTCATAAGTTCTCATCAATATTATTTACACTCAAAGGCGATCCCATTATTTGTACTCTATGAGTAGTCATCGCTATCTTCTTCATAGCTTTACCTTTTACCCTGTCTAACCTAGGCAGTTATCCTTCTCTACTCCATATTCAAAATTTTGGTTTGGTCTTCGCTATTTTTTCTTCAAACATTAAAATTTAAAAATTTTGAAGTATTTTAATCCTAAAACTTCTATCTTTAAAAGTACAACTTAATATTTTTTTAAGAAAATTCAAAAATAACTTAGTGCCTTAACTTTTAAAATTATAAAAAAAAAATTAAAAGTTCTTTTCCTTTTAAAGACCCTTTTCAACTTTTCTTAAAAATTGGGATTTTTGCTCAAACAATTTATTAAGTTTTTCTTTTTAAAAACTCAATTATTATACCAAACCATTTTTTTTAAATGTACTTTGCAGTATTTCCAGACATCCTTTATAATTTTTAAATAATAAAAACTGGAATAGTGTAATGGTCCGTATTTTAACCATTTAAAATATTGAATTGAATAAATTTTTTTGAATAGAATTGTTTAGAAATTTAAATTTTATGATTTTACTGCTATAAAATATATTAGAATATAAGTTATGATTTTAATTTGAATTCTTATTAATAACATAGATTGCAATAAGATAAAAGGGTAACATAAATTAGAATATAATTTAATGATATTGGTAATTTTAATAAAAACAGTAGAATGAATGAATTTATTAAAGGAGAAAGCAAAGGTTTATTTATCAGAAAATGTGTTTTAATAAGTTTAATATGATTTAAATCTTAAAAAAGAGAGAAGAAAAGAAAATAGTTTATTTTGCTTATTTCGGAAATCTATTCTGTTTTCAGTTTTAGTTCAAATCTGTTTAATATTTAAAGTGAAAAAATATTATTTTTGAAATGTAAATATTTTTACAGAAAAATATTCCAGAGATTTTTTCGCGTAAAACGTCAAAATTCGTTTTGTCAAATTCTGATCTTTCTAGCTCTTTTTATTACGATTTTAAGATTGTTTATACATTTTACGTTAGTGTATGTGGCGGCAACGGTGAAATTTTGAAGTGTTTGTTGAAGCATAGATCTAAGCTTGTCATATTGTTCTTTTTATCCCTACGATATTTTTATATTTGTGTTTGAACGTCCAGTAAAGGACGTAGGGGTCTAAATCCGGATACAAATCGGGTTAGATATAAAAACATTTTTCCTTGGCTCATTTTGTTGCTTGCAAATTGATAATTTGCATGCACATGTGGGCAGTGTATTCTTTTTTGTTTTTAAGATTAATTGGGTCGTGTGTATTAAATTGGACCCTTAAATTTGAGTTGTGTAGTCAGATTTGATTACACCTTTACAATTAACTGCCCTTATTAACCCTAACCCTAGGGTTTCATTTCCTATTTAAAACCAGGTATCTCTGGTTTTAGATAGGAATTTACCGCCGCCTCTCTCCTTTCCTTTCTCTCTCCTCCTTTCTCTTTCTCATTTTCATCTTTTCTTATATTTTTTGTTGTGTTGCTTGTACACCATTCCCGCTTGCGCTTCAACCCGACATCACCCAACCTCACCCGTCAACCTCCCTTTGTTCACCTCATCTTTTCGTTGCCTCCATTACCTAAAACCCTGTGGTAGCCGAAGATTAATTTTGTTGCTGCCTTTATTTTTGTAGCCTTCATTCTTCCTGTAGCTTAAATTGGAAAAAAAAGAGTGAGTTTACAAATCTTCGTTTTTTTAATATTAAAATGTGTACCAATTATTATTTTAATAATGTTTCTTATAACTTGAATATCTTCCACATATGAATTCCGATCCATACACGGTTTCTTTCGTTGGATTCGTGGTGGAATTCATGACGACGGGGCATTGCTTTTGCTAAGTTTGGAGACTGGTTGAAAAAAGGCGCGTTGGTGCCTAAGTTGATCGTTGTCATTTGTCGCATCCTTGTCTCACTTACTCTTGTTTGGTATTTTAGTGCGCAAAATCAAAGGTGAGTTTTTATAATTCATGATCTATATTTTCTTTTGTAATTAAATTGAAACCTGGTTGGTTGAATTGAATCTAAATTTGATATTGTATTATATTATTGGATTGAATTGAATGTTGACATTATACTATTGAATTGAAATGAATCTAATTGAAGTAACTTGAAATCTATTTGATTGAAATAAATATTTGAATTTAACATTTTTTAATTAAGTTGGAATAATATAAATATGAAAATAAGATAGAATTTTCATTGTTTGGAATTTAGATACGAAGTCTATATTGATTGAGATCTGAAACGAATTGGATTGAATGTTGGTTGATATAGTTGTATTGTTGAATAGTTGGTGTGAATGTATTGTGATGATTTTGATTTACTATTCCATGTCATTCCAATTTATTCATTGTTTTGACACCACATTGATACTGTATTACACCCAATCATCATTTATTGTTTATGGATGTTGTGTTGATTAACTGTAGTGTTAAATAGTATAATTTAAACACCATTTATACTTGGTGTTGAAATAAAAAGATGTGAAACTGAATTTTACTGTTTTTGCATTGGAATTGAAAATCTAAATTAAATGTTGTTTTGTCCTTGTTTGAAAAAATTTCACAAATGAACGTGTTTAATTCTATATTTGATATGTCATAATAAATTATATTTTGAATATGATAGTCTAAAATTGGATATGAAGTTTAAGTGTAGATTTTTTAAGAATAAAATGTTTAATTAAATACAAAAAAATAGGTGATTTGTAAATTGTCACTTTAACTTGAAAAATTTTCTTTAACTCCATTTCAACTAAAGAAAAGTATTTTATAAAGAAACATTTATCGAATTCTATCATCTAATAATTTTTATATTTTATTCTTTGAAAATAAGATTATTGTAATTTTGAAATTTTATAAAAACATCAAAATGACTTGAAAATTCTTCTATAGCAACTGCATATTATTTGGAAAATAATTAATAAAGGGACCAAAATTTAATTCAACATCTAATAATTTTAATAATTTAATCTTTGTAAATAGCAGTTTGGAAACTAGGAAGAATTATTAAATTGATTTGGAAGAAATATAAAAATCCAATATTTTAGTGGAAATTCTATAGAAATGTTTTAAGAAGTCTGAAATCTAAATTGGAATTTTTATGCAAATTTTTAGGCCTTTAATCATTTATTTAGGATAAAAACTGAAGTATTTTAATTATTAAAAATACTAAATATTTCAGGAAATTTCTGAAACATTTTCTGCAATTTCCTGAAGTAAAATGGAGAACTTTTCATGTTAACACTTTATGAAATTCCTAATTGATATCGTTGTAAAAATTAAATTGGACAAAACAACACTCTTTTACAAAATGTAAAGGGACCGAGGCCGGATAATGAGATACTCTCTGCCATTTATTGGAACTAGTTTAATAACCGCATATGTAGAGGATGTTTGCAGAATATAGAGGTTGAATTGGCGAACATTTGCTGGAATTAAGTAAGAGAACAATGATGGATGACCCCGACACTTGTGTCAATTTGAAATGACTAAAACAAGAGCTATACCTGACCAATGAGGTTTGCTAACTCTAGTGGACATCTTTCTCTCATATTACTATCCTGATTTTGAACTTGATCGGTGCACCTTGATTTTGGATTGATGGACGCGGTCAGCCATTAGGGGTTACGACTAGCCAAGGAGGGAAAAACTGTAGTATCATACCTTAGGCAATGCCTTACGTGCCTTATCATACGTTTAATTATTCCCTATGCAAGACCACTACCATTTTGTTTTGGTACTATACCTATAGGAGACTCACTGGCTACCAACGTTACTGGTTGTGTTAGATGACCTGCATAGATTACATGCTTAACAATATGCTATGGGGATTTAATGTAAAGCCTTAAAGCTATTTTAATAATTACATTAGCGAAAGACATTACATGTATAGCGTATCTTACTACATATAGATAGTTTAACGGATCCTTAGGAAATGGAAAATCCCGTAACATCTCTTAAGTTATTGTACCCTTGTTTCTTGATTTAAATTTACTTACATAACAACTTATTGTCCTGACTCGAATCTATTGTTTTTCTTTATGCTCGGGTCAGCTTGAGTTGTTTCAGTGTTTCAAAGACGTTTGTTTCTTGAGGATGAAGACGGAGCTTATAGACCGTATTTACTAGTATTCTTCTGCCACATTATTTAGTTTTGTTTTCCGAATGTAAGCTCTGATTTTATTATAAAAGGAAACCAAATGCATATTGCAAAACAGCTTCTTGAACTGTTTATTTAATTATTATATTTTGTCATTCTGTTGTGAGATTCTATGTGTTGTTCTATTCTTTTGTTTGATTCTTATTACAAACCCCATTGATAATCTGTTTGGACTGTTTGAGTTAGACATGTACGGTTTATTGTTGAGTTGTCCAAAATAGTGGGTCGTCACAGTTGGTATCAGAGCTTTGGTTGAGCGATCATCTAAGCCTGTTGGGGTAAACTCATTAATAGACAAGGTAATGGAATGCCCTGTTATGAGTTGAGTGTATTATTCATATGAGTGTACTTGATATTTCTTGTATAATAGTTTTAAAAGTTATAAATAACTTTAAAATGATTTTTATACATAAGACTCGTAAATGTTTTGAAATATAAAGAAGAAATATTTCTTTCGAAAATAGTTAAAGGAAAAATAGTTAGATTTTATGGATTTAGTTAATATATACAAATAGAAAGTGTGAACTTAAAAATAAAACTAGAAATGTAAACTTTAAAATTTAAAGTGTAAAATTAAAAGAAAATAAAATTAAAATAGTAAATTTAAAAGAGTGAAATTAAAGTGTAACCTAAGTAAGATTCATATATACGTAAAGAAAATCCTATAAAACCTATATTTGGTTGACATTACTTTGTATGGTTTCTTATTGTATTGCAGGTTAATTCTGTCTTGAATAAAAGTTAGGAAAAACAAAAAAATATCCAAAAAAATGGTATTTGTAACAGGAAATGTCTATATCAAAGGTGACTTTATAAGGTGGGATTTATAAAACATAGTTTAGAAATAAAGAGGATTTTGAATATATATATATATATATAGTATTACTTATAAATAATTATAAGTACAAATTTTTGTAAAAGGAAATTTTGCTTTGGACAATTCGGGGAAAATGCCTCAATTGTTTTTGTGATAATTTGAATAATCTTCTAAGTGACAATCAGATGATAACTTAGGCAAACGTTGTATTAAACTTAGTAAATTATTCTCATTTTCATTTTACGATTGAAATGAGCTCAAATTCGATCGAACCTAAAGCAAGTGATAGTAGATAATTGTTGAAACTCTTATATATCAATATATAATAATATTTAAAATAAAACCATGTATTTAATTCTAAAAGTTCTTAAAAAAGTATTTTGATATATTATGTTTTAGTTATATAAAATTTTGATAAAAGTTATGTATATTCTCAAATTTAGAATGAATAATTTAAACAAAATTTAAAATATATTAAATTGAGTGATAAGATTTTAATAAACATTGTCTTATTAAAGCCGTGACTTTGTTTACATCTAAATTGTATAAATTATTAAATGTTATTAGGCCTTCATCTGAATTTAAAAGAACAAAAAAAAATTAAAACCGGTATTTGGTATATACTCTTAAGACATAGTAGAGTATTATACGGATCTAAACTTAAGATATATTTACGAAATGTTTTCATAAATGATTTTAGTAGTAAAACAGATACATTTTGTATAAATAAATGTGGAAAAAAAAGGTTAGGGTTAAAACAGAATAAATAAGTTTCATATTGGGTAAGTGTCGTAAGTTGGACTTGAATTATTTTTTGCTCGATCATTCTTGGTCTACATTTCGAGTACAAGGCTTCTAGGTGATTTACACCAGTCTGGACTAGGCATATTCACTAGATTCTCAATAGCAGGTACTTAAGATGAATTCTTGAGTTAATATGGATGTTTTCTATCTTAGTTACAACTATGTAAAGAAAAAAAATAGTGTAAAATCAAGGAATCGAATAAAAGTCCGTGCTAGAGAAGTTAAAAGTATCTATACTAGTTTGGATAAAAAATATATGTATTCGAGCAAGTGATCAGATCAGATATTGTGAATGGATAATTCGCGCACATCGTATGGCTCAAGAAATTATTAAGTTGTGTTGTCTTATGAAAGTTCAGGGAATAACTTTTAATTTTGTTATGAGATAGCTTAGGTAATCTTCTAGATAATAACCAAAGGCTGATGGGCATAACGGTACACTTAGGAAGTTATCTCTATCTTTGAACAATTTAGAAGGTTGTGAACCTGAACAAACATTTAGTTTTGATCAGTCATTTAATACCTTGAATAATGTTAAGTGTCGGTCTGTTTCTTTATTGATTGTTTGTGATGAAATTCCGGGTTGTTATGTCCTTCCCCACCTTAAAAGAATTTTGCCCAGAATTTCAAATAATGGATTTAAGAACTTAAATAGCCCTCTTTCTAAATATAAGTAAGGATGTTAACAATTATTTCCAAATATTTTACATATATTGATAATGATGTCTAAAGTGAATGTTTAAATGGTATTTAGAAATGATAATCATCTTGGGTGAAGTAATGAATTTTGTAAATGAATTTTCGTATAGTGCTAAAATTTTGATGATTATTGATTTGGCATAATGAGATTTATATAAGTTTTCTCCAAGTATAAAATCTAGAGATATTGTAAAAGAGTTGTATATAAAAAATTTCAATTTTGAAATTTTATGGTATGGTAGAAATGATTTGGAAAGTTATTATTTATAGTATGATATATTTGGAAAAATTTTGAATATCTAATTTTGAAAGAAAAGGTTTTTCAAGAATTTCACTAGGTGTTAAAACCGGTCTACCAAGTACTTAGAAATTTTTAGCCATGCATGTAGCTAACATATGGACTAAAATTCTATAAGAGTGGGGATAGATGTAACGTCCATCAAGGGGCTGTTAATATTAAAGGATCTCACTTTTGTCACATGAAATAATTCTGGTGATGACTGCCCTGTGCAGTCAATTCCCCGATATATCCCGTAGCGGACTTTTGGGGCAACGATATTCCTATAAAGCGGCCCAATATAGCGGATCCGCTATTATCCCCGATATTGCGGCAATAATCCGCTATATCCCCGATTTTGTTACCCCGCTATATCCCCATTTCCTATAAGTAAGCATTTTGGTTGATGTCTTGCTTTTAAGTTTTATGGTAACTTCAAAGTTGATGTAGCAATGATATACGCTGCTGGTTATTATAACTAGTTCTAACTTTTTAAGTGTCAACTTTGTTTATCTTTACTTTATTATAACTTTTTTTCCTTAGTGGGAAATAATAAGTAATACTTGTTCCTCTTTTTAATGTAGAATGTTCATCATTCCTCTTTATAAAGTCGTCCGCTATATCTTACTATATCCCCGATATATCTCCGTTATAACTTTTTGCACCTCAAACGCTATGGAGTAGCAGGGCGCTTTAACTGCACAGTGACTGCCGCATCATCGGTGTTCATTTTTGGGGTCGAAAGTGAGAAACGTATGATAAACCGGTTAAAACATCATGCATATATAAAAGTATTCTGAAAGGTAATTTGGAAAATGTTTTGATTATTTTTATATTTATAGTAAAACCTAAGTAAGTAAGTTTAAATGTTTATAAGCTGATTATTTTGGTAAAATATATCAAATCTTCTTTACTCTGTTCCTTTTGGAGGATGAAAAGTTTTGAGTAGGGGAGATTGTAACGACCCATATTTTAACCATTTAAAATATTAAATTAAATAATTTTTTTAAGTAGAATTGTTTAGAAATTTAAATTTTATGATTTTATTGACGTAAAATATATTCTAATATAAGTTATGATCTTAATTTGAATTCTTATTAGTAACACAGATTGCAATAAGATAAAAGGGTAATTAACATATATTAGAATATAATTTAATGATATTGGTCTGAAAGTAATTAACATGGATTGGAATAATAAATGTTAATTTTAATAAATAATAGAATGAATGATTTTATTAAAGGAGAAAGCATAGGTTATTTATCTGAAAATGTGTTTTAATAAGTTTAATATGATTTAAAAAATGAAAAGAAAAGAGTTTATTTTGTTTATTTCGGAAATCTATTCAGTTCTCAATTTTAGTTCAAAACCGGTTAATATTTAAAGTGAGAAAATATTATTTTTGAAGTGTAAATATTTTTACCTAGAAATATTCTAGTGATTTCTAAGTAAAACGTAAAAGTTTGTTTTGTCAAATTTTGATCTTTTTAGCTCCGTTTATTGTGATTTGAAGATGTTTTATATGTTATACGATAGTATATTTGGCGGCAATGGTGAATTTTTGATGTGTTTGTTGAAACACAGATCTAAGCTTGTCATATTGTTCTTCTAGTCCCACAGATCGTCACGATATTTTTATATCCATGTTTGGATGTCCGGTGAAGGACGTAGGGGCCTAAATCCAGATACAAATCGGGTTAGATATAAAAACATTTTTCCTCGGTTCATTTTGTTGCTTTCAAATTGATAAGGCGCACATGCGTGTGGGCTGTGTGTTCTTGTTTGTTTTTAATATTAATTGGATCCATGTGTATTGAATTGGACCCTTAAACTTGAGTTGTGTAGTCGGATTTGATTACATTTTGGCCATTAACTGCCCTTATTAACCTTAACCTTAGGGTTTCATTCCCTATTTAAACCCCGGTATCTTTGATTTTAGACAGAAATTTACAATCGCCTCCCTCCTTTTCCTTTCTCTCTCCTCCTTTATCTTTCTCGTTTTCGTCTATTCTTATATTTTTAGTTGTGTTGCCTGTACACTTTCCCCGCTTGCGCTTCAACCCAACATCACCCAACCTCACCCGTTAGCCTCCCTCTGTTTACCTCGTCTTTTCGTTGCCTTCATTGCCTGAAGCCTTGTAATAGCCTGGGATTCATTTTGTTGCTGCCTCATTCTTCCAGAAGCTTAAATTTGAAAGAAAAACATGGCTTTATAAAAATCTTTATTTTTTTAATATTAAAATGTGTACCCATTATTATTAAAAGTTTCTTATAACTTGAAGATCTTCCACATACGAACTCCGATTCATGTACGGTTACTTTCGTTGGATTTGTGGTGGGATTTCGAACGTCGGGGCATCGGTTTTGCTGTGTTTAGAGAGTGTTGGAAAAAAGGTACGTTGGTGCCTAAGCTGATCGTTGCCATTTGTTGCGTCCTTGTTTCACTTACTCTTGTTTGGTATTTTAGTACACTAAATCAAAGGTGAGTTTTTATAATTCACGAACTATGTTTTCTATTGTCATTAAATTGAAATCGGATGGTTGAACTAAATCTAAATTTGATATTATGTCATATTATTGGATTGAATTGAATGTTGACATTATAGTATTGAATTGAAATAAATTTAATTGAAATAAACTTGAAATATATTTGATTGAAATAAATATTCAAATTTAACAATTAAAAAATTAAGTTGGAATAAAATAAATATGAAAATAAATTAAAGTTTTCATTATTTGGAATTTAGATATGAAGCCAATATTGATTGAGATCTAAAATGAATTGGATTGAATGTTGGTTGATATAGTTGTATTGTTGATTAGTTGTTATGAATGCATTGTGATGATTTTGATTTACTGTTCCATGCCATTCCAATTTATTTATTGTTATGACACCACATTGACACTTATTACATCCTATCATCATTTATTGTTTATGGATGTTGTGTTGATTAAATGTACTATTAAGTAGCATAATTTAAACACCATTGACACTTGGAATTGAAATAAAAAGATGTTAAACTGAAATTTTAATGTTTTTGCCTTAGAACAGAAAATCTAAATTAAACGTTTTTAATCCTTATTTGAATTTTTTTCGCATGAATGTGTTTAGTTCTATATTTTTGATAAGTCGTAATAAATTATATTTTGAATATGATAGTCTAAAATTGGATATGAAGTTTAAGTGTAGATTTATTCGGAATACAATATTTAATTAAATAGAAAAAATAGGTGATTTGTAAAAAATGTCATTTTAACTTGAAATGTTTTTTGTAACTCCATTTCAGCAAAAGAAAAATATTTTGTAAAAAAATCCTGTACTGATTTCTGCAATCTATTAATTTCTATATTTTATTCTTTGAAAATAGGATTATTGAAATTTTGAAATTTTGTAAAAACATCAAAATAACCAAAATAAAATTTCCGTATCAGCTGCTTATTATTTGGAAATTATTTAATAAAGGGACTTATATTTAGTTCAGCCATCGAATAATTTTAATGATTTAATCTTTGCAATTAACTGTTTGGAAATTAGGAAAAATTATTAAATTGATTAGGAGGAAATGGAAAAATCCGAGATTTTAGTGGAAATTATATAAAAATATTTTAAGAAATATGAAATAAAAATTGGAATTTTTGTGCAAATTTTTAGGCCTTTAATAATTTATTTACGGTAAAAACTAAAGTATTTTAACATTTAAAAATATTAAATATTTTTGGAAATTTCTGAAACTTATTTCGTAGATTCTTGAATAAAACGGAGAACTTTTGGTATTAACAATTTATGAAACTCCTAATTGATTTTGCTGTAAAAATTAAGTTGGACAAAAAAACACCCTTTTATAAAATAAACGATTGGTTGTTGATGAGATCGGGGCCGGATAATGACATACCCTCTGTCATTTACCGGAACCACTTTAATAACACTGTACTTGGAGGATGTTTCTAGAATGTAAAGGTTGAATTGGCGAACGTTTGCTAGAATAAAGTAAGAGAATGATGATGGATGACCCCGACATCTGTATCAATTTGAAATGACTAAAATAGGAGCTATACCTAGCCAATGAGATTAGCTACCTCTAGCGAACATCTTTCCCTTATATTACTATCTTTATTTTATACTTGATTAGTGCACCTTGATTTTGGATTGATGGACGCGTTCGGCCATTAGAGGTTACAACCAGCTAGGGAGGGAAAAAAGGTAGTATCCTATCTTGGATATTGTCTCACGTGCCTTGTCATACGTTTATTCCCTATGCGAGACCACTACCATTTTGTTTTAGTATTGTACCTATAGAGGATTCACTGGCTACCAACGTTATTGGTTTATGTTACAAGACCTGCATATATTACATGCTTAAAAATGTGTTAATAGGGATTAATGTAAAGCCTTAACGTTATTTTAATATTTACATTATGATAGACATTACATATATAGCGTACCTTACTATATATAGATAGTTTAACAGATCCTTAGAAGATGAAAAATCCTGTAACGTCTCTTAAGTTATTGTACCATTATTTCTTGATTTAAATTTACTTACATAAGAATCTATAGTCCTGACTCGAGTGTATTGTTTTTCTTTATGCTTTGGTCAGCTTGAGTTGTTTCAGTGTTTCGAAGACGTTTGTTTCTTAAGGATGACGGAGCTTGTAGACCGTGTTTACAAGTATTATTCCGTTGTATTATTTTATTTTGTTTGTTGACTGTAAACTCTGATTTTATTGTAAATAAAAACCAAATGTAAAACAGCTTCATGAACTGTTTATTTAATTATTATATTTTATCATTCCGCTGTGAGATTTTGTGTACTGTTATCTTCTCTTCTTTGGTTCTTATTACAAACTCCATTGATATCCTTTTTTTTGGACTGTTTTAGTTAGACATGTGTGGTTTATTGTTGACTTGAATTGTCCAAAATGGTGTGTCGTCACAAGTAGATAAAAACAAATTTCACTCTATCATTTTCATCACTTGTACTATTTCCACTTCCAATCTTTGACGGAATTTCTAATATTATGTGAGGGGGCCTTTTAAAACTCCACAACAAAAAAGTATATTTAAGACAATTTTCAGAAACCAAAAATATCTGTGTTTAAATTAGGTGTAATCAGAGGCGAAAAAAATAAATTATGTTACTAATAATTACTAAATATAAATATAAAATGATGGTCATTAATGGGTCTCCACGTCATCATCCTCGTATACGTTCTAAAAAAATAATCCTATTGTTTGCAAAAAAAACACGTATAGTCATGTTTCTCCCAAGATAAAAAAAAGAAAATAAGAACCCTAATCCTCTTCACGCAAAACCCTTCCGCAAATCTATTCCTCTTTCCGCGGATCAACTCCTTTTTCCACGAATATACTTTTCTTTCGCAAATCAATAGAAAGTTGAAAGGATGCTCTAAGCTGCCGAGTTATGTATTTGAAGAAAAAAAGGTTCGTTTTCTCACCACTTAGTTCTGCTAATTGTTTTGCATGAATTTATCTGATTTTACTGCAAGTTTTGAATGAATTTGTTGATTATTAGTTGGTGAGAGTTAAATTCATTTACCAATTTGGTGAATATGGTATTTTATTTTTCATTTCTTTGTATACTGCTACTACTAATTCAATAGATAATGATGATGTGATTACAAGTATTATGCTCAGTTTTTGACTCGATATTATTGAATAAAACATTTGTATTATGTCTTAACTGCTATTTTACTTATGGGATTTACATGATAATCAGGACAAATGTGTAGATATTGTAATGAGTTAATACAATACTGATTAAATTTAATTTGCATTCATTCCTTCGTTTAGTAGCATTTAGACTAAACCATGCCTTTCAAGTTATGCTCCCTTAATATTTCCTTACAAGACATAAAAGAAAACGTTCGCTTAGGATGTATTTTTTCGTATATTCTATGTGTTTACATTGAGTAATGATGGAAATCCTCACAAACTAAGTATCACAATGGAAATTGGCACAGAAATCTAATAATGATTAGTTGAATTATTTTCTTGACAAAAATTAACTATCCATTCCAAAAATTATTTTCCATTTTCTACTAGTAACAATCATATTGTGTGTATCTTTATGACTAGTTGTATTCACCTCTGTTTATGTTTTTGGTCTCTAAATATCTCCTCATAATTTATATTCAAATTTGTTGATTCTACATTTCTACTCTTGTTATTTTGGTACTTTGGTAATAGTTCATTTTATTATTGTGAAAATCATCCCTCCCTGAGTTATATGATGCCATATACTTAAGATGCTGCAAAACAACTTCATGTGTTGACAGACATGCATAAATACAAACAGAGGTTAGACTGGAATTGCTGTCATATTAAGATGAGCAGTTCTTTTTTTTCATGATTTGATTAACCAGTGTTTAACATATGGGCCTCATGATTATACTATGATTGCTTTGATAATGTTCTTGCTATATTATTTGTAGCAGATTTCCATTGATTAAGAGATGATATTATTCTATTTAAGTTGATTTAGAGTGTTTGTTTGTTGTTAAATAGCTTTAAAGAAATAAATAATACATTTTATTGCGATGCTTTGGTGATTAGTCTATATCACTCCAGTTGTTCGAGGTTCTAAAATTTTCTACCCATTTAATTGGTTCCAATATGTATATGTTCCAGTATGTAGATTTTCTTTAAAAAATAGTTGTAATACCTTTGGTGTCACACATTTTTGATGTAAGCGTGAACTACCAAAAACGTCCTCTAAATATATTATGAAATCTTAATATCGCCTAAAAATAGGATCTAATAAATAAACTTCATTTACCAATTCAAAATTCTCTAATATTACCAAATCTCACAATCACTTAAAAATAGAATCTAATAAATAAATTTTCTTTACCAATTCAAAATCCAAATCTACATGTATCATCAAATCTTAATATCACTTAAAAAATAGATCTAACAAATAAACTTTTTTTACAAATTCGATCTTTTTTAATTAAATAATAGCTGTAATATCTTTGGTGTTACTTTTTTTGGTATCAGCGTGAACTACAAAAAATGCTCCTCTACCCATATTATTTAATATTAATATCACTTAAAAATATGATATAATAGATAAGTTTCTTTTACCAATTCAAAATGCTCTTTTATAAATATTACCAAATCTCATAGTCACTTAAAAATAGGATCTAATTAATAAACTTTCTTTACCAATTCAAAATCCAAATCCACAAGTATTATCAAATCTTAATATCACTTAAAAAATAAATCTAACAAATAAACTATTTTTACAAATTCAAACTTTATTCATTAATAATATAAATAAAAATTCAAACTAATTAAAAATTAGATATTGAAGCATTGAATAAAAATTCAAACTAACTACACCTGATTTCATCGCAAAAGTATGACTAAATATTTGAGTAAGTCATTCATCCTGAAGGTGTTAAACATATATAACTTGTAGAAAAATAATTCACGCACGAAGCGCGTGGCGTAACGCTCGTATATTATATTTGATAAATGCTATAACACATTAACCTTGGTTTGTGTACTTGTCTTCTAAATTTGTCATATAACTTTGCATGAAAAGTTTCTTTCCAGTCATGTGAACTTACCTGTTTTGGTTTAAAGAACTTGTCACTATGTAACTGATTTTGTTTCCTTCGTAATTATTTACTAGCGTTCAATTTTTTTATGTTAGACATTTAAGAAGAATTGAAAAGGAGATTAGCTTACACTACATGTTAGTATTTAATAGATAAAACAATGTAGTTGACACTGAAGCCTTATTATATATGATTTACCAAAGAAGCAGATCCATACGATAGCTTCACAGGTTGAATGCATATAGTGAGATCAAAAAATATTTATTTCATGCACGGTTGTGTGGACAGTACACAATAGCTGAAAAACTGCAAATATTTTATGTTAAGACTAGATATGGGTCCCATATATATATATATATATATATATATTACTACATATTAAGTTGATACATGTAAGCAATGAGGATATTTAACGTGTTACACATGGGTTCAAAATTTAAAACACTTTATAAACTGCTAATATACAAAAGATACTGTTTCTGTTCTCTACACAGTATAAAACTATGTAATAGGTTAAGAAGAATAGTAATATATTTTGTAATATATTAAACTCTCTCATCAATAGATAATTGTACTTAACTATAGTTGTACATCTTTCATGACTTTATTTTATTTTCAACGATGGGATCGATATAGTTCATTTGCTAGATCATATGTTGAACAAATAGACATTTATGTAATACATATTGATGAGCAATAATGTCCTCACATTAAACATAAGTAACTGATCTTGATTTAATCTAGGCCAGGAAGATCTTGTCTTCATGTCCATGAATTATGTTTTTATCTTCTAAAAGTTGACTTTCACAGTTTGCAACTTGGCATAAATCCTACTTCGCCCTATGAAACTTGAATGCCAGAAGATAATGCTTTGTTGGTTGTAGATATATTGTCTAAGTTACAATTATGCTTTGAAACCTTTTATTCTCAGATGTATTATTAGTGTTGGTCTTTATGTTATGCATATACAAACAAATTATAAGGCAAGTTAAAATTTTGAAACCATAGGGAATAATAATCTTTGCTCCTTTCATCAATATTTTGAGGTTAGCTGGCAACTTGGCATGAACCTAACTGAGAGTCTGAAAATAATACCATTGATTCAAAATTTGCAGGTATATAGGAACTTTCTTGGTAAGATAAATAGATATTTCTAATTTTTTAAAATTACCCTATTGCTATGTATATTAAAGTTTATTTCTGAGAAATTAAAGATTTTATATGAATCTATTTTCTATTTACATTTCAATATCAAGAATGTGATTACTAGCTATAATACTATTTATAGGCTTGCCTATGCTTAATTTGTTTTTTCTTTTCAGTATCATATGTATAAGCGTGTAATACATCTATCAAATATAATTCAAAAAAGTTAACTGGAACTGAAGAACCAGCAAGATTATTTGTTATTTCATGTATCTACAGTCAACATGAATTATATGACCATTTAGCTTGTTAAGAAAGAAGTAATACTGGATATTGATAATATTTGATTTTTCACCTTGTAGAGGGCACTTTTGACATTATTTATGAGCACAAGTGTTATGATATGTGGAAAAATGAAGATGATGCATGAATGTTTCTTGCTTGCTGGCTACTAAAAATACCAAGTATGCTCCGTTGGGGAAACTTGCCTTTGCTTTTAGACTTTTAGTTGCGATGTTTGTACTTTGGATATTCTATACTTTGTTTTCTAGCTACAGACAATTGGTTTTCTTTTTATACACATGTGCTGAAATTTTATCTATTATCTTGCTATATGTTCTATAAGACATTATATTTTGTTACTCATTGATGTGTTGTGAAACTGAAATAATATTATGTTCCATTTGTTGTCTTCAATTGCTTTATAATAACAACTATATTGATGACTGGTTTGAAACTTTGAATATGATCTCTATTGTTACACAAGAGACCCATAAAATTGTCTCTAACTAGTTTCTAATCTAGACATTTATTTGAGACCATTAGTGAGGTTATTAATATTATAGAGACAAATGTTGGTGGTGTCTATTTATTTAGAGATCTGTTTTTAGAGACAATATTATTTGTTTTTAGTTGGTTAATTAGAGAATCTTTTTTTTAGAGACGAATAAAAAAGTCTTTTATAAACCTTTTTTCTGTAATGTAAAAGATACTTGTTATAAATGCGCATAATAATGGAAAATGCCCGTTTTCCTTGTTTTACCTTTAATTTCTTATGTTGCTTCTGAATAGATTACTAGCATTATTTTTAACATAATCTCCTAGCACTATTTCTAATTACTAACATTATTTTATATAAATTACTAATATTGTTTTTATATATTTTATAATGTTATTATTATTCAACTTTCTTCTACCTAAACTATCCTTATTTCAATTGCTTTATTTTCGGGTTTTATTCTTCTTTTCAGTTCCTTTTACCCCATTTCAAACTTGTATTTACTTCCTATCGCCTAACCCTTAAAAAGAAATTTTCCAACTTAGAAAATTTTCATCTTAGAAAAATCAACGAGCTACATATGCTCTACTTTATATTTCTTTTTCAAAAGAATTGATCTTTTTATGAAAACTCATTTACTATTATTTTCGGTCCAATAAATTTAAATTTCCTACTAAAACTTTTTTTTATATAACATAGTTATTTATATTTTTTCAAAACTTTGATATTTACTTTTCAAAAACAGGGTTTTTCTAACTTCAAATGATTTCTTTGAAAATCATTTCAAATATATTATATATATATTCTCAAACTATTATATTAAAATCATTTATAAGGGGTAGGACTCAGAGTGGATTTTATTCGTCCCTTCTTTTTGGCTTCTCTTCAACTTGCTGACTTATCTCCTTTCAAATAATAAAAATCCAACTATTATCTTGGAGTGATTACTTCACACCTTACTTCTAGATATATACAGCGCATGGGTTCTTATTTTCGTCTTATATGTACTTGTTGTATGTTATCAATCGGCATCATGCGAGGATCTACAATCATTAGGCTATAGGGGGTCCAACTAGGGAGTCATGTACTATCTAGCTTCAGGGACCTTCCATATGCTGCACTCATGCTCTTTTTAAGTCAACGCCTTTCAATACGACCTATTTACCATGGGATAATTGAGGTTGGTGTATATCTTCGGCTTCTTCAATTATCCCAACTCATAATCAACTTATGCATATTTCAGTGTATTGTTGCAACTATTCTATAGTCGGAATTTATATGATTTGGCGTGTAGTATATTTACATTTATAGGCAAAATACAAATATGTTCACTCATCATTTCCTAATTTTTCAAAACCGACTAAACCTAAGCCGTGATACCAAATGTTACAACCCGCACCTCAGTGGGCTTGAATTTTCGCTAAATCGAAACCCAAGTCCACTAAGATACGGGCCATTGGTTTGGTATCCCGCAAATAAACAAATAATTTGCATATCAGAGCATTATCGATATGACTTACAAAGGAATAGTAAAGTATAATAAATCATATAATTACTTACTAAGATTGTCATTTTCAATGTCAAGTGTCCTTATCAATGCTGAGCATACATTAGAAAGCCCTTCCTTCTACAGTTTCCGCCTTGCACCAGTACTTGTATGTCTAAAGCTATCATATGGGTTGTAATGGGAAGAGGGTCGGAACAACGTTCTGCCGATTGCTAAATTATACACTTTATACATAACATTAGTTTATGTCGATTATCTTCTATCTCCTATTATATCTTTTCATTTTCAATTAGTCGTCTCCACTATACATACGCGCACGATACATCCCATCTACCCATAGTAGACCATAGGTATGTATGTATATGTATATGTGTATATTATATATATATATATTATACATGTTATATATATATGTATATACCACGGTCCCACATTGGACTAAGATATGATTCCCACTAGTATCCCTTAACTCAACACCCCGTCAGGATCTATCACCCTCGTCGTATCATGCTTTAGTCGCCGACCGTATCGAGTAAAGGCTTTACAATAATTTAGCCATGCTCTATGTTGCATTTAACCCACATAAAAAGAAATTCCCTTTCCAGAGATCCAAGTCCTTTCCTCCTAAGAAGAAGAAGAAGAAGAAGCAAGGCAATTCTAGTTCTTATCCTCATGTCACACCTCATTCAGCAAAGGTTAGGTAGTTGGACTCTTAGCTTGCTTACCTTTTGGACTTCACCATCGACTTGGGATATGGTATAGTTTTTGTGTAGTAGACTTTCTGTTGGGAACTTGTGATGTATATATTCTTTTGTGGGGAATGTATATATATATTGTGGTTGCATACCACTAGTGGCATGTTGTATTACATTTGATGTATGTATTCATATGTTTCGTTTCTGTGTTGCTTTGAATATTTTCTTGTCTACTTCTCGGTTGTAGACTCGGCTCTACGAACTATAAATATGGTAATTAAGCCCCACCAATTGTTGACTCAGCTCCACGGACTACCCCATGCACGTATTATCTTTTTTACCTCATGCACGGACTACCCCGCGGACCCAACTCCACGGACTACCCCATCCACGGACTCAACTCTACAAACCTCTCTATTTTACTTCAACCTTTCTTTTAGTCTCTTCTAATTTATATGGAAAGTATTTAAAAGTATTTCGGAAAGTATTTAGCATATACAGAAAATTTAATATAATAACGATTGTTTATTATAAAAAAAGAGGAATTTATCTTTTAAAATGATTCTGTTTTTAAAGAAGATAGAAATGTTCTGGAATAAGTATTTGTTAAACGCTTTATGTAAAATGTGGTATGGAAAGATAGATTTATAAATGGTGTTTTATAAACAAAAGAATAGATTTATAAATGATATTTTCTAAAAGGGAAATGATATCATTTTGATAGACTGCAAAAATAAATCACATTTGTGAATTTATAGTAACGTATGGAATAATCGTTTTATGGAAAGTATTTCGTTCGATCTTGGAATCGAAAATTTGTGATAAGTATATGAGATTTAAAACTAGGAGATTTATAAATGGAGTTTTATAAAAGGAATGAGATTTGATTTCTATAAATGATCATTTTAAATTATGGTGGTATGGAAATTATTCTTTTCATACTTTACACCAAATTCCGAGGCAGGGAAACTCGTCTTTATATGTAAGAGTTTAAGAATGTACGTCGAGGCAAGGTTAGTACACTAACTTGTCTGATTACATTGCTAATCGAGGGATAGTACAAGTTTGAAATAGGAAAGTAGTGGTAAGTATATTGGGTATGATTTCCATACGATCCATTTACTTACACTAAAAAAGGTGGTTTGGATTTTATAGCAAACAATGTTTTATGTGACATTTGTTTTTGACCCATTTAAGTATGCTTTAGAAATATGAAATCTTTCATAAGGTTTTTTGAATATACTTATAATGTTGAGATAAGCATATGGATAAAAAATTTAAGTATTGAAATTGTAGTGTTTTAGGAATATACTTATACCGTTGAGATGAGCAAATGAATACATTTTTAAGTATTGAAAGCACAGTGTTGTGTGATTATACCTATACCGATGAGTTAAGTATATGGATATTTTTCCAAGAATTGGAAGAGTAAAAATGAACAGGGAATGAGTAGTATACTTATGTATAACTTTTGTAAAGGTATTTTAATACCGGTATTTACAAAGTGGTTTTAATTAATGAAAGGATTAATCTAAGAAGCTTAATAATTGCTTATACGCTTAATCATGCTTGGTTTCCTTGTGAATTTAAATCTCTTATTGGTTGTTTGCTTATTCGATAGTTAAATAACCGACTATCAAATCTTGATCAATGCTGAAAACTATCGATTGTTGGTTCGAAGAGACCGGGACTGATAAGCATGAGTTATCTGAAAACCACTTCGAATAGACATAAGCATTCCAATTGAAGACATCTTGAAGATGATAGAATCGAAGATGGAGTAGTGCCTTCGGTTTGTTCAGTCTTTGAACAACTTGTATGAATGAATGCTAACATTGCATTGTTGCATAGAGGGCGGGTTAGCATTCCTAGAGAAATTTGCTAAAAGGTTAAACGTAGACTCAAGCCTCACACCCGGAAATAACTAAAACATGGGAGATTCGGCAGGGCTATGTGGTCGCTCCCATTAGGGTATGGTCTTCACCTGTATCTAGATCGATATTTACGGATTTTGTATACTAGCCAACGGAAATGGTTTGTCAAGTTGGCAGCCGGGGTGACGATCATATTCGACACTATTCAGGAAGGGGTAGACCGGTTCTGTGTTGGTGACGCGCAATGTTTGCATCCTTAGTACATTTTATCTAGAGGTGTACTGTACGGGAGGTGGTCCCTTACCTTGTCATTGGTGGAATCCATTTTCCAATACATGCCTTACGAACTTAGTTGTATGCTAAAAATGTTGGAATGTGAGATGCAAGCATTTCAGCTATGTTATATATATATATATATTAAACCATAGACATTATTATATTATCACTGGATTTTCAAATTAAAATGGTTTGGTTATCGTACGGTAAAATCCCATCTGTATTTATGTACGGTGTGGTCTTACGAGATACATTTATTTTTGAAAGGTTTATAACATTAAAAATCCATATGATTTGAGTTCACACGTTGGTTCACCAAACTGACCCAGCGTTATTTTCTTATAATGCTTGGGTCAATCAACCCCAAGTATATTTCCAGATTTAGCTGGATGCTTTGGAGCTTTAGAGATGAGTTGGATGCCTCCAAGACCTATTCTTGTATTTTATTTTCCACTACATTTTTTATTTTGTATTTATCAGCAATTGTAAGGAATGACTATTATAAATGTCCAGGCTAATGATAGGTTAGTTGCTCTAATTTTTGTATGTATATAAAACTTTCTTCTGTAAAGATCTATTGTATATTATATATTACTCGTCATGATGTGAGATTTTGTTCCGTCTTTTATTTTCTTTCACCCCGACAATATGTCTTTCCAACACTTGGATGCTCGGCACGTGAATACCATGGATGTATTAGTGTCGACTTTTGAGAGTTGAAAAGGCCAGTCGTTACAAGGGTTAACTACCCTTGCCTCCTAACAAATAAACTAGAAAACAACATGATGATGCATGACTTAACGTGGTGCGTACACTAGTAGGCAGTATAGCCCGTTAGGTGTAACCACTGTCTTTCCCGTTGACCGCTTAGAACTGATGACATTCTCGGCATATACACAGCCTTACCTACTTCTTTATTCGGTACCAACACATGCTGACATAGTTTCGTTCTTCGCTCAACTTGTTTACATTGCCTATTGCAATCAAAACAATACCCCTTTCCTATTTTTGAAGTAGACTCCTCCATCAATTAGGTAATTCCTTTATCTATACGCAAACATATACTTGAAAAAACCATATATATATATGGTGTTTTGATGATAACAACCATACAACAATGCTACTAATTATTTTATTGAGTTACTTTAGGTAAAAACGATGATGGAAAAGGAGCAAATTAAAAATATACAAAGCTAGGTTCGAACCCGGGTGGGCTGAGAGATGAGCACCACAACACCACACAAGCTTTTGGAAAATATGATGATTCGGTCGACTGAATATGAACAACCCATCTACTGCTTTTGGCTATGCTCTTGAGCTTGGATTTTACACTAAGCCAGTCGACTGAGGCCTTCTTTCAGTCGACTAACCTAGTATAAAACGGCTAGTTTTTTAAAGTGATATCTTCGTGTCTCTTCACTACAAAAGTTGCATCTCTTTGCACCTGTAGCCACTTCTCTTCATCAATGGCAAAATTGGAAGGTTGCACTCCTACTTTACCATCCCTACAACATCTGTATAAATCCCTAACCATCCCTGAATCAATACACAACTTTATGCTTTGATTTTCACTCCTAAACTCTCAATTTCTAAAGCAATTCTCTGAGTCCCAAGAAATTCATCTGATTCAGAGATTTCGACTAGTTTGCTTTATTTCCACATCCCATACTCTAGTCGAATAAACTCCATAACCTTTACACCTCCACTCAATATCATTTGGTTTGGTTATAGGAGTCATTGTACATCAAAGCATTTGTATATCAAGATACGCTGTGTTAGAAAGTAACATTTATTACACTGCTTGTAATTGTTGTTGAAGTCATGTTCGTTTGTTCAGGTGGAGTTTGTAAACCCGTTCCTCCGAGTGAAGTGAGGGTGTTGATAGTGAAATACCGAAGGGGGGCTTCAGGACTGGACATAGGACGGAAGGTCTGAATCAGTATAAAATCGATCGTGTGATCTACCGTTATATTATTCAGCTGCATTTATATTGTTAATTATTGTTGGCCATTTTCGATCTTGTTCATAGCGACTAACAAGTGGTACCTGAGCCTGAAATTCTATCGATCGTCACAACATCATAGAATAATATCCAGAAAGAGAAGATCCAATCAGAGCTCAAGGACACTCGAGAAAAAGAAAATTTCTAGAAATGAGCAATAATCTATTGAATCAAGGTACATATGCTGTGTGGCTAATCTCGAATCAAAATCGGTACGCTTAGATTCTATATAAAATGAACTTTTACAAACACATGATAAGTTATTAAAAGATTTTAAAGCATCACAAAAGGTCAATTCTATTGCTTTAGCTAAATTAGACGATTGTAAGCGTAAAATCGGTATTTTAACGGAAGAAAATGTGACGCCCCACCTCTATGCTCACAATAACAAAGAGTATTAAAAGAGATACTGTCTGTTATTATGAAGAATAAGGCTGGATAGGAGCAGCCATTTGTAGTTGGCCTTACACTAGTATTGGTTACCTCGATAGGAGTGGTATATATTTTTCATTTTTCGTCTCTTATTTATTTACTCCCATCGACATACCCAATTCTAGTATAAAACGAACTACGATGGCTCATAATAGTTTAGGACAATGTATATAATAATAACACAGATAATAAAATGCGGAACACAGATAACAAAAATCTCATATATATATATATATATATAACTGATATCAGTTACAATACATTTGACACAATACATATGATACAACTACAACTGTCGACTCTGGAAGTTATATATACAAGTACATTAACGACTAATATACATGAATACATATCAACCTAAATCAGTACACTGACTACTACGAAAAGAGCAGACCACTTCAAAAGATATGAAAAGTCTTCGTAGCTCAAACAGCAACCCAAAGCAAGATATCTACAACCTGAAATAACTCGGGTCTGACCCGAGTATTAAATTCAAAAGAAAATAATACACGGGTCAGTCTAATTCAAACTCAGTTATTAATGCACAGAAGCAATAATAATCAAATATCAAATAGACGACAGTCACAGAAATCTCGTATATCCATCTCCTCGATAAGAGAATCGGATAACGGCAGATATAACACTAAACAATGTTAAACAATAAATCAGCAATACCAAATCATCAACAAGGATACATAAGAAGATTATCGATGAAGATAATATGAAAACTCCAGAATTGCCTAAACAGCAATTACAACAAAATCCAATTATTAATAAATAATTAGAAACTCAGAATCTAATTATCAAATAGATAATTAGACAAATCTCAAAATGATCAATCAAATCAAAGTTCTGTGTGGCTGCAGTACACGCACGCGTGCACTGCCTCGCCACTACAGTACATGAAATCATCACAACAGTGAATACTAACAACAATCAAAACTGCAGAGGTCAATATAAATGAACCAAAAACAACTAGCACTAACTCAAATCAAAAGGAACGAATTACACACGAATGCACAATGAAAGTTTACATCCGAGTACAAGGTCAAACCCGAGCGTTTAAGCTGGATTCAACACAGGACAATAGAGGTCAAGTCACTGCTATCATGACTCAACTCAATACAACAATGAAGACAACAGTCAAATGAATGACCAGTCTCGACAAACCAGAACTTAAGACCAGAAAACAAAACATCAAAAGGGATGAATACAAATACCTCAAATCAGGTTCAAGTGCATCAGTACATGATACATGGACCAGACAAATACACAAATACACACATAACAGATGAATGCAAACGGCCACTAAGCAAAGACCAGACTTCAACATGAAGTGATAAACAACATAAATGTGTACATGAACTAGTGCCAACAAACCAGAGTGCAAGCAGTACTACTGCAATCTAAACAAGAACAAGAATGAAACTACAATGAACAAAATCAATGATCGGACTCGATTCACAACTAAAGACGGTACATTCCAGTCTGGACAACGTGGATGCACGATCACACTGAGTACAACTCAGAGGGAAACATACATATGAATAGCAACTATGAAAGAGGACTGTGCAATCAAGAATTCCCACAATCGTAGTTCAACTGTTTCAAACCAAAATAACTGCCGAAGTCAACACTAAAAGCAATTGCAAAGTCAAGCAGATTCTCATTTAAATTATTTTCGAAAAATCAACATAATCAACTCCAGTGACCAAAGTTAACAGAATCGAAACTGTGGTGGTCACGAACAAAAATCAATATTGTCAAATAAAAATCGAAGCAGTGATGACCACAAAAACGACAAGAGAATTTCAATCAAAAGGCTACCACTTCAACAACATGTATACATTCATGCACATATATGTATACACGTATGTGAGCTGACAGTAACCAAGTGAACACCAAAAATGCAACATATATACTACTGTAAACTGGACAGTACAAGTTATACATGAAAATAACTAAATGCACTTGCAACTGCACCAAGACCAAACAAGACTCAACTAAAGTCGAACTCAAGTCAGTGCACAAACATATATACATACATATGTATATACACATATATACATACATGAAGTGACAACACAGTAGTTTGAAACTGCACATTCAACTCAGACTCGAGTGGAGCAAGAAACAAATATACATACACAATGCAGGAGTGTAAACATCACCATGAACAGGCAAACAAGTGATGAACACAAAAATGAACCAGCTCACAATAACCAGGTACAAAGTGCACCAGGGGGAACACAATGCAAACAGAGTTGCACACAGTGCCACAAGACCAAACTACACAAACCCAATGCAAAGGAATGCAATCAAGTGAGCAGCAGTTATGTAGATGCAACTCACAGCAGTTTTAATCAAATGACAACATAACAGGGATAAGGTACATAAAACAGTGAAAATATGATTGCAGTGAAGACTCAAAGCAACTCAAAGACAATATCACATAAGCAGGGTCTAACAAAACCAGTACCGATCCTTTCCATCCCAAAATCAAGTCGAAAACAACGAAAACAACTCGATACTTTGGCAATCAAATTAAAATGTCAGAGACACAAAATAGCCAAGATATAAGTTTTAACAAAGTCAAGTGGTCGAAGACGACAGTCCAATAAGGCCGAAGTCGAACACTCAATTCATCACAGCAAAATCATCAAGCCGTGGAAACAAGAAGACGAACTAAGTCAAAATCATCAACAACGAAACAAAGTAGTACGGCCAACTCAAATCAATTCACAACTTCAAATAATTATATATGAACGCAATCACAAAATTTAAACCCTAATTCAACTCGAGATGAGAATTAGATGTGAGTGGGTACTCACCTTAGATTCGACGAGCAAGCAACAAATTTCCTCATTCGATCGAGCGAAACAAAGTCAGTCGCCTTCGAAAAACCAAAGCCCTAATTTGTAAAAGGGGGGCAAACGAACGAGCCACCATTTTTCTTTCTTTTGTTCGTATAGGGTTGTGACGAAAAATCAATAAGGGGGACGGGTTTTCGAGTGAACAAATAAAAAGGGGAATGGTATTGATAAATATCACGACAACTAAAATCAAACATGGGCCAAGGTAATTTTTTTCTTTAAAGCCCGCATAAAATTTTTACAAATTTAAAAAGAATTTCAATTCGATTAAACTTCCAATAACAATTTATCATCACTTTAATCGTTAAATGACGATTATAAATTGAAGCTAAATCCCGGGTTGTTACAGAAAATAAGTTTTTAGTAAAACAAACTGAAAATTTTGAAAATACATCGGAAGAACTTATTTTGCAAAAAGATATTCTATTCAAAGATAATGAGCGCTTAAACGATAAAAATATTGATCTTTTAAAGGAAATCGAATTTTTGCAAAATAAAAATATATTTTTGGAAAATTCTTTAAATGATTCTAATTCTAAACTTTTGTCTCTTGAAAAAGAGAACAGGGCTTTAAATGATAAGAATCCAGAATTATTTAAAGAATGTGAATTTTTAAATGATAATAATATTACGTTGTAAAAAATAAATTTGTGATTCCATCGTTGTTTTTGATAAATTAAAAGAGAAATCACAAATTTTAATAGAGAAAAAGATGATTTATCTTCCTTAACTACTAATAGCAAACCTCACAATAATAGAGCTGATTTAGACTATAAACAAGATTATTGTAGAAAAAGTACTAGATATGCATTCATGTGCACACATTTTAATGCCAGTACTAAAAGTAGAGATAGTTCTAAAACCAATCCATGTCATAATATTATTATGCTTAGAAATAGAAAAAATCCTTTGAATACTAAACCAATGACAATTAATGTTGATATATGGGTTCCTGCTAATCTAATTGATTATGATAGACAATCATACAGTAGCAATTATTACGATACTGTGATTCATAGTGGAAATTATATTTTTAGGAGATCAACCACATCCAACTAGATTTGGTTTCCTAAGTCCTAAATCTTACGTCTATTATAAAATGAGTATCATTTTTTTACATTTGACATATCTATTGGATACTCATCGCTTTGCATTAATGTTAAAATTATGTATTTATGACTTTTCTATGATATTCTCCATTTATTTTTAATTTTCTCATACTTTTTGTTAATTATAAAAGGGGGAGAAATAATGAGCATATTGATAGTGGGAGCACTTAGTTAAAAGTTAAAGAGAAACATTATATTAGGGGGAGTTTTATCATATAGTACGCCAAAGCTCTTATCCCCTTTTGTTGATGACAAAGGGGGAGAAGAACGTGTGTTTTACATATTTTATATTGGCATTTATATGAAGTAGAAGGAAATAAAGTTATATAACATATATCTAAAGGGAGCTATTATTTTATATTAAAGTTGTGTGATTGTCATCATTAAAAAAGGGGAGAATGAAAGAACTAGATATATGTATAGTGTTTTGATGATAACAACCATACAACAATGCTACTAATATGTTTATTGAGTTATTTCAGGTCAAAACCATGATGGAAAAGGTGTAAAATAAAATGGTTAAAAATATACAAAGCTAAGTTTATCAACACACCACACAAGCTTTTGAAAGTATACTGATTCAGTCGACTAAAAGCCTTATTCAGTCGATTGAACCTAGTCGATAGAATATGAACAACATATCTACTGTTTTTGGTTGTGCTCTCGGGCTCAAATTTTACACTAAGCCAGTCGACCGAAGCTTTCGTTCAGTCGACTTACCTAGTATAAAATGGCTTGTTTTTTGAAGTGATATCTTCGTGTCTCTTCGCTCCAGAAGTTGCATTTCTCCGCTCATGCAGCCACTTCTCTTCATCAATGGCAAAATTGGAAAGTTGCACCCCTACTTTACCATCTCTACAACATCTATATAAACCCCTAACCATCCCTGAATCAATACACAAAATTCTATGCTTTGATTTCCATTCCTAAACTCTCAATTTCTAAAGCAATTCTCTGAGTTCCAAGAAATACATCTGATTCAGAGATTTCAACTAGTTTGCTTCATCTTTACATCCCATACTCTAGTCGAATAAACTCCATAGCCTCTACACCTCCACTCAATATCATTTGGTTTGGTTATAGGAGTCATTGTACATCAAACTAACATTTTTTATATCAAGATACGCTTTGTCGGAAAGTAGCATTTGTTACACTACTTGTAATTGTTGTTAAAGTCTTGTTCGGTTGTTCAGGCAGAGTTTGTAAACTTGTTCCTTCGGGTGAAGTGAGGGTGTTGATGGTGAAATGCCGAAGGGGAGCTTCGTGATTGGACGTAGCATGGGAGGTTCGAACCAATATAAAATCGACTGTATGATCTACTGTTATACTATTCCACTGCATTTACATTATTTATTATCGTTGGCCATTTGTGATCCTATCCATAGCGATTAACAATACTCTACGGGTTCTATGGTTGGACATATCCCACATCAGTATAATGTGCATATAACTGCTGCTAGACCCTAGTTGTAGGCAAACTTTTATTGTGTAACACTACCGACTGGTGTCATTCTATCCATATAATAATTTATTATCTTTAATAGTTCAAACCCGTCAAAAACACATACTCTGTGTGTATTCATTCTTACTTAATTGTCTTGCCTCTATAGTTTACTGTTGTCCCGAAGTTTTTACTTTATTATGCGTTTATATCTTTCTTACCTTAGGATTATTTACCACTTTCTTTCCAAAAGATTTATAATGTATTATTTTATTCTTTTACCTTTTTTCCATTTTCTATTTCTATTCCCTTTTTACCATTTAATTTATTGTTCCCTATTCTTACATTTCTTTTTATTTAATTCTCATTTTTATTGGTATCGCATATCTTTTCTTTTAGAATTGTCACGTCACAGTTATACCTCTTCTTTTAACATATAGGGATTTTCTGCATTTTAATGCATTGGAATTACGTCCCTACCATGTTGTTAACCCTGGAAATTTCTACATCTTATCCAAGCGGAAGATTTGTGTTACGTTAGGAATTACAGGGAATTATCTTTTTCTATAGTTATTGAAATAGACAGTATAAAATACGGTAGATATCCTTATTTTATACATCTCTTTTTTCTCTCTTTTTTTGTGTGTATTCCTTGTTATTTCAAATGATGCACTTTCATTTACTTAAACTTGGTAATGTATAGAAATTTACATTGCAACATCTTATATTCCAGCGAATTAAAATATTACTTAAACCCCTAAAATCTTATTATCATTGCTTTATTTTACATTATTATTTTTCAGTATTCATTTAAATAACGAATTTGGAACTGTCACATCATTTATAAATTCATGGTCTACTATTATTCAATAATAAAAATAGGCATTGCTAATACCTAAATTTTTTCTAGATTTACATTCGTATAACATATAGATATATCAAGTTACAAATTTCAGAATATGTAAGCAGATTTTTTTCAATGCATGTGTATAGGTTTAGCCTACAACTCCAATTTACCTTTCAGTCATATAGGAATAAATCTACAAAGAAATAAATCTAATGTTATACAAAAGTATATAATTATTCTCACTCACCTTTTCAGCTTTTCAAATCTCCATAGCCAATCCCCGTTATTCCACTTTGACTCCTTTTTCTTCCTATTTGGATTTATACACCACAAACATATTAGAAATCTAATTTAGAAAAGAGATTTGAAATTTTATTTGTATTTTAGATTTAGATTTACAATTTACCTTGGCTTTGATGATTTGTTTGATATTCTCCTGCTCAATTATCTTCTACAATTCTCCATCTATGTAGACATGTAAACTAAAACTATTTCTAAGAATTTAGAATTTTAGAGGAGAAGAGATAATGGCCGAGTTTCCTTTCCATTAGAAAATATGTTTGAAAGTGAGGGTCTAGGTCTATATTTATAGGGGTTCAAATCAATGCAGCCGTTAGATTTACCCTAGAGAATCTTTAATTTGATCATGGATGCTCCATAATTATTTCTTGCGCAAGTAAAATATTATAGACCATCATATTCGTCTATTCTACATTTTAAAATCACGATTTAACACTAGCAACGGCCGATCGCTTAAGGCCTATGGTCAACTGCTACTGGTTGACCTATGTACACTGGTGGTCGACCTATTGCTTGCTTTTAGCATTGATTAAGTAGTGTGCGTGATTTTGCTTTATTTAATTACTTGTTTGACTTATCACGTTATTTTTTTTCTCACTAATCAGATTATATTTAACATTAACATTTCTTAACATCTAATTTTTCCATTAATGTTAGCAATTAACATTAATTAACTTTTATTACCATAATTACATATATAATTATTTCCGATTCAAAAAATTCAAACGTTAATAACTTTTTCTTTTGAACTCCAATCGAAAACATTATATATGAAAATTGATCAGAAAATCGCCACGAACCTAATAGTGTAAGTTTCGTAACCAAATTCTAACATTTATAAAAACTCTATTTTCAACGTTATTATTTATAAATTAATTTTTTCAAATTAATTATCGTAAAAATTACAGGGTTTTACAATAGAGAATCCATCTTCTTAATTTTATGAGGTAAGTATCACAATTAACTATAGTCAACTCAAAGTCAAAATCTACGGCCAGAGTAGTATGATTAATAACAAATGTTATTATTGAATTAAGGACTCTTTTTTAGACTATCTATGTTGAATGTAGAAAATGATTGGGTTTTGACCACTACCAAATTCCATACATCCTACAGTGATTTTGTTTTAGCGAAGAGAACGCGTATAAAATACTGTCACCATTGGTACCGCCTAAGATAATGTAAAATATGATTTTACTAAAAGAGTCTACAAGCGATGAATTCGATCAAATAGTCACACAACTAGCTAAAGTGACATGTGAACATTAATATTTGAATAGTTCAATATTAATTTCTGATTGAATTCACACCCTAAAGTCATACAACTGCATTTGTAAATTTTTCAAAAGACCATACGATTTAATTAATTTGTAAAATGTTGTAACTTAATTAAATTAATTAATATTTAAAACTTATTAATTATTATTTAATGTTTGAAAATTGTCTGTAATTATTTGAATGCATATATAAAAATTATATTTGCGCTCATCGATATACGATATCAATGTAACTTTAAATGTGTTTAGATAAAAGATAATTACATGAAGGAGTTTTATTGAAATTTTATACCATTCGACATCATATATGTCCTACCACATTAATAGAAGGGTGGAGTGATAGAGAAATAAGAGGACTAATTAGGGAAGTTTTAACTGAAAAAAAAGGAAAATTTTCATTCTTTCAAATAAAACAAATCCACTAATTTTATTCTCATTTCATTCTTTCTTTCATTCACATTTCTTTTCTCCTCCTTCCATGTCATGGTCAAAATTTGGTGACCTCTTCAAAAATGAAAACAACTCTAAATAAAATAAAACATAATTGGTTCATCCATCTCTTTTAAGGATTTGGTATAGATCTTGAAGATCTAAGGACAAGTCACAGAGCATTGTGTTACAAATGGAAAAGCTTTTTGTGACGCCCCACCTCTATGCTCATAATAACAAAGAGTATTAAAAGGAATACTGTCTATTATTACGAAGAATAAGGCTGGATAGGAGCGACCATCCGTAATTGGCCTTACACTAATATTGGTTATCTCGATAGGAGTGGTATATACTTTTTATTTTTCATCTATTAATTATTTACTCCCATCGACATATCCAATTATCAGTATAAAACAAACTACGATAGTTCATAATAGTTTAGGACATTAGATATAACAATAACACAGATAATATAAATGCGGAACACAGATAAAAACAAAAGTCTCAGATATATATAACTGATGTCAGTTAATACATAGTTGACACTATACATATGATACAACTACAACTGTCGACTCTAGAAGTTATATATACAAGTACATTATCGACTAATATACATGAATACATATCATTCTATACAATGACACGACTACTACAAAATGACTGACACTTCAGAAGATGTGAAAAGTCTTCAATCCTGAACAGCAACTCAAAGAAAGAAATCTACAACCTGAAATACTCGGGTCTGACCCGAGTATTACATTCAAAAGAAAATAATACCCAGGTCAGTCTAATTCAAACCAGTTTATTAGTGCATAAAGGCAGTAATAATTTAAATAGACGACAGTCACAATAATTCCCGTCTATCCGATTCTTTAAACAAAGAAACCGGATAACGGTCAATATAACACTTAACAGTGTTTAGCAAAAATCAGCAGATTTAAATCATCAACAGAGATAAATAAACAATTTATCAAATCGACTAAATCAATTTAAAGCGATTGACATTGTCACTTTAAAACCATCAAAAATTCGATTGGCTGCCGTACACACACGCGTGTACGGCCTCGCCAATTCGGCATAAAAGATCAACGCATCAGAAGCAAAAGAAAGATCAATTTAAAACTGTCGAGTTTGGGTGGCTGCAGTGCACGCACGCGTGCACCGCCTCGCCACCATCGCAAGAAATACGCAAAAGCTCAGTGGAAGTCACAGGTGATCACCAGGTCAAACCCCGAAGTGCCGGATTCAACTCAAGTGAATTCAGAAACAAATCCCAACAGGGGGAAAAACTGCGAAACACATGCGACTGCAGACATAAACGAATACACAGCAACCACCACGATGAAACTGCAGTGGCAAACAGTTGTAAAGACCAGGGCAGACTGCAACTACAAACAGGAGAGACGTGATAGCAGTAAGCACAGTGAACACAAATGGTCAAGCTACACATGAAAAAGGTACACAGGGGCTACAGGGAATTACGGTGGCAACTGCAAATGACCAGGCCAGCTACTTCAAGTGCTGAACAAATGACCAAAGAATAACAACATACATGAATACAATGGAACAAGGTAGAAACTACTCCAGACAGGGATGGACAAGGTGATAATACATATGCAAGCAATCAAGTCAGAACTCAAGTCGAAGTCAAGAGCAATTGAACAAGTCAGAACCAAACATTAGCAAGTTCAACGAACACACTGGCCGGAGTATATTTACAGCATAGCGGCATGATCGAACAAAGTCAAAAGTGCTACCGGAAGAAATTATATCTGAGGAACCATGGCACAACAGCATACTGGCAGAAGCCAATGAGAGTCCAAAGTCCCAAATAGATGACAATGCACATAAATCAAATAACTCGAATACAATAAGTCCAACTCGAAGCCTTAGCACTTGCCTTTAAGAATGCTAGAGATACAAAATGACTAAGGTAAAAGTTATAACAAAGTCCAATGGTCGAATACGACAGGTCAATACTTCGGAGAAGACCGAAGACGAGCCAAGTCAAAACTCCTTGACATAGAAACAAAGTAAAGCACTCGAATGGACGAGACCATTTAAAATGCCAGAAATCGAACTCACTGATGACCATAGAATTTAACAAAACATTTCGAAACCGTGGTGACAAGTGAAAACTACAACCAACAGAGCACTCAAGGAATCGACTAAATCGAATAAAATCATCAACATCAAAACCAATTGCTAATGTATGGTGCAATGAATCAGTTTCAAGTATATGCCCAAGTGCAAATGAAATATGGACCTGACAGTACGTAGTGATACTGTCTCGAGGTGAATAACTTCCAACAACTCAACAAAGCATTAAAACCGAGATCAAGTTCATGAATGCAACAGGTAGTAGCCGTATGAAAAATAGTGCACAGTAACCATATGGACAAAAGATCAGAGACATAGCAATTATAACAAAGCAATTACTAACAGGGATTCGCATTTCCAAAAATCAAGTGGCCAAAGTATACAAAATAAATTGCCAGCAATACGAAACAAACGAACTAGGAAATCATCATCATGGCAAAACAATTTAACAAAATCAAAGCAAGCCAAAGAAATCACGAAATCGCAAGTTCTAAACTACTGAGATTAGAATGAGATGTGAGTGAAAATTAAATTCACTCACCTTCACAATCGAAGCACCGTGAGCGAAGCGAAGGATTGTCGATCGGCAGGCTAGCAACGGGAATCCTCATTCGATCTCTGATAAGCCCTACTCTTTGAGGAACGAACGAGCCAAAGTCATACAAGTGATTCCCATAGCAACTCGTTTCAACGAAGGATGCAGTCGAGCACGAGAGATACCCAGCGAACTCAACGAAACCCTAGCAGCTTTGAACGACTCGAAGAGATAAGCGATCGACAAGACGAGGATGTAAACATCACTCGATCGAATTACAGGGGTTGGCGCCTTCGAATTTTTCCGATGCCCTAATTTCGTGAAAAAGGGACGAAGACGAGCCACCATTTCTCTTTTCTTTGGACTTAGGGTTTCTCGAACGAAAGAATGAACAGGTCAGGGGAAAACAAATAGAGATAGCCATCTCGGCAACGCAAAACAACACCGGCCCAACTAAATTTTTAAGCCCGCGTATAATTTTATACAAACTTAAAAGAGAATTTAAATTCGATTCAAATTTCCAATAGCAACTGATAAATGATTTAATCGTCTGATGACGATGATTAATTTATATAAAATACCGGGTTGTTACAGACTCCCCTCCTTAAAGGAATTGCGTCCTCGCAATTACAAGGAATAAATGGACAAAAGGTAATAACCAAAAGAGCAAGGCAATGACGAGTGCATAAGTAAAGAAAATGTCAGCAGGGGAAGTACTAGATATGAAATCAAAAGGTTCGACTGCTTCCAATCAAAAGAATCAACATCGTGGGAATCAGGGATCAAAATCAGACGACTAACAAAAGCAAGAACAATCGAGTTCCAGCAACTAAAAGAGAAGGAAAACAGAGCAGAAATCCCATACAGAGCACGAATTGAATGTGAGTAAATCAAATTACTCACCTGAATCGCGAGAGAAAAAGGCGAAGCTCCAATCTCAAAAATCGCAAATATTTAATTATCAAAAACGATAATCAAATTTCTCAAATCAGCGAATATTTAATTATCAAAAACGATAATTAAATCTCATATCAAATAATATTTAATTATCTAAAACGATAATTAAATCTCAAAGCAACAAATATTTAATTATCTAAAGCGATAATTAAATCTCAAATCAAATAATATTTAATTATCTAAAGCGATAATTAAATCTCAAAGCAACAAATATTTAATTATCTAAAGCGATAATTAAATCTCAAATCAACAAATATTTAATTATCTAAAGCGATAATTAAATTCGAAATCAGCAAATATTTAATTACCTAAAGCGATAATTAAATCTCAAATCAAATAATATTTAATTATCTAAAGCGATAATTAAATCTCAAAGCAACAAATATTTAATTATCAAAAGCGATAATTAAATCTCAAATCAACAAATATTTAATTATCTAAAGCGATAATTAAATTCGAAATCAGCAAATATTTAATTATCTAAAGCGATAATTAAATCTCAAATCAAATAATATTTAATTATCTAAAGCGATAATTAAATCTCAAAGCAACAAATATTTAATTATCAAAAGCGATAATTAAATCTCAAATCAACAAATATTTAATTATCTAAAGCGATAATTAAATTCGAAATCAGCAAATATTTAATTATCTAAAGCGATAATTAAATCTCAAATCAAATAATATTTAATTATCTAAAGCGATAATTAAATCTCAAAGCAACAGATATTTAATTATCAAAAGCGATAATTAAATCTCAAATCAACAAATATTTAATTATCTAAAGCGATAATTAAATTCGAAATCAGCAAATATTTAATTATCTAAAGCGATAATTAAATCTCAAATCAAGTAATATTTAATTATCTAAAGCGATAATTAAATCTCAAAGCAACACATATTTAATTATCTAAAGCGATAATTAGAAACAACAAATATCTGATTATCAAAAACGATAATCAGAACTCATATCAACAAATATCTAATTATCACAAGCGATAATTAGAAACAACAAATATCTGATTATCAAAAACGATAATCAGAACTCATATCAACAAATATCTAATTATCACAAGCGATAATTAGAAACAACAAATATCTGATTATCAAAAACGATAATCAGAACTCATATCAACAAATATCCAATTACCTGCAGATAATTGGAAGCAACAAATATCTAGAAATCAATTAAGAAGACTAGAAAATCAACATAAAAGCTTGGATCGATCCCATCAGATGGCGAGTTTTTAATTCGCCGCACGTGCATCAACAAATGGCCGAAGCCTACCAAGTACTCAACATAATTTTGGCGCCCATCAGATTGACCCGAAGGTCTAGTACTGGTATTTGACCCGAAGGTCCATCATATGACCCGAAGGTCCATCATATGACCCGAAGGTCCATCATAGTGGCTCGAAAGCACACGAAAGCATCAAATATTTCAATTAACGAGTCCGGAATTAACCGAAATAGCAAACGCACATGTCCCATACCACGTGTTTTACTAAATCGTTTGATTCTCTTCATCGTTTCCTTGAAAGTGTGAAATTCATCAAAATCATCAAAACAGCAGATATTCAATTAACGAGTCCGGAATTAACTGAAAAAGTAAAAGTGTGGTTTCATACTCCGCACTTTTGCTAAGTCGTTTAAATCTCTTCTTCGTTTCCTTGAAAGTGCAAAATTGTGTATTTCGTAAAAATACACTTTACATTCTCAAACGGACAAGTCCGGAATTAAGCGAATCAGTAAAAGAAAGGGGTCATAATCCTCGATTTTGCTGAATCGTTTAAGTCGCTTTCTCATTCTTTTGAAAACGCAAACTATTAAAAATTTATAAAACAATTTTCATTTTAAAACGATTTTTCCAATCACGTGATTGAAGCAGCAATATTAGTAACAATTTCGATAAGGAAATTGTACTTCTCAAAATACCGTAAAAACGGTCACAAATCAGTATTGCGGAATAACCGCTTGAAAATCCACTTTTAAAACTTGACGGTTACAGAAGCCAAGGTGACAGCAAATTTTAAAACGTCAAAATCTCATCAAAATAATTTACATCAAAATGTAATATCAGTGAATTTTTATTCATCAAAATGCCACAAAACACCGTGCTTCAAAATATAGCATTGGTGTAAAATCCCGTTATAAAAATAACGGCAACAAAATACGTTTCATAACCAAGCATCGGTTCAACGTAAAATAAATACAGTAACGCGCAATTCAAATTTTTTTTTGCGCGTACTACAGAATGAACAAAGAAACCATTCGAATGTATCTTCAATGAAGATAATTCAAAACAGCAAAAATCTAATCAATATATGATTAGTACAAGAGAAAGCCAGCGGAAATTTCAACAAAAGTCACATATCTGCAATTTCTTCGAATCCTCAATTTGGATTCGAAATTCTCAAAGAAACAAATAATTACAGCTATGTGAACAACAATTGGAATTCATATCAACTTCGTATTTTGATTCTTAAATCAAAAAGATTATCAGTTGTACTCAGCGAAGACAGTTTCACTGTTTCCGCTGCGCACTCTGATAAATAGAACACAAATCAATCAAATCATCAGAACACAATTTCACTATTATTTTTAAATAAAGATATTTAAAAATTTCATCCAAATTTCAAAACTTTAGTTTTGACTCAAAGTACAAATAAAACATCGACCAATAGTTGTAACATATGTTCCATCCAAGTTAAGTTTTATATTATGTCCATAAACCCCAAGCTCTGATACCAACTGTGACGCCCCACCTCTATGCTCATAATAACAAAGAGTATTAAAAGGAATACTGTCTATTATTACGAAGAATAAGGCTGGATAGGAGCGACCATCCGTAATTGGCCTTACACTAATATTGGTTATCTCGATAGGAGTGGTATATACTTTTTATTTTTCATCTATTAATTATTTACTCCCATCGACATATCCAATTATCAGTATAAAACAAACTACGATAGTTCATAATAGTTTAGGACATTAGATATAACAATAACACAGATAATATAAATGCGGAACACAGATAAAAACAAAAGTCTCAGATATATATAACTGATGTCAGTTAATACATAGTTGACACTATACATATGATACAACTACAACTGTCGACTCTAGAAGTTATATATACAAGTACATTATCGACTAATATACATGAATACATATCATTCTATACAATGACACGACTACTACAAAATGACTGACACTTCAGAAGATGTGAAAAGTCTTCAATCCTGAACAGCAACTCAAAGAAAGAAATCTACAACCTGAAATACTCGGGTCTGACCCGAGTATTACATTCAAAAGAAAATAATACCCAGGTCAGTCTAATTCAAACCAGTTTATTAGTGCATAAAGGCAGTAATAATTTAAATAGACGACAGTCACAATAATTCCCGTCTATCCGATTCTTTAAACAAAGAAACCGGATAACGGTCAATATAACACTTAACAGTGTTTAGCAAAAATCAGCAGATTTAAATCATCAACAGAGATAAATAAACAATTTATCAAATCGACTAAATCAATTTAAAGCGATTGACATTGTCACTTTAAAACCATCAAAAATTCGATTGGCTGCCGTACACACACGCGTGTACGGCCTCGCCAATTCGGCATAAAAGATCAACGCATCAGAAGCAAAAGAAAGATCAATTTAAAACTGTCGAGTTTGGGTGGCTGCAGTGCACGCACGCGTGCACCGCCTCGCCACCATCGCAAGAAATACGCAAAAGCTCAGTGGAAGTCACAGGTGATCACCAGGTCAAACCCCGAAGTGCCGGATTCAACTCAAGTGAATTCAGAAACAAATCCCAACAGGGGGAAAAACTGCGAAACACATGCGACTGCAGACATAAACGAATACACAGCAACCACCACGATGAAACTGCAGTGGCAAACGGTTGTAAAGACTAGGGCAGACTGCAACTACAAACAGGAGAGACGTGATAGCAGTAAGCACAGTGAACACAAATGGTCAAGCTACACATGAAAAAGGTACACAGGGGCTACAGGGAATTACGGTGGCAACTGCAAATGACCAGGCCAGCTACTTCAAGTGCTGAACAAATGACCAAAGAATAACAACATACATGAATACAATGGAACAAGGTAGAAACTACTCCAGACAGGGATGGACAAGGTGATAATACATATGCAAGCAATCAAGTCAGAACTCAAGTCGAAGTCAAGAGCAATTGAACAAGTCAGAACCAAACATTAGCAAGTTCAACGAACACACTGGCCGGAGTATATTTACAGCATAGCGGCATGATCGAACAAAGTCAAAAGTGCTACCGGAAGAAATTATATCTGAGGAACCATGGCACAACAGCATACTGGCAGAAGCCAATGAGAGTCCAAAGTCCCAAATAGATGACAATGCACATAAATCAAATAACTCGAATACAATAAGTCCAACTCGAAGCCTTAGCACTTGCCTTTAAGAATGCTAGAGATACGAAATGACTAAGGTAAAAGTTATAACAAAGTCCAATGGTCGAATACGACAGGTCAATACTTCGGAGAAGACCGAAGACGAGCCAAGTCAAAACTCCTTGACATAGAAACAAAGTAAAGCACTCGAATGGACGAGACCATTTAAAATGCCAGAAATCGAACTCACTGATGACCATAGAATTTAACAAAACATTTCGAAACCGTGGTGACAAGTGAAAACTACAACCAACAGAGCACTCAAGGAATCGACTAAATCGAATAAAATCATCAACATCAAAACCAATTGCTAATGTATGGTGCAATGAATCAGTTTCAAGTATATGCCCAAGTGCAAATGAAATATGGACCTGACAGTACGTAGTGATACTGTCTCGAGGTGAATAACTTCCAACAACTCAACAAAGCATTAAAACCGAGATCAAGTTCATGAATGCAACAGGTAGTAGCCGTATGAAAAATAGTGCACAGTAACCATATGGACAAAAGATCAGAGACATAGCAATTATAACAAAGCAATTACTAACAGGGATTCGCATTTCCAAAAATCAAGTGGCCAAAGTATACAAAATAAATTGCCAGCAATACGAAACAAACGAACTAGGAAATCATCATCATGGCAAAACAATTTAACAAAATCAAAGCAAGCCAAAGAAATCACGAAATCGCAAGTTCTAAACTACTGAGATTAGAATGAGATGTGAGTGAAAATTAAATTCACTCACCTTCACAATCGAAGCACCGTGAGCGAAGCGAAGGATTGTCGATCGGCAGGCTAGCAACGGGAATCCTCATTCGATCTCTGATAAGCCCTACTCTTTGAGGAACGAACGAGCCAAAGTCATACAAGTGATTCCCATAGCAACTCGTTTCAACGAAGGATGCAGTCGAGCACGAGAGATACCCAGCGAACTCAACGAAACCCTAGCAGCTTTGAACGACTCGAAGAGATAAGCGATCGACAAGACGAGGATGTAAACATCACTCGATCGAATTACAGGGGTTGGCGCCTTCGAATTTTTCCGATGCCCTAATTTCGTGAAAAAGGGACGAAGACGAGCCACCATTTCTCTTTTCTTTGGACTTAGGGTTTCTCGAACGAAAGAATGAACAGGTCAGGGGAAAACAAATAGAGATAGCCATCTCGGCAACGCAAAACAACACCGGCCCAACTAAATTTTTAAGCCCGCGTATAATTTTATACAAACTTAAAAGAGAATTTAAATTCGATTCAAATTTCCAATAGCAACTGATAAATGATTTAATCGTCTGATGACGATGATTAATTTATATAAAATACCGGGTTGTTACACTTTTCATGTTTGACTTTCCATCTTAAATTCATTCATGATGTTTAGATCTAATCTAGTTCACATATATGTATGATCATTACCACCTATTGAATCTAATTTTAAAATTCTCGTCTGTATTGTCATTTAATTGAAAATCAACCTTATGTCTGTTTTATTTTAGGTATTGATATTGTCTCGATTGGATCTGAATTCATTGGTTGGTATAGATTCGATTTGCTGTAAAATTTATTTTGTTTTCACAAATTTAGTCAATCAAAACCATTTGTGTTTAATTCATTATGTTCTGAAACTAATTTTTTTTGTTTGTAGGATCTAAGGTTGTTACTTTATGTACATATGATATGTTATAATAAAATTACCTTTACCATCACAACTTAGTTTTCTTAGAAGAAGACTCAATAAATAAATAAAATAAAATATGTATATATTTATATATATTCATATGTTTCATCCTTATGTTTTTCAAAATTGTAATTCAACATCAAGCTTTTAGTTAAGTTAATTTGTTTAAAGTGAAAATTAGGGTCACATCCCTAAAATCAAACGTAATTCACAAGAACTCCTTCCGTTCGAAACTTTATAAATCCGGTCCCTATTTTTGTTTCGGCTTAATTCTTTTCCATAAATACCCTCGTTTATACCGTGCTCCATTTTTTCTATCTGTGATTATTTGGTTTATATTGAACGATAAAATTATCTTTGCTTAATGATTTATCTGTTTGCAATAAAATATTTTTACTGAAATACCGTGTAAGTTCGTTTTCTGCAACTATTTGCAATAGTTGCAGAAATGTCTGCAACTATATGCAATAGTTGCAGAAATGTCTGCAACTATATGCAATTGTTGCAGACATTTCTACAACTATACCAAATAGTTGCAGAAATGTCTGCAACTATATGCAATAGTTGCAGACATTTCTGCAACTATTTGCAATAGTTGCAGACATTTCTGCAACTATTTGCAATAGTTGCATCTGCAACTATTTGCATTTCTGCAACTATATCATATAGTTGTAGAAATGTCTGCAACTATATGCAATAGTTGCATATATTTCTGCAACTATTTGCAATAGTTGCATCTGCAACTATTTGCATTTCTGCAACTATATGCAATAGTTGCAGAAATGTCTGCAACTATATGCAATAGTTGCAGAAATGTCTGCAACTATATGAAATAGTTGCAGACATTTCTACAACTATTTGCAATAGTTGCATTTCTACAACTATATGCAATAGTTGCAGAAATGTCTGCAACTATATGAAATAGTTGCAGACATTTCAGCAACTATACCATATAGTTGCAGAAATATCTGCAATTATATGTAATAGTTGCAGACATTTCTGCAACTATATCATATAGTTGCAGAAATGTCTGCAATTTTTTGCAATTTTTATATATTTGAAAAAAAATCGAAAATGTACAATATTTGCTGAATTGTCTGCAAATATTTGAAATAATTGCATATTTAATACAAATTTAAATTTTTGGTATCAACAATGGATCTCATTTTAAAGATCATAAAATTTGCGATTTTTTGGTGAAAACGTTATGTTGATCCGGTTTTTGTAAATAAAGTTATACACGTTTGAAAAGTTAAAAACATAAAGGGTATTTCGGTCTTTCTGCGTGCGTGAATTTGAAAACAGGGAGCGGAAACGTACATGTTGGTTGGGAAGGATGTTTTCTCTATTTTAAAACTTGTTAGGGATGTGAGCCAAACTTACCCTTGTTTAAAATTAATACGTTCAAGTTCATTGCTTAGTCAAATTTATATTCCAAAATTAAATGTTAATTTACTATATGCACATACGTGTGTATATATATTTGTAATGTTTTAGAATTGAATTTCATTGGGGCAATACGTTAAATTATGAAAATGCTTTTATTTTTTGTTGAATGTGTACTGTCAGATCTACAATTTTAAATATTCGGATTTTGTTGTGATTAGACATGGAATTTTATATGGTATTAAATCTATAACAAATGGTGTTAGTAAAAGGAAATTTTGTAATGACTTGGAATTTCGAACAATTCGTATTTAAATATTTGAACCTTGATTTGATATGATTAAATGAATTTTATAACATTGTTATCCCTCTTTTAATTAATAACAAACGATGGTAAAAATGTTTACAAAAATAAATAGTTCAAAGAAATATCGATAATGTGACCGAAAATCATTTTATCGATAAACGGATTTTTACTTAATACAAGTTGTCAAAAATTTTGAGCTTGTCTAATATATTAATGTTTAATTAATTAATAACTAAAAATATCCATTAGTGATGTTATATGCATGATGTCATGGAGAGAGTGGTAGTTTTGGAAGCTTTAAAGGCTAAGTAAAGGAGGGATTAGATGGAAAGTTGGCACATGGGGGATGCTCATTTTTGAACTAAAATAGGAGGTGGTAAAGGAGGGGAAACCTCTTGAGAAAGTCTTCATAATAGCCTTCATAATATCACAAAATCACTTTATAAAATAATGAACAAAAGTTAGTTTCGTGCCTCTTCTTCCTCTCTTTAAATTCTAGAAAACATATCAAATGAACTCTGGCCCTCTCAAACTTTGGAAAATGTCTTAGAACAACATAGCAACTAAGGAAAGCAACATGAGGCATGAAGAAAAGAATCACAAAGAGGGGAGCAAGCTTGAACCATGAGCAAAAGTAGGAAGGAAGAGGTGGCTTAGTGCAAAATGGAAGGAAATATGGTATCTTTTGGATGTTTGGTGATGACAAAAAGTGTTCTTGTATTTGTAGAGGCATGTGCTTGTGTTAGCATTTTTATAGGGTGAGTTTACTCACCATTTGATTTTATGTGTTGTGATATATTTGTTGTGTTTAAATATAAAGTTAAGTATTGACCTGATGAAATTATAACGTTGGAGCATACTAACTTTTAAAAGAAAATGACAACTCTATATTGTATATCATCAGTTCTATAACCTTCTATAACATGTGGCACGAACTTCACATTATGTTTGTATATGGTTTTTTGGATTGTGTGTTGAAATTGAAATGGATATGGAATGGTCCATATAATGATAGTCCCTATAAAAGCCCTTTGAATCCTCTTGTGTTTAAACTTATTCAAACTATTTGTGTCTTAAAATATTGTGACATAATATATTTTTGTTGTGCTCTACACATATATATGTGTTCGGGACAGTAAGGAATTGGTTTGAAAGTTATAGAACTTATGAATCAAAATTGTAAAAATTAGAAGCAAAAAGGTCGCTATGGATTCACTTTATAAATACCTTGTGTTAGGTGATTTTTAATATTCTTTTGGAAGACATCCTTAGGGTTTTTTTTGTTTTAATAAGTAAAATATGTGTACTTAACTTTAAAAATATCAAGTTTTACAAAGTTATAGAACTGGTTGAATGAAGTGGAAAAAGTTATAGAAAAAGGTCGTTATATGAGCAACTTAAAAATGCACTGTTTTGGAGAATTTTTAATATAATTTTGGAAGATATACATAAAGGTTTCTTTGCAAGATTTTTATGTAATCTAAGTATACTATAGAAAAATTGGATCTTAAATCATTTATTTAAGTGGTGAAAACTGGTCATAAATATCATGCTTTTTCTATATTGTTCTCTGTCTAGAACTTTAGATAGCACTTATATATGCTATCCTTGAATCTGAAACACTAGAAAAGTGTTTCTGTTTTCATTTGCAGCACTTTCTGAAGTATGTTGTTATATGTTGTTTTGAAGCTTCAAAATGCCTAAAAATCATATTTAAATTAATTATTATTTTTATAATATTTTTAGGAAGGTTTAATAACATATATTAGAGTATTTTAAAAGTGGTATTAAGTTAAATCTATTTCCAATAATTATTTATGAAATTTTAAAGTAAAGGGTTTCTAAATGTAAAAGATGTTTTTTATCGATTTTTGTTAAAATTATAATTTAGTTATTTTTAGGTAATATTTTATTATATGGATATTTAAAAGTTTTTATATGTATTTTCAAAGTATTTTTATATTAATCATATAAGTTTGGAAAAGTCAATTAAGCAATTTATAAAGGGATAAAAGTGGTATTGTTATACCATAAGTTATAATGAATGGTTTCTAAGAAGTTAATTAAAAGTACATTACTTAGTTAAATAAGTGTAGATGTAATTAGATATTTGAATAGAATGTTTTAAAGATAATGATTAGTATAAAATGGTTTTGGGTTTATAGTAACAATGTTTTAATAGCATATTTTTTACCCGTTTAAGTATACTTTTGAAAGTGTGAAATCTTATTAAGAGATTTGTGAATATTTTTATACCATTTGGGATAAGTATATGAATACATTTCTAAGTATTGAGAAGAGCAGAAATGAAAAGTGAAATGAAAGTATACATGTATGTATCTTTTGTAAAGCTATTGCATATATACACATACACAAGTATTTACATAGTAGTTTTAATTAATAAAAGAAAAATAAATAATAAAAGGGATTAGAAATCACTTATGTGACTTAATCGTGCTTTATATGACTTAATCGTACTTTGTGTGGCTTAATCGTGCTTTATTTAACTTAATCGTGCTTTGTGTGTTTACATGTTTGTGGAAAGTATTTAATCCTATACTTAGCACTAAAAGCCAACAAAGTGGATTTATTCTATCTTTGAGAGTTAAAGATGATGTTCGAGTATGGCTTAGAAGCAAACAGTGCTCTAACCTGCCTGCTTCACTCTTAACCGATGGATAACATAAGTTGAGAAGTTCGGTAACATGAAAAGTATATGAGACATGTTTCCATATTCAACCGTTTTCATTTTGTACTTGATAGTCAATTAGTCGATCATCGAATTTGACCAATTAACTTTGGAAGAATATGTAAGCATCATGTATTAAGACAGTTGAGATCCCTCGGGAGGGTCATTCGTATGAATCATCTCTTGCTTTAAGAACGTATATATAAGAGATCCCTCAAGAAGCTCTCTTTTATATCGTTTGTTCGCTTACATCTAAAAGAATTGGAATTGAGTTAATCAAAAACTAACTGATTTAGTTTTGAAGAGCCCGAGAACAAATAAGTGTATTACTTACCAAAAACCACTTCAAAACTGATATATGAGTTCTATGTTTTAGAAGCGGTTGTGGAGGGGAATGTTATAGAGTTGAACTATCTATCCTAAGGTTAGGTCCGAGGGAGAGGCCGTTAATACCCTAAGTATTGATTTTGATGAACAACCATATAAATATTACTACTACATGTCCCCAAGTTATGCAGTACTTTTAGATAAATTATGAAGACATTTTATAGAGATAAACAAGAATTCAGTGGAAACAAATGAATTATATATATGAGGATTAATCAGAGAAAATGGATGAACAAACTTATTGAAGAAGTATGAAATGAAAATGTTATAACGATAAAGATATTTGAAGTGATGAGTTATCTTAGAATTTTTGTTAAGACCCCATGGCAATTATACTTGAAGATCATCAACCATTGACCTCAATCGAATCAAAATATATCCACAAATGTGCAGAACTTTGAAATTTGAAAATCTCGAACACTTTATTGATGTTTCTAGTCTTTGGAACACGTGTATGTCGACATATCCCCCAAATATGTCGACATATCAACGGTTTTTCTATTTTTTAAAATTCAAATGAAGGGATTTTCCCTCCATCCCTTTACCAATTAACATGTCTCTTCAACCACTATATAATGGCTCTAGAGAACGAAATTTTATATATAACATTGTCATTTTCATACTTTTGTGAGAAAGATCCATTACATATTCTTCCACCCTCTTTGCAAATCCAAACTCTTTCATTCCAATTCTTCAAGCATTTACAAACCACATAAGATCAGGGAATTTATACTTAAATTCACATCATTCTCTTTGTGTTTTCATCATATTCCTTAAAGAGTTCAAAGATTCAAAGCTACTGGAAGTCTATAGGATCATTGTACTAAATCTGCAAGAATATGTATTGAAGATACAACTACTTGTCATACTTTACTGTCAATTGTAAAGAGAAGAAGGTGTTCTTGTAGCCTTTGGAATTAAGAGAGTGATCTTGTAGCCCTGTAAATCAAGAGGGTGCATCTTGTAACCCATGAAATTAAAATTGTAAAAGCGTTCTTGCCAACCATAGAAAGTAAGTGATGATAGAAAAATTTTGTAGTGCAGGATTGGATATCCGAACCAGTATAAAATTTCCTGGTGTTATTTATTTTACTACATCCTACTTTACTACCTAGTTTCTATTTGCAATTTGAGTAAATAAAGGTTTAAATTCATAATAAATAGTTGAAATACACACTTCACCCCTCTAGTGTATAAATAGCTTAAGATCCATTCCATATTGTGTTATGGAAACCCCCCATAGAGGTCCGCGTTAACATTTCGGAAAAATGAAATAGAGTCTAATTGTCTATTCTAAGGTTAAGTCTTAGGGAGGCATCAACGTTAGCATTCGTTGGATGACTTATGTTGGAATCTATAAAGAGATTCTTGAACTATTCGGGATGTTGGAATCCATGGAGAGGTTCGAGATTTATTCGAGTGATGAAGACTCATGTGTTGAGACATTGAACATGACTTCACCATCTGTGATGTCAGTAAACAAAGTAGGAGCATAGCCATAGGAGTTTAGTTAACCTAATGGGTACATCAACTCCAAATATCTAGAGACGCTTTCGATTGAGGTGCATAGGAGCTGTTGGTATTTGGTCTCACGTGTTCGGGCATGGACCGACTATTTTTACCTTTATGACATATTTTATGTAGAGATATGCATGGTTTTGGAAGGTAGATTCCGACCCTTATTGGTAGACCCATCCTTGATGTACTGAGGGCACCTCCAACGGAAATCCATATGCGAACATACCTTACCCGTTTTAGTTGTACTTCTAATATTGTTATGTTGTGAGATGCAAGCAGCACATTTATTTTTGGATTTATATTCTACACCCTAGACACTATATTATATCGCCATATATACTTGTTGGATGGGTTTGATTATTTAAATGGAAAAACCAATCCAATGATTTGGGTGGTCTTGAAAGTACTTTTATATGTTGATCACGTATTTCTTCAGATTCTCATATCAGACTTATGACTTACTTGTGGTTTTATCTTTTCCTTAATTGCACGAGTGCATTTCCGAGCAGTTTGAGAAAAATAGGTTTTAGTTGGATATTTTATGGAGCTCAAGGAGTCTAGCTGGATGCTTTCACCTACCGTAGTATTTTATTTCCAATGCACTACAGTTATGTGTATATCAGCATTTGTAAGGACAGACCTTTATAACTGTCCAGGTTGATGATAGTATTTAGGATTGTAACTCTAAAATATTATGTATATTAGAGTGACAATTTGTACTCTCGTTTTGATATCCTATATTATCGTTTCATTATGATATTTAGATGTTTTGTTCTCTTTTTTCTTGTTATTTTCTTATTCTCTTTATTTACCCAAACAATTTGTCTTTCAAGCACTTGAGGGCTCGATACGTGAATACCATGAATCTACAAGTGCCGACATTTGGGAGTCGAAAAGTTGAGTCGTTACAGTTGGTACCAAAATAAAGGTTAAGCGAGAGCCTTGACTTTTGATTGTATATAACTCATTAGAGATATGGTAAGCGATGCCCTAGAATGAGTTGAGTGTATTATTCATGTAACGGTCTAACTTAAATATCGGGTATGAAAAGTTTTTAGAAGTTATAAATATACTAGTATAAACTATTTAGTGTCTACACCATCTCAATCCGATTCAAACATTTTAGTATATTTGTATAATTCACACACACACAAACATTAAAAACAAAACAAATGGTATATGTAAATATACATTTATATTCATAAATTTGTATAGTTTAGATGGCATGAGATGGTGAAGACAAGTGGCATCAAATGGCACATACATGTGTCATAAGATTAAAGAAAATAATGACACATATACCTATTAGGTGTGCATATGTAGAACCATCTTAAGACAACTAAGGAGAGATGTGTCAACATCCTAAGATTCGCATAAAGATAAGGCGGACAAGTGTCCAAAGTAAAATGACAAAACTAGCCTTAAGAAATGCTATAAATAGGATGGATATCTTCATTAGTTTTCCATGCTTTCATAAAGTAAAACAAAAGTGAGATAAATAAGAGAAGCTTGGAGAAAGCCAAATAAATAAAATACAAAGCTACAATTTCAAGGTGAGAAAAACTATTTAAGTCTATGTATTCATGTTATTCTATGAAGAGATGAGGTAACTATTAAGAATGAATGTTAGTGCACTGCAAGAAAATATGTTATTAATAACGTCATTTAATAACGCATTATTCTAAAACGTTATTGTTTACACTTAATCATTTTTTTAACTCATTTTGTTTAGTACCGTGCCGTGTAAACTTAATTCATTTTTTTAACTTATTCTTGGCTCCAAAATTTTCGTCTGCCCTCCAGAAAAAAAATTAACCAGTTTCATCTCCCTCCCAAAAATTCTTAACCATTTTCATATCCCTCCCAAAATGACACTAACAATTTTCGTCTCCAACGAAATAACCCTAATCAAAACTATTCGCTCCATCTCGGACCTTCGCAGCCCTTCTCCTCTAAACTTCAATAGTTCGCTCCTCAGTAGTCAACTCGATGGCATCTGGAACCCTAATCTCTGATCTTCGATTTCGCCCTTCATCAATATTTTCCAGATTCAAAATCCAGAAACATATATTTAAAGGTATATTATAAAACACGATAACTTATAAATGATTTCGCTCTTTATCGGTCTCCAACCATAGTTTAGAAAAATTCGTTTGATATTTTTGTTTATGAATTGCATGTTCTTTTTTCTAGAAAATGTCTAGTAATTTATTTTAGATGGCTTCTATGCGAATAGATAACTAGAATTGATATTTTGTTTGACTTGCTTAAATGGTTTAGTAGGAAAAGTGATAAAAATAATAATTGTATTTCAATATATTTAAATGGATATTTATTGCAGAAATAGTGAGTGATTGTCTGATTGATTGTAGTATGAGTAATCAGCAGAAACAAGGACCAAGATTTTGAGATAGACATTTGATTATTATTTTAAAGAATGAAGATGGCACTTTTTTTTATTGTTAAGTGCTTCAGACATTTGATTATTAGTTTAATCGATATATTTTTCAACTATTTTTCAAGTACAACCTAAAGCAAATATTTTTCGAATACAACCTAAAGCGACCTATTACAAATAAAAAAGATTGTTCATTGTATTTTTTATTATGAAATCATGACATAAATTTATTGGGTATAATTTTGTTAACTTTGGTACCCAATTTCTTTACAATATTTTTTGTTTATTTTGATTTTATTAATGATAAACTAAGTGAATGCATCACTCATTAAAATCCAAATTAGTGATGTTTCAATCAAAACTAATTAAGCACTACAAGAAAACATGTTATTAATAACGCCATTTATTGATTGCTTAAAAAATACACGATGGTAACACTTATTTCATGAATGTCAATTAAATTACAGGTTGAGGGAAGCAACCATACTACAGGCAAGGAGGACTGCATAGAGATTCCTGGAACAAATAGAAGAATGGGTGCTCCATCTACTGAATTCATAGATGCTGCCAATCAATTGGAAAAGACTAGTAAGAATGACATAATTGCCACGGGTTTTATTTTTGGCTCTTAGCAAACCAGTGATTTTCTTGCTAGGACTAGTCTTGTTCTATTCAAATTTGCCTTATTCAAGTTTTTAACTTGGTAGAAGTACACTTGATGTTACTAAATTTTGTTAGTGTAGATAGAAAAACTAGTGGCTGACATCATGAACTAAATTAAATGCTTTGCTCTTTTTTTGCTCACATAACTAAAGTGAAAATATATTGTTTATTAATTGTGCAAGTAAATGAAGGTTGGAACAAGTCATTTAGAAAGCATGTTGTGGGCATGCTGGGCTCGATTTCTACACCACTTACAATGGCTGCTGTCGATTCGTGTAAAGGCAAAGGTATCCAGATATCAAGTAGTAGCAGCAGCTCATCTACTCGTGTTTCTACGGGTATGATCGTGTATCCTAAGCTCTGATTCACATTTAATTGCATGTTTTACGATGCACTTAGCAACAAACTTTTTTTAATATATTTCCAATCATTATCAACCATGTTTAACATCAATTTATAAGTCAAGCTATAAAGAATATATTAAAAGTGTTCAAATTTTACTAAAAATATGATTCAAAATAGAAAATTATGCAGAGTGAAAATTCAGGCGGTTCATCCGATCATTTGTGGAAAACAGCATAAACCATGAATATGGATTGAATGAGCTGGTATAAATTTTGGCTATTAATTTCTCTTCTTAGTTGGGTGCAAAATGTTAAGGGTCAATTTTTTCGCATATGAAATCGTGTTTTATGTTCTAATTATATAACTATCTATGTGTTGAAACAAAAAGCGAAGAGACCTAATATGGGTTATATATGTATGCTAGTAATAACTTAAGCCGTTTTAAAATGGTATAAAAATGATAGTGGTGTTGGTTGGGCATTTGGACTTGCTCTATAACTGGGCAGATCCAACATTGTTTCCTTTACATTCCACTTCCAATAGGCCACAATCCAAAAAATGAACCCCAAACCCACGCATCCTTCTAAAAACTCCAGCTACATGGACATCGTTCATAAACTACACATATGCCCCAGCACATAAGTACTTGCCACTTATTTTGATTCTTGTATACACGATATTTATAATTTATGAAGATAACTAAACGAACAAGATGGATTTTTTTCTTTTTTCAATTATTATGGATACAAGTAAATAATGTTAGAATGAAATATGGTCGCTAGCATTGAGTATTTTAGATACTGATGTTCTACTACTATGATGGTAAGCACTATTGCACTAATGTAAAGGTAACATCACAATTGTTTAAATGATTTTTATTTTGGTTGTCTTGTACTTAAGTATCCATGAATAATGAGCATGCTTAAGATATATAAGTTTAAATTGGTAGAATTGTGCATGTATATAGTTTGACGAGGTTTGTCAACAACCATTAATCCATTACAGAACCTGCATATATATATATATATATATATAATGAGGAAAACATATACAAACTAAGGCTAATTTTAAATTTTATACTCTCTTAAATTTTGTTGGGTGTCCTTTCATCTTGTACGTGATTAATATATAGCACCCACTAGAGAATGGATAGCTCTATTCTACTTATTAATGATGCAAAGCTATTTTATAGTTTGAACTTTCAAATATAAAGAGATTGATTTAAAATTAATGTTTTTACTATTATTAGAATGATTAATATAATTTTAAAAACAAAGTATTGTAATGATATCATTTTCGGTGAATATGATATCATAGTGTGGATTCAATATCTTCTTGGCATTTTAAAATAGATAAGATGTGTACCTTGCCGCTACCAGTAAAATGTAATCTGCAAATCCTGTATCAACTATCATCAATTCTTAACGCTATGGGTACACTATTATATGGACAACAATTGGCATTGCATTGCTGCTTCAAAAAGTCATGGTTTAGTTGGATATATTTTGTTACATCTAATATATCTCAAATTTTGCAACGCAATATAGCAAAACAGATACCAAATTTCTTTTTGAATAAAGTTTGTCTGGGATATCCATCTAAAGAGTAGCATTAAATCAAGTTCCATTGTAAAATGTAATGTGAGTTTTTATTTATTTTTTATTTATTTATTTTGGTATAGTTAGGGCGAACCCTTGCTATGCACACGGGGTTTGTCCTATTTTTCTTCTTAATCGAGGCATTGTATTGATCTTACTATGACACCAAAGGGTTGTACTTTTATTGAATGAAGAAGATGATTACAGGCATTATAAACCACCGTAGGAAATTGGTGAAATACTATAGAAAAAATAGTGTTGATGAAAAATTACTGAAACTAAAATTGGCTTACTGTTGAATTGTAAATTACATGACATGAGAATTAATTTCACCATCCAATTCAAGGTGCATGGAAAATGAAGTAAGAAGCATATAGCGTTATACTGCACGTGTAGCTCATTTAAATGTTACATGAAACTGAAAGAAAACATGGACTAACATCCAAGTTTTGAATTTCAAGCCTTAAATTCATTTAAGCCTTGGATTCAAACACCATCTTTTGTTATTTTAATTTGCACATGTTCAGTTTCGATGTCGACCCTAACAATGGTAGTACATATAAATTTTGTGTTTGCTTGTAAGAAGAGGATTATAATCTTATGAAAGTAAGCTCAATTAGTTGCAAACACTTTGCCAGAACATTTCCATATTTAAGATCATAATGCTTGAAATCGTGGCTCTATTACTTCATGACCACTGAATTGTCCACAATTCAGAGGAAAAAAAGATATGGATAAAGTATGAAGTCATGGTTACTTGAAATTACAATGCTATCAATTATCAACAACACCACCACAATTATCAATCAACACCTATTTATTCAGGTTCACACATCAAATGTAAACAACGACCCATCTAAGCCACAAAGTGAACTCAGATTAATATTCTACCAATAACAACCCTTAAACTCAGGAAGAACTTAGCTTATGCCATGGAGCATGATTTATATCGAATAAAATCATAGTACAATTTGTTAAGTCTCTGCAAATGAATGATTGAAAGAATCCAAAAAAATAAATAATAAAAAATAAAAAATAAAAGAAAAGAAAACGAAGAAGAAGAAGAAATTGGTATATGTTCTTCTTACGATATAGTGTATATGTGATTTTAACTATTTTACAAACCTTATTATTTAAACAGATGTGGAAGCTGATGAGATGTATACATAAACGGCCTTGCAACTTTTCCACAAGGTACTTTATATTTCATGTACTATCAACATGACTTAACTAGTTCTTGATTTCAATATTTGCAACCAATTGTTATTTTAAGTAGTACACCATAGACAAATTAATTTCAAGACATCGATTAAAAATTGACAAATACATAGTTTTTGTCCTCCAAAAGATTTGGGTATTTGGTATTATGTATTATGTTATTTGCTTGTTTTATTCAGTTTGTGAAAGTTTTAACACTTCAAGAAAACGATTAGTATTCATCTGTTTCAACATGTCAGGTTTTCATTTCCATTTTATTACCTATATAATATCTTTTCGGCAAGAAAACAGATGTGGACCCAACATGCTTTCTTATAAAATGGTGATAGAGACTCTTACCTTTATCATTATTATAAAACAAGCTATCATTTGAGGAAATTGTTAACGATGTTCCTCTTGGACCATCAGCCATGATTGTTTGGATAGATAATCCACTAAATCTAGAAGCTTTTGTGGAGGCCAGCCCTTGGTTTGATTCGAATTGCGGATGATATTGGTGAGAAGGTTGCGTGGCCTGAATCGCAAGTAGTTGTTGAGAAGGTTGATGCTACAGCTCCTATTATGCCTATGGCTATACTGAAAACATTTGTGGTACTAGATTTTTATGGTGTATTTCTATTTTTTAAGGATTTGCAATTTCATTATTTTTCTCTTTTTTCAACTTACAGACTGCAAATTCAAGAACAAACGATAAATGCAAGTTGATGGATTTATCGGGAAAGGGGAAAATAGTTGCTTTAGGATGCGTGGAGTCAACCGATCCTAATGCAAGGGTCCATTTCAAATGCACATTTCAATCTTTTCTCTTCCTCAAAAGTAAGGTTATAAAAATCTATCACCGTTATCATGGTTTAAAAAAACTATCACAATCAGCCTGCTAGCATCTTCAGTACCGACAGTACAAACTTCTCACTCAGCCCCATTTTGATATAAACCTTTCACTCCAATCAACCTGATATTGTTGGAATGGACTCGGCTTGGTTGATTGCAATACTTAGCCTCTCCTCGTTATGAATATTTGTTTTGCATATTCTGTGCTGCATGATTTTTGGACACATTAATTTAAGCTGCACGTACACTAGCACCTGCTTTGTCTCGCTCATAATCATCGCCATGCCAGTCCGTACATGCTATTTAATTATTTCCATCGTTTGCCACTCAAGTTGCAAGCTTCGGTCCAGTAGTTTGATAGATCTTCATCATATTCAGTTCATATTTCACATTCAGTTCAAACTTCGTTCACTTTGACTATTGCTACTTTAATTGTCATTGCTGTTGAATGATATTTTGTTGCTTCATTTTCAGTTCACTTTCTTGTGAAAGTCGTTGCTTACAGTTGCATTAGTCTTTCTTTCGGTCTATTGCATACATCGATGCATAATGTCATTACAACAGTCTAAGCCTTTGTTACATCTATTCAGCTTAATATGACACAACTAGTCGCCATTGTTAATTGGTTGCTTCAGTGTCTCCTCTGCCTGGCTTAGTCCATTCTCAAACAACTAGACTTGTGTTCTTCAAATAGCCTATGGTTCATCACTTGAGTGGTCATTCTTCTTTCTATACATTTCAGGAAATCTCGGTGCATGTTGTGCATGCTTCATTTAGTTCATTCGGTGAATATTATTTGATGCATGCTTGGTGCATGATTGGAGCAAGTTTCATCCAAACTACCATGACCTTCTCTCTCCTAATGTAGAGGAAAGAATAACCGACGACCTTCAAGGATAGGTAAATTTGAAAATGAGATATTTTATTTAGTTTTTCAGTGTTCATATGGGTTTGCATGAATGACTGAGAGGCTAGGCATGGGTATCAACAACTGAAAAATAGAGTTCAGCTTGTTTTGATCATTTCATATCTATAAATTAGATTAGACATAATTGTCCTTATGACAGAATTTAGTTGCATCAAATTTTAAAATAGTACTCGTGTATTTCTATTGTAGGAAACTTTATACATTGTACCATAAAGTCAAATGTCTCATTATTTTATATGCTACCATTCTTTCGTCAAATGAGACAATACCACAACCAAAACGTGCGCACAAATTGGTTACAAAGTATACACATAGTTCAATAAAAGAGCACATATTGTTCCTAGATATGAAAGGTTCAGATATCTTAAAATATCTGACTTTATTGATCACACTATAAAACACTGTCAAATGCATTTATACCAATCCTAAAATCAATATTTGATTTGACACCAAATGAGTATGACTGGTATGAAGATGTGCATCATCTCTTCAGAGGTGGATTACCATTTCCTAGTATTCCACTTTTGGATTATATCAAACAAGCCATTCCTTTACCAATGATCAAGGCAACAATTAGCACTCAAAATGGGAAAAGCTTCCTCAATTTTATTAATTAATAACAGAATAAAAATTCAAAGTAATAAAAAATTAAATTCATTCTTTATTAATCTTTAATAATATTGTAATACTTTTGGTGTCACACTTTTTTAGTATCAACGTGAACTACCAAAAATGCCCCGCTATAAATATTATCAAATATTAATATCACTCAAAAATAGTATCTAACAGATAAGTTTCCTTTACCAATCCAAAATGCCCCACCATGGATATTATCAAAATCTTAATATCTCTTAAAAATAGTATCTAAAAAATATTTTTTTTTTCAAACTCTTTTTTTATTAATTAATAATAGAAATAAAGATTCAAAGTAATTAAAAATTAAATTCATTCTTTATTAATTAATATTAGTAAACAAAAATTTTAACTAACAAAAAATTAGATATTGCAATTTTGAAAGTAAAATTAAAACTTACTGCATATTATTTCAACGCAAAAACCCGGTTAAATATTTTTGCAAATCATATTTTTTTTTCGAACGAGTTAAAAATATACAATTTGTAAAAAAACAATTTGTGCATATCATCATCACGCGCGAAGCGCATGCCGTACCACTCGTAATCGTAGGGGGAAAAGTTACTTTTGAAATGTGCAAGTAAATAAACAAAATCTTTAAAAAAACATCCATAAACAAAATTGCAGAAAAAAAGTGCTCTCATTTTCGAACATAGTACACCTAGAACTCAAATCATCCATAGGATAGAACTATGTATGAAACTAACACTATTAATTTCATTACCGAAAAAATCATCCACTCAACTCAAACCAAAAAGTCACTTCTACAACTTAGCATTTTGATCCCACCTAATGCTGCTGCTATGCTAATGTGATGTTATTTATCAACCTTTACTACAAATCTTCAAACCTGAATCTGAGACAGGAAATATTAAAAACAGTCGTAGATGGATAAATTTAAAAGAAAACAGAAAAATCAAATAAAATACATGTTTAATTCTCGAATATTAAGAGAATATATGTGTAACATTAAGAGAATAACAGTGACATCGTACTATACAATTCGTGTGACACCCACAATTTTTGCGATAATTAATTTAAATGAAAAATTAATTAATAAATAATAAACGGTGAAAAGAGGAATTTTGTGAGTGTTCAAATTTGGCCACGAAACTTGCACCATTGGATTCGTAGCGATTTCCTAGTCAATTTTCATATATAACCTTTTCCGATCGGAGTTCAAACGAAAATATAACAGCTCGCACTCTAGTCCGCCCGAAACCAAAACCCATGTCCACCAAAGTACGGATCATTGGTTCAGTATCCTGCAATTAAAACAAAAGAATGCATATAAGAGCACTCACGATATAACTTACAATGGAATAACAAAATATAATAAGTTACATAACTCCTGGTCAAGGTTTGACACTTCCAAATTGAAGTGTCCTTGTCAGCATCGAACACACCAAGCACCAGTACCTACCCTTCAAACTATCCTGTGGATTGTAATGAGGATGGGGTTAGAACAATGTTCCGATGACTGGTAAATTATACAGTTCGTACATAACACTTGTTTAATCCGATTGTCTTCTATCTTTTGTTATGTCCATTTACATTTTTAATTAGTCGTCTCGACTCCACGTTCGTGTATGATCAGTTTCCATTCACTCTCTGTAGAATCATAGCTACGTACATATATATATAAGCATTTTCAATAGGATATATATTTAAGTACCATGGTCCCCCCAATGGACCTAGATACTATCCCCGCTCGTATCTCTAAATCAGCACCTCGTCAGGATCCATCATCGTGTGACGATCTCATCACCGTCTAACTCGAGGAACTCCCATAATGTCTAATGACGGTTTTTCAAAATATTATGCCGTATTCTATCTAACTTTGGGATTTACAAATTTTTCTTCTTTCTTGTATTCAAAAATCCAGCTATTAACATGGAGTGACTATCTCATACTCTCCTTTAGAAACTCAACGGTTTCCGGATATCCACTACATATGGACTCTTATTTCCCCTTATGCGGACCTAATGTACATCATCAATCGACAATCTTATGGGGATCTCGAGCTCGATCAGGGAGTCATGTACCATCCAGCTTTCCATATGCAACTATTCTATAGTTGGAATTCTTATGATTTGGCGTACAATATATTCATGTTTACAGGTAAAATACAAAAAGCGTACACTCAACGTCTCCTAATTTTTCAATATCGACTAACATAAGCTCTGATATGAAATGTCAGATCATTTATTTAACAGTACTTTACTATGATAGTTCACACCCGCCATAAAAGCATACTTGAGGCTACGTGTGTGTATTCAAGCTTATTTAATTACCTTGTCTCTACAGTTTACTGTTAACCCTATGTCTTTATTTCATTATGCATTTATCCTTTCTATCCATTTATCTCTTCTTTCCTAACCTTCGAATGTTAAGAATATTTACTTTCATTCATATTTCTTTATTTAACGTGCATTTTAATGCGTCGGAACTACGTATCCGCCATAAAAATGTTAATCTCGTAAATTTCCATATCTTATCCAAAAGAAGAGATTTGTATGTTGTTTGTAATTACAAGAAACCATCTTTTTATTATTTGAAATAAACAGTACAAAATACGGTAAATATCCCTATTTTGTACATCTCTTTCTTTTTAGGTGTATCCCTTGTCATTTCAAATATCGCACTTTTATTTGTCTAAACTTGTAATATATAGAAATCTACTTGCAACATTCCAAGTTCCAATGAATTAAAATATCACTTAAACCCCTAAAATCTTAATAAGATTTCTTTATTTTACATTCTTATCCTTCGTTCTAATACCAATTTATTATTAACATATCACAACCATTTCATAATTTCATTAAATCTATTCCATAATCATTGCACATATACCATTTATTATCCATTTTGATATTCATTATTTAAATCAATACGCGTATAAAATAAATTACCCAATTCGTTATTTATTATTCTAATCAATGCACGTATATAATAAATTATCCAATTCGTTATTTATCTAATCATTATGCACTTACAATTAAATATCAAGTCGATGATAAATAAGCATAAATGAAATAGTCACAACGATATAAATCTAATATTATTAATTTTCCCACTCCCTTTTCCAAGCTTTCCTAAATTCCCTGTTATCTGTATTTCCTCTTTTGACTCCCTATTTGATTCCCATATAACATATACATACAGATCTATTGGAATTTAGATTAGAAAGGAGAGATATAGGTTGATTTTAATTTCAAATACAGAGTTTACAGTTTACCTCGGTTGTAAGGACTTGATTTGAACCTATTTCCTATCTTACCATCTTCTACAATTCTCCAATGGTGTATACGTACAAACTAGACTATTTCTAGTGGTAGAGCTTTCGCGCCCATTAAAAAGTTTGAGTTAAAAGTGAGGGTCTAGGTCTATATTTATAGGGGTTCAAACCAATGCCAACAGTTCAATTAAATCATTTTAAATCCGGGTCGTAAGGCTAAATCTACCATCATTGGTTTACACATCTCAGGTCGATTGCTTTGTACCCCAGGTCAACCGCTATTGGTTGACCTAAGTGTTTCCTAGGTCGACTTGAGTTGTGTAAACATGGTTGATTATTAACCTTGGTTAAATTTGTTAATCTCCGACTGGAAAATTTTGGATAAATAAGAAGCGAAGCTACTTCATCTATGTAGTGAATTTCTCATGAAACCAAATTTTCTCTGTTCTTGCTCCTAATTTTTCCATCAAGTGTAGAAATGTAACAACTCGCACCCCAGTGGGCCTAAATTTTTGATGAAATGAAATCCAAGTCCACCAAAGTACAAATCGTTAGTTCGGTATCCTGCAATTAGAACAAAAGAATGCACATCAGAGCACTAACGATAAACTTACAACGGAATAACATAATATAACAAGTCACATAACCATTAACCAAGATTTAACACTTCCAAATTCAAGTGTCCTTGTTAGCACCAAACGCGCCTTGCACCAGTACATGTCCTTCAAACTATCATGTAGGCTGTAACGGGGAGGGAGTCAAAACTAGGTTTTAGCGATTGGTAAATTATATAGTTTGTGCATAACACTAGTTTATACCGATTGTCTTCTATCTCTTGTTATGTCTATTTGCATTTTTAATTAGTCATCTCGACATTCGTGTATGATCCATTCCGATCTACCCTCTATAGAATCATTGCTACGTGTGTGTGTATAAATTACCACGGTCCCCAAATGGACCTAAATACTATCCCCGCTGGTATATCTAAATCAGCACCCCGTTAGGATCCATCGCCCTTGCCCTGTCATGATCCCGTCACCGTGTAAGTCGAGGGACTCCCATAGTGCCTAATGACATCTTTTCAAAATATTATGCCGGATTCTATCTCGCTTTGGAGATTTACTACTTTGTATGCCTCATATTGTGGAGTCTGTTCCACGAACCACCTCAACCAATTTGAAAGAACTCTCTTTGGGTTAATTAATATTGCCATAACAAACAAACTAGCAAACAACTATAGCGGTGCATGACTCAACAGGTTCTACCCTAGTAGGAGGTGAAGACCAGTTAGGTGTAACCCCGTCTTTCCCATTGATCGCTAAGGATTGATGATGTATCGCCCAATGCATCCCTACCCCCGACGGCTGTTCGTAATATTATGTCGTATTTTTCGATACTGTATGTACCAACCATGCTACACATTGATTGATACTGCTTAACACTCCTCTTAGAATACCTAGTGCAATCAAGGAAATACCCCATTAAAACTATATTTGAAGCAGACTACTCTATCTATTTGGAGTATTCCTTTATTTATACGCAAACGTATATACTTCACGGGTCCTATGGTTGGATATGTCTCACATCGGTATAATGTTACACAACTGCTGAAAGTCCCTTGCGGTAGGCAGACTTCTATTGTATAACACTACTGACCTCGCATTCCAACCTGTTCTAATGACTAATGTCATATCATTTATTTAACTATACTTTACTATGATAATTCACACTCGTCATAAACGCATACTTGAGGCTGCGTGTGTAGGTGTGTGTGTGTGTATTCATTCAAGCTTACTTGGTTACCTTGCATCTATAGTTTACTATTGACCCTAGATCTTTATTTCATTATGCATTTATCCTTTCTATCCATTTATCTCTTCTTTCCTAACCTTCAAATGGTTAAGAATATTTACTTTTCATTCTTTTTGTTGGTATCTTGCATCTTGTCTTTTTAAGAATGCTCTTATCGCATTCATATTTCGTTATTTAACATTTTAGATTTACTGCATTTTAATGTGTCGGAACTACGTATCCGTCATAAAAATGTTAACATCACAAATTTCCATATCTGATCCAAAAAAAGAGATTTCTGTAGTGTTTGTAATTACAAGAAACTATCTTTTTATTATTTCAAATAGTGATGCAAAATACGGTAAATATCAATATTTTGTACATCTCTTTCTTTTTAGGTGTATTCCCTGTCTCAAATATCGCACTTTTATTTTTCTAAACTTGTAATATATAGAAATCTACTTACAACATTCCAAGTTCCAACGAATTAAAATATCACTTAAACCCCTAAAATCTTAATAAGATTTCTTTATTTTACATTCTTATCCTTCATTATATTACCAATTTATTATTACCATATCACAACCAATTCATAATTTCATTAAATCTATTCCATAATCATTACGCGTATAGAATTTATTATCCAATTCAATATTTATTATTCTGATCAATATGCGTATACAATAAATTATCTAGTATGTTATTTATCATTATAGTCAATGTGCATATGCAATAAATTACCCAATTCATTATTTATCTAATCATTACGCACTTATAAATGAATAGATCACAATGATATAAATCTAATATTAATACAAAGCACGTAATTTTCCCACTCATCTTTCCAAGCATTCTCAAATCTCCGAATCTAATCCCCGTTATCTGTATTTCCACTATTGACTCCCTATTACATACAGATCTATTAAAATTTGGATTGGAAAGTAGAGATTATAAGCTAGTAGTCCAATCTCATCTTTTGAATAGGGTTAAATATAAAATAGCTCGAAATAAAATATTTTATATTTTATAAAAGTATATTCAAAATGCTAACAATGTGAGATTCTAAAAGTATATTCAAATCTCATACCCTATTTTATCTATTTTTTTATAGTAAGTGTTCTGTTCCTTAGTACTTTCCTTTCTCGCTTCAAACACTTTCAAACACATTCCAATCCCATATACAAGCAAACTAAATATGTAAACACAATGTCAAGGCCATGTTACATGTTGTAGAGGGTAATAGAAGTGAACATACATCATATATAGTTGTCGTTTTCTTTCAAAAGCAAGAGGAGTCCAAAGTTACAACTTTAATTAGTTAATGAACTTTATATTCAAGTACACCATATATACACATTATATACTTTTCAATGGCAAGTTAACTCACCCAAAACAAGGCTCATCACCAGTACAAGCCTTAAGAACACTAGAACATTTCCTACCATCACCGAACATGCCAAAGCACCTTTAGCTAATTTTAGCTCTCGACCTCCTTCCTAGCTCCATCAATGCCCACAGCCTAAGCATGTCCCCCTCCCTGTGTACTCCTTTTCTTCAACTTTTGCTTTGCTAATCCTTATTGCTATGTTGTATTAGGCCATATACTTGAGTTTGGTAAAGATTAGAGGTATTTTGCATTATTGAGGAATTGGCAAGAAAAGAAAGAAGAGGATGGAGACATTGTTTTTCTATGTTTATAAATTTGCAAACCTATTTCCAAAACACTTAAGGGGTTCAAATAAACTTTGCCAAGGGGTTACCATTCACCTCTTATCCTTCATAGAAGGTCACAAAGCAACCCGCCTCTCATGCGCAACTTTGCACTTAATTTTCCTAAGGAAAATATCTTCGCTTTAGGAAATTTCCACAGGCCTTCCTCTTACATGTACTTTCTACCTTACTCCTTATCTTGTCCCTACACCTCCATTTAGTTAACCAAAACTAGCAAAATATTTTTAGTTCCAAATTAATTATACATTAGTATTATAAGCAAGCACAACAGGTTCGAACAACTTTATCGAGTAAAAAGTCGTTTATCGATAAAACGATTTTTGGCCACATTATCAATATTTCTTCGAAGTATTTGTTTTTTATAAACATATTCAAAAACAAGTTTACAATCATTAGTTATTAATTAAAAGGGGGTTAACAAGGTTATAAAATCCATTTATTCATATTAAATTCAAGATTCAAATATTCAAATAATTCTGATATTTAAATACGAAGTGTTCGAAATTTCTTGTCATTGCATTTTCCCCCACTTAAAACATTTCATCTCTAGTAATAGTATTCAAAATCACTAGTAACAAAAGCTCATGGTTTGCTCAGGTTCAAAAACCCTCTCATCGCACAAGGATGATAAATAATCTACTAGGTTTATCTTACACACATCAGGCTCGAGTATCATTCAAGCTGCCCCATAACAAATCAAAGAGTCATTCCCTGATCTCTCCATAAGCTAACTAAACACAGTATGCATATATACTTAAGTCTATATGACGTACTTGGATCATCCGTACGCAATATCCAATCTGATCACTTTCTCGATCACAAAATTTCCACTTTCAAACTAGTATAGAGCACTTGACCTCTCTAGTATAGACTCTGATCGGGTTCTTTGATTAGAAACCTCTGCTTTCCTTACATAGCCATAGACTTTCCCAAGGGGTTATCATTCATCTCTTATCCTTCATGGAAGGTCACAAAGCATGCACCCTCTCATGTGCAACTTTGCACTTCATATCCAATCTGATCACTTGCTCGATCATATAAATTCCACATTCAAACTAGTATTAAACACTTAACCTCTCCAGTGTAGACTCCGAATAGATTCCTTGATTAGGAATTTCTATTTTCCTTACATAGCCATATACTAGTATAGAAAACCTCAAGATTATATCAAGAATCTGTTTCGGTATTCGCCATTGAGAATCGAGTGAAACATTCTAGTCCAGACCAGTGTAAATCGCCTAAATATCATGTACTCGAATCCTGGATCAAGAACAGTCATGCGAATAAAATGATCTACGTATAACTTACGGATTTTATCCTGTTGGTTTCTAACTATACCAATACCTTTTTATACCGCATTCATTTACACAAAATATATCTCATGTAATACTAAAATCATTTATGTAGCATTTCATAAAACATAACTCAGGTTTATAAACATTTCATAAAGACAAATTTATTTATAAACATTTCATAAAAACTTAGTTCAAGTTTATATTCATATAATACTCTACTACATCCTAAGAGTATATAAAGAACATCAAATTCATTTTACTTTATAAAATTTTGTGAAGGCCTAAGATAAATCTGGGTCTCATAACTGAGTCAACCTTTTAGACTTCTTTTACCGTCAGGTTAGGCAAGTAGCTAGGAAGACCACACAATGGTACCCAAACTTGGATCTAGAGTCTACTTTCCTAACACACCCCTAAGGTAAAGATGTTTATTAGTTGGTCCAATAACATCCAATGATTACTTAACAAGGATGTTCAAACTTATTTAAAAGTTATATTAACTAACTACTTTCTCAATTGAAGTGTTATCTAAACTCATCTTTATATTTTTTTAAACACTTAGCTTCAATTTCTATAACAATCCTGAAGTTTCAAACTATCAAAAATTATCGAAAAAACTGTTTAGTTCTATCAAATGAAAACTACCATACCAACACATCATAACATGATGAACATACCACACTGTCCTAATGCATAGGATATATGCATCAATAAAATAACTTATCAAAGTTTCACTTATTAGACACAGTTAATACAAAGTGAAAATAGAAAAAGGTTTCTGTGGGTTGTTATTTTTTTTGAAAATAGTGATTAGATATAAATAACTGAAAAATAGTAATTAGTTTATAAGACAGTTTCAAAATAGTTAAATAGTTCCAAAATAATTGTAAAATAAGTATAAGATAGTTTGGGGTTTAAGAAGAAAGATTGTATAGTAAATAGTTTGGAAAAATATATTTATATTAAAACAATTTATTTTGAAAAAAGTAATTAAAGAATGGTTAATAATTAATGAGAGATCATTAATTAGGGATTTTTAAATAATTAATTAATGTGATTAATTTTGATAATCAATTAGATTAATTAATTAATATGAAATTGGATAAGTAGAGTTGGTATCAGAGTTACTCAGCATATACATCACATACTAGACAGTTATAAACATATGTCTAGTCATTACAATTCAAATTGATTGTATTGTATTGAATTGTAATGACTAGACATATGTTTATAACTGTCTAGTATGTGATGTATATGCTGAGTAACTCTAATACCAACTCTACTTATCCAATTTCATATTAATTAATTAATCTAATTGATTATCAAAATTAATCACATTAATTAATCATTTAAAAATCCCTAATTAATGATCTCTCATTAATTATTAACCATTCTTTAATTACTTTCTTTAAGTAATTAAGCTTAATCAACTATTATTAATTTGAAATTAATAATAGTTGATTAAGCTTAATTACTTAAAGAAAGTAATTAAAGAATGGTTAATAATTAATGAGAGATCATTAATTAGGGATTTTTAAATAATTAATGTGATTAATTTTGATAATCAATTAGATTAATTAATTAATATGAAATTGGATAAGTAGAGTATTCTGCCACTACCACTTGGGCCTTTAACATAGCGTACGTCCAAAAATTTGTAGAATCAAAACAACTCTATAGCAAACAACTCTGCATTTTATCTCAAATTTCTTTAAAGAAAAATTTAGAATTAAACTCCGGGTTTTATTTCCAAATCATTTGAAACAATAATATATACATATATGTAACAATCCGGAATTTCGGACACTTTGTATTTAAAATTCTGAATTATTTAGATATTTAAATCTTGGATTTAATGTGATTAAATTAATTTAATAACATTATTAATTATTAACTAATGATGGTAAAATTGTTTTGGAAAAATGTTTACAAAAATAAATATTTCGAAGAAAGATCGATAATGTGTTTGAAAATAGATTTATCGATAAATGGTTTTTTATTCAACAAAAGTTGCTCAAACTATTTTTACGTGCATTAAAATACTTAGGAAATCAGTAATAAGAAATAAAAATATTTTGGCATTTATGGAAAATAAAATATGATGATGATGTCATGGGTGGATATTTTAGAGGAGGGGCATTTTGGAAATGCTTAAGGCTTAAGGAAAGGAGGTGGAAAGGTTATATGATGGGCACATGGAGGCACATGGGGTGGGTTTTTGGTCGTGTAAAGGAGCTGAGGGAAAGGGTATGGTGACCCCTTGAAGCCTATATAAGTGGATGCACACATCTTTGGATTCACTTTTATATTTTTTAGAAAATTAAAACAAACACACATCACTCCTTCTCTCTTCATAAATTCCTATATAAACAATTCAAAATAACTCCAATCTTCACCAAACTCTAGTATATGGCTTGCTACAACATTACAACACCTTCCATCATCTCAAAGCTTGAAGATTTGGAGCACAGACCCTTGAACTTTCAAGGCCATGAGCTAATATGGAAGGGGAGAGGGTAGAACATGAGCAAAGGTTGAGGTAGGAAGTGTTTTGGTTCTTGCAAGGTTATGGTAGGAAGTGGAGGCTTATAATTGGTTGTTTGCTTGGTTTTGGCTGAGCTAAACCACCACTTAAATGAATGTGATATATATTTGTTGATTGTTTTAGCTAATATATGTTGCTAGAATTTATGTTGTGATATTTGTTCTGATTCTTGCTTTGGAAAGCAAATGACATATGTAAATGATGTGTTTGGACTTGTATGACTTTCTATGACTTGTTGCATAGCCTTGAAACAGAGCACATAGGGTTTAGTTGAAATTTGATTTAAATCGGACTTGATTTGGAAGTGGATTTAAGCAATTGTCGCTATTAACACACTTTGGAAACGCCTTGTGTTCGGCATTTTCTATAGGAATTTATAAAGACATCTTAAGGGTTTTTCGCCATGATCGAGATGTATTATGTGTATACTAGTCATTGTAAAAAGATTGAATGCTAAAAAGTTTGCTACTATATTGACAATCGCTCCAAATTTATTGATATTAAAATTGGCCTAGGCCACAATCATTTAGAATAGTCGACCAAAGTACTTTAAAAATGCTGCAGTAACTCTGTACCCAATTTCCCGCATTATGTAACTGCTACAAACACTGTTTTTGACTTTAAAACTGTTTAAGATGGCATTTTTCTTTGTTTTTGAGGTATTTCAGAAACTTTTTATAGCACTTTGTAACTGCTGCAGATTCTATTTTGTTAAATCTAATCGTTTTCGACTGTTGTTAAGCTATTGCAAAAGCTTTTTACAGCATTCTTTAAGTGCTGTCTTTTCTGTTTGAGATTTTAAATTGCTATGAAATAACTTTTATTTAATTATTTTACTTTAATCTTTTTAGGGATGTTTTCTAACTTATATTAGATTATTCTAAAAGTGATTTGGCAATTTTATGAATTTTTAATAATTAATTATGAATTATTAAATTAAGAGGCTTATTTTTATAAGAGGTAAACATTGTTTTTTTGAAGTTTTGAATACTTTATAAACTAAGTATTTTTAAGTAGTAATATTTTAAATAAAAATTGTAAACCATACTATAAGTATTTTAAAGCATTTTTAAGTATATATAGTTTTTAGAAAATTTGTTAATGATTTTATTAATTATTAAAAAGCTTATGTAATATAATATCCTTCAAATTGCTTTTATTATTAAATATCTTATCTCATAAATAAATCGGTATACATATACATGTGTGTATATGTGTGTGTGTATCATTTTTAAAGGTTTTTAGTAAATATATAGGTTTTGGAAAAGTAAGTTAAGTCTTTTACAAAAGAATAAAAGGTGATTTTGGATTATAACACTTATGTTATAGTAAATGGTTTTGTCAAGTTAATCAAAAGTATATTACCTTATTTAAAATGTGTAGATATACTTAGATCTTAATGTTTTTAAAGATAATGACAAGTATGAATTTGTTGTGAGTTTGTTGTGACAATGTGTTAATAACTTCTGCCTTTAACCTTTTTGATTATACTTAGTAGATCTTTAAAAAGAATGTCTTAAAGATAATTATAAGTGGAATGGTTTTAGGTTTATAGTAACAACATTTTTAATGACATTCATTTCTATCCTTTTAAAGTATACTTCTACAAATGTGAAATCATGTTTAAGATTTATGAATATTCTTATACCATGTGGAATAAGTATGGGTACATTTCTAAGTATTGAAAAGAGTAGAAATGAATAGTGAAATAGCAGTATACAAATATACATTTTTTGTAAAGGTAGTTTAACTATATATACAAGTATTTACAAAGGATTTTTAATTATCAAAATGATTAATAAAATAAAAAGGGGTTAGAAGCTACTTATGTGATTTAATCGTGCTTTATATGATTTAATTGTGCTCTTTGTGACTTAATCGTGCTTTGTGTGTTCACTTATTTATGGAAAGTAGTTAACTACACTTAACGCTAAAAGCCGACAAAGTAGGCTTGTTCTATCTGTGAGATTTAAGAATGATATTCGAGTAGGGTTTAGAAGTAATAGTGCTCTAACCTACCGGCTTTACTCTTAAAAGAGAGATAGAGTGAGATGAAAAGGTCTAAAACATGTTAAGTATACGAAACTTGATTTCAAAAGGCAATCATTTTTAAAACTAGATAGTTGACTAGTCAACTATCTAGTTTGACCAAATACTAACTTAGAAAGTTTCTAAAAGCTTCATAGCTTCATATGATTTGAGAACCACGGGGAAGGAGCATTGGTATGAAATTTTAAGAACTTATATATACGAAATTCTCGAAGAGGACTCCTCTTTATATATTTCGCTTACTTCTGTAAAAAGGGGAATTGAGTTAACCGGAAATTTATCAATTTAGTTTTGAAGAGTTCGAGATCGATAAGTGTTCTACTATAATGATCTGCCTTTCTTACTCCTAAGATGACACTTAATACATCCACGGTACTAACTTCAGTCAAGACCAGTTATAACTACCTACCCCTACAATGATGATTATAACACCCCGTAAAATCAACCATAAATAAATAAAGCGGGTAAATTAAATTAAATAGTGGTAAAAATGAAAATTTTGGAAAAGTTGGAATTTGACCATGAAAGCTATACCATTGCGTCCGTAGCGAAATTCTGATCAATTTCCATATATAATATTTGAAAACGGAGCTCAAATGGAAAAGTTATGGACGTTTGAAGTTTTTGGATTCAAAATAATTTAAATTGAATTCGAATTCAAATAACTAATTAATTCTTAAATTTGAAATTTGAAAATTAATAGTAATTAGACATCGGGGTTAAGTAAACGTTAAAATTAATGTTAACGTTAAACTCGACCGGTGATTAACAGCGGCAGCTGGGGTTTTCTGTAATATGAACGTTCGTATTTTTATAATATTAATCCGACTTAAATTCACCGATTTTGATGCATTTCAACAACTATAATAAGACCCTAGTTCCCTTACTTTGTTCATAAAATATTTTAGAAACCTAGTGAAGCTCTGGCAATTCATCTCTTCTAAGGTTCAAAAAAACTTCATTAGGGCTTCAGGTAAGAAATCCTATATATCTATTTTGTCTTCTATTTATTTTCCCAAACTATTCTTCTCCAACTTTCTAAATCTAATATATATATATATACATACACACACAAACCATTTGTTGTATATATCCAAATGAAGAGATTTGATAGAGGTTTCAAAGGCGTGTCAAATCCAAGGATGCAAAGCTAAGGATATAATGTAAGTGAAAATCTTAACTTTTCTATTTTAGTAATTGATTAGTGTTTTTTGGGATGGAATATGCCTTAGGAATTTTTGGTTTGAGAAAAACATCATATTATAAACCCCCAAATCTCCTTCAATGCAAAATGTCGATTCTAGATTGAAATCTCAAATTTGTTTATGTAAAAATAATGGAAATTGTGTAGATTTGCAGTTTTGATAATTTTACCTTCTATTCCACTTATTATTACTTTTCTTTAAATTTGGTTGAAGAATTTTGATTAAGAAATAGTGTGTAAGGTATGAATTTTTTTAGTTTGCACTGCTTATTCCCATGAATCAAACAGAAATTCCATTATTTATTTTTATGTGAAAATGGAGTGGAATAGAACGTTAAATTGGAATTATAAGTTTCAATTATCAATATATTCCATTATTTTGATGTAATAATTTGAATTTAAACTTTAATTGTATACAAGTCCATTGATTGGAATTCTGGATATGAATATTGGAATTTTGGTATTGTTGATAATATGGAATGAGACTTGTACAATTGTAAAAGAATTAACATTTAAATGCTAGATTATATTTCGTATGCTTAGAAATTACTATGGATGTGTGTGTATTAGCATAGTTAACATATGATTGTGTAGTTAAATAGGTTATTGATTCTATTGAATCTCCCTTAGGAAGGTAATTAATGTTAAAGACGAAATAAGAAAGATTTCTTATAAGGCCTTGATTATGGAAGCAGTGAGGTGTGTAATAATATATGTAGAGTGTGATATAAATTACAAAGTTATAGGGATGCGAGGTCAGTCAAAAGCATATGAAAGTATGCCGAGCTAATCTGACTACTAACAGTATGACTTTAGGGCTCACGTGAGACATCGCCTATAATAAGTAACTACGATGACGTAAGGCCAGTCCCAAATTCTATAGGGTAATAAATCTGCCCAGCTAATCTAGCAACTAGTACTTACGAATAGTCGGGCTAACGTGAGACATCATCGGGGGGTATAGGTCATAGAACGAAGGACCTGCTTCAAAAATTAAAGGTATTAAGCGGTTGTGTAAGGGCCCGCCTCTTCTCTACGTAGGAAGTAGTAAATGGTCGGGGTTATGGGTTAGGCATGGCAGGGGATATCTCGGGAAAGGTCCCACTTCAATAGGAAGTATTAAGTGGATGAAGAAATTCCATGCAATGTCACCTGGATAGTTATTAGTGAGGAGTCCGCCTTAATATTATAGGTAGTAAATGACTTGGATCTGCCTTAAATAAGAAATTAAATGGTAGGACTCTATCTAATTCACATCAAAAGGTATTAAGTGACTTGATTACTATCTATTGTATTGATAGGACATTATGGACGATAGATATGGGTTATTGGGATGATAATGGTTAGTTATGGACTTATATTTAGAAAGCCTTTTATTTAAGTTTGAGAAAAGCCTTTGGGCTTACATTTGAAAGGACTTATGATGTAGGTAGGAATCGTAAGACATATTCCTATTTAATTATACCGTCCAAGTACTAACATAGTAAGGCTCAAAAATTTTATTCGGCAAATATGTTGTTCTGACTCCCTCCTCATTACAACACATGTTAGAAATGACGATGATGTTGAAGGCAAAGGCGGGGAGTAAGCTTGTGGCAGTCTATCTATTTATTTGTTCATGTTATTTTCTGATGTATCCATGAAATAAAAATGATGTTGTAATTTTTGAATATTGTACCACAGATATGTAATGGTGATTATGGATATTTTGCTATGGTTTTCAGTGACATTTTGAAATTTGAATAAAATGGGTACTGTTTTTATTATTTGAGATAGTTCTAAGTTCTGATGGGCATTTTCTAGGTCAAAATTTAGGTCCCTTTCAGGATGGGTCGTTACATTTGGTATCAGAACGTAGATTCTACTTGTTATTTTGGTATCAGAGCATACATTTGGTATCACGATCAACAGGGATAAGTATACGTATGAGGGGCATACTTGTTATTTTTGAAAGTATTTTTCAAAAATTCTACTATATATAAATATATACATACTTATTTTAAACATATGCAAAAACACTAGGCAAATCTTTGCCTCAGCATAGTACTATCTTATGATATGCAGATGGAAAGGATTGTAGCTCCTAGGTTAATACGGCATTACAAGAATTTAATAAGGATATAAATGGACCAATTAGGGAGATTATTAGAGTAATTATGAAAAGATAAGGAAGGCCTAATAGGTAAAATTTGAATGAATAAGTAAATGTCTTTAATGATTGCCCATTAGAATAAAAATCACTTGTTATGGACAATTGACATTTATAAAAATAGAAACTAAACTTGCCATGTAGTAATTAAATATTATAAGGTGGTATGATCGTTATTTTGGTTAATTATGTAGCATAAGTTATACAGACAAAGATTAGTGGGCCTAACCCAATACATTGGAATAGATGGAAGATGAGAATCTATGTGTTGTAAACAACCGGAAGTAAGGAATGAAGCAAGATATAAAGAATAAGTGGAGCAAGTTCCCACAAACAAGGAGGTAATCGAATTTTTATAAAGAGGGAGTAGGGAAGAAGGAAAGTTCAACAGGATGGACAATTAAAGTCAATTTCTAAATCCTACACCATGGGAAAGAATTCGATGAAATATTTTTGGAAAATTCCTTGAAATGTTTAGAATAATTTTTCAAAAAATTCATTGAGAAGTTTTTTTGATAAAGTAAGGAAATTTGCAAACTCATAATCTAAAAATTCGTCGAGTTAAAAGTTCTTGATTAACAGGTCTCTGGTAAAAATTATTTTACTTTCCAAATTCTAGTTTAAAATTGATCGAGTTAAGATGTTTTTGATTTTGGGAGAAAGGGATTCTTTGTTCTAAAATAAATATGAAATAGAGCGTAGGTTGGATTTGATGATTTTCTATTTTTTAATTCGAAAGTTCTTTTTTTTAATTCTTTATAAAATGGAGAATACATGGAAATAGAACTTAATTAAATTAAAATAGTGAATAAAGGATAAGAATACTAGGATAGGAGGAACATTTCCTTATAAGGAAAATACAGAGAATAACAGCTAAAGTAGGAGTTGATTAGTTAGGAGAAATTTAAATAGGGACAATATTGGAAGATTTGGATAAAAATAACATTAGTAATTTATATAAAACGGGATCAGTAATCTAGTTGAAAATTAATAGAATAAAAGTTATACTTATCTACTCCACTTTTCATTATTTAAAGTTTTAAAAAGTATTTAGTTAAAGGACGGTGCATTTTGGGTAGTAAAGCAATAGATGTTGATAATAACTTGAAAATAGAAATTTGGCATGCATATGAATAGATTGTGGATTGAAGTCTAGTTGTCTTGTAACTAGAAATATCTTTGAAATAATAAGGACTATAAAGGAAAGCCTATCATTTTGGAATGTTATCTTTGTAATGGATTTAAAGGGGGTTAAATTTGGAAAACAATGAGGGTCAATGAACTTTTCGTAAGTATAGGCCAAAATTTCGTGGAGTAGTAAGTGTTGATTTTTATAGTGTATTAAGTTTATTTGCATGAAAACAATTTATTGAAATGTATTTTATATGTCGTAGAAGGTTTTTGAGAAGGGAAAATATTTTGCTCCTTTATGGAATTAAGCAATTTTTGAATTTTTAATTTAATAATAGTTTGGTTTAGTAATTGAGTTTTTAATGTTTTGAATTAAAAGTCCAACTTTTATAGAAATAAATCTCGGTTGTAGAAAGTCCTTAAAAAAGAAAAGTTGGAAAAAATTTCATGCCTCATTTTGGTAATTGCGCAATTTTTGAAAACTAGCAAAAAGGGTTTCCAACTTTATATATTTAAAGATAAAGGTTTCGGATAAGGTACTTTATAATTGTGAAATTTTAGTTTTAAGAATGATGTGTCTACTATCGATAGCTTGACCTATTTTGACTTGGAAAGCATATAAAAGCTTCGCGATTTCATGGTTTGAGATCCCTCGGTGAGGACTCATTCCTATGAAATGTAGTTCGCTTTTAAGAATGTATATTCGAGATCTCTCGGTGAGGATTCTTAATTTGTTTGCATACTTCTAAAAGAACCGGAGTTGAGTTAGTCGGAAATTCATCACTTTAGTTTGGAGATACCAGTTTTGGATGAGTATGTTTTATCTGAAGCACTTCAAACTAACAAAAGCTTCATATTCTGGATCATCGTGAAGTATGTTATGGAGTTGTACCACCTATCTCGAGAGTGATTCCAAAATGGAGGATAGTAAGGTTAGCGTGTTTGTTCGATCCCGTAACAACTTATATGGATGAGTGCTAGCATTGCATTGTTGTTTGGAGGGCAATGTTAGCATTCCAAGATTGGTTTACTAAAAATGGTAATCGTTGCCTCAAGCCTCACACTCGGGAATGACTAAAACATGGAATATGTAGAAGGGCTATATGGCTCGCTACCATTAGGGTATGATCATCCTTGGTCTAGATTGATATTTTTTCTAGATGTAAGCTTGGTGCCCAGTACGGTTGTTGGTTGCAACCGAGAGACGATTTTCTTTGGTACTATCCAATAAGGGGTAGACCGGTTTTGTGTTGGCAAGGGTCGATAGCTCGCAACCTTGGTACATTTTCTCTAGAGTTGCACTGTGGCAGATGGTACCCCAGTAGCCTTGTCATTGTTGGAATCTATTTTCCAATATGTGCCTTGCGGACTTAGTTGTAACAATACTGGAATGTGAGATGCAAGCATTTCAGCTACGTTATACGTTTATTTTCAAAACCTAGACATTAATAATAATATCTCTGATTTTAAGTATAAATGTATTGATTATTGTAAGGTGAAAACCCATCCGTGTTTATGTGCGGCGTGGTCTTACGAGATACCTTTATTTCTCCAAAAAACATAGGTTTGAATTCACTCACACCAGACCAATGTTTGACCCGGAGTTTTCCTTCTTTCCCTTAAACTCTTGGGTACTCTAATTTTTAGTAGCCAAGTACTCATGTTCTTACGGATGCATGTTGAAGGAGCACAAAGTATGAGGCTTCACCGTTATTTAGTTCTCCATTTATTTCCATTGATGTTTGTATATAGTTATGTCTTAGTGTAACGATCTGCCTTAAAGTGGAACTAAATTCAGACTCATAAAAGGCCCATCGAAACTTAGAACCATCTCAAAGTTAGCCATTGGTTAGTAAAAAAGAACAATATAGAGCTATTTATCCACACATTCAAAATCTCACAGCGGAAGGATAAAATATAATAACAATAACAATACCCATTTTATTCAAACTTCAAAATGTCATTGAAAACCATAACGAAATATCCATTATCACTTTTACATATCCATGGTACAGTATTCCAACATTACAACATCATTTTTATTTCATAGGTACATCAAAAAATAACATGAATAGATAAGTAGATAGACTGCCACAAGCTTACTCCACATTTTCGCCTCCAACATCATCGTCTTTCCTAACCTGTATTATAATGAAAAGTGGTTAGAACAACATATGCATGGTGAATAAAAATATCAAGCCTTACTATACTAGTACTTGGGAGTATAATTTAAATAAGAATATGTATTACGATTCTTACCTACATCATAAGTCCTTTAAAATGTAAGCCCGGTGGCTTTTCTCAAACTTAAATAAAAGGCTTTTCAAATATAAGCCCATAACTAACTTGTTATTATCCCAATAACCCATATCTATCGTCCATAATGTTCTATCGATGTAAGAGATAGTACTCAAGTCACTTATTACCTTTTGATGGGAAGTAGATAGACTCCGATCACTTAATGCCTTATTTAAGGAGGGTCCATCATTTACTGCTTGTAATCCCAATCGGACTCCTCATTAGTAAATATCTAGTTGACATTACACGAAATCTCTTCAGCCGCTTAATACTTCCTAGTGAAGTGGGCCCTTTCCTAAGATATCCGCTACCGTGCCTAACCCATAACCCCGACCATTTACTACTTCCTACATAGAGAAGATGCGGGCCCTCACATAACCACTTAATACCTTCAATCTCTGAAGCAAGTCCTTCGTGTTATGACCCATACCCTACGGTAATGTCTCATACTAGCCCGACAATTCATAGGTATGTGACTAACCTCGCATCACTATAGTTACTTATTATAGGCGATATCTTACATCATCCATAAAGTCACACTGTCGGTAGCCAGATTAGCTGGGAAAACTTTATGTGCTTTTAACTAACATCGCATCCCTATAACTTAGTCATAATTTATACCACACACCTCACCACTTCCATAATTAAGGCCTTATAAGAAATCTTTCTTATTTTTCCCCTAACATCAATTACCTTCCTAACGGGGATTTAATAGAATTAATAACCTATTTAATTACGCAATCATATGTTAATTACACTAATACACACACACGTCAAGTAATTTCTTAGCATACGAAATATATGCCCTAATAGCATTTAAATGTCAATTCTTTAATACTTATAGAAATCTTGTTCCATATTATCAATAATACCAAAATTCCATTATTCATATCCAGAATTTCAATAAATAGACTTGTATACAATTAAAATTTAAACTCAACTTATTACATCAAAATAATGAAATATATTGATAATAGAAACTTACAATTTTAATTTTACATTCTAATCAACTCCTTTTCCACATATAAAAATAAACAATGGAATTTCTATTTAATTCATGGGAATAAGCGGTGCAAACTACAAATAAATTTGTACCTTACACACTGTTCCTTAATCAAAATTCCTCAACCAAATTCAAAGAAAAAATATGGAGTGGAATAGAAGGTAGAATTAGCAAAACTACAAATCTACCCAATTTCCATTATTTTGGCATAAACAAATTTGAGATTTCAATCTAGAATTGATATTTCGTATTGAAGGAGTTCGAATATGATTTTTTCATAAACCAAAACTCCATCGGCATATTCAACCCGAATTACACTAATCAATTACTAAAATAGAAAAGGTAAGGTTTCCATTCACGATATATCCTTAGCTTTGCATCTTAGATTTAACGCGCCTGTGACAATCTCTATCAGATCTTTTCTTTTAGATATATACAACAAGAGATTTGTATATATAATAGATTCAGAAAGTTGGGGAAGAATAAGTTGGAAAAATAAATAGATATATAGGATTTCTTACCTAAATCCTAATGGAGTTTTTTTTTAATCTTAGAAGAGATGAACCGCCAGAGCTTCGCTAGGTCCTCAAAATATTTTGTGAATAAAAGTGAGGAGACTAGAGTCTTATTTATAGTGTTTGAAATGCACCAAAATCGTCGGATTTAAGTCGGATTAATATTATAAAAATCTGAGCGTCCATTTTGCTGAAAACCCTGGCCATCGCTGTTAATCATTAGTCGATCGCTGCTACACACCGATCGACCACTAACGGTCGACCGGTTATAGTGAGCGGTCATGAGCAGTCGACTAGTCCATTTATTTTAGGACCATTTATCTGGTTGTCGTTGATAGAAATATTTAGTTCCTTAATTGCTTTCTAATGTTTACTTAACCCCAAGTCTAATTACTATTAATTTTCAAATTTCAAATTTAGGAGTTATTTATTTATTTGAATTTGAATTCTATTTTAATTATTTTGAATCCGAAAACTTCAAACGTCCATAACTTTTCCATTTGAGCTCCGTTTTCAACATATTATATATGAAAATTAGTCAGAATTTCACCACGGATGCAACGACATAACTTTCGTGATCAAATTTCAATTTTTGCAAAATTTTCTTTTATCTCTATCTTATTTAGTTTAGTTTATCCAATTTATTTATTTATGGTTGATTTTATAGGGTGTTACATTTTCCTCCTTAAAAGTATTTCGTCCCCGAAATCTTTCCAAAGGGTAAATAGCGTAACGCGCAATAAACATCCATGTTATACAGCTAAGTTATCTACGCAGCCAAAAGTGCAATGTGATTTTGTGTGCAAATATATTATAAGTGAGCTCAATCCTAACGTGAGTGTATGATCGTGACATATAAGTATAGCATCCTAAATATACAAAAAGTGTTCTATATGCATGCAAAAGTGATAGTAAAGGTTTAGCAACCATCTCCTACCATCCAATCTAGCAACCGCAATACAACCAAAACCTAATTTGGAGAGGAAACTTTCCAATGAAAAACTTATGATGAGAAATCTTCATGCTTTCCGATGGATTTTCCCTCGATTATACTCGAACCAGACTAATTTATTTATTGCGGAGCTTCCTAGTTCTATGCTTCACAATGCTTGTGCTGGTACGATATGCTATTGGCTTTGTCTCAGCATCCCTCAATATATTAAGCCCTACCACAGTGGTTGTGCTATGAAGGTATTTCGTCAAATGTGAAATGTGTAAAACGTCATGGACTCTTTGCCAACTTATCTGGTAACCCCGTAAGTTTTCTTATTTTTCCCAAAATTAGGAAAGGCCCAAAAAACCTTGGTGCCAATTTTTCCGACTTTCCAAATCTCATGACCTATCTAAAAGGAAAAACTTTGGTAAACACCATATCCCCTACTTCTAATTCAATCTCTTTCATTTTGGCACGTCAAACACCTAATGAAAAATTCTGCCACCTTTTTCTTCATTCTTGTCCAATAGAAAATCATCTTCATATTCATATTCATCTTATCCCTTCCGGGGTGAAGGGTCATCCTTGAATGGTGTCTCTCTGTAAGCTAAATTTTTTTTTCAAAATCCTAAATTTTTTGGGATTGAAGTATTTTTATTTTCAGTTACTAACATAATTTCCTCGTTGACTTACAGTCTTACGTACAGTTTATCACTAGCTAAGTGTACTTATGAAATTTCCTTATTTACTCTGTTTCTCTATATATACGTTTATCTACCGGTCTAATCATATCCATAACATATTTTGCCATATCATACATTTTTCCAATAGCCTAAGGGACACAACTAATGATAACAACTAAAGACTCTAAAAGAAAATTTTGCTAGAAGTTGCCATTTACCTTTAACTGGTGTTAATGATGTTGGGACCCTGATGCTGCTTACTAAATTAAGATGAACATCCATAATATGTTATTCTACTTAATTCTCCATTTTCCTTGATTCTCCTTTTAAGTTTCTAATAAATGTGATCCATATATTACTTCATTTAATATATCCATAATAACTTATCGTTAATGTCAATGTTGGACCATCTCTATTCAATCCTTATTTAAATCCCTTTAATCTCTTACCGATTTCAAAATCCATTTATTATGTCATTCCAATTCGTTCATCATATTAAATTCCTTAATCGGTCCCTATTTAATTCCTTTTAATTCACTATTAATTACAAATTTATTGCCCGTTAAATATGTAATTAATGTCCATAAATCCTAGTCCTATCATAACTAATACGAATATCGTTGTAAATTACGCTACTTATATATATTTATAAATTACACCATCATATATTTCTTATTTCTAAAATTTAAACTAGAACTAGAATATTCCTTTCCCCATTTTAATTTATCAAAACTATCATTCTATAAAGGATCACCATTATAATTTTCCATAAATTAACTAAAGAGAGATTTTTGCTCCATTTGAAATTACAAGGAATTATTTCTTTTCTTTTGTTGAAATAGACAGTGTAAACTATGTAAAAGGATATCCATATCTTACACATCTCTTTCCCTCATATTCCTTATAAATTCAAATGCCGCACTTTTATACATATTTTAGAATTGGAAAATTTATGGAAGTTACACGGAGACCGCTCCAAATAAATCGAAACATATAAATTTACATTCCAAATCAACTAGGGCAACTTAACTTACAACCCAATTATAAACCTGGAATATCTTCACAACTTTACCAATATTCTACAACTAAATATTTAGGACCGATTTCAAATTTTCAGATCAGGTTGGGCATATTATTCCTATTTTTTATATCTTAAAACCTTTACACAGCCTTACCTAGGTAGTTAACCCCCATCTACTCCATAAAAAATTTGGTTTAGGACAAACCACTATCCGGTGTAAGTATATAGTTTACATTTGGAATATCAGACATCATATACTTATCACCACTTTTCGATTTCAATCTCGTACTATCTCTCGATTAACAATGAAGTCAAACAAGTTAGAGTACTAACCATGCCTCGACGACATTCTTAGTTCTCACAGATAGAAACGGGCTTCCATGCCTCGAAATTTAGCGTCGAGTATAAGATGAAGTGCCTTCTATGCACTTAATTAATCATGACCCATTTATAGAAATTAACCCTCTTATACTTATCACGTTTCTGACAGTTCGACTTCTCTACCCTATTTAGAATCGAAGTCAGGTAAGTCAATGCACTAGTTGCACCTGGCCTTGCCTTAGTTAAAACACTCTGATTGTAGATCTCACAGATAGAGCAAAGTCTACTTATCGGCTTTTAGTGCTAAATATAAGATGACTTACTTTTCCATAAAAGTGTCAACATTTTAGCACTACTTATCATATTTGTTTTATGTAACGATCCGTAATTTTTGATAATTAAATTAATTAATTAAATAATTTTTGGGAATTTAGTGTTGTGAAAAATTAAAAATTTAAGATTTATTAATGAGAAAAATAACTAGAATGAAATGTAATAATGTTAATTTAAGGTAATTGATAACTACTTTAATGCAATTTCAATGAATTGAAGTGATTGTTAAGTTATAATTGGTTATAAATTATAAATAAGAAAATAAATTTTAATGTTGAAACTATATGTAATGTAATTGGAATTGGCTAATATTGAATATGAAATCAGTGATGTGTAAGTGGTTATAAATTTCGGGCCTTGTCTATATAAATAGATTTTTCTAACCCTAGCAGCCTTTTCTATTTCTTATTACTGTACGTACTGAAATTTCTGCCTATTCCTTTCTTCCAATGGCAGAAACCAAATTCCAATTACAAACCCTATTTCAATTTCAAATTATAATCGAAAATCAAACTCCTTAAAATAATGTCATATTATATATCGTTGGAAAGCTCTTGACGAGCGCAATCCACTCCTACTGCTCATTCTTCGATTCGAATCACCGTTTGGCCAGAATACGTCGATCATTTCTGACCGTTCGTATTAGGTTTTTAGGATTGGATGGCGGATCTTCGACGAGGGTTTGATCGGGTTATATGGGATTATAGTGGAGGTCGAGGCAAGGCGATCCGGGGGTTTACTTCGTGTCAAAGTGGTCACGATCGCCAGAATTAGGCGCATATAACGAGCGGTGGCACTGGCGTTAATAGGCGGCCGCAGTTAGCCGCGACCCAGCCATAGGGTCGGTCAGGGGTGTGCTGCGTGATGGCATGGTTCGATCGTGGCAGGAGCAAGCGAGGCAACAGCGTTTTGGGCGAATAGGTTGCGGTTGTAACCCTAGGTTACATGTGCGACTTAGAAATTGAGGTGAGACGAGGAGGCGACTTGTATGTTTTATTATTTTATTTTATTTATTTATATTATAAAACGTATAATGTTCTAATGTGTATAACTTTTACGTACGAGGTCGGATTCACGCACGGTTTTCTCCGCTGCGATCGTATCGAAATTCCGGTCATTATGGAACTGGTTTGGACGAACTCTGAGATGTTAGATTTTGGGCTATATTTGGATTTAAAAATCATCAACAAATCAAAGGTGAGTGTTTTAACCCGCTCACAACTACTAAATTGTATTACGTTAGTTAAATTAAATCTGTGATGTGATTAGAAATTGATTGATTATTGTTTGGTATATTTAAATTGTCAGTCCAATCAAATCTAACTTTTATTGAATTTAACCGCCATTTAATTTAATATTGAATTTTAAATCGCCAGTTAAATACCTGTTAATGATAACCAGTTAATTGGTTTAAAGGAATTGTTTAAAGAAATTAAATTGAAATTTTAAGGCTGAATTTTGAAATATAAATGGAATTTATCAAAATTTGAGTTATTGTAAATGTTTGAATATTAAATTTTGAAATCTATCAAATTTTAAGTGGTTTAGAATTTGTAGTTCAAACATGGACTTGAAATCGATATAAATTTAAATGATTTTAATGGGAATTTGAATTGAAATAAAAATGGAGTTTTGTTGATTTGAAATCTGGATATATATAGTCCAGATTTGTTGGAATGGAAGAAATAGTTTAATTTGATATTACTTTAAAATTTAATTATTTTAATATAAACTGCTTAAAAATATATTCTTTTAAATTCTGGTTTATTTAGATTTTCAAACCATTTTTATGTTAAACTATCAAACTATATTAAACCTATTTTAATCTATTTTAAACTATTTAATCTATTTTAAACTATTTTAATCTATTTAAACTATTTTAATCTATTTAAACTATTTTAAACTATTTTAACTATTTTTAAACTATTTTTAAACTATTTTAAACTATCTAAACTATTTTAAAAAAATAAAACGGTGCAAGGTTGGACTGTCATATTTAAATCCTTGATTTGAAAGCGAAAATGGTTAAATGAATGTTATAACTTACATTGGAATTTGAAATGACATTTTCTAGTGAAATGACATATTTGAGTAAATATGATGATTATGAAAGAGGGTTTAGCCTATTTTGTGGATATGATTGCGAAAGTGAATATGGTTTCGAAAGTAATATGATTTTTGAGAATATGATATTTTGATATCAATTATGAATCGGTTTTGGAAATGTAAAAGAACCATCCGGTGTGAAATAAGCGTTTAGTTGTTAAAGAGACCATGATCGGATATTGTCATACTCTCTGCCAATACCTAAAATCACTTTAACAATTGTTTACGTGGTGGAGATTCCAGAATGAAGTAGGATGGTTTGGCGAATGATTCTGTATGAGGTATTAACATAGCCTTGACTCTCTCGAGTCAGCTTGATGTGACTAAAACAGGAGCTACACCTGGGCCAAGTGAGGTCGCACCTCTGATCGGACATGCTTCTTCGATACCATATTATGACTTTGTGATTAATTTGGTGGCCATCCCTCAATTTGATTGTGGGAGTGTGTTCCGAGGTGGACGGTAGTAGCTGTTATGCGTTACCACCAACCCGGTTCTGCAAACGGTAGAATCCTACCCTGGCATTGCCTCGCGTGCCTTGTCACATGCCTTATCGCGCCCACTACGAGTTTGGTTTGTGTCGTACCTATGGAGTGCTCCCTGATAGCCCACTAGTTTACGGTGGAGTTTACAGTATCTGTATAGATTACGGCATTTATATAAAATGTGTAAAGGGGATATGGGTAACGCTTTAACGCTATTTTAATACATTACTTTACTGATAGACATATTATAATAGTGTATATTACTACATAGTAGATAGTTTAACGGATCCTTAGTGGATGGAATCTCGAACATCTCTTAAGTTATTGCATGCACGTTAGACATTGGATAGGAGATGTCAAATCCCGTAGACATCCCTGACGCCGTTACACTCATATTTATTTACTGTTGATTTAACTTACATAAGATCTTTTAGTTCTGACTCGAGTGTTTTATCTTTTCATTACGCTTGGGTCAGTCTGAGCTTTTCAAAGTATTGAAGACCTTATTTCTGAAGGATGAAGACGAAGATTTAGTACTATTATTATTTATTAAACTTATCCCACCTCATCATGTTGTTCCACTGCATTATTTATTTATTTCTGTTGTATGTAACTAACTCTGATCTGTATTGTAAAAGCGTAATCAAATGTTATTTGTAAAACAGCTTCATGAACTGTTTATTTGATTATTATATTTTGTCATTCCGCTATGAGATTCTGTATTTTTTATTCTTTCTCTTCTTTTTCTTATTTACCCCATAACAATCCTCCCTTTTGAATGGTTTGAGGTTGACATGTGTGGTTTATTGCCAATTTAAACTGTCCAAAAAGGTGGGTCGTTACATTTTATGTTACTTAATAGCATTGACAAAGTAATACCTTGCATAAAACAAAGTCTTTTTAAAACAATAGGAAAACCAACTCCGTGAACTTATTTCTAGTCTTTGATTTCAAACTAGTTATTAAAAACACTTTCCAAAAATCAAAGCTTGATTCAAAAGGTAACTTCTTTCCTTTATAAAATTAACACCTTTTTAATAAATATATTACAAACCACTTTAAAATATCTTTGTAAAGAGTTCTGAAAACAAAGTCGAGTTTGAAAAAATCATTTAAAACATTCTTAGAAAAACAACCGCTTAAAAGAAAGCACGGGATTTCAATGTCGCACAAAAATCCATCACAAGTCGGTTGACTATAACTAAACAACATTCACAAGCATTTACATAAACTAATATATATGTATATATATATATATATAAAATCAATAAGGCAAGGAACTCTTTAGAGTCCCTCTACAACAAAAGTCCCATGTAAATCATATCATATGCACTTCGGAGTATTTCGTTGTGACCTATTCGCTACAAACACTTCGACTTTCATTTTTTTTCTAGTCCCATGTTTATTCTTTATGTGTTATTCGCTTCCAAGCGGAAATCAAACCCAAACAACAATAATAATTATCACAAATAATTATACACATAAGCAAGGCAACAGACATGAACTCCAACTAAGCTTAAACAAACATGAACTCGAACTAAGCTTTTTACTTCTTTACCGCGACCTTGCAATCAACACACGGATCTAGCATCCTTTTGCAAAACTTGCTTCATAAGACCCAGGGGACCTCTTTAGGGTTCGGCCATGCCCTTTCAAGGGGGTTTTGGGTTCGACTTTGGTATGCTTGAGATGTAGAGAGTGTTGTTTATGTATTTAGTGGCTTGTTTAAGTGTTTAGAAGAGAAAATAAGTGTTTTTGAGGTAATTTCTTTTATAAAACTATGGTGGAAGAGTAGTGAAGAAGAGTGGAGAAGAAGAGAATTTAAAGTGGGAAAATGAAGAGAAGGTGTTCTTTTATAGAATTGTAAAATGGAAAATGACCAAACCTACTCCTTCTTAATTCAAGGCACTACCCTCCTTATTTTATGCCACCACACCCCCCTTTCATGTGCGACACCCACTTGGCATCACACCGCACTCCTTAGGTACTTCTTTAGTACATTACTTTTAAAAATAAGGAGAAAAGTCTTCCTTCTTCCTTAATTACTTAAGTACCTTCTACAATGTGATTATGTGTGTGTATGTGTATCCATATTCATTCCGGAGTAGGGTTTTAAAAAAATGAATTTTAAAATGAATTTTTAAATATTTATAAAATTTAAAATATAAATTTTGTGACTAATATATATATAGTATATTTAAAATTAATCTTTTTGTATATGTTCGGATTAAAAAATTTACACACACACACAGATATATATATATATATATATATATATATCAAAACATAATTAATAATATATACATATATATATATATATTCTAAATCTTTTTAAATAACCAATGTTTGTTAAAAAATATTAGTTTTTAATCAAAATCCATATGGATTTACATTATATATATATAATTAACTTTTGTTTAAATTTATTTCTCTATCCGAAGTTTAAAAAACTATTTTTTTAACGTATGTAATTATATTTATTAACTAATAGTTTGTTAATAAATCTTTTAAAATAAAATATGAAATCTTCTAAAAGTTCATTTTAGACAAATTTATATATAATTATATATATATAAACACGTTTATATTTGAAATTTTAATTTTAATTTAAAATATATTTTTATCTAGGTCTAGATCTAGTTTTAAATTTAAATCATCATAAGATATTTTAGATATTAATTCACACCATTTTGAATTAGTCAATATATTTTATATAAGTAAAATTATTATATATGTATGTATATAAATATTGAAGCATATCATGGATAGCAAAGGATAAATGTATCTACTGTAGTATAAATCTAAGCATTTATGTACCGACACATTAAATCATATACACATCCTATATGTCGCACATGCACTATACACATATATGTGAGTTGATTTACATATACGAAATATATAATATAAATTAAATCAATACTTTTATATAAACAAATTAAATAAAGTAAAGATTTTATTTAAAATACTTTAGACTGCATCGAAATAATTTAGACTTCACATGCCCAAAAAAAGATCTAAAAATGAAATTTTTCTGAAATTCACTCATTTAACCCGATGTAATCCGGCCCAGTTCCTTCAGTTTTGAGCTTCAAACCCATAAGCTACTTAGGTATATACATTCTCTATCATTATCATATTCATCAATATGCACAATAAGTTACAAATCAACTTTTATGCTTATGAACTTTCTCAAAATACATGTTCTCCAAACCCATAAGCTACTTATGTATATGTGTTCTCTACATTATCATATTCATTAATATACATAACAAGTTGTGAAAAAACTTTTTTATTTACTAACTTTATAAAAATACATTATTTTACTTGAAACCCATGAGTTAGTTATGTATATATATTATCTATTATTAGCATGTTCATCAATTTACATAACAAGTTATAAACCAACTTTTGTACTTACTAACTTTCTCAAAATACATTCTTTTAACTTTAAGCCAATTACCTAACTGTGCTCTATATCATCAATATACTCTTTACAATCAGAATCAAGTTACTAACAAATTCGATGGTTACTAATTTTCTCAAATTCTCTTCATTTTATTCAACAAACTAAGTTCTTAAACATGTATGCATAAAGCATTAATGGTTCCACATCAATGCATGCCTAAAGCAACCTAACTTCCAAATGAATGTATAACCATTCAGCATTAACAAATTACATACAACTAAAAGTGTATAATTTAGATATATACAAGAAAGAAAAGATTATGCCACTCACCTAGCAACATAAGCAGCAAGTTCTAGGATTTTAGGTACTTCATTTTCTCTTGATTTTGTTGGGTCTAGGGTTTGAAGCTAAACAGAAGAAGAGAGGGAGATATGAAGAAAAAGTAAAGTGAATAATAAAGTGAAGAGTGAGAAGATGTTAGTCGCTTAGGCTAGTGGGCCCAACATAATTCTCTCTAATAATTCACAAACTCATTTCTTTCAAATATTAAAATCCCTGATCCCAAACATAGTAATGTTAATGGTCAAAAGACTCGAAAATGGCATTTTATATTCAACAAAAAAGGTCCCATGGCCTAATTCACTCGTACGCAAAAATTAGGTGTCATTTATTAGTCAACTTCTAATAGGTAAATATAAATCTGTAATTCCACACATATTGATACTAAAAAGGCTCTGAAATGAAATTCCTAATACAATAGAAGTTGTCTATTAGATGGGTTTGGTTCTTTTAAGGGGATAACCATTCTGGTTATTCAATGGTCTCGAAAGTACTTTATATGTTGATCACGTATTTCCTGAGCTTCTCAAATAGACTTATGTTTGACTCATGGTTTTATGTTTCCCTTAATTCTTCAAGTGCTCTTTCAAGTAGTTTGAGAAAGACGGGTTATTGTTGATATCATAGGAGCTTAAGAAGACGAGCTGGATACTTTACCTAGTATAGTATTCTTATGTCCACTGCACTACTATTATATATATATATAAATATATATATATTAGTAATTATGAGGACGGGCTGTTATAACTGTCCAGACTGATGATAGTGCTTATGATTATAACTCTAAAATGTCATGTACCTTAAAGTGACAGTTTGTACTGTCTTTTGATATTATATATTATCATCCCATTGTGAGATTCTAATTGTGTTCGTTGTTCCTCGTTCCTTTTCTTTTTCTTTTATTTTACCCTAACATTTTGTCTTTTCGGCACGTAAATACCGTCGATGAATTAATATCGACATTTGGAGGTCGAAAATGCGAGCCGTTACATAAGGTATCAGAGTTGAACGATAAGTGAGAACCTTGGTTTGTTGAATATGACTCATTGGAGATGGTTAAGTGATGCCCTAAAATGAATTGAGTGTATGACATATGAGAGCGTATTTGTATTTGTTATAAACGTATACCCGAAAGTTAATTTCAACTACGAAAATTAAAAGACCTTATATAAGGTAACTTATATAAGTATGAATTATTAAAATGTAGTTGGATTAATGTAGGAATTAATGATGTTCATTCGCTACCCCCACATTAATTAGTTTAGCCTTGCTAGGCCAGTTTATGCGCATTGCCATCTTTCGTAGAATGATTTGACATGCTCGACTAGTTTATAAGCATTATTATCATTTATAGATTTATTAGCTTAGTCTTGCTCAATCAGTTTATGAGCATTGTTATCATTATTGATTAGTTATGTTCGGCCAATTTATTATAATTTATTGTCATCTATTGATTATTGATATGTGCTTAACCAGTTTGTGAGTAATTTACCTTTTTAATGCATGGGTTGGGTAGACAAATATTGTAGGTGCAAAAACAAACATTTAGTGAATTGAGTTTCACAGTTTGACTATAAGGCGTTCGACGATAATGTTCGGTTAGAAGTTAACTTTAAATAAGTTGTTTATTATAATCTAAAGGAAAGATGGAATATTTTGGAAATAGATATTTGTGAAATATTTTTATGCAATAAAAGTGGTTTTATATAAGTATGGTTCATAAAGTAAGGTTTAGAAATGAAGAGGATTTCAACTGATATTTTGATACCTTAAATCATGATGTCTTTGAAATGATTTCTAAGATTTTAGAGAAAATAATAGTAGTATTATTTGAAAGTATTTGTGAATACTAAAATTTTGGAAAGAGTTTTTAAGATATGTCCGAGTTCGAGATTGCTCTTGGAATCAACGACTCAATTCAGAAACAAAGTATATTTATCTTATCTAGTTCGAGTGGCTCAAAGTGATTGAAAAAATGGGCAAGAGATGTGTTTGGTTGGTAAGCAATTCTCGTGGGCATTACCTTTCTTAGTAAGGGAATATATGGTATGAGTTGGTAGGCCCTTTCCATGATATCATTTTTGCAGTGCTTGATTTATAGGAATATTTTCTATGGATTTTAAGGTAAATATTTGGGAAATTGATTTATGAATTAAGATCATGATATTTAGTAATATTTATGAAGTATTTGATATAGCTTTGAAAATGATTTTTATTTAATTTTGAAAGTATGATTTGATAAACCAAAGATATATATATATATAATTTTAAAATAATTTGGAATAAAAACCAAGAGTTAATTCTAAAGTTTTTATTAAAGAAATTTTAGGTAGAATGCATAATATTTTTGGTAATAAAGTTTTGGATATGAGCTTTATGTAGAAAAGATTTGTATATATGCTATGTATGGAGCAGGAGAGGTAGTGGCATAGCCTAGATAATTGTGAAACCTTTTCTTGCTTTCCCTTGTAGTAAAGTATGTCTAATAAATAAGTGAGTTCTGATAAATTATTTTATGGACGCGTTATCATATACATTAGGATAGTGTCTTATTGTCATCATGTTATGATGTAGGTTAGGTAACTTTCATTTTTAGAACGGAACAGAATTTTCCGACGATTTTGGACAGCCCGAAACATTCGAAACGTTATTAAACTTATATTTAAGTATTTTTGAGAAAATAAATGTAAGTTTATATAACTCTTCAATGGAAAGTATAGTAAGTTAACACATGTTTTTAATTTATTGAACATTCATGTTAAGTAAAACATTCGATGTTATTGGGCCAACTAATAAACGTCTTGACCATAGGGTTGTCTAAGGAAAGTATGCTCCAGGCATGAGTTAAATACTAGTGTTCTACTTTTCCTAACTACTTGTCTAACCCAACGTTTAAAGAGGTCTAAAAGATTGATTTAGTTATAAGACCCAAGCTTATTTTAGGCCTTTATCTGAATCTTAGAAAGTAAAAAGGATTGATGTTTTATATATACTCTTAGGATGTAGTAGAGTATCAAATGAGTAAAAAAATTATGCAGCGTTTTATAAATAAAGATATGCCTTTATAAAATGTTTATAAACTTGAGTTATGTTTTATGAAATGCTTCATAAAATATTTTAGTATTGAATGATATACTATATGTGTGAATGAACGTTGAATAAAAAAATATTAGTATAGTTAAGAAATCGTTAGGATAAAATACGTAAGTTGTACGTAGATTTTTTTATTCACATGACCGTTCTTAATCTAAAGATTTGAGTACATGATTTGTAGGTGCTTTACACCGATCCGAACAAAATTTTCATTCGATTCTCGACGACAAACATTTAAAATGGATTCTTGATATGATCTCGATGTTTTATATCATAGTATGTAAGGAGAATATAGAAGTTTTAACCAAGGAACCTGATCAAAGTCTACACTAGAGAGGTCAAGTGATCTATACTAATTGAAAAATGAAGTATAAGTGATTGAGCAAGTGGTCAGATTGAATATTGCGTATGGACGATCCATGTACATCGTACGGGATCAAGTATGTATATTAAGTTTTTGTTGGCTTATGGAGAGTTTAGGGAATGACTCATTGATTTGTTTTGAGATAGCTTGAATAATCATCTAAGTAATAAACTGAAGTTGTTGAGCGTAAGATACGCTTAGTAGATTATTTATCATCCTTGTGCGATGAGAGGTTTTTTGAACCTGAGCAAACCGTGAGCTTAGTTTGATAGCAATTTTTAAGACTGTTGAGTATTGATTTGTGCTTGTTTCTTTTGTGTGTTAGTCATGTTGGAATTTTAGGGGCAAAATGTTTTAAGTGGGAGAGAATGTAATGACTTGGAATTTCGAACACTTCGTATTTAAATATCTGAATTATTTAAATATTTGAATCTTGGATTAATGAGATTAAATTAATTTAATAACCTTGTTAACCCCCTTTTTATTAATGACTAATGATGGTAAACTTATTTTGAAAAATGTTAACAAAAATAAATATTTTGAAGAAATATCGGTAATATGGTCGAAAATCATTTTATCGATAAACGGCTGTTTTCTCGATAAAAGTTATTCAAACTTTTTGTGCTTGTATAACATATTAATGTTTAACTAATTAGCAACTAAAAATATTTTAGTATTTTTTGGCTAACTAAATGTGAATACGGATAGATTAGCAAAGTGATTAAGGAAAAGATATTTTGGTGAACAGTGTAAAAGATATTTTTTATAGGAAATGAGGTGTAAAGTAGCATGTGAGGGGGAGGCTCCTTTGTGACCTTCCAAGGGTGTTTGGAGGTGGTAGGGACCTCTTGAATAATCTCTACAAATACACACCCCTTAGGAAAATATTAATCGCTTTTTACAAGATTAAAAAGAAGTAGAAAGAACTTAGTTTAAATCCCATTCTATCTCCGCTAATCTTTCTCCAATCAAAGAAAATCAACTCCAAATCCTCTCAAACTTTAACCAAGGCCTTAGAACATCGTAGGAAGCAAGATTATCAAGTTGAAAATGGAAGAAAAGGATAACAATGAAGTGGTCTATGTTGGGCCATGAGCTCTTAGTGAAGGAGAGAGGAGGCAAAGAGCATTTTGGAGCAAAAGGTGGAAGCTTTGGAAGTTTTGTGATGGTAGGAAGTATTCATGTTTTCTTGGTGGTTTGTGCTTGTGTTAGCTTGGGTGTGGGGTGAGTTTACTCACCATTTGATTGTATATATTGCATTATATTTGTTGAGCTTGAAATATAAAGTTAATGAACTAATTAAAGTTATAACATTGGACCTTACTTACTTTTGAAAGCAAATGGCAACTCTATGTTGTATAACATCACTCTATGACCTTCTATAACATGTGGCGTGACCTTGGCATTGTGTGTATATGGTTGTTTGGATTGTGTGTTGAATTTGGAATGGTCCACATAGCGATGGTCGCTATGAAAGTATTTTGAATCCCCTTGTGTCTAAACTTGTTCGGATTGGTTATTTGTGAATATACTGTGAATGTATATATTTCGGTTGTTATTTACACATATGATAGTGTAATGGACGAGGAAATGGTTTGTAAAAGTTGTAAAAAATGATAGAACTAAGTTTGGAAGGTTATAGCAAAAAGGTCGTTGTGGATACACTTTGAAAATGCATTGTGTTCGGTGATTTTTAAAGTCAATTTTGGAAGATATCCTTAGGAGTTTCTTTGCTTTTATACTAGGTAAAATATGTGTACTTATTACTGTAAAAATATCAAGGTTTAAAAATTGGGACAGTTTGGCACAGGTCCCTAATAAGTTTCAAAATACACAAAAACCCCAGTAAAAAAAAGTTTGTAAATTAGGTCACTAGAATTAAGTTACTGAATAATGGCATACACTTATGCAATTATTCAGTGAATAATTGCAGACGTTTATGCAATTATATCAAAAAATTGCAGACATTTCCACAATTATTCACTAAAAATTTGTGGAAATTTCCGCATTTTTTTCAAAAAATTGCGGAAATTTTTGCAGTTATTCACCAAAAAATTGCGAAAATTTCCGCACTTTTTTCGAAAATTTATGGAAAGTTCCGCAATTATTCACAAAAAAATTGCATAAATTTATGCAACTTTTGGATATAATTGCATAAATGTCTGCAATTATTCAGTGAATAATTGCATAACTATATGCAATTACTTAGTAACTTAATTCTAGGGACCTAATTTACATACTTTTTTTTACTGGGGTTTTTGTGTATTTTGAAACTTATTAGGGACCTGAGCCTAATATTCACTTAAAAATTTATAGAACTGGTTGAACGAAGTTGAAAATGTTAGAAGCGGAATAATCGCTATAAATGCACTTTGAAAAATAACTTATTTTTTAAGAATTTTTAATATAATTTTGGAAGATGTTCTTAGCGAAGTGGTCTAAATATACTACTTACTTTAAAAATTGGATCTTAAATCATTTGTTTAAATGGTGAAAACTAACTACAAAGTTCATGCTTTTCCTAAAGTGTTCTCTCTACTGGACTTTTAATTGCACTTATAAATGTTGTCTTTGATATAAAGCAACACTTCTAGCCTTCTATTGGTATAGTTTTGTTATAAGCAAGTTTCAAGATTTTAAATGTATTTAAATGACTTTTAAATTAATTATTTTTTGTAGTCATTTTAGGGGAGTTTAATAACATATATTAGAGTATTTTAAAAGTGGTTTCAAGTTTTTATATATTTTTATTAAGAGGGATTAGCGAGAAGGACAAACTTTGAAAAAAAAAATTAGACTGAAGGACATCAAGCTTCATTTTTGGGCTGAAGGACAAACTTTGAAAAAAAATTAGACTGAAGGACAAACTTTGAAAAAAAATTAGGCTGAAGGACAATTCTAGTTATAACTAGCATTATATTCAGTTTTTACACTATACAAAATGCTAGTTATAACTAGCATTGTATTCAATTTTACACTGTACAAAATGCTAGCTATAATTAGCATTATCCTTCAGCTTAAGTTTTTTTCAAAGTTTGTTCTTAGCTAATAAATGAAACTTGTTGTTCTTCGGCCTAAATTTTTTTCAAAGTTTGTCTTTGTGCCTATTTTTCACATTTTTAATTATTTATGAATTTTTGAAGTAAAGGGTTTTAAAATATAAAATATGTTTTTTATTGAGTTTTTTCAAATTTAAAATTAGTTATTTTTAAGTAATATTTTATATAGATGTTAAAAACCTATTTTTAAGTATTTTTAAAGTATTTATAAATAAAATAATTTGGAAAAGTTAAGTATTTTATAAAAGAATAAAGGTGGTTTTGATTGTAACACTTAGCTATAATAAATGATTTTGAGAAGTTAGTTAAAAGAATATTATCTTGTTAATAAGTATACTTAGATCTTTAAAAAAGAATGTTTTAAAGATAATGCCAAGTATAAAATGGTTTGGGTTTGTGCTAACAATGTTTTAATAACATTTGTTTTTAACCCATTTAATTATACTTCAAATGTGAAATCTTGTTTAAAATTTATGAATATTCTTATACCATTTGGGACAAGAATATGAATACAATTTTAAGTATTGAAAAGAGTAAAAATAATAATGGAACGGTAGAAATGCATAGTGAAAGTGTAGAAATGAATAGTGGAATAGTAGTATACATGTATATACCTTTTGTAAAAGTCTTTTAATTATATATATATAAGTATTTACAAAGAAGTTTGAATTAATAAAAGAATTAATTAAACAAAAAAGGGATTAGAAGTAGCTTATGTGACTTAATCGTGCTTTGTATGTTTACTTATCTATAAAAAGTATTTAATTTTATACTTAGCCCTGAAAGCCGACAAAGTAGACTTGTTCTATCTGTAAGAGTTAAGAATGATGTTCAAGTAGGGTTTAAAAGCAAACAGTGCTCTAACCTACGGGCTTCACTCTTGATCGAGGGATAGTATAAGTTGAGAAAGTCGAAAACGTGATAAATAAGCGAGACTTGGTTTCCATATGTGATCATTTCTATTTTTTACTTGATAGTCGAGTCGGCTACTGAATTTGACTAAATTAACTTTGGAAGTATATCTAAGCGTCGCGTATTGATACGGTTTGAGATCCCCCAGGGAGGACCTCATATGAATCGCTTTAAGAACGTATATATATATGAGTAGGGATGGCAATAGGGCGGATTGGGGAAGGTTTTTGATGCTCCAGATCCACCTCGGGTTTTTTAAACCTTGCCCCAAACCCAGCCCATAGACCCGGTGTGGGTCTAAATTTTCGCACCGAACCTGAAACTCATATGGATCAGAGTAGACTCACCCCGTCCCAAGGCCCGGTGGGGCTTTACATATTCATTCAAAATTGTTTATTAATGTACATATATTTATTTACTTTATTTGTAAGAGGGATTGTCACTAAATGATACGATAAATATAGATATCAATGCATATTCAATAATAAGTAAGCTAATAAAAATAAGGTGTATGATAACGGTTTAAAAAATACATGCATATGTTATTATATAATTATTAGTGATGCAACTTAATACCATAAAAATCATATAACTTATTGAATGGAATATTAAAATATTCATGTTATAACCACTTATGTATAAAAAATTAACAAATCATCATCACAGTAATAAAGCAATATTATGAGATCTCATTAGTGCGGGTCGGGTCGGATTGGGGCGGGTCAGCCAAGCCCTGACCCAACCCTAGACCTGGAGCTCATAAGAACGGGTCATGGATCTACCCCTCCCGATGCCCAATGGGGCGGGTCTTGACGGGTCAAAACAGGGGCGGGTCTACCGGGTTTAGATCCTACACTCACCCCATTGTCATCTCTATATATCGTTTATTTACTTTTTAAGAACCCGGAATTAAGTTAACCAAAATTCATCGATTTAGTTTTGAAGAGTCTAAGATCGGATAAGTGTAGTACTTACCAAAAACCACTTTAAACTTATATATGAGTTCTATGTTTTGAAAGCGGTTGTGAAGTAGAATGTTATAGAGTTGAACTGTCTATCCTAATGTTAAGTCCAAGGGAGGGTCAACGTTAGTATTCATTGGACAACTTATCTGTGGATCCGTTGAGAGATTCGTGAACTGTTCGAAATGCTGGAATCCAGTGAGAGATTCGAGATCTGATCGAATGATAAAGACTCGTATAAGAGACGCTGAACATGAGTTCAGCATCAAAAATGATAGAAAATAGAGTAGGCTTATAGTTATGGGGCTTAGCTAACCCAAGATGGTACATCAACTCCAAATATCTAAAGACGCTTTTGATTGAGGTGTGTAGGAGTTGATGGTATTCAGTATCACGTGTTCGGGCATGGACTAGGTATGTTTTCCTAATGGTATATTTATCTAGAGATATATGTGCTTTTGGAAGGTAGATTCTGATCCTTGTCAGGAGATCCGCCTCGGTTTACTAAAAGCTACTGCAACAGAAATCCTTAAGTGAACGTACCTTTGCGGTTTTAGTTGTACTTCTAATACTGTTGTATTGTGAGATGCAAGCAGCGCAGCTATTTTCGTATTTATATTCTACACCCTAGACATTATTTATTATATCGCAATATGCACTTATTAGATGAGTTTGGTTCTTTAAGGGGATAACAATTCCGATGATTCAGGTAGTCTCAAAAGTACTTTTATATGTTGATCACATACTTCTTGAGTTTCTCATACCAGATTTATGTTTGACTCATGATTTTATGTTTCCATTAATTTTCGAGTGCTCTTCGAGCAGTTTGAGAAAGATAGGTTTTCGTTGATATTCTTTAGAGCTTAAGAAGACGATCTGGATGTTTTACCTACCGTAATATTCTTATTTCTGCTGCACTACTATTATGTATATATCAACAATTGTGTGGACGTGCTATTATAACTGTCCAGGCTGATGATAGTACTTAGAATTATAACTCTGAAATGATATGCATCTTAGAGTGATAGTTTGTACTGTCTTTTGATATTATAGGTTATCATCTCGTTGTGAGATTCTGATGTTGTGTTCATTCTTCTTTGTTCGTTTTCCTTTTCTTTTCTTTTATCTTAACAATTTGTCTTTACGGCACTTGAGTGGTCGGCACGTGAATACCGTGGATGTATTAGTATCAATATTTGGGCGTCGAAAAGACGAGTCGTCACGTGGTGAGTGGTGATGCACGGTGGGACGAGGAGGAGTTTGGTGATGTTGATCCATAGAAGAGGTCTAAAGAAGAAATATATGCGTACCCTCTACACTAATATTGTATACCTGTGGCCTACAAAAATAAGGGCCTGTTTGGTTTCGTTTTTAGTTTTGCGTTTTGTGTTTTCAACATACAATACAAAATACAAGAAAATGAGGGAAATCCTTTTACAATTCTTAGCCATTACGGCGATCGACGGGAAATGGAGGGGATGAATTGTTTTCCGTCCTTTTGTTATGCCTCAAAACACGAAAAATCAAATAAACTTGTTTTCTATTTTCTATGTTAATTTCATTTTTCAAAATTTCGTGTTTTCCAACAATGTATAAAAAAGACGCATTTTTGTTTAGACGAAAACACAAAACTAAAAACAGCAAACCAAACGAGGTCTAAATTTTTGATTCAACCATGTCGTTTAGAAAAAACCTCCTTAGATACAAACAAAAAGGTGTTAGGGCATTACTTCCTCATTTAAAGTTTAGAATGTCATTGACTTAACAATTGCTTATTTAACCCTCTATAATTGCAAATTTTCCATTTAAAGTGTTGTCCAGTAGAAAATTAGTTACCATATTCTTACAACGGCATCAACTCTATTGGTTGTTAATTGCATTCCCAGTTCCTTTTGGTGTACCTCTTCCATGCATAGATCCACACCTCGACTTTCATTCAGTAAGTGGTTGGGTTGGTGCCCAGTTCTTTGGTGGTTCTCGAGAAGTAGACCGAAACAATATTGAGAATACGATTGCCACTGAATTTTAGAACCAAGTCATCTTCTTTGAAAGACATTAACACAACATGAAAAATTAACGTGAACCGAATGTAAAATAGTATAGTAAAGATAAATATATAAGTACAATATGGAACTAGATCACCACTTTTAATCGCAAACCAATAAATCACCAAGCAAATCATAAAATTCCATGCTACTGAATTCAAGTGCATAATGATACAAATAATAGATTAAACATAGCATAACATAAAATGGTCAAATAAAATGCATTTAACAGAACTTCCAACGATTGTCACAATTAACACAGGTAACAAAAGTAGTCATGGGCTCATCGGCGGATCTAGTCTGCATCTGATAATAAGTGCACTTCCTTTGCCCGCATCTCCCACACTTAAACTGATCGGTAGAAGCCAGTGGAGCAGCTCCTCTTTCGCATTCGCTCAACGCCTTATCTTTAATCTCTTTATTAGCTCGCTTCCTTTCATCGCTCGCCATCTCTTCCGGAGTCAAATCTACAATGTTTCCAGGTTCCACTTCCCCTAACAAAACCCTTCTTCTAAAGTCTGGATTCTTGCTGTCTTTCAAATTGAACATTATCGATCTATACTTCGCTTTCTGTGAGCCGGTTGACGAGCCCAACTTTTCATGCATAGCAGATTCTACTTTCACGGCAACACGATTAGGGTCGCAGGAGTCGACTTCGTCCAGAATGTTTTTTACTTCTTCTCTTTTGCTTTCTTTTGTTTCTGTGTATACTCTGGAAAATGCATCTGCAAGTATTTCTCTAAGTTTGTCTCGGATCGGGTCGCCGCATTTTGGCATCGATGTCAGTTTTGGAGGGTTTGAATTTGACTTCTCAGTCTTGATGTTTTTAGAAGACTTTGATGTATTGACAACATTCATTGATGATGATTTGGAGGTGTTTTCCTCTTTCACATCACCATTTTTCCTACAATCAGCAGCTTTAGTAGTTTCCTCAATGACAACAGCTTTCCAGTGCTTTAGCAGGTCTGAGGCCACTGTTTGAATCCTTTTGTGTTGATGTTTTGTAAGAGCACGGAGACGTTTTCCAACCTAAAAGAAAGAAGAAAACAGAAAAGTTAAGGTAGTGTTTGATTTGAAAACGAGTTTTGTATGTTGTGTTTTCAACATTTGTTTTAAAATGCACGGGAGTGCCGAAAACGATCGATTTGGAAAATGGATTCAACATATAAAATTGAAAAGGACTTCCTCTTGTTTTCCGCCTTGTGGAAAATATCAAAAACTATCTTCTCCCTTCTCATTCTCCCATTTGTTGGAATGATTAAGATTTTCCAACCCCTCTTCTTCTACGCCAGTTGACAATCATATTGAAATACAAAACACAAAACTCATTCTTAAGTCAAACAATACCTAATTTTTATACATATTTTTCAACGTTTAGAATGTAAAATCAAGGTTTTCAAAATGAAATTCAAACTTTAAATCAAAACGGGATTTAAATCGTAAATCATAGATTTAAAAAACCCATATTTTAAGGTTTGCACATACTTTTAAATTAAAAATAATGTTTGAACTTCCAAATCTAAACCTAAAACTTTATTCTCTCTCTTGTTTCAATTTTATTTTGTTTGGAAATGACTAGAACTGGAATGGTAGAAATTTATCCCTTCTACTACATTTCAAATTCTTCATAATTGAAAATTTTCCATTTTCAAAAGTTTAAATCTCATCTGCACCCCTAAATTTATCAAAATCATGTAATTTCAGTCAACCTTATTTGTTATCATTCATCTAATTAAATTATGAATTTCATTTATTATACAAGATGGCTTTCAAACTAGATTTATAACTCATATGGACAGTATTGCAAAAGTATTTATACTAGGGACAATGTTATAATAATATTGCAAATAGAAATATCAATTTGAGCATGATTTCACAAAATCGTAGGCGTCCATAGAAAAATAGGAACTTTACCTACCAGCAGTAATCTACGAGTTTCTAGTCAAAGGTGAACACAAAAATATTGGAACCATATAGACATTATTGCAAAAACAAGTATTTACTGTTTATACTAGGGATGACGTTATAAAATAATATTGCAAATAAAAATTTCAATTTGAGCATGATTTCACAATATTGTAGGCGCCTCTAGACAAAAAAATTACTGACTAACAGTAATCTATGAGTTTCTAGTCAAGAGTGAAGACAAAAATATTGAACCAAGATTCACAGATTGGCAGGATTGAATTTCCACTGAGACAAATATGAGTAGATATTGTTAACTTCTTTTAATTTTCACAAAATTATGTTAATTTATCAATCTCAAATGCTCATGTCTTTAGAGTGATTATGTTTAACCTTGAACGTTTGCTGCTTTTGGTCAACTGTTTTTTATCGAATTTTAAAGGTTGCAGATCATTGAAGTTAGTGGTTAATCTCACATACTTCAGTGGTTAACCGAAATAGAGATTTATTCATGACTACGTATAATTTGATTTTAAATGTTGTTAGTACACATCATTGAAGTTCATTATAGCTAATTTGGTGCCGCTCTTTCAAAATACTACTTCAAAATTCTTTAGTTATGAGGTGAACAGTTGGTTTACTGAACAACCAGAGTTGAAGATCGTTGTTCAAGCACAAAATAACATATATTCAGCGTATAATGATATAAGCCAACAAATGTTTGAATCATTTTATAGGCTTATATAAGACAATTATTGATATCAATATAAAATATACACATAATCAGGATGACATCAAGTAATATAGCATTGTTTGATAGCAAGATACAGAAAATAATGTGTTTACAAAAAAAAAGGTTTAAAATCTCTTTTTAGCACTTTAAAACAACAATATTTGTAGTTACCGAGTTGAAAGATGAATCGATGATAGAATACAATGAATTTGCATACATACCCTTGAGTTTTACTGAAAATATGTGATAATTACATGGTCCTTGAAGCTAAAAAATTGATGAATTTTGTCCTTCGTACTATTTTCCTGTACTATTTTCTTGTTGACAAAATGCCAAGATTTGACCATATTCTTCAATAATTATGTAAAAAAATCAATCATTTAAAGCTGTATATCAGTAAATAAAACCAATACATCGCTGGCCAACATTTTAACTAGTGAATATTAGGCTCAGGTACCTAATAAGTTTCAAAATACACAAAAACCCCAGTAAAAATAAGTATGTAAATTAGATTCCTAGAATTAAGTTACTAATTAATTGCATATAGTTATGCAATTATTCACTGAATAATTGCAGACATTTATGCAATTATATCCAAAAGTTGCATAAATTTATGCAATTTTTTCGGTGAATAATTGCGGAAATTTCCGTAATTTTTCAGTGAATAATTGTGGAAATGTCTACAATTTTTTGATATAATTGCATAAATGTCTACAATTATTCACTGAATAATTGCATAAGTGTATATCATTATTCGGTAACTTAATTCTAGGGACCTAATTTACAAACTTTTTTTTACTGGGGTTTTTGTATATTTTGAAACTTATTAGGGACATGTGTCAAACTGTCCCTTTTAACTAATATTTAAAAAGACTGTTTGAGGAATACATTTGTTTATGAACATTGACTACATAGTTAGGAATACATTTGTTGATCAACTACATTGCCCACATAGTTAGGAAAATGGGGCAATTTAGTTTTTAAAGGAAATAATTATAGACTTTTGAAAAAAAATTAAAACGTTCGTTATGGACTTGATGTAGATACACAACCAAAAAAAACGATGTCAAATATTCTTCTTATCAACAGCTTCATTTGCTCTCAAGCATTGAAACCTAATAAAAAAAGATCCACACAGATAAATTTCTGTTAGCAAAATAAAAGTGGGGACTTTATCCTCTCATCCAAGTATAAATCTAGTTTTTCTGCAAAAGTTGGTTTTTTAATTTAATACTGATCCGACTTGACGTAAAAAATGAATAAAAAAACTGCTTACAATAGGAACCTACTCCAGAATTTATCATTGGATTTATGTTTATGATGATAAACTTTCAAAACATTGTAAATCGTATTAGTAATTATCGGAAATTATATGTGCAAGACATAATCATCTTGTACCATACTGTTTAAACAAAATATATTACTGCAACTTTTTCTATTGTTCCAATAAATCCCCAATGAACATAGGCATCATTAGAAAACTTCTACAAGGCATCATTTTGAAAAGCATCCTTAGCATCATCAGAATCACAAGAGTCTTCCTTGCCCAGGATCACAAGGCCTCCAAGAAATCAGAAGAAGTGATATAGAGATAGAAGTGAAGTCATATCAACTAACTTATATCAGAAACTGGCATCCCCTAGTCTCGTCTCGATGTTAGTGGATATGCATCAGAAAAAATAACGGGTTCGCAATTTGTGTGTAGAGAGAAGCTTTAGAGGGTTTTGAGAGGGGGGGGGGGGTGTTGGGGGAGTTGGGTGTTCTGTGTAGCTTCTTTTAGAGCACTCATTCACATTTTTAATCACCTATTGGAAACAGTAAAAAGTTTTGTATATCTTTAATGTACAAAGAACGACGCAAACTTCCGGCTACTCTACAGGGATGTTCTTTAAGTATGAAATGAATAAATCCACAAAATTTTGTAGTACTTGGGATAGTTTAATTCAAGATATGATAGGAATGTTAAAATAGTGTCACGAAAGAGGGATGCCAGCGAACCACACGCACGCATGCACACATAAGGATAACCCATTCACTTTTAGCCCTCAACATCCATCATTGGATTTGGTAAATTAATGGATGGATTTACCAATATTATTCTCATATAATTGCGGAACCGACAATTTTTTTATTTCAGAAAGTTTTGGATTGAGGTAAGTTTTTGTGGATATGATCTTCATATAATATAGATCATTTTCAAATTAATTAGTACTAACTGTAAATTTCAAAAAATCATAAGCGAATGTAAGTGGTCGAAAATATTTATTTTAACCATCATTGATTTGGAAAGTAATTCTGAAAGGGTCGGGAGTTTCATAAAGATCTAAAAATTTCTAGAGATGATCGGCATAATAAAAATGTTACCCAGGCATAATTTTAACTTAATCCGATGTTTCTTGATACGAGAAAGTTGAAGGGGGTTTTCAAGGATATATAAGACGAGGGATCTACGGACTATTTCATCTCATATCCCCCCCCCCCCCACAAAAGGTTCGAGATCTTGGTTTTGGTCTCGACGTTTTGTAATTTTAGGAATTTATATTTAATTCATAAATTTTAGAGATTTCAATTTCAATTTAGGAATATTGCAGATATATTTATTTAATTTATTGAATAAAATATATAATTTGTCTTTAATTGAAAAATAAGGTATTAACGGATAATATTCATTAATCATAAATATGTGTAACATCAAAAAATGTTTATACATTATTTTGTTTATAACTTTTATACTATTTTGTGATTTTATATATTTCCTAAACTAAAATTTCAAATTTTGAACATTAGTATATTTGAACTCAAATTGACTTTTTCTTAGTTTTTTTATAAAATTTGAAGTTCAATAGTTTTTAATTGACTTGGAGTTTCAATGTGGTTTCGTTTCGGTAGGGCTGTCAATGAATACCCGAAAAATCTGAAATCCATCTGCATCTGTATCCAAAAAGCAGATAAATATCTGATATCCGGAAAAATAGATGTGGATGCGGATACGAAGACATGCATTCGAAAATTATTCGTCCGGTTTTTTTCAAGATTATAGTTTAAATTATGTATATTTTAGTACAATGAAAGATATGTATTTATTGTTTTCTTAAATTAGTAGTTTATATTATATGCATTTAATGCTTATTGACTGCTCAAAACTATTTATTATCATCATATTTGTTTATTTTTAACACTTCTATAATAAATGGGATTGAAAAAAATTATGTTAAAACTAAAAACTTGGGATAGTTTAATTCAAGATATGATAGGAATGTTAAAATAGTGTCACGAAAGAGGGATGCCAGCGAACCACACGCACGCATGCACACATAAGGATAACCCATTCACTTTTAGCCCTCAACATCCATCATTGGATTTGGTAAATTAATGGATGGATTTACCAATATTATTCTCATATAATTGCGGAACCGACAATTTTTTTATTTCAGAAAGTTTTGGATTGAGGTAAGTTTTTGTGGATATGATCTTCATATAATATAGATCATTTTCAAATTAATTAGTACTAACTGTAAATTTCAAAAAATCATAAGCGAATGTAAGTGGTCGAAAATATTTATTTTAACCATCATTGATTTGGAAAGTAATTCTGAAAGGGTCGGGAGTTTCATAAAGATCTAAAAATTTCTAGAGATGATCGGCATAATAAAAATGTTACCCAGGCATAATTTTAACTTAATCCGATGTTTCTTGATACGAGAAAGTTGAAGGGGGTTTTCAAGGATATATAAGACGAGGGATCTACGGACTATTTCATCTCATATCCCCCCCCCACAAAAGGTTCGAGATCTTGGTTTTGGTCTCGACGTTTTGTAATTTTAGGAATTTATATTTAATTCATAAATTTTAGAGATTTCAATTTCAATTTAGGAATATTGCAGATATATTTATTTAATTTATTGAATAAAATATATAATTTGTCTTTAATTGAAAAATAAGGTATTAACGGATAATATTCATTAATCATAAATATGTGTAACATCAAAAAATGTTTATACATTATTTTGTTTATAACTTTTATACTATTTTGTGATTTTATATATTTCCTAAACTAAAATTTCAAATTTTGAACATTAGTATATTTGAACTCAAATTGACTTTTTCTTAGTTTTTTTATAAAATTTGAAGTTCAATAGTTTTTAATTGACTTGGAGTTTCAATGTGGTTTCGTTTCGGTAGGGCTGTCAATGAATACCCGAAAAATCTGAAATCCATCTGCATCTGTATCCAAAAAGCAGATAAATATCTGATATCCGGAAAAATAGATGTGGATGCGGATACGAAGACATGCATTCGAAAATTATTCGTCCGGTTTTTTTCAAGATTATAGTTTAAATTATGTATATTTTAGTACAATGAAAGATATGTATTTATTGTTTTCTTAAATTAGTAGTTTATATTATATGCATTTAATGCTTATTGACTGCTCAAAACTATTTATTATCATCATATTTGTTTATTTTTAACACTTCTATAATAAATGGGATTGAAAAAAATTATGTTAAAACTAAAATTTTCTATTTATATTTCTTGATTTACCGATCGTTAGCCGATAGGATAATTATCCGATATTCATCCGTATCCGCGGATGCGGATATCCGAAAATGATTTTGGATGCGGATGCAGATATGACACTATCCGTATCTGAAAGTATCCGTTGACAGACCTACGTTTCGATCCTTACAGAAACTGAAACCAAACGACGAAATCTCGGTATTTTGATCGAAACCTCAAACCTTGATACACACATACATATAAGGAAGTGTTCCACTGCACCCCTCTTTGCTACACTAATTCCATAACCCTTCAATTTTTAGATCAACGCATTTCAAAATCAAACAAAAATATCCATATATATTGTTACATGATTCGATGATCTTCACAAAATTTCAACTAATTAGTATATTCCAAGCATATTCAAAATAATATTTTGCATCACACTCAAATTTTTGTGAAAATGTTTTTAGTGTAGATAGAACATCCCTAAAGTTTCATTTCATTTCAAATTGGGTAGCTATGGAAACCATAGGGGTGTAGAAGTGGTGAAATAGGGATGTGGTGGATCCTTATCCACAGGCATACAAAAATGCACGTGCATGCGCGCGCGTACGCATACATACGGCCAACAAGGTTAGCTAAGTTGGTTGGTAGTTTAAACTACAAGATTAAAGGTCACGAGTTCGATCCCCGAGATCACTTGCTGTCGTTAATGAATAATGTTCATATGTATGTATGTATGTATGTATATATATATATATATAAGTTGAAATGGTAACTACATAAACATAAAGGAACCAAGGTGAAAAGATCGAGTTGGGTCCTCGAAATTTCAAGCTAAATCAGAAAGGAATCCAACCAGAATTCCAATTCCGGCCAGTCAACACCCAAAAAAATGGTCTCATGAAGTAAAGAAGTTTGAAAAGTGTAAATAAAAATGTAAAAAGACTGAAAATACGTCTGAAATGATGGACCTGACATTAACTTCTTAGTGAAATGCAAAAAAAGGTGGAGGTAGAGAGCAAGGCTTTCTAAAGGAGATTTATTGCAAGGTTGAAACAATGTTATAAGGTACCAACCGGACACCAAAATTTCAGAGGTAATGAACCGGTATCATTCAACAGCAGTCTGAAAGTAGTGAAGCAATCTGATTCCAGGCTGATCAACTTTTTTTACCAAATGGAATTTAGTCATCTCATATTCTCAGCATGTGAAGAAACAGTAGTAAAAGAAAAGAATCGAAGTGAAAAGTAGCGAAATGCCAAAAAACGAAGATTGAACACTTACGTAAGTAAAACCCGAGCTGATCATCACCAACTCAAGCCATAATTTGATTTTGTTCCGCAATTCGACCTCTTCTTCAGTAAAATTCAATATCGTTACAATTTCATTATTATTTTTTCATTCTGATAGCCCTAGTTTACTCGATGAGGAAGATAATGCTTACTTTGAGCAGGTAGTGGGTTGGGTTCGGAAAATATAGGGTAGTTCTTTAGACTTTAGGTTTAGAAGACATGGGATGTGGATTTGTTTATCAATTTTTACGAGATATGGGTTGTGCTGGATAATTGCTTATTTAGGGTTTTGGATATAGTTTAAGTAGACTTTGGATTTTTTAGTTTAATTAATTCTAATTTAATTTAGCTTTTGGATGTAGTATTGTTGTATTTGCACGTTATATCTTTAAGACCGGTATTTTGCATTGTATCTACAGCCTTATTATTTCATTTCCATTCGAAAATACCGAAAATTGAAACTGGGACCAAAACCGAAACTTTCAAATTCCGAAATTTGGAAAGTAAGAAAACTCCAAATGAACAGAACCGAGATCAATACCGAGTTCTCGAACCCTGGTTCAAACAATGAATTGAAATTGGATTTAAATAGTAATTATAGTTACCCGCCGTTCGTAGCTCGGTTGGTTAGGGAGCTGGGAGATGGGAACCAAAGGACTGTGTCCGGGCAGGTTCGAATCCCAGCGCCAAACCATCAGTGGGAGTTTCAACGTTACGCACCCGTGTGCGACGACTAAATAAAAACGGGGTAGACACACGGTGTGTGGTTTACTTAAGGGAGTATCAATGAATACCATGATCTTAAGGTTCCCCATGATCTCAAAAAAAATAGTAATTATAGTTTCAAAAGATTTGTATTATAATCATGGTTTCAGGTTCTGACCGAAAACACGAGATTCCGCCCAACTCGTACCGGTTCCAGCCGGCGACGGGACGAGATTAGGGAAAAATCATGTTCCGCTCAAACTCAAAGAAAAATCAAAATAAAATTCACACGCAGAATTGTTAAATCAGAAGAAGAATAGGAGAGCGACAATCAAAAATCAAACTTGGAATCAACAATTGAACAGGCACAAAAAAAAGTAAACCTTTGATGTTCGCCCAAAATCGAGCAAGCTTCGACGTCGCAGGGATACTTCGACATCACAGAAGGAAAATCGAGTATACATTCGCAATCGCAGGTGAATTTTGAATTATTATTATTTTCCTTTCCACCTTTCGTTCTTCGATGTTCCGCCCTTTTTTTTCCTTGTTTGGTTTCTGAATCGACGCGTTTTGTAAATGAGGGTTGAAGAGAAAGTGGGCTGATTAAAATATAGGGTGAACTTGGGCTTTGAAATAAATTAATTTTATTTAATTTGGGCTGAATGTAATTAGATAAGTTGGACTCTATTTTATTTATTTAATTTAGTTTTAGAGTATTAGTGAAATTCTAATTCTAATTTAAATTTGTTTAATTTAGTATAAACATATTGGGTTAGGGTATTTTATATTATTATTTACATCGACCATTATTAAATTTTCATTAACAAACCATTGTAAACCAAACCAAAACCAAAACTTTCGAAATCGTCCGAAACTAAAAAAATTCAAATGAACGAAACCGAGTTCTTGAACCTTGATTGTAACACACACACAATTATAGTTCTCGAACTCGATTATCATATTTGAGCTTCGACATCAAGATTTGTAATATATTTTTCTCTTTTGTTCATCTTTTATTTATTCAAAAACCATTAAAATTATAATCGTAGATTCAAGTAAACATCTAGACCTTATTTGTTCCAGCACAAAATGGATAATTTGTCTCTTTTTGATTGATTTGTGAATCAAAATTCAAAATCAAATCATAACTGGAAAATTTCGATTTAAAATGGGGTTCAAATCGTAAAGTTTTAAGATTTCGACAACAGATGTCATCATGTGTTTCATTAGGGTACTATCTTTGGCTGCTTTACTCTACAGTAGCATACATATTTTAGAAAGTAAAAATGAACAACCTATCACAATACGAAAATCCATTGCATTTTAGTTAATATTAATATTTCCTCTGTTTTCTCTTTCCTTCATCTACTTTACCTAATTAGCATTAACATTAATGATATTGTACTGTACACATTATTATTAAAGAGCAGTTACAGACAGTAAAATGAACTGCAATTGAATCCATTCATTATTGTATTTGTATTAAATATCGCATCGAAATTCAACCCTGAATTTTTGCCAAAATTGACAAAATTAGCAGAGATTTTGAAAAAAATTGAAACAATGAAAACAATACGAAAACAAGTTCTCAAACCTTGAAAAAATACAATTAGAAGTATCATCTAAAACTATAACTCAACTCCCCAATCGACATCCACATCTAGGGCAAGGGCAGTAAAGGGGCAATAGGGCTCATACCCTACCTCAATTTTGAGTTCTTTTGTACAAAATTTATGTTTTCTTCAGTTTTGTTCTACCAAAACTAATATTTCCACCCTATATAAAAAATTTGCTCTATCTGATGTTGTCAACTGGCTCAGCCACTGTTTACAGGAATAGATGGTTTAAAAGTTTATTTTACACCAACTTCTTTTCATTCTCCTTTACAGTCCAAAAATTTATCATATAGGTTTGACGTACTTAATAACAGATTGATAACTGTACCATGCCGCAATTCCCTATTTTTATTACCCAGTTTAGAAAATGAACTCTAAAAATTTGAATATTCAGCCATCTTATATCAATACAGGAAAATAGCGAATATTTTAAAGAAGTCGGTATAATTTTTAAAAAATAGTATTGAGTTGATGAAAAATCAGATGTAACTAGGAAATATGTCAATATCCTTCTTACATGCTGCTTCACACGGTACCAAGTATCAAAACCTAATAAAATCAGATCCATGTGTACTATCATTTGTTGACAGAATCAAAGTAGGGGCATTATACCCTCCCCATCCAAATAAATAGATCCATTTGTGCATTAAAAGTAAGTTTTTCTTGAGTACAGACAGATTTGACATGAAAAAAGAAAGACCATATTGTTAAAATTATATTCATAATTACATTTCAAAACAAAGCAAACAAATTATTAAGGGAATTTTCACTTGAAGGTTTCAATCCAAGGTAATTAATTTCTAGAACAAAATTTCAAAGTAATCAGTTTTAAGATCAAAAGATAAAAGAAATAATCATTTTATACGAAAATGTAAATTTTCAATGATAGAAAAAAGATAAATTAATTCATCATTTTTCTGTAAAAAAAAATTAAGCTTGTCTTTTAAGCTAATCATTCTTATCATTCTAAAGTGCTGCTCTAGAAACTTATTCTCTCAAGTTGACAAGCCCTTCGGCCTGATTTCCAGAATTATTTATTATCAAAACCCACATGTGATGGGTAAAATCTGCTCTAAATATAGATCTTAGACAAAATTTGTTACTAAACTTCTTCCTAATGTTTCAATAAATCTATAAGAGCCTGGGCATCATTTGGAAGCTCGTAGTGTGCATCATAAAAAGTATTATCAACATCATCAAAAATTGCAATAATACACTCAGATCGTATCTTCTATAAAAGAAAAGGAATAAAAGAATAGAAAGTGCATAAATCAAGTAACTCTTATTAGAAATGGTAATCCATAGTATCTCATGATCAGTCTTTATGCCTAGAAAAAAACCAATAAATTTGCTATTGACAACCAACACTAACCACAAAATATATTGTTGTACACTTAGAAATAGTATCTAAATCAAAAAAGTCAATGACTCCACAGAATCTATACATTAATAGATGATCGACAAAATTACTTGATCTTGTTATCTTCTTTATAATCTTCCTTCAGACCCAAATTTTATTATATAGGTTTAATGTACTTATAAACAAAACATACAAGTGCACAGACTTTGATTCTCAAGCTTTTTGATCTCTACTTCATCCATCATATTCCTCTCAGAATTTGAACTTTCAATTGGTATTGGAGGTTTTTTAAAAATTTGTAATTCATCGACAAGATGGTGTTCAAGAACGAAAAGACTTGTACCATTTTTATTGTAAAGTCCTTCAGGGAGAAAACGAAGTGTTTCTTGAATTCCTTAGGAAGAATAAGGCATGTTGAAGTCTTTAGTGGAGAAGGTGTGTCAAAAAGCTATTAAATAGAAGGCCTGTCGTAAACCGTTTCTTGTTGGTGATAGCAAAGTGTTAACTAGTGAAATCCCATAGGGAGGCAGGAAGCACTATGAGGAGGGGGACACTATGAGATTGGATGTAGGATGAGAAGTCTTAACCACTAAAAATCTTGGTGTTTCTATCTTATATTCATTTACTACTTAAATTGATTATTATTTTGTCTATGACTTTATTATATCATTCTGTTAAGTATTTACCATTGCTTAATAATTAAATTCCAAAGCTAGTTTAAAATAGTTTTAAATGCTCTATTCAACCTTTGTCCCCCTTCTAGTGTATTATTGACCATTCTGCATCACCGTGTAAAGTGCACTTTCACATGCATCAATTCAAAACCCCAATTTGAATATCAAATTGCAACAAAATTTATGTATTAAGATTGTAAAACCAAAAAAGAAAAGTGGCTCTACAATGAAAACGATTGAAGTGTATTATAATTTTCATTTATATGTTAATTGATATTGTGTTAAAAGAGATTGTTGTAATATTTAAATTAGAAGTTGGAATGTTAGCAAGATATATGTGTGTGCGTGTGTGTATGTATATATATGCACGTGTGTGTGTATGAGTGTGTGTATACATACACACATATGCATACATACATGTGTGTGTGTATGTATGAATAACAATAAGATTATAGTTGACATCCGAAAGTAGAAAGAGAAAAAAGCAATATTGTAATTGTTTTCCCTTGTTTATATTTAGTGTGCACACACCCACATGTAATAAACACACAAAATATGCTTATATTATCCTTCGAATACAATTAGTGTTGACTTGAAGTGCTAAAAATATCTTCTGTTTTGATATTTCAACTAAACTCTCTTTTTTTAACTTTGTGTTTGTGTGTGTGTGTATAGTAGGATCTATACTACATGGTTTCAATGTTTCAAATCCCATAAATTTCACAGGGATCTCGCTCCAGATCTCATTTTCAAACTTGAACAAAACAAGATTTAACAAAACAAGACATTAAGTTTTGTTTATATCTTATTTGACCCTCATTTGGTCGATGATATTAATATCTTAAGTGAAATTTAAGGTAAGACCTCATACGAAGTTATATTTTTTCATTTACTTTTTTCTTTTAATTATGTGGGTCCAAAATAAATTGCACTCCAATGACTTTTTACTGGCTCTCTAATTATGGTTTCTCTTTTTTTTTACAAGCAAGCGAAAATTAAAGACTTTTTTACATTCAGATGAGTAGAATTCATTTAATATCAAATCGACCATGTTCCGACTCTCCTCAAAAACAGAAAATTAATATTATCAACAACAACAACAACAACTAAGCTATTATTCCCAAACAAGTTGAGGTCGGCTAGAGATGAAACCCAAAACTAAATGAAAAAAAAAATCAATTTAAAAGTTATAATAATAACAATAGCAATAGCAATAGCAATAATAAAATAAAGTCAAATAAGTAAATTAATAATAATAGCTAAGTAAAGTAAAATAAAATAAATATATATATATAAAATGAATGATAATAATAATACTAATAGCGATAATGATACTAATAGTACTATTGGTCAAAGATCAAACATACGTCTTAGGTTCATGTTTCCTAGTCCTATAATCTAAAACTTATAAAACTCAACGCTCATGGTTCTGGTACGTGAACCGCTAACTTCCACTCGCTCCGATCCGTCACCAGAAAATTAATATTATCGTTTTATATCAATTATGTATGTTAAAAGCTTTTGTATTTAGGTACCAATTATTATAAAAATCTTCAAAATATCGATTGTAGAAGCTCAAGTTACTCCGAAATAGTACCTATATAGACTTTAAAATCCAAAATGCGCAACCGAGATAAACTCGTTTTTTAACAACCTGACTTTCGATGTCCTTATAATAAATATAATTCTATCGGAGTAAATTATTCGAGTTCTATTTTGGATAATCTATCTTTAAAATATATTTTATTTATTAGTAGATTATTCGATATAGAAATTTCATTTCAATATATTGAAATAATTGTTTGATTCCTCTCTGGAAAAGAAAATATTTCGCTTGAATAAAATATTTACAATGAATATAATGTATTTATATTTCGTAAATAATTTTCATCTGGTTGAAATAGACCTAAGAAATATTGTTCGACATTAATAGAAAATCAATAAACCGATGAAGATAAACGATTGTTGAATTTAATTATTTTGTATAATTTATCAAAATATGTTTTTGTAAAACAATTAATAGATTAATTTAAATTGAAAATTAATTTATAAATTAATGATACAATTAATTATATGTAAACTGGAAATTCAATTTGCAATTAAAAGAGACAAATTGGTAATTGTTTTATACAAGAGGCTTAAATTGATAGGCTTAATTGTAAAGGATATAAACCATATAACATATTAATTTCTTTTTTTCCGTCTTACTTTACAATATCAGATCCAAACCCCTAGCTGTAATCCCTCCTCTCATGCAAAATAATATTGCGGGAAAAAAACCATGTTAGTAAAAAAAAGTAAAGTTAGCATGCGTATGAATCAAGAGAAGGCGCGCGCAATCCAAGGCAACGCGATGGATGCTGAAGGTCGCAAGGCTGTGGGTGGCGACTGGAAGGAGGCATCCACACCTGATGGGCAGGGGCGATCTTGGCTATGCGCAACGCGATGAGGGCGCTTATACTTGCGACTAGAAGCTTGCGATGACGGGTGGTGATTGTGGAACAGAAATGGCGACAATTAGGGGAGAAGGGTTTGGCAATAATTAGGGGAGAAAGGTTTGGCAATAATTGAAGAAAAAAGGCATAGTTGATGTGTAATAGTTGCTGAGAGGTGATTCATTCTTGCATGCCACAATTTTGGTGAGTTAAATCATCCATATTTTGTTCTAATTCACATTTACAACTCATTCAATTATTTGCATGCTTAATTTATAAGGTTTGAGTGAATTAAACATATTTAGTTGGGTTTAATTCACCAAATAATTATTAGAAAAGATAATTGATGAATACTGTTTGGATTGCAAGACGCATTTATGTGTTAAATCTTCTCCTTTTTGATTTAATTCACATGCACCATTTATTGAATTAATTCCTTGTTGAAATTATATGATTTAGGTGAGATAAATCCTCTTCTTTTCGGTTTACCTCACACACTATTCATTAAATTGATTGCATGCCACTTTTATGTGAGTTAAATTCTTTCTCTTTGATTTAATTCACAAAACCAAGGTTCGAGAACTCGGTTTCAGGCTCGGTTTCGGACATTTGAATTTTTGTTAGTTTCGGACGGCTTCGATAGTTTCGGAAGTTTCGGTTTTAGTTTCGGTTTCGGTCCGGTTTCGGTTTTCAATAGTTTGTTAATGACAATTATACTAAATACTATTAAAACTAAATTAAGTTAAACCCTGAAACTAAATTATACCAAATACTAACTAAAAACTAAGACTAAATAAAACTAACTAATACTAGAGCATCATCATTTAATACTAGCCCAAGACTTTATGTTTCAGCCCAACAAATTTTCAGCCCACAAAAATTTCTGCCCTCATACTAATCAAACACACATTTGCCCTCATACTTGTCAAACACTGGCTACGGCAGATTAAAATAACACCGCTAGGGCAAAAAAAAGGCGAACAAGAAGAAAAGAAAAAACCCTAGGCAAGGTCGATGTCGCTGAAGAAGAAGACGAACCTAGGGCAATGTCGATTTACTGAAGCTAGGGCAAGTCGATTTGATGATTTGCTGAAGCTAAGGCAAAGACGATGCGTGATTTGTTGAAGCTAGGCAAGTTCTTTGCAATTTGCTGATTTTATTGTTTCATTTCTTATTTTAGCCCTAATCGAAACCGATTTTGTTGTTCGGTTTTGACTCGCTCTACAACATTACCGGCATGGTACCCCCAAAATTTCGAGGTACCGTCCGATACCTCGTACCATGCACAAAAACCAACCCTTGAATAATTGCATGTCGCATTTATGTGAGTTAAATCACCTCCTTTACGATTTAATTCACATTTATAAATCATCGAACTACATGCATGTTGAAATTACAGTTATTGAGTGAAGTAAATTATAGTTTGTTTGGGTTTAATCCATTAATTACATGCTAGAAAAAATAATTGTTGAATATTATTTGAATTGAATGAATTAAAAATGTAGAAGATATTTATATTCTACACGAATGCATGCATGTTAGGATGAAAGATATGGATGTATTATTTTGTGTTGAATTGGTTTATCGACGTCGTAGTATTATCCACTTAAAATTATTAGTGGAACTACTATGTTTGAAATAGAATATTTTTGTACGTAGGCGTGTGTATATAATTTGAATTCATCTTTGATTAAATCCATTTGTGGTGCTGAGATTTTGATGTTAACTTCAAATATATTTTTAACCGCTTATAATTTTTTTTATAAATAATTGAAGTTAAATAGATTTGTTGAATATGGAAATTTTTAATCACTACTCAAAAACAATTTCTATTGTATACATAAATACAGTTCACTTTATTTTGAATTACAAAAATGATTTTCACCTTAAATTTATTTTTATGGTTTGAATTCAATTTTACTGTTTACTCTATTTTAATATATAAAGTAAAAATATCCTTCTTCTATTGCAGCATAAGTATAGTTTCATATATCATACTTTGTTTAAAAAGGATTATACAATTATTTTTGTATAAAGTTAATACCCATATGGATTTAATCTAATCAAGAACGGATCATTAATGAATTCGAAGTTGTAAAAATTGAATAGAGAGTGAATGTAAAATTAAATGGCATGGAACGTTTTAAATCAAACATTGATAATATCAAATTTTACTTTACTAATGGTATGGGACATTAGCATCATATTATCTGTGTCGAATGATTATTTAACCTTCTAACATAAAAAGTATTTGGTTTTAACCACGTAAGAAAAGCATTTCTATTTTACTACTTATGTGAAATTTTAACGTGTGTGTATATATTGTTGTCTTTGAAAATATTCAAAGCGATGTTTTCATATATTACTGGTTGTGAATTCCGTATTAACAATATATTCTAATATTGTGAATTTTGTAAAAATAGTGATGATATTATCGTACATTGTTTAATTTGAGTTGACTAATAATGATATTATCATATATCATTGATTTGGAATATTAAATGATATTTTCCAATATCATTTATTTTGAAACGAAATAAAATAAGACATTTTCGAATATCATTTAATTTTGAGATTTTATAGTGATATTTTGATATCACTAACGCATGATATTGTCTAATATCACTTGACATGAAAATGTAATAATGGATCGTTATGCTATAGATAATTCTTTCAGGGTAACGAGACTTCTTTCGCCATATGAGCTAATTTCCCAGCATTAGTTGACTGACTCTAGACTACAACCTGAGGGGACGACAACTTGCAACTACCGTCCTAATCAACGGCCGGCTACCGAGGCTTGTGATGTTTTAAGACAATACTTTTAATTTGTGTGAATTCCCATGCGAAAGTAAAATGTTTGTGTGCGTTTTTTATTCTATATTAGGATGTAATTATATCTTTGTCGGGGACCGTGATGTATACTATTATTGGTGGTAGCTAAGAGGTCGTTGGAATCGTCCATATTTTTGTGAATTATGAGCAACTTATAGTGTTAATATTCAATACACGTTGAATATTAATACTATGAGATGTGAAATGATTCCTGTTGGTGATCCTGACACAACACTTCGGATCTAGCTCTTTACTCACCTCATAGTAATTATTTAAATTTAAACATGCTTTGGGTATATATATGAAATCCGCTTGTGCACATGGATTCGTATAAAATTTTGTTTTACCATATTTTTGTCAGTAATAAAGATTTCACACATAATTATGTATAACGTCCTCCGTTTCACTTGACATATGGAGCATCTACTATAATTCTATTGGAATCTATGATCGATAGATCATTTGTTTCCATTCTTCCTTATTGCCCAACTTCATTGAATAAATTAAGCATCTTTTTAGAATTTGAAATATTCATTATGTGTGTATGTATATATGTATATATATAAGCATATAAAATCTAAATTTTCCATATATATATATATACCAAGATCTAAAATTTCGGTTTTCGGTTCCGTTCCGGTCACATAATATTTTTGGAATTTCGGTCTCATTTCGAAAATTCCATTTTAATTCCGATTCTGGATTTCCTAACATTTTTATACTATTTTAAAAATATTAAGTACATTTTTTAACCTAAGGTTAAATAGATTGCATCTTTTTGGGATGATTCAGCAACAAAATAAATCAATTTGGCAATTAATAAACAAGCCCAATCAAGCCCAAATCTAATATTCCCTTTGAAAATAGAAGTTAGCCCAAACTAAACAAAACTATGTGCACAAAGCTATACCATCACCTTAATTCGTTCTGCAACCCTATCACACAGCAAACCCTAAATCAACGTGAAAAACAAGAGAATGTACCATGCTTAGTCTCAACGGAATACAGATCTTTCTTTCTTAAGCATTTTGAAATCTGAATCCCTAATTCTAAATCAGGTTTTCTTTTTGTCTGCTTTGATTAAACAGAAATTTCTTTTTGTATGCTATGATTGAATCGAAAATTCTTTTAGTTTCTTTACTTGTATCGAGCTTCTTTTGTTTTGCTTTGCTCGGATTCTTTTGTACGTAAAAACACAATTTTTTTCACTCTTCGCTTTCGTAAACAGATTTTAAAGCAAATTCCAGCCCGGTCGACATCGGAACCAGAACGGAAGGTCCGAGATTCCGATGCGCCGGCCGGAATGTCAAACCATGTTGTTTCCTTATGTCATCATTGATTTTTTGCTCTATTTATTCTTGTTATGGTTTAACTCATACTAGACTGTCTAGTTTGACCCGTGTATCATTTTCTTATAATACTCATGTCAGTCCCCAAGTTATTTGGCAGGTTAGATTTATCTCATCAACTGGATCTAAACAGAAGATTCGTCTTTCTATTTTTATTTTTTTATCGTATGCGCATGTGTTATATCATCCATTGGTGTATCTATTGAGGCCTCTTATGTATTTGTAGTCGGATAGGGAACCGATTATCATATTGATGTATTATTATGGAAGCATGTATTTGTATTAAACTAAGTATCATGTCATGATTTTATTTATGTTTGTGTTTTGTGTGTTTTCTGTTCTGGGAAACTAAACTATGTGTTATTGCTTTGTGCTGACGCTGAATATAAAAAATTTGATGACATCGGTATATTCATGTTGTGTTGGCCTAAGGGAATAAATACACCGGTTCATTCACCAATCATCTCATTCTTCGGGTTTACAGACAATATTACTTCCGTAATATTCTTTGTTAACCTGGTACAGGGGCGGATGTAACATTTTTGGTACAAGAGCCCGGTTAAGAAAATACATGGAATTAACTACAAAAATAAGGTCTATATGGAATACTTTGTTTTAAAAATAACCATTTTCCTCCATAATAATTCTCCTTCTATAGTAAGAACGTCGTTTGAAATTCTTGTTTTGTGCACTCTAGACGACCACATTTCGTGTAGTAAACAACTAATTAATTAACGAACGTTCATGATTCGAGTGGCCATAGTACGTTTCGTTTAGAGGTCGAATTCCATTTATTCGACTTTCTCCTCTTATGACATAAGGCAATTCAAATTCGAGCAACAAATACTACATAATGAGGTTTCCTTTGGAAATAGAAAAAAAGGCTTCGGTTCTCTCTCGAGCGATTTATTTGGACCCACATCAGAGGTGATCGACTGTATTCCAAATCCAAATAGTAAAAGGTAAGAAATGCAGAGATTTTCAAAATTCCCAAGTAATTTCCGCAAAAAAAGTTTCGAGTAATAATAATATTTAACTCTTGTTAGAGAAAAAATAATAATACATTTAACCATAAATATTTTTGATTAAAATGAAAAAAAATATCATTCCAAATATTTTTGAAGCTTTAAATTTATGACTTTTTTATGTTGATTTCTTGCCCGATTGGGTGCTTTAAATTCAATACAGGCGGCCTATGTGTCGGCGAGAATTTTAAATTCCTGGACGGGAACGTTTCGATGGAAAACAAATAGCTATTGTTTAGAAATTAAATAGTTAATCTGCAAAAGTAAATTTCAATTTTAGTCATCTTTGGAATGGTCAAGTGGATGTAATAGAAGTAGAAAAAAATTGAGTTAGAAATTTCAAAACAACTAATGATGCACTATCATTCCTCAGAAGTGATACACGAACATTCAGATGCGTCTCATATTGGACTTCGAATAAGCAGAAGTAGGGTCCCACTCAAGTCCTAGGATTATTGAAAATCCCAACTGGACTGAAGAAAACGAAAATTTGAATTATCTGTCGATGTTTGTACAATGTGAAAAATTCTCTGCCGAAGAAAGTTGCGCTTTTCTATCAATTGATCCAATGAAGTAAAGAGCTCATATTCAATAATGGAGTAAGTTTTGAATAATAGGATTATAAAAAGGTTGTATGCTTTGTTTGAATATGAAACATTGTCTGAATTGTTGTGACTTGTTCGAATAATTGAAAATTTTGGATCCAATAAATAATAGCAATGCAAATATAATTTAAAGCAAATTGATATATAAGTAATTTATAAATCAAATTGAAGGATAGATTATTATTCAAAACATGTTAAGATATTTTAAATTTATAGTTTACTAACTGACTGTGATTTGAAGAAAAAGAATAAAGTTTTGAGATTGTTTGGAAGAGAAGAAAAATTTATACAATGTGTTTAATCTATTTTAAATTTGTTTCAAACTCAAGTTAAAAAAAATTAACCATATTTGTCTATGTATACTTTATAATATACTAGTGTAAATCGCACGTACGTGCATCTAATAGCTAAAAATATTTGTTTTTTATTTATTAAAAAAATTAATGGACGGATATGTGCTATAAGTGCAAAAGCTTTAGTAGTCAAAACACTTATTTCTAGTAGTTTTGTTGGTGGTGTCGATTGCAAGTTGATAGCGAAATTCCGTTGATGGTTGATCGAAAAGAGGATGGTGGTGGAGGCCACAAATTGATTGTGAGATTTCATTGATGGACGTAGGGTATTTTCGAAATTTCAAAAAGACAGCGTGAAAATCATATTCATTGAAAAAAATTTATTAATAGTAGAGATGAATGTGTCTTTGAAATTTTAATATAGTTTGACTGTGGGTGTGCTTGTTCTAGTTTGAAAATGTCATTGTTTTGTGTTATTAATCACAACCTTTTTTATAAGGATTTGAATATTTTCAAGATTAATATTTATTACATTTTCAAAGAAAAAACTTTCTTGAAATTGTTTGTTTCAAATTTGAACGCTTCGATTAAAGGGTCAAAGCTCTTATAATTTAGAAGCGTCTTTAACTAACCTGGATTTGCGGAGGAAAAATATATATAAGAATAAATAGTTTCTCAACAAGTAAAATCAAAATTAAGCATTACTTGAAATTTTAAGCTTTGTGGTTTGAAAACTTTGATTTAACTTAAAACAAGCTATAACATGAAACTTAAAATAACCCACTTTGATGTGTTTTACCATTAAAGACATAATTTTTATTTTATAGTCCGATGTTGGTAAATTTTATTTTTTTGAAATGTATTTTCACAAGGAACAACTTTCATGTTTGTCACTTTTCGAAAATTTGAAGTTTTATTGGTTTTAAACATGTTTTAAGTTGTGGCAAAATTCTGGCATGAGCATGTAATTTCAGAATTACAGTGTCACATTGTTTTACTCGTAATTTTAGAATCACTCATCATATTTCGACGATTTTGTACTCACTGGGAAGCTATAATAGTAAGGAACAACTTTTGTTTTTAGAGTATTGCAAAACTTTATGGTTTGCTATGTGAAATTTCAGTTTCAAATCAGTGAACATGCTATATAAAATTTTATGGTTTGCTATGTGAAATTTCAGTTTCAAATCAGTGAACATGCTATATAAAATTTCAGTTTCAAATCAGTGTCACATTATAGATCAGTAAGAAATTTTGTTTCAATAAATTAAACTAATTATTTGATTCCTTTCTAAAAAAGAATATTTAGCTCGAATAAAATATTTACAATGAATATAGTATTTATATTTCATAAATAATTTTCATATGGTTGAAATGGACCAAAGAAATATTATTCGACATCAATAGAAAATCAATAAATCAATGAAGATAAATGATTATTGAATTTAATTATTTTGTATAATTTATCGAATTATGTTTTTGTAGAACAATTAATAGGTTAATTTAAGTCAAAAATGAATTTATAAATTAATGGTAGAGTTAATTATATGTAAACCGGAAATTCAATATGCAATTAAAAGAGAAATTGGTAATTGTTTTATACAAGGGCTTTATTGTAAAGGATATAAATCATATAATATATTAATTCCTTTTTTTCTCTCTCACTTTACCATTATCTCTCTCACTTTACCATTATCAGATCCAAACCTCTAACCCTAGTCGCCTCTCTCTCACGCAAATAAAATCGCGGAAAAGAAATCGCGACGGTAAAAAAAGTTAAGTCCACGCACGCACGATTTAGGATAAGGCACGCGCGGTCCATGGTGATGCGATGGATGCTAAAGGTCACAAGGCTTGTAGATGGAGGCTGGAAAAAGACTTCGGCACCTGAGGGGTGGAGGCGATCTTGGCCATGCATGACGCTATGAAGGGCGCATATGCTTGTGACTTAAAGCTTGCAATAACGTGATAACCGATGGTGGTGGGTGGAATAGAACTGGAAGGTTTCGCAATAATTAGGGGAGAAAGGCATGGTTGAGGTGTAATAGCTGTAGAGAGGTGATTCATCCTTCCATGCCACAATTTTGGTGAGCTAAATCATCTCTATTTCAATTTAAGTCACATCTACAACTTATTGAATTATTTGCATGCTTAATTTATAAGATTTGACTGAATTAAACGTATTTAATTGGGTTTAATTCACTAAATAATTACTAGAAAAGATAATTGTTGCATATTGTTTGGATTGGATGACGCATTCATGTGAGTTAAATCTTCTTCTTCTTGATTTAATACACATACACCATTATTGAATTAATTCCTTGTTGAAATTATATGACTTAGGTGAGTTAAATCTTTTCTTGTGGTTTTGATTCACAAAACCAACGCTTGAACACTTGCATGATCTCCTTTCAGATTTAATTCACATTTACAAATCATTAAACTACATGCATGTTGAAACTATGGTTATTAAATGAATTAAATTATAATTTACATGGGTTTAATCCATTAATTACATGATAGAAAAGATAATTAAACTATGGTTATTAAATATAGATGATATTCATATTCTACGCGAATGCATGCGTGATAAGGTGAATGATTTGGATGTGTTACTGTGTGTTGTTGACATCGTAGTATTATCCACTTAAAATTATTGGCGGAACTACTATGTTTGAAATGGAATATTTCTGTACGTATTTGGATATATAATTCGAATTCATCTTTGATTCAATCCACTTGCAGTATTGAGATTTCCATGTTAATTTCAAATATATTTTAACCACTTATAGAAGTTTTAATGAATAATTGAAGGTAAATAGATTTGCTGAATGTGAAATTTTTTAACAATTATTCAGAAACCATTTCTATTGTATCGACAAAAATATATTTTACTTTATTTTGAATTACAAAAATGATTTTAGCCTCAAAATTATTCTTATGATTTGAATTCAATTTTACGATTTTATTGTTTACCATATTATAATACACAGAAAGTAAAAATATCCTTCTATTTCAAAATAGGTATAGTTTCGTATAAATTATAATTTGTTTAAAAATGAGTATACGATTATTTTTGTATACAGTTGAACTTGTTTTAAAACGTAAAAACGTACATAAGGCGTTTTCAGGTCCATGAGGCGAGGCGTAAGCCTCGAAACGTAGAGGTGTAAGCTTTTTGGGTAAAAATAAAATGCAAAACATATAATGAAATTTGATATTTAAATTAGCCTATGCAAAAAATGAAGAACAAATCATTCAAGCATGACTCTGAACAAGTATATATCTCTTATTTTTATTTAAAAGGACTAAAAATAAATAACTGAACTTTATACGATTTCACTTGCAACATTTATTTGGAGATTCCGCAAAATTCCAACTTTTATTCCTTCTATCAATTTAGATCGATCTGCAAAATTTATTTGGAGTTTCAATGAAGTCTATTGAGAAATTTTCTTTAAATAGCAATGAGAAAATCCATTACATAACTTTTGATCGTTGTTTCAAAAACAATCTTACTTAATCATGTCGATATTGAAATTGAAAAGTAAAAAAATAGGAAATTTTACCATTATAGGCTTGTTTTAGAAAGTAATAACAAATTTAGCCCAGTTTTAAAAATAATTACATAAATAGACCAGTTTTTTTATTTTGGTCTATTTAGTTGGCGATTTTTCAAAAATCGCCCAAAGAAAATAGCATATTTCTTAATTGGCGACTTTTAGAAAATCGCCAACGTAGAAAAGCTTTTTTCTTTGGGCGATTTTTGAAAAATCGCCAACTAAATAGACCAGAAAAAAAAAGTGGTCTATTTCTGTAATTATTTTTAAAACTGGGCTAAATTTGTTATTACTTTCTAAAACAAGCCTATATTGGTAAAATTTCCAAAAAAATACTAACTTCCATTTTCTTAAATTTTGTGTTTTTTCTATTTTCCATTAAATAATTAAAGTTTAACTTCTGTCAGTGTCAATATTTGCAACAAATGGTAAAAAGATTCTTAAGTCGCATGTCTCGGTAGTTTGAAGCATGCAAGATGTACGCTTTGTACACTTCATTTGCCTGAAATTGTTGAGGCGTAAGCTTAAAAGGTGAAAAACCTTTTGGGAAAACCTTAGGACATTTTATCTCTCATTTCCTCGAGGTGCTCCTTGATGCGAGTATTGAGGCAGAATTTTTAAAATAATGATAGTTAATACCCATATAGATTTAATCTATTCAAGAATAGTTCATTAATAAATTAGAAAAAATTGAATAGATAATGAATGTATAATTAAATGACATGGGACATTTAATTTAGGTTCAATATTTATTTAAAGCAAACTTCGATAATATCAAATTTTACTTTACTAATGGTATAGGACATTAACATCGTATTATTTGTGTCGAATAATTATTTATCCTTCTAAAATAAAGGGTATCTGGTTTAGCCACGTAAGAAAAGCATATTTTTCTGCTTAACAATGATATATATATATATATCGCTATCTCTTAAATATTCAAAGTGATATTTCATATATTACTAGTTATGAATTCCATATTAACAATATTTTCTAATATTGTTAATTTTGTGAATGTATTAATGATATTATCGTATATCATTTAATTTGAGTTAATTAATAATGGTATTATCAAATATCATTAATTTTGGAATATTGAATGATATTTTCCAATATCATTTATTTTGAAATAAAATAACAAGGAATGACTCTCAACTCCCTAGAATTAAAAGATGATGGAAGAACAGTCCCTTCTGAAAAAGTTCTAAAAATTAGGTCCATATTTTTAGTTTTTGGCTAATTTATGTCATTTTTGCCCCTGATTTCCATGCTGAACCAATTTTCTGGAAGGGGACAGTTTGGTAAAAATTAACAAAATAGAGACCTAATTTACATGGATTTATGGGTATGGACTTTTTGTGCATGAGCTTTAAGAATAGGGACCTTTGGTCCAAAACCCCATAAAATAAAATAAGATATTTTCTAATATCATTTAACTCTGAGATGTTATAGTGATATTTCGATATCATTAATATCCCTTAACATTAAAATGTAACAATGGATTGTTATGCTATAAATTACTAAGGGTAACAAGACTTCTTCTGCTGGATAAGCTAAATTCTTGACATCAACTGACTCGAGACCGCGACCTGAGTGGACGACAACTTGCCACTGCTGTCCTAGTAAACAGCCTGCCATATATAATCCACTTGTGCACATGGATTCGAATAAAAATTTGTTTTACTGTATTTTTGTCAGAAATAAAGACTTTACACATCATTGTGTGTAACGTCCTTTGTTTCACATGACATATGGGCATCTGCTATAATTTTATTGACAATTTTATTGGAATTTATGATCGATGGATCATATGTTTCCATTCTTCTCTATTGCCCAACTTCATTGAATAAATTAAGCATCTTTTTAAGAGTTGGAATATTCACTATATGTATGTGTGTACCATGGCTTCTGAAGGATAAAATTTCAATGAGCTCCTGTTATACATATCAAACAAATTATAAAAGAATAAAATTTCAAGGAAAATTAACGTTTTTTCCTTAAATTAGAGTATATAATAAAATTTCAACTTTAAATTAACTTGAAACTAACAGTAAAAAATGGTATGGAATTATATAAAACAATAATGAAAATTCTATATTAAAGTTAAATTTTATTTTTGTTTATAAGGTTATATTCAATTTTTATTATTTAATTCTCACATATAAGTATTGTCCTTAATGTCTATCAATAATCAAGTTAACTTTTATCTAATACAAAAGCAAATAAGTCAACATTACATTCAAACAAAAACAAATAAGAAACGAGATTAATATTAAACTAAAACTTAAAAAGTATTTTAAGCAATTTTTATTGACGAGGATCGTGCATTTTTTTAACTGAAAATTATGTTTACAACCATCCTTATTTATCATTTATTCTTAAATCCCCTTGGCCCTAATCAATATATAAAGTAGTCACCTATTTATTATCAAAATATAGAACCACGTCTTATTTTCCATTCTACACAATGCAAGTTATTTTTTTATAATTTGATCCCCGATTATGCACTTTTGGAAAGAAATGCATCTGTAAGTTTTCAATTTCTTTGTTTTTATAAAAATTTATTGCATTATATTATGTTATTAAATGAAACGATGTAGGTATGATAATAAATGATGTAAATTATTAAATTTTCAAAGCCCTTTTTTCAAGATTTCATGGTTCCATTATACTTTGTAATTTTAAAATGCATACTGCTGGAACTTTAAATTTGTTTAATTTTGCAAAAACTTCTTTCATTATATAATTTAAATAATATGTTGTAAGTATACAAATGTTATAAACAAATAAAAGTCGACAATAATGTTTGTTTGTTTTTTTGCAACTTTGGTTGTTTTATCATAATTTGCATCTTTACAACTCAGCGTACTTACTATTTGGTAGTCTAGCATTATTATAATGCAAGTTACATAAAAAATTAAATTTATGTGATTTTGCTAAAATAGATTGCATTATATTTATTAAAAACGATATATTTAATGCATCTAAATGATATTCATTTGTGTGTCCAGATGTTCAAAACATTACCATTTGTGCACTTTTGGTTGCTAAGCCGCATCATACATTTTAAATAGCATAAGCAATCTGAATCATTATCGTTGCAGTTATTTTGAAAATTTAAATTTTAGGTATATTATTTTGATTACTAATTTTATACTATGATGAATTTATATATAACTTAGTAATTTTCAATTTTACGTGCAATATTTACAATATGAAAAGCGACAATGAGATTTTACTTATTATAGTAAATAATAAGGGGTGAAACATACCCAGCACTAAGGTGGGCCAGATAAGACATGCAACTTCCATTTGACAAGATCAAAAGTTTGATCCCCACTATGTGCATTCTCCATACTGAAGATTCATCTAGTGTTTCATTTATCAAGTTAGATTTGAACCTTGATTTCTCTAGAAATATGATACTCAATGTTATATGGTCTTGAAAATTTATACATTATTATGAAAATTCAAAATGCACCTTTTTAAACTCGTTATCCCAAGAAAAAATATTTATATCATTTATCGCATTTTCTAGAAATTAAGTATTCACTTTTAAATTTTCGGCCTTTGTTAAAAGTATAAACAGAAATATAATTTCAATTAAGTTTTGAATTCTCTCAAATAGATTTAACTTTGACTTTTTACCTTCTAAGATTTTATTAATCTTATGCGAATATATATATGTTCCTACTTATATATATATATATATATATGCATTTTATGTATCAAAGTAAATTATTTTGAACAATAACAAAAACAATACACACCTCAAGTATTTTTGCCCATTTTCGTAAGTGACAAGCGCTTTTGATAAATGGATCCATGAGTTCAATTCCAAACTAATATTTACAAGAATTTACCAAATAGTTCACAATAGAATTGTAAAATGGAAACCATACTGGAACTTGAAAAAAGCGAATTAACCGTGTTTGTTTTTTTAAAACAATGACATGGATACATGGTTGTCAAGGCGAAAAAGCCCCAAAAAGCCCAGACTGGCGCCTAGGGCTTTTTTGGACGCCTTGAGCATTATTTTTTCAACAGGAGCGGAAATTAATGCGTTGATGTGAGCAGGTGAAGGCGACGGCAATAGATCAAGTTCAGCAGCGGCGACGGCGGATGTATGTTTTGAGAGGAGACATTTTTATGTCCTAAACTTTTGGTGTCGACAATGCCCAATGCCCTAATTTGATCGACATTTGCCCAATAAGCCTTAATTGGGCTCGATTGTGGGTTGAAGCCCTTAATTTTCTTAAAAAAACGATTTAATAGCAAAGCGCCTTGATTTTTCGGCGCTTCAGCACCTGAGGCGCTTTTCCGGCGCCTTGTGTATCACTGACGCCTAGGCGAGCGCTTTGATAGCTATGCATAGATAATAGTCATATCTTGAGTGCTCTTAGTAACTTTCATACGTAAAATCACAATTGATTGATGTTTCCTATGACTTCATATTTCACACTATTATTTGATTTTAAATAGTCCAAATTAAAATCTATAAAATTGTAATCCTTACCACAATGGAAGTTGAAAAAAGTGAATTAATACTATATCACTACAATATAATGTTTCAAAAAATTATGCCAACAATGAGACAATATATGCTTAGTATCGGTTGTTAATCTATACTCTTAAATTAAAATAATAATTATCAATCTTTATAATTATTTGATATTATCTTTTTTGCATGATTGGTATATCCAAACATTGTTCCAAATATTTTATTTTACCTTTAATAATCTGAACTTAAACGAAGATGTGTTTCAGCATTTTAACGTCTTTCAAATGTGAACAAAGGATGAAAAGCTAGATTCTCTAATTTTCAACCTAGAATAAATGTTGGTAGCAAATCTTTCTTTCATCAATATCAACAATAACATTATAAATATTAATCCTTCACTTTTATTATTATTGTTCAACACGGAATTCAAATGTGCATTTTGTTTTTTATTGAGCTTTAGAACATATAGCCATATCATTTTCTAAACGGAAACAAAATAAGAATAAATCCTCAAAAGCTCATAATTCTAGCATATGGCTAGAACATAGGATTCAAATCATAAGGGTTTATGAATATTGGATTCAAGAGGGAAAAATGGTGCATATGGCAGGCAATATCCTTGGAAAATACCATCTGCTGAATAATAGTTGCTAATAAAAATGAACCTGTATAGAATTATCCATATGGCTTTCGAATATACAACATTCGGTAACAAAAACAAAAGGGTAAATTCTATTTAAACTCTTGAACTTGCAGCGTATATCCTCTATATTAATAAAAAAACCATTTGACTAAAATGCCCTTATAGGACTGTTTCTCCATCTAAGTTTTTTTTACTCCAACCCGATCACACCAAAAAAATTAACACAAATCAACAAACATCTTAATCAAATGATGTAAACCAAAGCGAAATCACAAGGCTTCTCTCATTTCTTTTTTAACTTTAATTAACAACTATAGCAAAAGGGAAATCAACTTTAGAAATTTAATGATATATCATTGAATCATGTTTTAACAGTAAAATTAGTTCAAAATTTGGATATATTTTTTAGATCTATTTTCAAGAGAAAGATAACTAAAAATTGAGGAATGATAACTTGTTGGCACTAATTAACCACATTAAAAAAAGGAATAATAAATCTTCAATAAATGAAGAAAGAAATGTGTTGAAGAGCATAGGTAGTTTGGAAAGTGGTGGGGATATACTTAGTATTTGTTTGGATGTATATTTCTTTCAAATATTATGGGTGCATTCAGCAATTTTACGTGTTTCACGGAATTTTCCAAACAAAAACCCACATAAAGATCACAATTATCGCAAACTTATAATAAAATCAACACAATTCAGAAAGGATTAGCCAAGACTAGTTCTATCAGCCTCGATATTTATTTTACACCCTGCACTAAATTTAATAGTAAAATAGTTACCATATTACTCTAATCAAATTATAAAACATCTTTAGTTAGTGGTTTTTTCATTTATGGTGTTATGATTTGGAATAAATGAAAGAAGTATGATTTTTGCTCTTAAATAATACTTCAATGATGATTGTCATCCATTTTTTCTTATCAAAAGCACTATGAAAAACATCCAACTAAAACTAGAAAATATGTATATTTACCTAGGATTTACTTGAAATTTAGCGTAATGTAAGCTATGATTTTATAAAAACATGACATGCAACAGGCTACGAATTAAACAATGCCTATAGCGGAGCAAGCTAGGAATTTATCATTAACTAGTGCACGGCATATTAGAAATCAATATAAACATAGTTAGCTTCATACAATAAATTAATCGAAACCTAGTTCGGTTCACACTAGGAATTAATCAACACCTATGTGGTATTATGTAAACTCAGTAAGCAAGTGATAAAAGAAGCAGCAGTAAATCAAAAAAATTAAGGGTATAAATGGTTTAAAAAAACAGGTGAGAATGGTAATTTATGGGGTGTAGCATTCTTCTAGAAAACATTGGTGGGAAAAGAAATATCTAGGGTGGTTGGCCATTTGGCAAATGCTACTTAAGTAGTAATCAAACAAAGACAAATCAAGGTCAAATGAAATCAACAATGTCCATACTCTGCAACTAAATTTCATATCAAATTCGGATCCCTAACTAAAATATACTCACAGAATTAAACGCAAAGCAGCAAACCAATCAAAACTAAATAAATACCTGAGTCTGAACGAGAACATCCATGGTGACAGGCATTTTTCTGAGACTTTTAAGAGCGTCGACGCAGCGATCTTCCTCCGGTTGTCCACCGTCATCGGCCGCCGAATCGGCCGCCTTCTTCGCTACCTCGAAAGTTTCTACTAGCTCTCTCTCCATGGATGAGGTAGAAACTCGGGATGGGGAATTTATTCTGGTCCCAAACTCTGATTTTCTCGGGAATTGTATAGGGTGTGAAAGATGTGAACGGATGGCTTAGATCTAAAATTGTTCCGGAAATCGTAGAAGATATCAAAGGATACGAGGATTTTAGGTCAAGACATACGCTATATTCACCTTCTGGGTAAAAAGGTCGCGTAAAATTTGAAAATCCATGGGCCGATCCGCGGTCTTTTTTTTGGCATGTTGTATGGGCCTCTAGAATGTTTTATCTTAGACGGGTGGATATTTAAAAAATCTGAAATTCATTTGTATCCGTATCTGAAATATTAAAAAAAATTCAATATATATATCTTTATCTTTATTAATAGTTGGCTTAGAAGCGCAAACTTTTGGTCCGGCTACAAACTTTCAAAATTGCCCTTTGTATTTTATTCTTCAATAACAGTTGTAATATATTTATTGTCATACTTTTTTGATATCAGCATAAAATACCAAAAATGTCTCACTATGGAAATTATTAAAAGGGACAATTTGGCACAGGTCCCTAATAAGTTTCAAAATACACAAAAACCCTAGTAAAATAAAGTTTGTAAATTAGGTCCATAGAATTAAGTTACCGAATAATGGCATACACTTATGCAATTATTCAGTGAATAATTGCAGACATTTATGCAATTATATCAAAAAATTGCATACATTTACACAATTATTCGTTAAAAAATTGCGGAAATTTCTGTAATTATTCATCAAAAAATTGCAGAAATTTCCACGATTTTTTCAAAAATTTGCGGAAAATTCCGCAATTATTCGCCAAAAAAATTACGGAAATTTCCGCAATTATTCACCGAAAAAATTGCATAAATTTGTGCAACTTTTGGATATAATTGCATAAATGTCTACAATTATTCAGTGAATAATTGCATAACTATATGCAATTACTTAGTAACTTAATTCTATGGACCTAATTTACAAACTTTTTTTACTGGAATTTTTGTATATTTTGAAATTTATTAGGGACCTAAGCCTAATATTCACTTGTTAAAATTTAGCATCGTCTAAAATTAGGATCTATCAATTAAGATTCTTTTACAAATTCAAAATTTGCTCCAGAAATATTTACCAAGTCTTAGTATCACTTAAAAATAGGATCTAACAAATAAACTACTTTACAAATTTGTTTTTTATTAATTAATAATATAAATAAAAATTTAAACTCACTAGAAATTAGATAATGCAACGTAGAAATAAAATTTCAAATTAACTACGTATGATTCAACACAAAATATGGCTAAATATATGTGAAAATCATTTTCTTTTGAACATATTAAATTAATAAAATTTGTAGAAAAACAATTCAGCATTCTTCATCACGCGCGAAGTGCGTGCCGTAACGCTCGTCTGAAAAATGAATACGGATCATGTCCGCATCTGATAATTATCCATTCGGATTTTATTAAGATTATAGTTATATTTTTATTTATTTTCTATTTATCTAGGTAAAAAAAATTAATATTTGTAAAAAAACCAATACCCGTTGCATAAATTATTGTTCTTAGCATGTTTATTATTTTTTATATTTTAAATAGTGAAATTGATTTATAATAAATCAAAATTTTATTTTTATTTTTTTAGATTATTATTTGTGAACTAATCAAAGAATGTCCGATTAATATCTGATATTCGCCCACATAAGCGGATACAGATATCCAATATCCGAAAATAATTTGGAATACAGATACGAATATGGTACTATCTGAATCCATATCCGACTGTTTAGAAGCTTATTCCATCCAAACCAGATGCACGTTTTTAGTTTATGTTTCACAACACACAACATAAAGAACTTGGTCCAACACTGATCAGATGAGATTTTATTCAAATACTCCTCGAACAAGTGGGAACAACAACATAAAAATCACTCAATTACTCATAGCATTGTGATCGAACACCAATGATATCAACCGACGTTAAAGTGTGTTCGATGTCAACATTAAATACAAAGGAAATCACCTTCACTTTATGTATACATAAAACTCATACTTCTTCGTTACACTCGATTTTTTTTCGTCGGTTTTTCAACTACGAAATTCAAAGAGTTAAGACTATGTACTAGGGGCAATTATGTAATTTGTTACATATATCAGCTCTATGTTAGATGCTCCTTTTCTGGTTTTGAAATGACAACTATACATTTCAATATATATTGTAAAAATTGGTTATTTAAGGAAAATTCAAACTATGAAGACTAAGGCAAACGACTACAGGTTGACGAGCTCGATCAATGAAGACCATATCTTAGAGGAGTCATTGTTTGTGAGTTTAGAAAATACTTGTATAATATCCTTTGATGATATACACACATAAATATTATCAAATTGATTTTAAAAATAGATTTTGAATATAGAAATTTTCAAAAGATAAATTTTTCAAAAATGGGATTCAAACCTAAGTCGTAAGGAACATAGCCTACACTCGATCAACTTAAAATATTATGCAACACCAGAATTCGAACATGGGCCATGAAGCACAAATTTACACGTCTTGCCAACTAAACTACAAATGCTTTTGCTACTAGGGTCTCAAACGTCTAGCAACACTACTCAAACGTCTGACCTACCGTTCGGATGTCTAATAACCTCTTTTAGATGTCGGAATCATGAATTTTTTAAATGTTTTCTTTTTTGGAAAATAGCCAGACGTCTAAGCCAAAAAGTCATACATTTGACCTTATACAAACCAGTTTTTTATAACAGAAGTCAGACGTCCGAATCATAGGGCCGGACTTATAAAATAGGTCAAAAATGAATGTATTACTTTTTGGAATATATTCAAACGTCTGACCCCCAAATGTAGACGTCTGACTTTTTTTTAAAATGTTTTTTTATATATTAGAGTCGGACTTCTTACCATATATCTCAGACGTTTGAGAACGTATAAACGACTGTGTGTTGAACGGATGTTTGTTTTTTGAAAAGAAACATCTGCTTTTGAAAAAAATGCAATCTCTTGAATAATCACTACTCTTTAGCAGATCCCTTTAACAATGAGTAGGATCTATACTAATATGGATATAAGTGCTTGTATATATAACAGAATACAGCTAAGTAAATAATCGCAGAAAACAAAATTATAAAATCATACCAAGATTTTATACTAGTTCGGACCTCTTGTCCAATGTCTAGTCCCTAAGCCCCACTTAAGAATTTTTGAATCGACAACCCTCAATTCACCCAAAGGAACGGATTTACAAACACTGTTTGAGAAATCGTTTAGGACTTCTGCCAATTTCAAAGCAAAAGATTTAATCATGACTTTGATGTGTTCTCAATAACACAAATAAGCCAAACTATAGTGCACCCATCCAATAATACCGTATGATGATTGTGAATTGTATGTGCAGCATTATAGGAAGCAAATATGAAGAATTTGATTGCTTTAGAAATTAGAGAGCAATAGAAAGAATATAGATTTTAGAATAGAATTCGATGATAGCAATCAATGGAGTTAAACTATATTATAGAGATTAAACTGGTCTATCGAAAGGTGATGATCTTTCAAGAAGACACGACTTTGTATGGATAGACACTCCTCTTCAGAAAATAGGTGTCTTTTCAAATACGATCGTTTTATTTTATTTAGACGTCTGAACTATAGAGTCAAACGTTTGACTAGTTAATAAAAAATTAATTTGAAATGATTTAGATGTCTGAGTTCTCTGGATCAGACGTCTAAATGAATTCCAGAGCGGAACACGTTCATTTTGAACCTAGTTCAGACGTCTGGTTTGGAGATAAGACGTTTGAGTTAAGTTTGTATAAAAATAGAATTCTAAAAGGTTAGATGTTTGATAAGTTAACCAGACATCTGATACCCTCATCAGACGTTTGATTGAACATATAAGATGTCTGACTTGGTTCAAAAGAAAAAATATAAAGTGTCTCAAACGTCCGAATAACTAATTCATTCGTCTGAATCTATATAGGGTTTCAACCCGAGATATTAAAAGCTAAAAATGAATTTTACATCTGGTGTAGTAAAAAACTTGTCCTATTTTTATACTCAGACATCTGGATTTTTTTGTCAAATGTCTCGGTTTTGTTAATTTATGAAAAGCGGATTTTACTTTGTAGGATGATAATCCGTAGAAAATATTTTCTATCATGCTTGAGTGTGTGTAATCATCAAAGGATATTGCAGGTATGTTTCTAGACTTACAACAGCAGCATTACTTTGACGATATGATCTCCAATCCTTGAATTTAGTAGTGTAACGATCCAGAATTTTTTGCTTTGATTTTAGAATTTTTAATTTACTTTAAATATTTGATTCATCGATTAATAATCAGATAACCCTCCTTTAATTTATATATAACGATAGAAATTTATTTTTGAATTTTGTTTACATAAATAGATAGTTCGATGTAAAACTGGAAATGTGACCGAAACCTGCTTTTCGGATTTTCAACTTTTATTGAATTACAAGTTGTAGAATATTCTTGAACCTTTGATTTTTTTTCCTTTAAAAATGACATTTAAAATGTTTAAAGGAAACATTTTATTTTGAGAAAGTATAAATAAGTAAATAATAATAAATGAAAAAAAAGTGTGTGTGTGTGTGTGTGTATATAGTATATTTAAATTTAAGTTTTGAATTTGATTTGATGGCTTAAGTGTTACATTGGACAAAGGTACATAAACCCTTCCTAATATCCATTATGCTTCCAAATGGTTTAGTCCTTAGGTTGGCTTAGAAAAGATAGTAGGATGAAAAATGAGAAAACGAGTATTTATGTCTTTTACATTTTTTTTCATTTATGAAAGTAAAAGTTTTACCTCATCATCTCATTTTCATTTTACTTCTTTGCTACCTCCTGCTTTGCTCCTTTTTTTCTCTAAGTACATGTGAATGGAAAGAAAACTCCACCCACCTTCAAAAATCTATATCTCTCAATACAGTCAAAATCAACCTAAGTTTTCTACATGAAAGTTGTTCATTTACCTCTCTAGTATTTTAAAAAAATAGTAGCTTGAAGATCCGTCGAGTGTAGTGGCGGTTATTTACCGGAACCAGTAGAGGTCGAGAGAGGGCAGTTTTTAGTTGAGGATGGAATGGCATATGGAAGTTATGGATGGGTTTGTATGGTTAAGATGGGGTTTTTGGAGGTGATCACATGATTTTAGTGAAGGTAATTAATTGTCGTGAAGGAGGAGGTGAATGGTTTCTATTCATAAATCAAATTTCGATAAGGTGGTGGTCGTGGGGGTGAATTACGGTGATCGGGAGGAAGCTAGAGTTGAGACGGAAGCATGGGGACTGGTTGGAGAAGCTCTAGTGGTCAGTGGTAGCCAGGCGAGGTCAAGTTAGGGTTTTAGGGGGGTTCGGTTTAATTCATGTCTTTGAGTTGTCAGACGGAGGAGGGAGGCGTCGAGTGGGCCATGGTCACAGTTGGAGGTCTTGGAGTAGATGGAGGTGGCGGCGTGGGCCCTAGGTGGATGTTGCAGCGGTGGTAGGTGATTGAACGAGGGAGTGTTCAATTCCTAGACGCGATGTTGAAATCGGGTTGAGTGGATGGAAGTTAAAGATGCGACCAAAGACTGGAATGTGGGTGCTGTTGGGATGATGGCACAAAGTGGGACGGGTTGGTGGTCGGAGTTTGGCGAACGGCGGTGTGGATAGGCAGTGCACGTGCACGGCGGTGCACATCGAATGGGTTTGGGCATTTTAAAAGTGGTAGGAGGGAATCGAAATTAATTTGGGGAAATAGGGTTTGGGAAGGAGCTGTTATGTTCAGGTTTGAGTTTGGATGCGGGCCTTCGGCTTTGGGTTTGGCGAGAAACTTTTTAAATTAGTTATTTTAAATTTGTTAATTAAGTATGTTAGATTCAAGTTGCAATATCTCCTTCATTATAAACCCGATTGACCCGCGGGTTTTTGCATTAGACTCGTATCGACGAGTAGAACACTTTAGTATGAATAGTTGATAGTTTTAATAAAGTGAAAATTTGAGGTAAAATAATAATGATTGAATTTAATTACGTCATTTTCGATAATAACGTTGTTAAACTAATTTTACTTCATTAGTATTATCTATTTGGTCAAATAAAATATTGTTCTGTTAAATCAAATGGTATAGATTAAATTGAACATATGTATAGTAGAATAAAACACCATTCTACTGTGATTAAGTTAAATATATTATTGATGACATTTGTTTAGCAGAATAAATCCCCGTTCTGTTATTATTTGTATTTGGATATTATTCATATGCCAGTTAAGTAATATGTCGATTAATTACTATTGGATAAGTGATGGATTAGCTAGCGATTGCTAAGTAATTTTATTTACAAATATACCTGCTTAGGTAAATACCAATGCTATGACTTGAAGAGTGAATTAAAAATAAATGGTAGCTTGTTTAAGTACCATTATGGTCGCTAAGCCTCTTTTCAAATTTGAAAGGTTATGGATTTAAATTAACTTCAATTTCATAACAATTTGAGGGTAAGTGTTTATTTAATTATAAATGATTTTAATTTATTTTATAAATGATGTTTAAATTAATTAATTATTTTATTAATGATGTTTTAAACTAAGTTAATAAATTATATTATTAATGTTGTTTTAAGTTATTTAATTATGTTTTTATTTTCATTTAAAGTTATTTAATTTTATTATTAATGTTGGTTAAAGTTAATCAATTGATTTAATTATGGTTTAAGTTAATTAATTGATTTAATAAATGATGGGTTAAGTTAATTACTTATTTTATTAATAATGTTTTAATGTTAATTATTTATTTGTTTTAAAGTTAATTTATTATTTTATTTATGATGTTTAAAGGTAATTAATTAATTTAATAAAAGTTTATAAATGATAAATTGTTTTATAAAAGGGATTCTATTTAATAAAAAAATATTTATTTAAAGGAGATTTACAAATGATATTTTGTAAAGAGATTTATAAATGATAATTTGTAAAGAGTTTTATAAGAAATATTTTGCAAGAGAGACTTATAAGTGGTATTTTATATATAAAAGGGAGATTGATAAATGTTAACCTATAAATAAAAATGGATTTATAAGTGATATTTTGATAATAACGAAGATTAGTGTTAATTATATAAGATTTATAAAAATGGGTTAAAGGATTTTTATAGAGAATTTTTATAAACAAGTTTATAAAGGGAGATTTATAAAAGAGTTTATAAATAGAAAGAGTTTTATAAATAGAAAGGAATTTTATAAATCATTTTAGATTTCTATAGAAGAAGTTTTATACATTAATTTGGAGATTTACAAAGGGTTTTGTAAATATGAAATGGGCTTATAAAAAGGGAATTTTATAAAAGAATTGAGATTTGATTATGATAGTTAATCCTTCTTAATTATGGTGGTATGGAAACATTCTTTCCAACTTAACATCTAAGGATAGTGTTTTGGTTTATAGAAAGTAATGTTGTAAATGATATTTGTTTTGGTCCATTTAAACATGAATTCGGAAATGAGGAAACCTTCCTTAAGCTTTTGTTAATATATTTATACCGTTGAGATAAGTATATAGTCATATTTTCTAGGTATTGAAAGTATAATGGGTTGTAAATATACTCTTTTTAAAAGATATATTGAATCAAAAAATTGAAAGAGATTTTAATTTATGAAAGATTAATTAATAGAGGTTTAGTGGATTCCATATGTTTTGATTGTTTGTTTGATAGTTAAATAAACGACCATCAAATCTTGTCCAAAGCATAACTTTGAAAATATATTGGAGAAACATGGGAGTTATATAGCATAGTCATCTTCGATGATGCTGTACCTTGCGTATATGTAACAACCCGCACATTAATGGGCCTAAAATTCAAAAAAATCAAAACCCAAGTCCATCAAAACACAGATCGTTGGATTTGGTACCTACAAATAAGCATGAGCATTATTAGGTATTGATAAAAATCTAAACTCACAGCAGAAACAATAATAGGATAAAAATACTAATTATGACTACTATCTTGGAATTAATGGTATTCTTTGGATAGCAGATTGTCACATCAGCATCGAGCATGAGAGAGAAAAGACTCTCCAACAACAAATCACATCCAGCTACAATGACCCGTTCTTCAAAATCTGTCATGTGGGTTGTTATGAGGAAGGGGGGTCTGAACAACGTTCTAGTGATTGGAAAATAATATAAACTGTCCATAACATAAACTTATACCGATAGGTTTCCGTTTAATTATTATGTCCATCAAAGTTAGCAGTTCTAATATAATCATGCATTGCACACACGATTACATACTTATCCCTCCCCAAGGTACGAAATATTAATGAAGCTATATCAACCATCCAATATTTCCACACCCATTAGCCACTTAGTATTTCTAAATATGAAGTGGGCTTATATAATACTTTTTAAAAAAGAAATAGGCAGACTCAGTCATTTACGACCTTAATTGAGATAGACCTCGTCATTTAAGACCTATTCCGAAGGTGGTTTATTAACAATGTTGTCAATGGTCAGTGGGTCCTAGCTACAAGAGCTCTAACCGCTATTTAAGGTTTCTGACATTTAATGTACGACTATTACGGCATATATCGCCGATACAAATCGTAGTCATGTAATAAACAGTACCCAAGCCACTTAATACCTTTTTATTAGAAAATAGACAGACTCTTATCATTTAAGACCTTAACTAAGGCAGACCCCATCATTTAAGTCGTATCCCCAAGGTGTGCTCCTAAATGGTAGAGACTGTACCCAGGCCACTTAATATAAATTGTCCATAATATAGGACTACCCAATGTAAGAGACTGTACCCACGCCACTTAATATAAACTGTCCATAATATAGGACTACCCAATGTAAGAGACTGCACCCAAGCCAATTAATACTTCCCAGTGGAAAACAAGTAGACCCCGTCATTTAAGACCTACTTCCAGAAGCGTGCTCCTCAATGATACTACTAGCTCTCATTACTTGGAAATCACATTGGGCTACTTAATACTTCTTTTAAAGGAAAGAGGAGGACTTTATAGTCACTTAAGACCCCAAACCTGAAGCGAACCCTTCCCGAGATATCAACTCTCACCCTTTAATTATAAATATGGCATCTCATAGGTTACTTCTTTCGGTAGGGAGGCGGACCCTTTTGTAACTTAAGACTCAACACTGAAGTAAACCCTTTCTAGAGACATCCTTAGTAATTTATTTGGAATCTCACTATGTTACTTAATACTTCCATTTAGGAGAGAGGTGGACCCTTCAGCCACTTAAGACCTCAAACCAAAAGTGAACCCCTATGGAGATATCCCTCACCGCTCCTAATTCCAAATTTGGACCATTTAATACTTTCCAATTAAGAAAGAAAACCCAATTTATCACGTCATCATGGGTCGTTGGATTAGTGATATCTCACATCAGTAGTAAGTACACCAGACCACTGATAGCCTCAAAGTGAAGGGTAGTCCTGTGTCAAGTGACTCTACTGACCTCACATCACTAACCTACTAAGTCCAATTAACCATCCTAAGTCCTTATATATGTTAAGTAGACATTGGACTTAGCTTATGAATTCCCTTTTTATTTAAGGCAATAAGATTTACCTTAAATATTTATCTACCCATTAATCCCCGTTTAATGCTCATAAATGTCAATTTGTCCATAAAATCCTAACAGACATTTCCTAAAACATTTATGTATGATTACTAATTTCAAATTAATAATCTTTTATATTTATTCCTTTTTTATCAGCCCCATTAATCCTATAAAGAGAAGGATGAAGCAACCAATTTTGCATCCACTTCCTATCATCCAATAATCTAACGCATCGAAAATTCACTTCCTAAACTCTACTCCTACGCCAAAAAAGGAATTTAGGTAGAGATTTTAACATTCTTACGATAGTATAATCTTCCCAATCCTGTAGTACAGTGGAAATTTCATCGCTGCCCTGGATTTACTCCAAATTTTTCACTTACAAAACGCATAAGAAGGCTTATTTTTAAGCTCTAAAACGGAATTAAGTCTAAAATAGACTTGCGTGCGTCATCGACAAGGTATGAAAATAGAAATTCCAAGGCTAAAACAGCTTTTCCCTTGTTACCGCTAGCATTATCGCATCGTCGACCCTAATGCACCGCTAAATCGCAAATTCTAACTCTATTTGTCTTCTCTACGCATAACATGTGGCCTTCAAAATCAAAGTTTTCACAAAAATCTCTCACTTTTCAAATTTGTATATCATTTGGAAAATAAAATCCCAAAATATTTGGACGCACATTTTTCCTTGAAATAAAATTTTGAACAAAAAAAACTCTAAAAATAATTTAAGAGTAAAAAATAACTAAAATGCAAAACTTTTTCTTACTCTCTTTTTTTCTCTTTTTTTTAAAAGGGAACTTTTCAAATCAAGGGGAAATTTTCCAAAATATTTTCCTTCTCAAAAATTTTGATAAATCAAGCCACCATTTCAACGTAGTCGGAAGTCGGTTATGCGCCAAATGCATAAACTAGATGTAGGATCGAGTACTATACCTTGGGGGGTGAATAGGGTATTTAAAAATATTTCGCAAAGATGATAATAGACAGAGATAAAACAAAGTGCGGAAACGTAAATGCGAAAAATAAATAACACAAGATATACCCAGCTTCGGCTGAATGCCTACTGCTACCCCCAAAGCTATTAGTACAGTTAAATATGCAAACGCTTACAAACAGTAAACTCCCGGACACTGCTAACAAATATTCTAACTCTATGCCTAATAACTCTCGTGAACTCAAACCATGAGATCAGAATCCCTGAACTACAAACTCTGTAGCTCAATCCTAAATCAACTAGAGTTCAAAATTAAAAATTACAAAAAAAGAACAAATTACACAAATATAAAAAGAACTCTCCTTTATCTTGTCTCTTATCACGTGACCTTGCACTATCTTTGATTTGGAGTTCGAGAAACACATCGCTGCCTGCAATCCGAGTGGATTATGTTGCCAAGCTGTCGGTGAATTTGAGATGTAACTTCTGCCTTGAGATGATGATGTCCTCCTTGAATCTTTATTAATAAAGAAATCCCTTTTGCTTAATCGGATATTATTGAATGAACAAAAAGAAAAAACAATAAGAATTTTGATGTGTTACAATGTAGAGAGAGATATGAATATATTTTTTGATGAAGCTTTTCTCCTTTCTTTTGTTATTGTTCTATCTGATGATTTATCCTTTCGATGTTGTTGAGTTTATATAAGCTTGTGAAGTAACGTGTATGTATGGAAACATACACGGAGAAGATGATATTGACAAAGATATGGATTTGAGAGTTTGTTTCCCTTTATAGTAGAATTGTATGTAATGGGAAATAGATTCTTTTGTATCTTCCAACAAATATCATCCGATTGTGCATGTAATTATTTACTTCCAATCTCAATATACTGTCTCTAATTGCGCACTAATATATTCCTTACTTCATATCTTTATTTTTGAATGATTCTTCAGGGATTTTATTTTTCAATGTTTCCAAAATATCGCTAAATAAATGGCAAGATCTTAATTGATTGATTCTTCCGTATATCTTTCCTTGCATTGCTCTTGATTCTTTTCTTTCTTTGTTTGAATTTTGTTCCATATTTGAATCATTCTAAAATAACATTTTGCTTCAGTTAAGTCCATACTGGAACGGGAAAGAAATCAATAAAATCCTTTTTGCTCCAAATTGCATGATTGTAGAAACTTGTTTCCTTTGTTTTGTTGTTGTTGAGTATTTGCCGTCAATGAGAAAATATAACTTTCCTCTTTTTCCAAAATACATGATTCCAAATGAATCCTCCTTCCTTTATGAATGACTTATTATCCATTTTGAATGATTGATATCATATGCATTGATTTTGAGAGATTTATGTACTATACATAGAAGTTTTGCTTTGAATCAAGTAGAACTGCAAATGAATGGAAATAAATCTCTTGGCTAAAATCAAAAGCCTGTAAATACACATCACTAGATGGAAAAAAACACTAAATCCAACATATGTTTGTTAATATCGAATCGAAATCAATTTACTTCACAGTTTCTCCTTTTTTATTATAACAAACATATGCTACAATTGACAAATAAAATGTGTGATTCATTGGTTAAAAACAAAATTGTGCATGTATGATTTTTAACTATAACACACTCTAAAAACAAAATAAAAACATATTTGTTATCATCAAATCGGACGTATACTCCATAATCTTTCCTTTTTGATGATAACAAACAACATGTTAAGATTTGACAAGTGTAACATTTGTTGAGTATGTACTCGATATCATAAGATTAAAATCATAGCATAATTGTTTCAATATGTATAATATGCTCCCCATACATATGTGACATAAGGGTTCGAGAATAAAATATTAAACCAATAATATTTCTTTCGATATTAACAGTTAATCCACAATATTATAAAATCTTAGCCGCTCTCTCCCCCTTTTGTTCTCATCAAAAGTATAAATATCAAATTAATAGACTAAGAAAGTGATGCTGTATAATGAACCTCAATCAAAAAATGGCATTAAATATTAAATGAAAAATCAACCATTAATCATAGTAACTATATCGGTCAAAGTCATATCCCATGAGCGGGCGGAGAGTGATAAAAAAATATAGTTATATGTAGTGGGGTTTAAATGACGTAGTCCCTAAGATGTTACGTATTTAAATATCTTATTTTTAATTCATTATGAAATCAAGTTAGAATAACTTATCCCTAACTCATTGTAGATGAGATCAAGAACTTCCATCCATGCATTACCGCGAGGTCTCTTAGATGAGGATCAACATTACTTGACGAGAACCGACACACCTATTTCATAGGCATGTTGGGGGCATAGGGAGTCTATTATATCATATGTGCTATTTTTTTATAGACTTTCAAAAATCAAATTTGGTATGTCAATTTAGCCAACTCATATAATACCAAGAATAATAGCGAAACAAAGAATGTAAGGTGAACCGACATAATATTAATGGTAGATCTAGAGGTGATGTGGGATATGCAATAGTAAAATATAGAAACTATACCATACGCTTGATTATCAAAAATATCATGATGTCATTATTTAATCAAGTACAAAATGCACTATCCTTAATCATCCACGTAATCAATATAAATATTTTTGAAAGTCACATAAGAAAGTTCAATCAATCGTGATATGATTTCAAAAGTAAATTCTATATAAATGTCTCAAAAAATATTTTCAGTTTTATATTCTATCCTTGAACATACAATATGAATTGGTTTTACAACTATTTGTGTAAAGAGGAGAACATGTTCTATGATTATACACATTAACATATCAAAAAACAAAAGCAATGGTTCATCTCAAAAGATTTCAACAAGCAAAAAAGTTTTCTTCACCAATCATCTCAAGTTTTGAATGTCAACAACCTATCTTGAAATAAATCATCACAAAGTTCAAAACCTTCGTTTCATAGAATCATTTACAAAACTTCATGTCAAAAGTAACTCATCCCATAAAAAGCAAGTTTTTTTAAAAAAAATTCATATCAAAAGATTTAGCCAAAAAGTCTCATTTCAAAATATTCACATCATGAATTAATATGGAGAGCAAAAAAAATCCTAAGAAAGTAAAAACATATTTTTGATTTTTCTTTTATTTAAAAAAAATTCTAAGAAGGAAACAAAAAAACCATATTTTTGGATTTATTTTTCTTAATAAAACAAAACAATAAGCAAAAGCAAACTCTCCATATGTGCATGGAAAAATTATGTGAAATATCAATTGATCCGTCAAACATATGAGCAAAAAAGATATCAGACCAGGGAATCACAAAAGTTAGAAGTCATACCAGATGTCCAACAAGAAAGAACAAATTTAGATTTCACCATACCACTTGTTATTTGGGCTGTCAACGGTGGTGAACAATGATACCACTTGTACTCTTTACGTGCCTAGTGGTGTATAATGGTATCTCATTTGACTTCATGAGCTCTCATTATCCACATCAAGCGTGACAATCAAGAATCATCAAACAAGCGCACTACATACTCCACAATATCAAAAAAATTGACTAAAACATTCGAATTTCTCAATAAAATCACCTTCGTTTATCTTTGAAGTTGCATTTGCATTTATCATGCTTATCCAAAGTTAGTGGATCCCTACTTCATTTTCCTAGGCTAAGGAACATTGTAATTATCACTCATTAAATGTGTAGAACAACTTGAAATCTACCTCCATCACAGTTGCTCCTTAGCTCGTCAACATATCTACACATTTGAAGAAAAAGAAGACCTAGAAAACTTCGTATATCTATGAACATTTGCAACAGAAGAGCTTAGTAATCCAAAATTATCAAGTAAGCCTTTAGGAACCCAAATTTGTCTAACATCTTTGCATTTGTTCCTATTCCAACTAAAATTATCAAGAGAGCCTTTAGGAACCCAAATTTGTCTAATATTTTTGCACTTGTTCCCATACCAACTTCTGCCAACGCTTTGTTCAATTTTACCACAACATAGGCATTTTGGAAATACGCTTCTGCATCGTGCATTGTCTATCATGTTTTCCCTACTGTGTTATGATATACCAAAAGCAAGTCCTTTTCTATTGTTCGTGTATAGTTGATTTCCCAAAAGCATTTTTAATGACCTTTCACCTCTAGTAAATTTATTAACAGTTGATTTAAGAGTTTGGACTTTGGATTTAAGTGACACGTTCTCTTCGATAAGCATGGTACATCTGTTAATGCAATCTTCCCTCTTTGCATCATCATCTTTCTTTAGAATCAATATCTAATCTGTCATGGTACTTTTTTCCGTACTCTTTAAGTTGACAATAAACCACACATGTCCAACTCAAACTGAATGGAAAGACGAAACATGAAGGGTAGAAAGAAGAATAAGAACAGAACAGAATCTCATTCGAATAGAATAATATATAATATTGAACAAATATCTTTACAGCGGAAAACTTTTAAAATACATATATCAGAGTATAACCTAATTCATCTTGGACGGTTATAATCATATGTCCTTACAATTGCTGACAATCATCAACCAAAGCAGAATAAGCAAAGCGGATAATAGAATACGCCCATACGTAGGTGAATATCTCCAACTATCCTCTGAAAACTTCAACCGTCATCAACTAACCCTGAAACAACTCGGATCTGACCCGAGTATTGAAAATACCCGGATCAGGCTTGATAAACCAGTGTGAGAAAAACTCAATAATAAATGACAGTGTTATATATCACCTTTAAATAAAATCCTTTGAAAAGAAAGAGTATCCCATAAGACCACGTCCACACATAAAGACGGACGAGTTTTTACCTTATGGTAACTAAATCGCTTTTATATATCAAAACATTTGATATTATTTCTAATGGCATATCTTTGAAAACATTTGCAAGTAAACTTATTAATCTTAGCCGAAATTGTTACATTATTAAATTCCAGCATACTAGCCAAAAACGCGGGGTCTACAAACAAAATGGCAAGCACTTATTGGAGAATGGATTTCCATACAAATGAGCAGGTGAGTGAAGGGACTACCTTCCGATGGGTACACCTCTAGATGGATGTCCCGAGGCCCAACAGATGGTCCTCTATTAACACAAGACCGGCCTACCTCTTCCTAGATAGTACCGAATATCATCCCTCGATCGTTACCGACCTTTATCTGGGAGCTCTCTTCGCATACATCCACATTAATTTACATCTCGAATGTTATAGCGGGAAGAAATATATCTAGAAGGGGATAATCATACCCTAATGGTTGCGAACCATATAGCCTTGCCGCATCTAACCCTGTTTCGGTCATTTTTCGGTTGATGAGGCTTGAGGTAACAATTACCCTTACACGTATCACATATCACATCTCTGAATGCCACATTGTCATTCCAAGTCACATGACTGATTTTTAAAAAAGTAGAAATTCTTGAGCTTGAAAGTCTCGGGAAAAGGTGTTAAGCTAAGAGAAGTTGCCTTCTCCACCACCGACTGATATACGTTTATGGAAACCACTCAAATGTGATTTAGAATACAATGTCAAACAAAAATCCATACAAAGACATTCTGGGACTAAACAAAACCGAAGGCACTCTTCTACCACATCATAAGATTGGTAGCGAATAGTCCTTGTGTTTTTGAAATTTTTCGTAACAAAGAGACCACCGCTACTATAAGTATTTCAGGAGTTATCCCTAATCAAATCAACAGGCAGACCTTTGTCACTATTCGTCTCAATATTTTCAACTTTTGATCTTTTACTTCGAATACGTAGATTGGTTCGAAGTGGTCTTTAGATAGGAATCACCCAAATCCAACCCCAGTTCCTTCGAAATCCAATTATCGACAAACATTGAATATGAGTGCACAGGATTTATTAAGCCTCTTTTCCATTCATTCCTCTTGGTTAGTTACAAAAATCCATTTTTAATCTTAGAGTAATTCTAAGTTAATTGACTTCCTCTTAGGAAATTATTTTCCATTTTCTTACTTAACATTCAAAAATATAAATTCTCTTTTATTATGAGAAAACTTAATATGATCTTTTTAGATAATCTGGGCTTTCTCTTCAATCTGTTCCACCCCTCGTCTAAAAGATAAAGCGAAGGCCAGGTAAGTTCAGGGCACTGGTTGCTTCATTCCTAACCTTGGTTGCACGCCTTGTTTTATCGTTTAGCTCTCACAAGCGGGACAAATGTACTAGTCATTACCGCATATTCAATTATTGATTAAATCATCTTAAAATTCCTTTGTTATTCATTTAAAAACATTTCTAAATGATTCGGAAAAGAATCGCCAAGTTTAGAATCATATTTTAGAATTTATAGGAAACTGCTGCAAAAGCGTTGCAAAAAGCGTTTCAAATGGCGCTTTAAAGCTATATTGACCAAATTGACTTTTCTATCATTTAAAATTCCATTTTTTCGACTTAGATCACTTTTAAAACACTTTAAAAGATTTTTAGAATTTATTTCATATTTTTAAAATATTAAAAATACCAATTTCTAACTCAGGAAAATAGGCACAGGGAAGAATTTGCAAAAAAAATTAGTCTCAAATACAACAAGTTTGTTTTTTAGTCTGAAGGACACTTTATTAGTGTAAACAGAAAATGATAGTTGCAACTATCATTCTGTGATTTATACTAGAAATTGTCTTTCAGTGTAAAAAACAAACTTCTTGTCCTTGAAACTAAAATTTTCTCCAACTTTTTCCTTGAGCCTAAAAACCCCTTTCTAACTTTGGTCACTTTACTGCAAAAGCGCGATTTTTCTGAGAATTTGTTTTGGACATATTTCAAAATATACAAGATGAAATCTTGATTTTCTTTCTTCAATTAAAAACTATAGATATAATACTCCAAACATTTCTTGTTTTGAAGAAATCCGAGCTATATTTCATTCTGCACATTCATTTAAACTTTCTGGCGCGAAATCGCGAACTACCGTTGCGCGACGCGCCTAGTTTTAACTTTATTTTCAAAACTTGAAATAAATTCTCCAAATTGAACTTAATTACTTATAAAAACATTTTAAATCATTTTAAATCAATATTTTCACTTATTAAAGTATTTAAAGTACATTTTCACTATTCCCATATTGTAATATTATTATATCCCCATTATTTTAATATTAAATTTCTATATGCAATTTCAATTCTACTTCAAATTAAACTTAATTAAAACTTAGATTTCAAACCTAATTTCAATTTCAATTTCAATTTCCAAATCGATTTCAATTTCAATTTGATTTCATTTTCAAAGTCAAATTTGATTTCACTATTCAAAAGAGGCTTAATAATTCCAATACATACCATATCAATAAAATTGGTCATATTTAACAAAGGGATTACTTAATAAACAACGAGCCTAATTACTTCCAATATTCATTATTAACATAACATCCATTTTCATAGCATAGTGATTATCAATAAGTGAGTATATTATCATAACTCAACTATTCATCCAACACATTCAAACATTCATTTCAGCCAAACGTCCATATTATCAAATGGTGATAATTAACATAACATGTAAACGAGATAATCATGATTATTATAGATAACAAAATATGATTTAAAAAGCGGTGAGAATTTCTCACCTTTATTTCCACTCCGTCAATCTTTATGCGAACTGGCGTCCTTACGGCTAACGAACTAATGCATGTTCCTTTCTTTCCTTTCTTCCCTTGCTTTTTTTTGGCTGTGTGTGGGTGTGGAGGGGGTGTAGACTCAAATGGGGGTGTGTAGCCTAGGGAGGAGGATGTGTGGGTTTTAAGGGTGGGTAGGTGGTGTTTGGGCTCGGGTATGTGGGTGTGGAGGCATGTAGGTCACGATGGGAGGTTTTCTAGGCGGGTAGGTAGGTGTCGGAGGTGGGTACGGCTTGGGGACGGGGTGTTTGGCCGAGGTCAAGCTTGGGCGGAGGGATGTAGGACATGGCCAGGGCGGAGGAAGGAAATGGAGAAGGACAGAAGGAGATGGAAGAAGACAAAGTGAAGAAATGAAGTGAGTTTAGCCTTGTATTTATAGTTGGAGCTCGGATGGAAAATGACTTAAATGCCCTTTCCTGCCTTTTGAGTTTGGTTAACCATGACATGAAATATTAATGGTGGAAGAGATAGCTTATTAATGTGATGTGTGTTTATGGAATGATTACTTCTTCTTTTTCTTAAATTTTGTATTTTAAAGAGAAGACTTTTGGTTAGATTTGATTTGTATGCCACATGTTGATACATTAGGAAGTGCGTTAATGTTTGGAAATGATGTTAAGGAAGTGTTTATGTTTAGTAATATTAGGTGTCACCATTTCTATGCTTACTAATATTCAAAACATAAAACTTTGCCTTATTTCCATGCATATATGCATACCATCTCACTAATGAGATAAGATATGTAAGTAATGATGTTGTTTTATAAAGTCAAATTTAAATTTAAATTAGTCAAATCATGTTTTGTAAACTTTATTTAAACTAATTTGAATTCTTTTGTCTTTATTATGGTAAATGAACATATTACATAGTTTGGTGTATATATAAGTTAGGAAATATATCATGTTGCAATAACTTAACAACAACTTGTTTTTGTTGACAAATTTTACAGTCAAAATTTGACGTTTTTGCTTAACTATATATTAAAGTAAACCAAACTAAAAAATGGATTTCCTATTATATTAAATGAATTAAAACAAGTTTATTTAGGATAAAAATCCATATCATTAGAGTTAATATCAATTTATTGAATTTTGGCGTTGCACTGACAGAATGTGACAAATTTAGAATACTTTAGTAAAACGATTATAAATATATTTTTCAAACTTTTATTATTCTTTTATTATCTTTATTAAATGATTTTAATAGAGTTTGACTTTTCAAATAAATATTTAAAACTATTTATTTAAGCATTTATTCATTTTTAACAAAACTTAACTTTGGTTGATTTGTGATAAAAATCCAAATTCTTTATTTTCCATTATTAATCATAAGATAAATAATTTCTCCTTACTTATTCATTGTTTATAACATATTTACTTGAGTTCTAAACTTTTTTAAATTTAAAATAAATAAAATATCTCATTTTCGAAGTAGCGAAATTACGGGTCGTTACATTCTCCCCGACTTAAAAATATTTCTTCCTCGAAATAAAAGCTAGATTATCAGAAAGATTACTTCAGAGAAAATGCATATGAAGTAAAGGAAAACAACCATACTGATACTATATCAACATAAATAGATACATCCTATATATCCCATCCCTCGACCTGAGCATGTATATATACATACAAAAGCATAAGTCTAACCCCCCATATTTTAGCGCCTACTATGCACTTAAGATAATAATCATAACTATTGGATAGATAACACATCCCAAAATCCCTAAATATCATACAAGCATATACAACAACTAACCACCTAGTCCTCCCAAAAAATCATTACTATTTTAAGTTTTTTTTCTTAGTCAAAATGCCTTGTTAGTTCAAATCTTAATTTTATCTATAACTAAGAGAGATAGATGACAACAAAAATAAATTATCAAACAAAGGATAATTAGAAATACTGATAGAAATATCCACTCATACATTAAGTGACTTTATGGAAAGTACACTTCAAAAGGTTACTCAAAATATATTAAACCTAGAATTTACTTAGGATAGCATTTTGTAACACTTGTTCGAACTAAACTAATCCTCCATAACTCCTTTTCCTTTTTCCGTAGAATTAGATGGTTTTACGATAATAGCAAAGGATCTAGGCTGCTCCCCTATCTTGATCATTGGACAGTCGTTAATGAGATGACCTTTTAGGTGACAGCAATAACAAACTTTTGGTGCCATTTGCTTTTCAAACTTTTTTTAAAAGCCTTTGTCTTCACTCCAAACTACACTCCCTCATAGAGTGATCTTTTTCCCCATATCTGAAATGACCTTGTTTGGGTAACTTTGTCTTGATTTCATGCTTCTTCTCCTTAGTTGGTACAATAGTAGTTTGCTGTGGAATGAAATCTTCAAATTTCAGGGCATTGCTTATCATCTCCCTGAACGATCCATGGATATACTTCACCATGCTACCTTGAAGCTTGTCACATTCTCTTAACCAATTCTTAACTTTCACGATTGTTTCTAAACCCACAAACTTCTTTGACTTAGGATTTCAAATTCTAAACATAATGAAGCAAAGTTCATTGGGTTTTGTTCTTCCTCAACATCATATCCCTTAGTTTCACAATTTCTTATATTCGTATCTTCTGAATTTACCTGGATTTATATCAAACTTTTGATTTTAACTTAATTAAAATATAATGCCATTATTTCTTAATAATCAAATGTCTAGGTGTATGTGATTAAAATTTTAAGTATTAGATTCCAACTAATTCCTTATTGATTCCTTGTGGAACATCTTATAGTCAAATCGTGCAATTCTAATCATAAGATGTTCATATTTTACTAATCTATATTCAAACAATCATTTATTTCCTACTATATAAAAATATTTCTTTTTATATAAAATATAAACCTAGGTAAAATTATTTAATTTACCATCTTTTTAAAACAAAACCATTTTTATAAAATTAAAAAAATACGCGCTCATATATAATACTCTCAACTCATTTTAGGGTGTTACTAACCCTATCTCTAATGAGTTACCCATCCTAGGATATTACTAATCCTACCTTTGATGAGACATACCCCTATCAGGCTTCGGTGTTTGCTCAACCAAAAGCTCTGATACCAAATGTCACGGCCCGTTTTTCTGTACCCTTTAAGTTGACAATAAACCACACATGTCCAACTCAAATTGAACGGAGGACGGAACATGAAGGGTAGAAAGAAGAATAAGAACAAAACATAATCTCACTCGAATGGAATAATATATAATATTGAACAAATATCTTTACAACGGAAAACTTTTAAAATACATATATCAGAGTCTAACCTAATTAAGCTTGGATGGTTATAATCATATGTCCTTACAATTGCTGACAATCATCAACCAAAGCAGAATAAGCAAAGCAGATAATAGAATATGCCTATACATAGGTGAATATCTCCAACTCTCCTCTGGAAATTTCAACCGTCATCAACTAACCCTGAAACAACTCGGATCTGACCCGAGTATTGAAAATACCCGGATCATGCATGATAAACCAGCGTGAGAAAACTCAATAATAAATGATAGTGTTATATATCAACCATTGAATAAAATCCTCTGAAAAGAAAGAGTATCCCATAAGACCACGTCCACACATAAACACGGAAGGGTTTTAACCTTACGGTAACTAAATCGCTTTTATATATCAAAACATTTGATATTATTTCTAATGACATATCTTTGAAAACATTTACAAGTAAACTTATTAATCTTAGCCGAAATTGTTACATTATTAAATTCCAACATACTAGCCAGAAATGCGGGTTCTATAAACAAAATGGCAGGCACTTATTGGAGAATGGGTTTCCATACAAATGACCAGGTGAAGGGACTACCTTCCGATGGGTACACCTCTAGATGGATGTCCCGAGGCCCAACAGATGGTCCTCTACCAACACAAGACCGGCCTACCTCTTCCTAGATAGTACTGAATATGTCTTCCCTCGGTCGTTGCTAACCTTTATCCGAGAGCTCTCTTTGCATACATCAACATTAATTTACATCCCGAACGTTATACCGGGAAGAAATATTTCTAAAAGGGGATGATAATCATACCCTAATGGTTGCGAACCACATATCCTTGCCTCATCTAACCCTATTTCGGTCATTTTCCGGTTGATGAGGCTTGAGGTAACGATTACCTTTACACGTATCACATCTCTGAATGCCACATTGTCATTCCACGTCACATGATTGATTTCTAGAAAAGTATAACTTCCTGAGCTCGAAAGTCTCGGTAAAGGGTGTTAAAGCTAAGAGAAGTTTCCTTCTCCACCACCGACTGATATACGTTTATAGAACCACTCAAATGTGATTTAGAATATAATGTCATACAAAAATCCATACAAGTTCGTTCTGAGACTGAAAAAACCGAAGGCACTCTCCTACCACATCATAAGATTGGTAGCGAATAGTCCTTGTGTTTCTGAGATTTTTCATAACAAAGAGACCACCGCTACTATAAGTATTTCGGGAGTTATCCCTAATCAAATCAATAGGCAGTTCTTTGTCACTATTCATCTCAATATCTTCAACTTCTGATCTTTTACTTCGAAAACGTAGATTGGTTCGAAGTGGTCTTCAGATAGGAATCACCCAAATCTGACCCCGGTTCCTTCGAAATCCAATTATCGACAAACATTGGATATGAGTGCACAGGATTTATTAAGCCTCTTTTCCATTCATTCCTCTTGGTTAGTTACAAAAATCCATTTTTAATCTTAGAGTAACTCTAAGTTAATTCACTTCCTCTTAGAAAAATATTTTCCATTTTCTTACTTAACATTCAAAAATATAAATTCTCTTTTATTATGAGAAAATTAATATGATCTTTATAGAGCATCCGGGCTTTCCCTTTGATCTGTTCCCCCTCTCGTCTAAAATATAAGGCGAAGGCCATGTAAGTTCAGGGCACTAGTTGCTCCATTCCTAACCTTGTTTTATCGTTTAGCTCTCACAAGCGGGACAAATGTACTAGTCGTTTCCACATATTCAATTATTGATTAAATCATATTAAAATTCCTTTATTATTCATTTAAAAACATTTCTAAATGATTCAGGAAAGAATCGCCAAGTTTAGAATCATATTTTCAAAGTTATAGAAAACTGCCGCAAAAGCGTTGCAAATGGCGCTTTAAAGCTATATTGACCAAATTGACTTTTCTATCATTTAAAATTCCATTTTTTCGAGTTAGATCACTTTTAAAATATTTTAAAAGATTTTTTAGAATTTATTTCATATTTTTAAAATATTAAAAATACAAATTTCTAACTTTGGTCACTTTACTGCAAAAGTGCGATTTTTCTGAAAATTTGTTTTGGACATATTTCAAAATACACATGATGAAATCTTGATTTTCTTTCTTCGCTTAAAACTATGGATATAATACTCTGGACATTTCTTTGTTCGAAGAAACCCGAGCTATATTTCATTCTGTACACTTATTTAAACTTTCTGGCGCAAAATCGCGAACTACCGTTGTGCGACGTGCCTAGTTTTAACTTGATTTTCAAAACTTGAAATAAACTCTCCAAATTGAACTTAATTAATTATAAAAACATCATAAATCATTTTAAATCAATATTTTCACTTATTAAAGTATTTAAAGTACATTTTCACTATTTCCTTATTATAATATTATTATATCCCCATTATTTTAATATTAAATTTTTAAATCCATATTAAATTCAATTTCAATTCTAACTTCAAATTAAACTTAATTAAAACTTAGATTTCAAATCTAATTTCAATTCTAATTTCAATTTCAAAATCAATTTCAATTTCCAAATCGATTTCGATTTCAATTTGATTTCATTTTCAAATTCAAATTTGATTTCACTATTCAAAAGAGGCTTAATAATTCCAAGACATACCATATCAATAAAATTGGTCATATTTAACAAAGGGATTACTTAATCAACAACGAGCCTAATTACTTCCAATATTCATTATTAACATAACATCCATTTTCACAGCATAGTGATTATCAATAAGTGAGTATATTATCATAACTCAACCATTTATCCAACACATTTAAACATTTATTTCAGCCAAACGTCCATATTATTAAATGATGATAATTAACATAACGTATAAACGAGATAATCATGATTATTATAACATAACAAAATATGATTTAAAAAGCGGTGAGAATTTCTCACCTTCATTTCCACTCCGTCAATCTTTATGCGAGCTAGCGTGCTTACGGCTAACGAACTAACGCATGTTCCTTTCTTTCCTTTCTTCCCTTGCTTTTCTTTCTTTTTCTTTCTTTTTTTGGCCGTGTGTGGGTGTGGAGGGGGTGTAGGCTCGGGTGGGTGGTGTGTGGCCTAGGCAAGAGGGTGTGTGGGTTTTAAGGGTGGGTAGGTGGTGTTTGGGCTTGGGTATGTGGGTGTGGAGGCGTGTAGGTCACAGGTGGGAGGTTTTCTAGGTGGGTGGGTAGGTGTGGGAGGTGGGCATGGCTTGGGGAAGGGGTGTTTGGCCAAGGTGGAGCTTGGGTGGAGGGATGTTGGGCACGACTAGGGTGTAGGAAGGAATTGAGAAGGAGAGAAGGAGATGGAAGAAGATGAAGTGAAGAAATGAAGTGAGTTTGGCCTTGTATTTATAGTTGGAGCTTGGATGCAAAATGACTTAAATGCCCTTTCCTCCTTTTTGAGTTTGGTTAACCATGACATGAAATGCATTAATGGTGGAAGAGATAGCTTATTAATGTGATGTGTGTTTATGGAATGATTGCTTCTTCCTTTTCCTAAATTTTGTATTTTAAAGAGAAGACTTTTGGTTGGATTTGATTTGTATGCCACATGTTGATACATTAGGAAGTGCATTAATGTTTGGAAATGACGTTAAAGAAGTGTATATGTTTAGTAATATGAGGTGTCACCATTTCTATGCTTACTAATATTTAAAACATAAAACTTTGCTCCATTTCCATGCATATACATACCATATTATTAATGAGATAAGAGATGTAAGTAATGATGTTGTTTTATAAAGTTAAATTTAAATTTAAATTGGTCAAATCATGTTTTGTTAACTTTTGTTTAAACTAATTTGAATTCTTTTGTCTTTATTATGGTAAATGAACATGTTACATAGTTTGTTAAGTGTATATATAATTTAGAAAACATATCATGTTGCAATAACTTAACAACAACTTATTTTTGTCAAAAACAGTGTTTTTGTTGACAAATTTTACAGTCAAAATTTGACGTTTTTGTTTATCTATATATTAAAGTAAACCAAACTAAAAAATGGATTTCCTATTATATTAAATGAATTTAAACAAGTTTATTTAGGTTAAAAATCCATATCATTAGAGTTAATATCAATTTATTGAATTTTGGCGTTGCATTAACAAAATGTGACAAATTTTAGATTATTTTTGTAAAACAATTATAAATATATTTTTCAAACTTTTATTATCTTTATTAAGTGATTTTAATATAGTTTGACTTTTCAAATAAATATTTAAAACTATTTATTTAAGCATTTATTCATTTTTAACAAAACTTAACTTTGTTGATTTGTGATAAAAATCCAAATTCTTTATTTTCCATTATTAATCATAAGATAAATAATTTCTCCTTACTTATTCATTGTTTATATCATATTTACTTGAGTTCTAAACTTTTTTAAATTTAAAATAAATAAAATATCTCATTTTCGAAGTAGCGAAATTACGGGTTGTTACATCATCTTTAAGAGTTTCAAGGTTTTTCTTACATTCATCCAACTCCTTTTTAAAAAATTGGCAGTTTTCACACTCAAGCTTTCGAGCTTCTTTAATTTTTTCAATTTTGGTTTTCTAACTTATCATTTATGCGAAGTAGCTCAGCTTTTTCAAATTTCATTTTTTTGTTCTTAAGATTTAGATTATCAATTGTTCCAGTAAGTTCATGACACATTAAGAGCAAATCTTGAAAAGTATAATCTGATACCTCACTGGAGTCATCGTCACTATCATCATGAGTTGAATGTCCCATCAAACATAGATTTTCTTCTGCTTCATCACTATTAGTGCACTCTTCTCCTTCTTCATTGACCCAAGTTGCAACGTAGGCCCTCCTTTTCTTTTTCTTTGCTTTATCACCTTGAATCAACGAACAATTAGTTTTGATATGACCCGGCTTATTTGTAGCAAATGATTTCTTCATCCGAACTTTCTGAGCTTTTCAACTGCTTTGACTTAACACCTTTCCTCTTTGTTGTAAACTTGGAATTTCTTCTATACCAACTTTTCAAACCGCTTATCAATTTTGCCAGCTCAGTAATCGAATTATTCTCATCATCGTTATCAAGAGCGCTGCTGAGTGCAATTGATTTCTTCTTGGAATCTAAATTATCACGATCTTTCCTAGCTTTCAATTCCATTTCATAGGCCATCAAATTTCCAATCGGTTCCTTCATGCTTTGTTTGTTCAAATCTTTGGATTCTTGTATTGTAGTCGTCTTTGCCTCAAATTTTTTTGCAAGAATTCACAGAATTTTCCGAAAAAACTCAACTTCCGTGTACACCTTGACTAAAGCTCTGGAATTGTATACCAATCTGAAAAACATCCATACATCTCTTTTATGCTTTCGTCCTTTAACATCTCAAAATTCTCATATTCATTGTTAAGTAGGGCGAGTCGTGATTCATTGACTTGAGATGTACCATCATGTGTAACTTCCAAAGTGTGCCAAATTTTCTACGCAGTCAAATAATGAGAAATTCAATTAAATTCAGTCTTATCAAAGCACAAATAAGAGCATTCATAGTTTAGCATTTAATGAAGCAATTTCTTATCAGCTATATCCCATTTATCTTTGGTATTGGGGAATTCTACACCATTGACTGTCATTGTGAGTAGAGTGTACTCTATCTATACTATATCCTAAACATCATAGTCAACAGAGATCAAATATATTTTCTTCTTAGCTTTCCAGCAGGCATAATCAGTCCCATTGAACATAGGTGGTCTAGCCATTGATTGTCAGAAAAAGCATTATTAGAAAAAGACATGACTTAAGAGTAAACCTAGCACCTAGGCTTTGACACTACTTGTAGGATCGAGTAATATACCCTAGAGGGGAGGGTGAATAGGGTATTTAAAAATATCTCGCAAAGATGCTAATAGACAGATAAAACAAAGTGCGGAAATTTAAATGCAAAAAATAAATAAAACAAGATATACCCAGCTTCGGTCGAATGCCTACTACTGCCCCAAAGCTATTACTAGAGTAAAATATTCGGACTCTTACAAACAGTAAACTCATTGACACCGCTAATAAATATTCTAACTCTATACCTAATAACGCTGCCTAAACTCAAACCCTGAGATCAGAATCCTTGAGATACAAACTCTGTAGCTCAATCCTAAATCAACTAGAGTTCAAAATTAAAAATTACAAAACAAAAAAAGAACAAATTATACAAATATAAAAAGAACTCTCCTTTATCTTGTCTCTTATCACGTGACCTTGCACTATATTTGATTTGGAGTTCGAGAAACACATCGCTGCCTGCAATCCGAGTGGATCATGTTGCCAAGCTGTCGGTGAATTTGAGATGTAACTTCTGCCTTGAGATGATGATGTCCTCCTTGAATCTTTATTAATGAAGAAATCCCTTTTGCTTAATCGGATATTGTTGAATGAACAAAAAGAAAAAAAATAAGAATTTTGATGTGTTACAATGTAGAGAGATATGAATTTTTTTTCGATGAAGCTTTTCTCCTTTCTTTTGTTATTGTTCTATCCGATGATTTATCCTTTCGATGTTGTTGAGTTTATATAGGCTTGTGAAGTAACGTGTATGTATGGAAACATATATGGAGGAGATGATATTCAGAAAGACATGGATTTTTGAGAGTTTGTTTCCCTGTATAGAAAATAGAATTTGTATATAATGGGAAACAGATTCTTTTATATCTTCCAACAAATATCATCTGATTGTGCATGTAATTATTTACTTTAAATCTCAATATACTATCTCTGATTGCGCACTAATATATTCCCTACTTCATATCTTTATTTTTGAATGGTTCTTCAGGGATTTTCTTTTTCAATTTTTCCAAAATATCGCTAAACAAATGGCAGGATCTTAATTGATTGATTCTCCCGTATATCTTTCCTTGCATTGCTCTTGGTTCTATTCTTTCTTTCTTTGTTTGAATTTTGTTCCATATTTGAATCATTCAAAAATAACATTTTGCTTCAGTTAAGTCCATACTGGAAAGGGAAGAAACCAAAAAAAATCCTTTTTGCTCCAAATTGCATGATTGTAGAAACATGTTTCGTTTGTTTTGTTGCTGTTGAGTATTTGCAATCAATGAGAATATATAACTTTCCTCTTTTTCCAAAATACACGATTCCAAATGAAATCTCCTTCCATTATGAATGACTTATTGCCCATTTTGAATGATTGGTATCATATGCAGTGATTTTGAGAGATTTTTAGTACTGTACGTAGAAGTTTTGCTTTGAATCAAGTAGAATTGCAAATGAGTGGAAATAAATCTCTTGGATAAAATCAAAAGCCTATAAATACACATCACTAGACAAAAAAACACTAAATCCAACATATGTTTTTTAATACCAAATCGACATCAATTTACTTCACATTTTCTTCTTTTTGATAATAACAAACATATGCTACGATGACAAATAAAATATGCGATGCGTTAGTTAAAAACAAAATTGTGCATGTATGATATTTAACTATAACACACTCTAAAAATAAAATAAAACATATTTGTTATCATCAAACAGGACGTATACACTACACCAGATTCTAGAATTCTACAACTAATCTCTATCCAAGAATTTGACATTTTATTTAAAAATATCAACACGCCTATTATACAAGAATTATATTGCATATTTATATTAAGAAACATGAGCTATGATCCACGATATCAAAATAATTTTGTCATATCTTTCGCTAGAATTTCCAACTGTTCCAAATATACAGTCTTATATTGCATTTACTATTAGTTAAGTGTCTTTATGATATTCCCATATTTATATTATTTCTCTATTATGCGTACTAATATAAGTGGTTTGCATATCCAGAAACAATAACACAGAAAATGAATAGAAACTCATAATATCGTGTGTGCCTTTTATAAGAGACAACTATCAGTTTTACAACCCAAAAGAAAAGAACAAATGTTGGAAATAAAAAGATACAACAATTCTAAATAAAACACCGCCTAAGAACTATAAGAAGATCTCGCTCCGCGGTTGGAGCTCGGGCCATTGCCACGACTGTGGAATGGTCGTAACATAGCGGCTATACATCCAATCTTACGTCCTTGGCGCTGCTACTCTATCCTAATCTCTCGGAGCTCTACCTGAACCTATCGGATAACAGCAAGCTCAGGACTCATGTATTAGTCGACGCTTGCCCTATCCACTACTGCTGGTGCTGCGACTATGGTGGTGGTACACGTGGTGCAGCAGACGGTAAAGGAATATTCATCCTCTTAATGGTGGTCTAATCGATGGCAAGCGGGACCTTCTTCACTACTGGCTTCCCACTCAAATTTACCTCATAATGCCTAAACACTCGAGTGAGCAAGTGGCAATATGGAAAGTGAGTCCTCGGGGTACCAACTCCCTGATCGACCATATGGAGCATGAAGACACGAGCCAATTGACGGCTATGCACCAGTTATAGCATAGGCGGCTTTCCGCAGTGAGGTATAAATCCGGTCAAGATTTCCCATCTTTGGAATGATGATGTGTTGAATGATGCGCACAACGAAACGGGCCACCAGTCGCAACCTGTCGGTCCTCCAATCACCGACATTCCTAGAAAAAAATTCTGCTGAAGAATCTTAGGGTTAGTCATCTCAATGTCATCCAAATTTGCGCCTACTGCAGATATCTCTAAAATCCCAGCAAAATCATCATCTGTGATCTTAATCCGAGCTCCCTTGACCTCGGACTCAATGTAGTTGTTGCCATTATTGAAATTCTGAGCCATTTGTGCATTGAAAAGATGGACGCAGCGCGAATAATATTCTCGCCCCTAAGTCTCGAAGCGAAGGATCGGTGCAACTCCTACCGCGACGAAAAGCTCTTCAAGCCCGAGAACGACGAAATCTTCGAACTTCACTGGTCGTCCGTAAAGGAAATCAAAATCCAACATTCTAAGATAGGTGGCGATCTTCTGCTCGCTCTGGCCAAGCCAAGCGGCTTCTTGCGGAATGAGGCCGGGATGATAAGAGGAAAAGCCCCTGGTACGTGGCGGTGGAGAGGCGGTTGGAAAAGGGAGAAAAGGGTTTAGATCCGGAGTAGTGGTGGGGAAAGATACGACGCACAAGGATTTTGGCATCGATTTGTGGAGGAATGGAGGAGAGATGCCTTGGTTAAGCGGAGGAAGGGGGAGGTGGAATTGGGTTCAGTTAAAAATTGAAGAGGAGGAAGAGAGTGATGGGGGTTTACGGCGGTTGAAGGTTTGGACGCGACTTATAGTCGCGTTCCAGGTTCGAGTTCGGCCTGAATCCACCTAGCGGTCAACCGGTACTAGGTCAACCGGTCAACCATTAGCCTAGATTTAGGCACGACCTGAACCTGGACCCAATAGGGCCGGTTAAATTGACTAATATTCTTATAACCGTTCCGCACACCATCTTCAGCTTAGCCTATCCAGAAAAATTCCGCCTTCCACACGACAGTATCCACCTTACCATGTGGAACATTTCTTGACAAGATTGCAATAGCCTCAGCAAAACTGTTGCGACCAACAACACTTCAAAAAACCCAAAAATATTCCAGCTGCTATTTTATGCCTACTTCGCACGGAAATATTTCTTTCAATAGATGGTGGGTTTATCAGCGCTTCAAACTACATACCCCAAATAAAATTGAAAGTCATTCTTATTTTGTCCGTACCTTAAAAAGAGAAATATAAAAACCCTTGATTTTATAAATCGAAAAGTCACTGAGCTAAATATATGCTCCTTTATATTTGTTTCCAAATAACAGAAACTATTTCATACTAAAACTTCCCTCAAAAGTTAAACTTATATATAAAAATATTTTAGAGTTTCCAAAAACAACCTTTTTAAAACACTAATTTCCCAATTTGGAAAACTATTTTCTTGCCAAAAATCAATATCAAAGCTTTACTGGTATATACATCTAAATATTTAAGGATTTAAAGAATTAATATTTTATATACTAAAAATTCCTTAACATGACCAATCTAGTAGTACACGTGTTTCTTGGAATATTAAAATTCCAAAACTTCCTCAAAACAAAATTTCCAAAATAAATCTTTGGAAAAAGAAAATCCTGTGAAAACCTCTTTTTCAAAAATCTAAGGCATTTTCAAAATATACTTTATAAAAATTCTCTTGCGGGTTTTTAGACTAAGGAATTGACATTAATTATTCAAATAAAATCCGGTTTGCCCTCAAAGAGGTGATCAATGAAACCCTAGCAAAACTTACTTCCGGACAATTTCAACATACATAATCTAATTTCCCATACATCTGGAATAATTATGTGTCTCCAACAAGAACTCAAAGTCCAAAATCACAAGGTAGCTAGAACCTCAACTATCAAGTCGAACACCTCCAATCTTCAGGATTCAGCCATATGTCGTACTCATGCTCTTCATCAACAATGCTTTACGCATCGCTAGCACTCCATGGGATACTTCGAAGTTGATGTGAAAATCTTAACTCTAAGATATTTCAAACTCATAGTTTCTTTGCCCATTCCTTCAAAGTGGAACTACAACTATTTCTATAGTCGGGACTCTTAGAATCTAGCGTAAAAATATAATATTACTAGATAGGAAAGTACAAATACGTTCTCTTAATTTATCATAATCCCTCTGATCTACTAACCTAGTGCTCTAATACCAAATGTAACAACCCGCACCTTAATGAGCCCAAATTTCGACAAAAATCGAAACCAAGTCCATCAAAACATAGATCGTTGGATTTGGTACTGTTAGTCCTTGAGATGATGGTTTTTATGACAACAACCTTAGAACAAGATAATAAAATATAAATACTAACATTATAGTTTAGATATATATGTATATGCAGGATTTAACCATGCAGGTATCAAGAATGAAGACTGTAAAATATAGAGATTCAAGATATCAAGATTGAAGACTCATGAGTATCAAGAATATCAAGAATAGCAAGATTTTCAAATAGTACAAGATAAGTATTGAGTCTAGAATTATGTTAAAACTACATAATAGCACTGAAATCTTCACTCCATATTTCATTTGGGATGGAACCCATTTCTACCTTTTTAGTGGCTTACAAACCCACGACAAGTAGCTTACAAACCTACGACAAGTGGCTTACAAACCCACGAACATCCTGGTTTTGTACAAGTTCTCGAGTTCTGATGTGATGAGATATTCTGCAGGAAGAAGCTTGCAAAACTACTTCAAAATGATTTTCAAAACCGCTTTTCAAAATGTTTTAGCCTTAAAAATTATTTTTTCAAATGATTTTCAAAAAGATGTTTTAGCCTTAAAATATTCTTTGATTTTGTTTTTAAATAAACCCTTGTTTTAAACTTCGTTTATTTTAAACTATCTTTTAATTATAATATATTTAACTTTGAATATATATACTTAGATTTAAATATAAAATTATAGTAAAATTATATATATATATATTATTCTCTATATTTACTTCTGTATTTAACTATAGTTAAGTATATATATAAAGTTTAAAATAGTTTTAATATAAGATAGAAGTAATTGTCAAAGAAAAACAAATCACCAAAATTTCCTTTGGGATGTCGACATACCCAAGATACCCATGTCGACATAGTGGTAGTTGGTATTAAAAATTTGGATTTCAAAAGAAGTGTCTATTCGCCATAACCTTTCACGAATAGACATGGCCGTTGTTCTTCTATAAATAGGGGATGTTTTCAACGAATTTTAAAATAATTTTTTCTGGTTTTCACTCCTCTTCTTCTTCCACATTTTTTTATATATATTCTTACCATTACTCTACCGAAATCACCATTGAATTTAACTAGATCATTTCTAGTTTGATTCTATATCACTATCTCAACAACATCCCAGTGCTATTTAGAGTTATAGGCTTCTTTGTAATCAATCAAGTGAGAAAAGGTGTGATTGTAGCCTTGGAAATCAATTGGGTGAACTTGTTGCCCGGAAAATCAAGTACCTCTACCTAGAGGATTGTGAATCTGGAGTGGTGTACCTCGTGGCCTTGAAATCGAGGGTTGTAATTGTAAATAAAATTGTTTTTGAAAGGAAATCTGTACTTGTGTGCGGGACTGGATGTAGGGTAACTCCGAACCAGTATAAAATCCAGTGTGTTCTTTCCTTTACTGCTTTTACTTTATATTTACATCTGTGTTTGAATCTGTGATCATATCCGTGTCTAAATATTGCATACATTTGTGTTCAAATTAATATAAACTCGAAAAGAATTAGTAATTCCTTAAAACAGTATTCACCCCCCTCTAGTGTTTATACTAGCCTTAAGATCAGTAATCTGCATTTCTCACATTTGGTGTCAGAGCAAGGTATTCAAAGTTTCATAATCTGAATTTTGAAAAGTTTTCAAAATGGCTACCAACACTGGTACTGTTTCTAACACTAGTTCTATTACTACTGGTACTAGTTCATTTGTTGAAGGTCAATCTACTGCCAGAACACCTCTTTTTAATGGCAGTAACTATGCATACTGGGCATGTAGGATGAAAATATATTTACAATCTGTAAGTCTAGACAGTTGGAATATCACACAGAATGAATATTCTGAACCCACAACTAATTTTGCACAGTGGACCACTAAGAAAAAGACTGTTGCACATAATAATTCTAAAGCAATGAATATTCTATTTTGTTCACTTGATAGGAATGAATTTAATAGAGTGTCAGTTTGTAAGTTTGTATATGAAATCTGGAAAACTTTGCAAGTTACTCACGAAGGAACAAGCAAAGTTAAACAGACCAAATTTCCATGCTCACAAATCAGTTTCAATTATTTAAAATGAATTCTAATGAGTCTATTTTAGATATGTATAGTAGATTTCAGGATATTGTGCATTCTCTAATATCCTTGGGAAAAGAATTTTCCGAAGAAGATCAAGTGAGAAAAATCTTAAATTCTCTTACTCCAGAATGGGATCAAAAGACACTTACAATCGAAGAGGCAAATGACATCAGTACCTTAAAGATAGAAGAATTAATTGGAAATCTAATGTCGTTTGAAGTCCAAATGTTCGGGAGAAGAGAAAGCAAAGTATCTGAAAAGAAATCAATGGCATTCAATGCATTAACCGATGGATCGGACTCAAACAGCGATAATGATGAAGAGATAGCCTTTATGACCAAGAATTTTCGGAAATTTTTGAAATACAGAAAGATGAATAATCTCAAGAGAAACAACTATAAGAATGCAGGAAATGAGAATGTAGTGCCAAACAATATCAAATGCTTCAACTATGACGAATCAGGCCATATCAAAAGAGACTGTCCGTATCCAGATAAGCAAAACCTTCCTATAAACAATGATTCCGTAAAGAAACGAAAACGTGCTTTTACTGCTACTCTAGATGACTCAGACTCGTCTTCAAGCGATGATGATCAAAGACAGATAATTCAAATATGTGCTTCACGGCAGTTCACGACTCCAACGAATTCAGAGAAACGGACTCAGAAAAAGGTACACATTTACAATTCAATTGATTGAAATTGCATGCTTAGAATTGATTGCTTGATTGATTGATTTTGAATTGGTGTGTTGTTTGAAATTTAAAATTTTATTATTATCTTATTATTTTATTATTTTTATTTTTATTAGTATCGTAATATCTTATGGAATATACTAATAATATTCCAGATATATATAAACATTAAAAATAATAAGAATATATATATATATATTAGAATTATTATGAAAAATAAATTATAGAATTTCAAAGACACATGTCGACATGTCCCTACCATGATGTCGACATGGGTACAGAATTTGAAATTCAAAATTTGAATTCAAATGGTTGAATTTCCCTCCACCTTTTCACTTCATTCAATTCTCTGAAAAGGCATCTTTTGACCAGAGAATATGTCCTTTGAGAATCTATTTATTCACTATCTTTTATCACATCTTTTCACTTTCATTTTCAAATTCAAACTCTCTCTTCAAAACTTCAAGCTCTCTACTCTATACTCTAATGGTTCTTCAAGCAACCCTTCCACTATGAGAATTTCTAGAAAGATAAAAGAGCAACTCTTCAATGATCCGGAGGCCATAAATGCATACATCAGTTATGCTAACTATGGAAAAGTCCATCCCGGAAAGTTTTCTTTATTTCAAGATTTTTTCTACTTATGAAATTGATTCTCTTTTTGCAAATAATCATGTTCTCAGTCTTATTAATGCTTCTCAAAATGATTTTGTTTGCTATCCAAATCTTGTTAAAAGAATTTATGCAAATCTTAATCGAGGATTTTATAATGGAAACGATGATGAAATTTGGAGTTGTGTCAAAGGCACTAGAATAGTTTTAAATTGTGATCTTTTGGGTATCATTCTCAATTGCAAGAATACGGGAATGGATCTTTCTAGTTTTAATATTGATGAAAATGATCGTGAGACGTTTCATCACATTTTTGAAGGAAATGATAATTTTGAATTCAAAAATCGAAACTTTCGACCAAAAGCTAGAATTGTCAATCTTCTTTTACAACATACTTTGACCTAAAGATCGGGGAATTTTACAATCCTACTTCAAAAGTTTGCAAAGCACTTTTTGCTATTTTTGGAAATTATGATGTTAATTGGGCGTAAGTTATTTTGGATGAACTTCATCCCAAAAATCTTGAAATGGGTGAGAATACTTTGTATCATGGAATCTATCTCACTCGGATTTTTAACTATTTTGGAGTAGATTTCAAAGGAGAAGAATTGTTTCAAGAAAGGTTTTCAATCACTCAAATATTTCTCTTATGAAAATTCCATTTGTTTTTCAACCGTATGAGACTCTTGCCGAAAAGGAAGAGCGTTTGGCTCATGAAGAGATGGTAGAGGAGGAAGAGGAAGAAGAAGAAAGGGATGAAATGGAAATAGAAGAAGAAGAAGAAGGTGAAACATTCTTGACAGTATTGACTATCCTCCTAATCCAACCAACAAAACTCTTCTCAATAACCAAAAGACCATTGTTAAGAATCAACGGATTCTTAAATGATCCATTAGTAAGAAGTTGGATAAAATTTCATCCAAGATGAACAAGTTTATTTCCAAAGTAAGCAAGAAGCTTCGATTATCTTCATCTTCATCATCCTCTAACTAGTTCTATCTTTTCATTTCATGTTGTATTTGTTTAATGTTCATGTAGTTCTTTATGATTAATCATTGTATCACTCTGTTAAGCAATGAAATTGAATTCCTTTTTCTGTTATCTAGCTTATCTTATCTCCAGAATAAATGTTAGTATATTATATATATACACACAATTATTCACAAAATCAAAATAAGCCATCAAAAATTCACTACACCATGTCGACATCCCCCCTATGACCATGTCGACATGTACTGGTCAGAAATGACATTTCATTTGAAATTTGAAATTTGAATAACTACCTTATGTCTATTCATTTCAAACGAATTTCTACACCTATAAATACATATTTCTTCCAGAATTCATCACTCAATATTATTTCTTATCTACTTTGTCTATCATTCTTCTCTCAAACTAAAAAAATGGCCAATCCAATTCATAATTTAACCGAAAATCTTGTAGAAACTCTTAATTCTTTCAAGAATATTCTTTCGTTCATTCTTCGTAACCAGCGACACTTAGAGTTAAGTCAAATGCAGATGATCAAGGAGCATGAAAGGCATTTCGATGCAATACGATGGATGATTTCCTCTCTGCACAAGGATGATAACGAAGCACATCCTCCAGTCTCTCTCACCAATGACAATGAAAATTGGGATGCCATTAAAGCAGACCCTATTTTTGGAGAAGAAGAATGGGTGGAAGTTCCTCGTAATGTTTGATTTGATTGCTTTGTTTGATTTGAATTGTTTGCTTTGATTTATTTGATTTCATTTGTTTTGATTTGATATGGATTGATATTTGGTGTGGATTGATATTTGTTGTACAAAACATGTATACATATGCATTGATATTTATATGATCTTTGATTAATTATCATGTTTATCAATATAATTATCTCTTAATCTATATATTATATACTCCATTGTATAGTTTATTAATGCAGGTACTTTAGTACAAGAATGAGGGGGAGTTATATAGTTTGGAGTTAGTTTTTGTTGATGACAAAGGGGGAGAAGTATAAAATATAGGATAGTTAGGCATAGATTAAGGGGGAGTTATTAGTTTTAGGGGGAGTCAATAGGATAGAAATAATATTTTATAAACAAAGATTGTCATCATCGAAAAGGGGGAGATTGGTAGTCCTTGAGATGATGGTTTTGATGACAACAACCTTAGAATAAGATTATAAAATATAAATACTAATATTATAGTTTAGATATATATGTATATGCAGGATTTAACCATGCAGGTATCAAGAATGAAGACTGTACAGTATAGAGGTTCAAGATATCAAGATTGAAGACTCATGAGTATCAAGAATATCAAGAATAGCAAGGTTATCAAATAGTACAAGATAAGTATTGAGTATAGAATTATGTTAAAACTTCATAATAGCACTGAAATCTTCACTCCATATTTCATTTTGGATGGAACCCATTTCTACCTTTTTATTGGCTTACAAACCCACACAAGTAGCTTACAAACCTACGACAAGTGGCTTACAAACCCATGAACATCTTGGTTTTGTACAAGTTCTCAAGTCCTGATGTGATGAGATATTCTGCCGGAAGAAGCTTGCAAAACTACTTCAAAATGATTTTCAAAACTGCTTTTCAAAATGTTTTAGCCTTAAAAATTATTTTTTTAAATGATTTTCAAAAAGATGTTCTAGCCTTAAAATATTCTTTGATTTTGTTTTTAAATAAACTCTTGTTTTAAACTTCGTTTGTTTTAAACTATCTTTTAATTATAATATATTTAACTTTTAATATTTATACTTAGATTTAAATATAAAATTATAGTAAAATTTTATATATATTATTCTCTATATTTACTTATGTATTTCAACTATAGTTAAGTATATTTATAAAGTTTAAAATAGTTTTAATATAAGATAGAAGTAATTTTCAAAGAAAAACAAATCACCAAAATTTCCTTTGGGATGTCGACATACCCAAGATACCCATGTCGACATAGTGGCAGTTGGTTTCAAAAATTTGAATTTCAAAAGAAGTGTCTATTCGCCATAACCTTTCACGAATAGGCATGGCTGTTGTTCTTCTATAAATAGGGGATGTTTTCAATGAATTTTAAAACAATTTTTTCTGGTTTTCACTCCTCTTCTTCTTCCACATTTCTTTATATATATTCTTTCATTACTCTACCGAAATCACCATTGAATTTAACTAGATCATTTCTGGTTTGATTCTCTATCACTATCTCAACCAGATCCCAGTGCTATTCAGAGTTATAGGCTTCTTTGTAAGAACATACCGGATTTTATACTGGTTCAGAGTTACCCTACATCCAGTCCCGCACACAAGTACGGATTTCCTTTCAAAAACAATCTTTACCATTACAACCCTCGATTTCAAGGCCATGAGGTACACCACTCCAGATTCACAATCCTCTGGGTAGAGATACTTGATTTTTCGGGCAACAAGTTCACCCAATTGATTTCCTAAGCTACAATCACACCTTTTCTCACTTGATTGATTTCCAAGGCTACAATCACACCTTTTCTCACTTGATTGATTTCCAAGGCTACAATCACACCTTTTCTCACTTGATTGATTTCCTTTACTGTTTTTACTTTATATTTGCATCTGTGTTTGAATTTGTGATCATATCTGTGTCTGAATATTGCATACATTTGTGTTCAAATTAATATAAACTCGAAAAGAATTAGTAATTCCTTAAAACATTATTCACCCCCCTCTAGTGTTTATACTAGCATTAAGATCCGTAATCCGCATTTCTCACAGGTACCTGTAAATAAGCATGAGCATTATCAGGGATTGATAAAAATCTAAACTCATAGTAGAAATAGTAATAGAATAAGAATACTGAATATGATTACTACCTTGAAACTAATGGTATTCCTTGGATAGCAGATTGTCACATCAGCATCGAGCATGAGAGAAAGAAGACTCTCCAACAACAAAGTATATCTAGCTCTAGTGACATGTTCCTCAAAATCTATCATGTGGGTTGTTATGAGGAGGATGGTCAGAACAACATTCTGGTGACTGGAAAATAATATAAAATTATCCATAATAAACTTATACCGATAGGTTTTCATTTAATTGTTATGTCAATCAAAGTTAGCAATTCTAATCCAACCTTGCATTGCACACACGATTACATACTTATTATCCCTTCGCAAGGTATGAAATATTAATGAAACCATATCAACCACCCAATACTTCCACACCCATTAGCCACTTGGTACTTCTAAATATGAAGCGTGTTTTTATAATACTTTTAAAAAGAGAAATAGGCAGACTCTGTCATTTACGACCTTAATTGAGGTAGACCCTGCCATTTAAGACCTATTCCCAAGGTGGTTTCTTAACAATGTTGTCAATGGTCAGTGGGTCCAAGCTTCAAGACCTCTAACCACTATTTAAGGCTTTTGACATTTAATGTCCAACTATTACCGCATCTATCGCAGATAAAATCATAGTCATGTAATAAACAGTACCCAAGCCACTTTATACCTTTTTAGTAGAAAATAGGCAGACTTTGATCATTTAAGACCTTAACTAAGGCAGACCCCATCATTTAAGACGTATCTCCAAGGCGTGCTCCTAAATGGTACTATTATTATTTCGGTTTTAGCAATGTAAGAGACTATACCCAAGCCACTTAATACTGCTTAGTGGAAAATAGGTAGACCCCGTCATTTAAGACCTACTTTCAGAAGTGTGCTCCTCAATGGTACATCTAGCTCTCATTGTTTGAAAATCTCATTGGGGTACATAATATTTCTTTTATAGGAAAAAGGAGGACTTTATAGTCACTTAAGACACTAAACCTAAAGCGAACCCTTCCCTAGATATCAACTCTCACTCTTTAATTATAAATATGGCATCTCATAGGTTACTTCTTTCAGTAGGGAGGCGGACCCTTCAGCCTCTTAAGACCTCAACACTGAAGTAAACCCTTTTTAAAGAGATCCTTATTTATTTGAAATCTCACTAGGTTACTTAATACTTCCATTTAGGAGAAAGGCTTACCCTTCAGCCACTTAAAACCTCAAACCAAAAGGGAACCCCTATGGAGATATCCCTCACCACTCCTAATTCCAAATTTGGACCATTTAATACTTTCTAATCAAGAAAGAAAGCCCAATCTATCACGTCATCATGGGTCTTTGGATTAGTGATATCTCACATCAGTAGTAAGTACACCTGACTGCTGGTAACCTCAAAGTGAAGGGTAGTCTTCTATCAAGTGACTCTACTGACCTCGCATCACTAACCTGCTAAGTTCAATTAACCATCCTAAGTCCTTATATATATTATCTTTGGTAGACATTGGACTTAGCTTATTAATTCCCTTTTTATTTAAGGCAATAAAATTTACCTTAAATATTTATCTACCCATAAATCCCCGTTTAATGCTCATAAATGTCAATTTGTCAATAAATCCTAATAGACATTTCCTAAGACATTTAAGTATGATTACTAATATCAATTAGTAATCTTTTATATCTATTCCATTTTTATCAGTCTCATTAATCCATTTACCCTATTAATTTATTATTGCAACTTCCATATTTATTACCATTTATTGGAGTTACAATCTTTTAAATTCTTTTCTTATTAGTTACTAGTAGGTAGCCCGTGCCGATGGCACGGGTGCATAGGTTGATGAGTGTTATCGTTTGTAGCTGTGAATATATGGTTGGAACATATTTGATAGATGTAATATTTCAAGTTACGACTATGCCATCTATTTGATAGAGCAACTGAGTAGTACTAACAAACCAAACCTTAGTTGTCAAATATCCACATATAATGTTCTAACTTAGTACCATCACAGTAAAACATATATTGTTGTATGTAATGAACATTAACATACCAAATTTTGTATCCAAAAGCTGTTCCTCTATTATATTAAAAATGCGGCAAATAACAGTAAAGCCAAGTACAATACAAAGGTTCCCCAAATCAATAAAGTTAAATAATAGTCTGGCATCACATTCAGCAAGTAGAAATACGACATAAATAGATGGCCTCCAAGAATAAAAGGAAAACTTGCTATAATAAAATAGCAGAAAACACAACTCCTCACTCTATTTCAGATGTGAGAGTACCCTCAAGCATAAAATATGATTACATTGCATATTGATAGTGTCCAGCTTCAAATCCTAATCCGTATTCCTGCATTTGAGCATGACAACCAAGCCATCCAAAAGAATCAGCACTCATAAAGAATTGCAATATATAATCATGTAGGAAGAGGCAAAAAAATAGTAAGATTCAAACGAACAATGTAGTGAATTTAAGAATAGTTAAATGAATGTAATAGTGGAAACCATGGTAGTATCCAATATAATAACCATGATAGTGACAGAGCATAAAGTGAGTAGGTTTCATCATTGTACTTTGTATATGATATTGTTCAATACAAATGCAAAACTTAATTAAATATCTTCCTTGCCAAATTTTGCATAAATACAGAGAAAGATATAATTTTGTTTAGCAGTGTAAAATATACAAAATAAGAGTGAACTATTTGGAAGCATGGCTTTGTACAATTTAAGGTTATAATATAAAACACAAATTACCCCAACGTTATCATAAATCAGTGTCTTCCTCAACGGTAGAGAAGAACAACTTTTTAAAACGGACAATAATGAAAAAAAACCAACCAAGTAAAGTTTATTATTAGTTTTGAAGAAAAGACTCAAATGTGATATATCAAAAGAATTAAATAGTTTGTTGGCTTTAACAAAAAAAGCCAATGTAAACAACATATCTATAAGTTGTTACAGTAGAAAATATACACCACCTCAATTTCATTATAAATTAGCATATGCATCAATCAATGGTAGAAATAAACCATTTTTGGAAGCAGATATTACCTAAAATGTGAAACAACAGAGCAAAGACATAATTTCAAATGTTATATATGCATATGTACATGTAAATGTTTGTTAAATAGATGCTTTAAAATTTACATATGACTAAAAATATATGCACCCACAGGTTTACCAATTTTTTTACGTATAGTCCAACTACAAAAGTTAAGTAAAATTTACTGTTTAGTTAGTAGTCTATTATACCACAATATGATGACTGTATCATATTTGATGTTGAATCTAACAATGCAACCACCTAATATGATCTTAATGATAATTGATAATTGTCATCAATACGAAATGAAATATCATGAGTAACAAAAAAAAACTCCAAATACCTTAATGCACCATGTTTGACCAAAAAACTATTTTCTGTGCATCTTGAGGGATCGATATCACTTAGTTGAAAAGTTGAAATCTGTAGAAATAAAAGGTATAAATCTAAAAAGGATACTTAATTATTAATTAAACTTTATTCTAGTAGTACAAATTTTACTCTAAGGGGTTTCTTTGACGATGTAGAAAGTCAATATTGTCAGCATAGTCTTCAAATCATTTTAGTGATTAATTTCATACAAATCTATGTGCTCATTAACCATTTATGCAAGGCAAATCAATTATAGCAATGAAAAGTATTAGCATAAAAGGAAGCTATAACTAAATATAATCATATGAGCAACTTCACATAATTATAATAGATGTTAAAAAGGAGTCAGAGTGTAAAATGCTCCAAATACATCTTCAAATATAACTTATTTATCATCATTTCATGCAGAGACAAAAACAACCTCACTGCAAACATGAGTATGCTTCCATCAAATCTAGGAGCAGGAAAGATTATTATTGATTTTGCGATACTATCTTAGTTAAGCATTATCTTTTTAAGATAATCAATCTTAAATAATGTTTCTATCTAGTAAACAATGCACGTTAACTTGAAAATGTTATCAGTAACATATACAGACATACTGAAACATCGGAAATTGAGAAGAGTTGGCATGAAAACATTAAAAGATTACAAAAACAAAAGTAGAACAATTGATAAGTTAACTGTCAATTCAATGACCAATTTTTGCAGTTAACATGTTATCAATCCCATTTTTACAAAGAACTCATGTGTAAAGAAAAAAAACTGAATACTAATCCAAACATCAAAAGGTAGCAAGTAAAAGAATGAAGGAGGAAGATAGGGTATTTATGAATTGCTTGTACAAACCTGTCGGCTGAGAGGAAGAAGACAATAAGCATGAAAGAGGACCAAAATAGTAGATTTCAAAGACCAACACCATCATTCTTGCAATTAGCACCGTGGAAGAGAGTGAATAGACCTTATCAAAACGAACTACTTCCCCACCTTGACTATTTTCCAGTATTGCGTCATCCGATCCGTCTCCAAAAAACCAATCTAACTACAAAATCAGAGTAAAAGTAGACAAACAGTAAATTATTTCAATTAAATGAAGAAGAAAAAACATAATTAATGGAAATTTAACAACCGATTTGAGAAACCTTATCAAATGAAATTACTTCCACCATAAAGACTGACCATAGTGTGTAGATTTCTTTGTCTAATCAGCCATCCGAAAGCCAATTCGAGAAGACACAACATAATTGAGATATTTGGTAAAAGAGAGGAACAGAAATGGCTAAGGCGAAGAATAAAATGAGGGAAGTAAAACGTGAGAAAACAACTTCCCACGATTTAGAACAGTTTGGATCTGTTAAACTTTAAACGGAGTTAGTAATTTTGATTGTTAGGGGATGACGTGTCAATAAGTATACCATCTGATATATATTTCGTAGTTAAATCCCAACCGTCCTTTGTCTTTCAGTTAACTTGGTGTTAAATACCAGCAAATTTGTTATATAGATTGTCCTAAACGTGAATATTAATAAAGATAAGTAAAGTTAAGAATTATGCAAGTTATAACTTTTGGACCCCTCTTGCTTTGGAAAGAAAATGATAACTTATTATGTAATATTGTCACTTCTATTACCCTCTAGAACATGCATCATGGCCTAGACATTATGTTTACATGCTTGTTGTTATTGTATGTAAAGTTGAAGTGTGATGAAAGTGCTTGAAGCGAGAAAGGTCACTGTAAGTACACTTTAATATCCCTCGACTTAAATAGAAGATTTATGAGTTTGGTATAGCTTGTTTGGTTGTTCTCTACACTTATAAGATATGGAAAAGGTATGGAAAGTTATAAAATTAGTGAAACAAAGTTGTGAAAGTTATAGCAAAAATATCGCTATGGATGCACTTTGAAAATGCCTTGTGTTCAGCGATTTTTAAAGTTAACTTTGAAAGACATCCTAGGGGTTTCTTTGCTATTTTAGTAAGTACTATATGTGTACTTGTAACTATAAAAATATCAAAGTTTAAATCATTCTTAACGTGTAAAACAAAGTTGCAAAAGGTTATAGTGAGAAAAAAGTTGCTATATGAGCACATTGAAATGCTTTACTTTTGGGAATTTTTAATATGATTTTGAAAGAAATTCTTAAGGATTTCTTTGCTGTTTTAATAAGCATTTTATGTTTACTTATTACTATAGAAAAAAAATTAGAGTTTAAAACATTCAAGAACTAGTCAAACAAAGTTGAGTAAGTTTGGAGTAAAAAGGTTGTTATACATGCACTTTGAAAAATAGCTTGTTCTAGGGAATTTTTAGAATTAATTTGGAAGATATCCTTAGGGGTTTTTTTTCATCGTATTTAAGTTGTCTAAGTATACTACCTATTGTAAAAAAATGAATTCAAAATAATTTTTTAAGTGGTTAAAACTGGTCACAAAGATCATGCATTTTCATGTTGTTCTCTTCCAGAACTTTAGGTAGCATTTATAAAGGCTATATTTGGTCTACTACAGCATTTCTAGGTTTGTTGCATTGTTTTGTTATAATGCGACATTTTTGGTTAGTTTTTTGTAATTTAAATGGTTTTTAGTTCATTTTTTGTGGAATCTTTTTAGGGAACTCTAATAATATGGATTTGAGTATGAAAAAAAGATTAGAAGTTTAAATATATTTTTAATAATTAAATATTAATTTTTAAAGAAAAATATTCCCTTTGTAGCATTTATAATAAACGGTTTTTAAAAATGTATAAATTAGTTATTTTGAAGTAATATTTTACATAAATATTTAAAACCTATTTACAAGTATTTTTAAAGTGTGTGTGTATATATATACATTTAGTTTGAAAAGGTAAGTTAAGTATTTTATAAAAGAATAAAAGAAGTTTTGGATTATCGCACTTGTGTTATAATAAATGGTTTTGTAAAGTTAATAAAAGTATATTACCTTGTTTAAGAAGTGTAGATATACTTAAATCTTTGAAACGAATGTTTTTAGAGATATTGGCAAGTATAAAATGGTTTTGGGTTTATAGTAACAATGTTTTTAATACCATTTGTTTTTAACCCATTTAATTATACTTTTGAAAATCTGAAATCTTGTTTAAGGCACCATTTGGGATAAGAAGATGCATACAATTCTAGGTATCTAAAGAGTAGAAATGAATAGTGAAATAGTAGTATACCTGTGTATTTCTTTTGTAATGGTATCTAAATGTATATACAAGTATTCACAAAGAAGTTTTAATTAATAAAAGAATTAATTAAATAAAAAGGGGATTAGAAGTCGCTTTTGTGGCTTAATCGTGCTTTGTGTGACTTAAGTGTGCTTTGTGCATTTACTTATTTATGGAAAGTATTTAATCCTATACTTAGCACTAAAAGCCATCAAAGTACATTTATTCTATCTATGAGAGTTAAGAATGATGTTCGAGTAGGATTTAGAAGCAATAGTACTCTAACCTACCGGCTTCACTCTTGATCGAGGGATAGTATAAGTTGAGAAAATCGAAAATGTGATAAGTATATGAGACTTGGTTTCCATATATGATCATTTCTATTGTGTACTAGGTAGTTTATTAGTCAACTATTGAGTTTGACCAATTTAACTTTGGGAGTATATGTAAGCATCACATATTGATACGGTTTGAGATCTCAAGGGGAGGACGCATTCATACGAATCGTCTCTTGCTTTAAGAACGTATACATACGAGATCCCCTAAGGAGGACTCTATGATATTGTTTGTTTACTTCTTAAAGAATCACAATTAAGTTAACCGGAAATTCATCGATTTGGTTTTGAAGAGACCGGGATCAGAAAAGTGTACTACTTACCGAAAACCACTTCAAAACTGATATACGAGTTATGTGTTTTTGAAGCGGTTGTGAAATGAAATGTTATAGAGTAGAACTGTATATCCTAAGGTTAAGTCCAAGGAAGAGGTCAGTGTTAACATTTCGAACGATGCTATTGTGTTGTACTGTCTATCTTGAGGTTGATTCCATGAAAGAGGATAGAGTTAATATTCGTCAGATGATTTATGTTGGGATCCATGGGCAAATTCGTGAAATGTTCGAGATGCTGGAATCCAGAGAGAGATTCAAGATCTGTTCGAGTGATGAAGACTTCTGTGTTGAGATGCTGAACATGACCTCACCACTGGTAATGGCAGAAAACAGAATAGGATGTATAGCTATGGGGTTTAGCTAACGCAAAAGGGTACATCAACTCCAAATATCTAGAGATGCTTTCGATGGAGGTGCACGGGAGTTAATGGTATTTAGTATCACATATTCGGGTGTGGACCAGCTATATTACCTTTGTGACATATTTTCTCTTGAGATGTGCATGGTTTCGGAAGGTAGCTTTTGACCCTTGTGTAGGAGGCCTGTTAGAATGATATATATGGTGTTTTGATGATAACACCCATACAACAATGCTACTGATATATTTATTAAGTTATTTCAAGTCAAAACTATGATGGAAAAGGCGAAAAATAAATTGGCTAAAAATATGCGAATCTAGGACACGAACCCCAGTGGGCAGAGAGATGAGCGCATGCTTTTACCACTGAACTAAGCAAGCTTTTGGAAATTATGCTTATTCAGTCGACTGAAATCCTTGCTCAGTCGACTGAACTAGCCTAAGTTGACTAACTTATAAAAAAACAGTCGATTGAATCAAGCACGAAGTTCTGGACCAAAATGGCCACTTTCAGTCGACTGAATTTGATCCTCAGTCGACTGAGTTAGTACAAAAACGGCTATTTTTTTGAATTGGTGCCTTCGTTTCTCTTCGCTCCGGAAGTTGCATCTCTTCACTCCTGCAACCACTTCTCTTCATCAGTGGCGAATTTGGAAGGTTATACCCCTACATGGGCATCCTTACAACAACTGTTTATAATCTCCTAACCATTCCTGAATCAATATACATTGAAACACAACTCTATGCTTTGAATTCTAGGCCTTAAACTCTCAATTCCTAAGCAATACTCCGAATTCCACAAAATTTATGTGATTAAGAAATTTTGACTAGTGTGCTTCATCTCCACATCCCATATTCTAGTCGAATAAACTCCTTAGCCTCTACACCACCACTCAATATAGTTTGGTCTGGTTATGGGAGTTATTATACATCAAAGTGACATTCTGTATATCAAGATACGCTGTGTCGGAAAGTAACATTTGTTACACTACTTGTAACTATTATTGAAGTCCTGTTTGGTTGTTCAGGAAGAGTCTGTAAACCTGTTCCTCCGGGTCAAGCGAGGGATTTACCAAGGAAATACCTAAGAGGTGCTTAGGGACTGGAGGTAGGACGGGAGGTCCGAACCAGTATAAGATCGACTGTGTTATCTATTATTTTATTTCCACTGCATTTTACATTGTTTACAACTGTTGGCCATCTTTGATCTTGTGCATAGCGACTAACAAGTGGTATTAGTGCCTGGAATTCTATCGATCGTCACAACACATCATAGAATAATGGCCAGAAAGAGAAGATCCACTCAAAGCACAAAGACAGTCGAGAAAAAGCAAACTTCTGGAATCGAGCAACAATCAATAGAACAAGGTACATGTGTTGTATTGCTAATCTCATATCAAAATCAATACGCTTAGATTATATATATAATGATCTTTTACAAATGCATAAGAAGTTATTAAAAGATTTTAAAACACCACAAAAGGTCAATTCTGTTGCTTTAGCTAAATTGGATGATTGTGAGCGTAAAATTAGTATTTTAATGGAAGAAAATAAGTTTTTAGTAAAACAAACTGAAGATTTTTAAAATATATTTGAAGAAATTGTTTTACAAAAAGATTATCTATTACAAGAAAATGAGCGCTTAAACGATAAAAATGCTAATCTTTTGAAGAAAATTGAAGTTTTGCAAAATAAACATATATTTTTGGAAAATTCTTTGAATGATTCTAATTCTAAACTTTTGTCTCTTGAAAAAGAGAATAGGACTTTAAATGATAAGAATCTAGAATTAATTAAAGAATGTGAATTTTTAAAAAAATAATAATATTGTTTTGCAAAAAGAAATTTGTGATTCCAAAGCTGTTTTGGATAAATTAAATGAGAAAATCACAAATTTTAATAGAGAAAACTATGATTTGTCTTCCTTAACTACTAATAGTAAAGCTCACAGTAATAGAACTGGTTCAGATTATAAATAAGATAATTGTAGAAAAAGTATTAGATATGCATTCCTGTATACACATTTTAATGCTAGTACTAAAAGTAGAGATAGTTCTAAAATTAATCCATGTCATGATAGTATCATGTTTAAAAATAGAAAAATCCTTTGAATACTAAATCAATGGCAATTAATGTTGATATATGGGTTCCTACTAATCTAACTGATTATAATAGACAATTATACATTAGCAATTATTACGACACTGTGATTAATAGTGGAAATTATATTTTTAAGAGATCAACCACATCCAACTGGATATGATTTCCTAATTCGTAAACCTTATATCTATTATAAAATGAGTATCATTTTGCTTACATTTGACATATCTATTGGATACACATCATTTTACAGTAATGTTAAAAAAAATTGTTATTTATGACTTCTCTACGATGTTCTCCATTTATTTTTTAATTTTCACATACTTTTTGTTAATTACAAATAAGGAGAAATAATGAGCATATTGATAGGGGGAGTATATAGTTAAAAGTTAAAGAGAAACATTATATTTAAGGGGAGTATTTTATCATATAGTGCGCCAATGCTTTTATCCCTTTTTATTGATGACAAACAGGGAGAAGTACGCGTGCTTTAAATATTTTATATTAGCATCTATATAAAGTTGAGGGAAATAAACTTGTGTGGTTGTCATCATAAAAAAAGGAGGAGCTATTATTTTATAATATAAGGTTGTGTGGTTGTCATCATAAAAAAGGAGGAGATTGTTAAACCATATATATGATGTTTTGATGATAACAACCATACAACAATGCTGCTAATATGTTTATTAAGTCATTTGTGATATCCCGGAATTTTTGGCAATATCAATTTAATAATCTGCATTAAAAATTAAATTGATTTGATAATATTTGTTAATAAGATTTGAATTGATTTAATAATCTTCTTTTAAATAAATATTTAACTGATAATTTATCTTTTTAAAAGCTAATAAATTGTTTTCTATTTATAATGTATATATATTTATTTGTATATATTGTAAATAGATAAGCTTTGTTTTAAATTTAATAAATAAAGGCATGTTTTCTAATTTTAATATTTTTTGGTAATTTGGAAATTTGATTTAATTTAATATTAAATAAATAACCATATGATTTTAAATACTCAAGATAAAAGTTTATTTGTTTAAAATGATTTTAGCCTAAGTTTGGATTTAAACAAGAAAGGCTGTTTTGTTCTTTTTAAATATAGTTTGATTAAATAAGTAATTTATTAATAGAGAGATAACTCCTTCTATAAATTATTTCAATTTAACAATGAGTTATATTTTAAACAATATTAGTAATGTAATGTCTTTACAATGGATTTTAATATAAATAGGAATTGTTATTTTAAATTTATTTATATATATATATATATATGTATTTTGGAAAGCTATGATTTGTAAGTTTAAAATAAAATAAACCTTGTTGATATTAAACATAAGTGTAAAATAATTAATAAGTAAACTAAGTATTTGATAGTTAAGTTTTTAAAATAAAAGTAAAATAAAATTTGTAAATTGTTCAAGTATAGAAGTATATGGATATAAATTAAGTAATAAACCAATACAAATGACTGAAACAACTTTATGTTATGAACATAAAGTATAAAAGTAAGCTAGGCAAGTACAATAAGTATGTTGCCTGTAAAATATATATGCAAGGCAAGTAGAAGAACTATCTATGAACACATATGTTTGCAAGGCTGTAAGACTTAAAGGAAATAAATATGCATGTTTGTACAGGATGTACACTTGAAAGAAAAAAAATATACAACCATAAGTACATACGAAATAAGATAAAGTATAAGTTTGTAGACATAAGGACAACATTCATTAATACTAACATCTCTAGTACACATTATAAAATCTTATCAGCCTCCATAGGAAATAAAATCTCTGACCAAACTTTAAAAGCCTTGTACCAGTAAAATAATATCTTGTAAACCTAGTTTTATCTAGGCTGAATATTTCAATCATCACGTCTTCTATAGTAGATCGAGTGCTACCGGGTTTTGGAAAAAGGTAAAGGAGATATAGGCGATGGTGTAGGCAGAATTCTAGAAGCTCTAGTGGTCGGGTATGCGAGGACGAGGCTGTTCCCAGAGTTGATGTGGTGGTTCCAGATGGAGTTCCAGTTTTTGAACACTCGAATTCGAATTTGGGATGATGAATTGTTGATCGTGATAGGATGGGAGGATGATTTCCGATGTGTGAAGATCATCGAAGATGACTGGAGTTGATCGGTGGCATAGGGCAGGTGCACGGTGCACTTTTGATGATGTTGGTTTGAGCAGGGTAGTGGGCTCGAGTAATTCTCGAGTCATTTGAGGGTTTCGCTCGAATTTTTGTTTGGTTGGACTCGAAGTAGTTGAGTGGGAGCTCGGGTCTTTTGGGTATGTTGCCAGGTTTTTGAAAACTGTCCAGTTTAAATTTTAAACTGAATTTAAAGTGTAAGCAAGATTCAAAACAGAATTTAAATCAAATGTTAAATATGGATTCAGATTTACTTTTGCATCCCAGGTTTAAAATAATTTAAGTTTTAAGGAAATTTAAATGTTTTTAACAACTTTTAAGTGTTTACAGTATAATTTAAATGGTATGAATTTTAAAAATGGATTTGGTTTAAATTCTTTTAAAATTTCTTTTATAAACAAGTTTTTCTCTAACATGGAATTTAAAAAGGTTTTTAAATTGGTTTAAACTTTGTTAAGTTAAATTTGTATTCATTTTTAAATCAAATATTTTAAAATACTATTTAAAGTAAATTGTTTTCCAATGTTTTGTTAATGATAATTTAATCATTAATAAGAGTAATGTTTTATCTTAAAGTTTATTAAGATTTAATAATTTAGAATAATTAAATTATTAAGGTAATTAAATGGATAATTAATTGATTTAATTAATTAATGATTTGGAATTGATTAATTAAAAGTGATTAAGGGTATAAATTAATTAAATATGGTTTAAGTTAATTAATTAGGAATAATTAATTTGGAATTAAGGATCATTAATTAAATAAGATTATATTTTAAATTAATGATTAAATGTTAATTAATCAAGTAATTAAAGATTAATTAAGTTACAGTTAAAACTTAAACTAATTAAATAATTAGAGGTTAATTAATTGGTTATTAAGGAATAAATTAATTTGTAATTAATATTGATTAAATCTATGTTTAATTTCTTAAGGAAAGAAATTAAGAATTGTAAATAGTTAATGAAGGTCATTAACTTAAGATTTGTTAAATAATAAATAAATGTGATTAGTTTTAATAATTAATTAGATTAATTAATTAAAGATAATCATTTGTGAAAATGTTAAGTGTAATTACTTAATGGAAGTAATTAAGGAATTAATTACTTAATATAATTAATTGAGTTTAATTTGATTTGTTTAAGTTAATTAATTAAGTTTAATTAATTTAAATTAATCACTGGATGATTTGATAAGTAATTACTAAATGTAATAAATGAAGTATAATTACATAGTGAAGTAATTACTGTATGTAATTAATTGAAGATGATTTAAATATGGAAGTAATTTGGATTAAATTACTTTGTGAAATTAATCAAGGGATTAATTAAGATAATTAATTAAGGAGTAATTAGTTTATTTAATGAATTAATTAAGGGTAGTTAATTATTGAATGAGATTAATCAAGAGTGATTAATAATTATGGTTTAAGTAAAGATTAATTACTTAATGTAAATAATTTAAATAGGATAAATAACTAAAAATGTAATTAGGGATCATTAATCTATATAAATAATGATGTAATTAAGGGTTGATTAATTAAGACTAATTAATCTATAATAAGTGTTTTTGAGTAATTAATTATAGTTAATTAATTAATAGAGTAATTAAAGATTATTTGTTGTATTTGGGTAAGGATAATTAATTTGTGAAATTAATTAAAGAATAATTACTTGAATGTAATTAAAGGATAATAAATCAAGGATGATTAATTAAGATGGAAATTAGAGGATGATTAATTAATTGATTTGTAATTAATTAATGGTTATGTAAGCAAGATTTATAATGATGAAGTAATTAATTTAATTTACTTTAAATTAATTAGAGATTAAGGTAATTAATTTAATTCATTTTAAATTAATTATAAATGGTGTGATTATTAATCCTTGCTTATGTATGATGGATGATATTGATTTCCTTGAATGATTTGAAATCTCAGATATGAGATAAGTAATGCTATGTGATATGGATGCTTTGGTTGAAGTGAATTATCTATCTATGATATTGTGAATTATCTATCTGTGTGTATGTGGATAATGAAATGAAATTGTTTTAACTTTGAAACAACTTGGCCTTAAAAGATACGTTTTGGATTTCGATGAGACCGGGATCGGGTTTCCAGATTTGGATATCCGAAAACCACATCGATCCAATTTAACGATAGGTCGTGAATCTCAAGTGAAGATGAAGATTCAAAGTGCAAGGGTTATTGTCGTTAACTCTGAGGGTGATTCCAAAATGAGTGTAACGAGATAATGCCTTCGGTTTCGTTCGAACCCGGAACGAACTTGTATGGATTGAATGCTTTCAGAACATCGTCAGGTGGACGATGAGCATTCTAAGTGACGTGTTCTGATAAGGTAATCGTAGCCTCAAGCCTCATCAACCGGGAATGGCTAAAACAGGGGAGGTGTAGCAAGGCTTCGTGGGTAGCCCCCACTTGAGAGCGAGATTTTCCCCTGTCTACATGTCCCTTTTTATTCGGCTGTGTGGGCAGTTGTAGAGCTCCAACTGCTGGGGTTGTTTCGTTCGGGACTGCCCAGTAAGGGATGGTTCCGGCCTTGTGTTGTAGGGGATTGGGAGTAATCCTCGGTACGGTGATCTAGGCCACGTACTGTGACGGGAGGTACCCCAGTAGCCCTGCCATTGTATGGAATCCAATCTCCAATAAGTGATCTCGGATTTGATTGTATTACCCACTTGTTGGCTGGTATGCTGGAATTTAATCATGTAACATTTCAGCTATTTCTTATTTACGTGAAAACCCTAGACCTATTATAATATCGTAGAATTTCCTATCAAATGTTTGGTTAGCGTAAGGTAAAAACTTTTCCATGTTTATGTGTGGGAAGTCTTACGTGATACCTTTTGTTTCAAAGGATTTTTAAAGTTAAGCAACTTTAACCTGTTACTCACACCAGACCCATGTCTGACCCGGAGTTTATTTTTGTTTTTCTTAAACTCTCGGGTACTCAAATTTTTACGAGTAGCTAAGGGATTCAGGTTAGCTTTGACGAATTGTGGAGAAGCAATGGAGCAGGAGGCTTCAGCGTTGTAGATATATATATAGTGTTCCGCTGTGTTGGTATCTCTGTGTTGTATCTCTGTGTTGTATTTGAGTTGTATCGAGTTGTATTAACTAGACATGTGTTTATAACTGTCTAGTATTTGATGTATTATCTGTGTAACTCTGATTGATGTTGTATAATATGTAATAATTATGTGATTAATATAATTTATTCGTTCCGCTATTGAGATTCTGATGTTGTTTCTTCTTTCTTCTTTATCTTTTCTCTTTTCTATCCCTTTCTTTCTTAAGGATGATGCAACTTTCTGGTGGTAGAAAGTTGGGTCGTCACATTATTTCAGGTCAAAACGTGATGGAAAAGGTGAAAAATAAATTGCCTAAAAATATGCGAAGCTAGGACTCGAGCCCTAGTGGGCAGAGAGATGAGTGCATGCTTTTACCACTAAACTAAGCAAGCTTTTGGAAAGTATGCTTACTCAGTTGACTGAAATCCTTGCTCAGTCAACTGAACTAGCCTAAGTTGACTAACTTATAAAAAACAGGCGACTGAATCAAGCCCGAAGTTCTGGACCAAAATGGCCACTTTCAGTCGACTGAATTTGATCCTCAGTCGAGTGAGCTAGTACAAAAACAGCTATTTTTTTGAATTGGTGGCTTCATGTTTCTTCGCTTCGGAAGTTGCATCTCTTCGCTCCTACAGCCACATCTCTTCATCAATGGCGAATTTGGAAGGTTGCACCCCTACATTGGCATATCTACAATAAATATTTAATCCCCTAATCATTCCTGAATCAATATACATTGAAAAACAACTCTATGATTTGAATTCTAGGCCTCAAACTCTCAATTCCTAAGCAATACTCCGAATTCCACAAAATTCATGTGATTAAGAGATTTTGATTAGTGTGCTTCATCTTCACATCCCATGTTCTAGTCGAATAAACTCCTTAGCCTCTACATGTCCACTCAATATAGTTTGGTCTGGTTATAGGAGTTATCGTACATCAAAGTGACATTATGTATATCAAGATACGCTGTGTTGGAAAGTAACATTTGGTACACTACTATAACTATTGTTGAAGTCCTGTTTGGTTGTTCAGGCGGAGTTTGTAAACTTGTTCCTCTGGGTCAAGCGAGGGATTTACCAAGGAAATACCTAAGAGGTTCTTAGGGACTGGACGTAGGACGGAAGATCTGAACCAACATAAGATCGACTGTGTTATCTACTATTTTATTTCCGCTGCATTTTACATTGTTTACAACTATTGGCCATCTTTGATCCTGTACATAGTGACTAACAAGGCCGGCTTTGAGTATTTACTGAGGAGACGTCCACGAAAATCCATTATGTGAACGTACCTTAGCGGTTTTAGTTGTACATCTATTATTGTTATATTATGAGGTGCAAGCAGCACAACTATTTTCTGATTTATATTCTTCACCCTAGACATTATCAATCATATCACCTTATGTACTTATAAGATGAGTTTGTTTCTTTTGAGGGGATAAACATTACGGTGATATGAATGATCTCAAAAGTACTATTATATGCTAACTACATATTTCTTGAGTTTCTTATACTAGACTTATGTCCGACTCATGGTTTTATATTTCCCTTATTTCCATGGGTGCTCTTTCGAGTAGTCTGAGAAAGGTAGGTTTTCATTGATATTCTTTGGAGCTCTAGGAGAGATGCTTTCACCTACCATAGTATTATTATTTTCGCTATTGTATATGTTAGCATTTGTAAGGACGGGTTATTATAACTGTCCAAGCCGATGATAGTACTTTCGATTGTAACTCTGAAATGATATGTATCTTAAACTGATAGTTTGTACTGTCATTTGATATTATATGTTATCGTTCCTTTGTGAGATTCTGTTTTTTTGTTCTATTCTTTCTTGTTCATTTTTTCTTTTTATTTACCCTAACAATTTGTCTTTCCAACACTTGGGTGCTTGGTACGTGAATATCGTGGATGTGTTAGCGTCGACATTTAGGGGTCGAGAAGGCGGGTCCTTACACTATCCAATATTTGAAGAGCGTTACGCACTCTACTCTCAACGGATGAATCAATATCCTTTCTCAAAACATCTTGACTAATCATATTAAAAATAATATGTTATTTTAATGTGATAAATTTCTCATGATTGCAACACTTTGTAATTACTATCACATAACATAACATTTAAGGATTTTATATTAAACATACTAACATTAATTAATAACCAATTAACATATCACAGTATGATAAGTATATAATAGGAAAACAAACACCTTTTATTTTGAACAAGGTTTTATTACAGAGTTAATAATTTATAATAAATTATAGAATTGCCCTTAGGGCATACCTCTAACTCTATAAATCTCCCATTTTGCACTTGGGGCCAAGTATGGTATCTCAATCCCATACCTTAGATCAGATTGCTCAAAACTAGTCGAGTTAGTCCCTTTGTGAATCGATCTGTTATGTTGTCCTTAGTGCCTACTCTTTCAACCAAGGCTTCCTTCTTACTGACAAATTCTCTTATCCGGTGGAACTTTCGAAGAATGTGCTTTCACTTCTTATGAATTCTAGGCTCTTTCGTAATCTGCATCACGCCATTGTTATCACATAACAATGTTATGGGTTTCTCAACATTTTGAAAACACCTCCAAGTAAATCATAAACTTGTGCATCCATACCGCTTCTTTTGTTGCTGAACCATCTTATCTCTTGCTTGGAACTTATGGCCGACGGCGCCACTATTCAATGTAGAAACGTAACCCGATACATTCTTATTACCAACGATATCACTCTAAAAGCTAGAATCAGTATAGCTCTTCATAAGGAGGTCTTCATTCCCATAAATGAGGAATAAGACTTTAGTATTCTCAAAGAGTCAAGATTACATTTCATAATTGTCCAATGCTTCTCACCGAGATTAGACTGATCTGCTTACACATCCTATTGCATAAGCCATATCTAGTCCCGTAGATATCATAGCATACATTATGGAACCGATATCAGATGCATGCTCTTCGTATGCTCCTTCTCCTCATCAGTATGAGGAACAACCTTTTTAGACATGATGATTATGATGGAACCAGGCTAGTCAGAAGCGAGTGAAAAAGATAGATTTAAAAAAAATCCTATTTCTAATCTATTGGGTCTATGAAGTCTAAAGGCATATTATATCCAATCTAATAAAGTTTTAAATAAAATTGTATTTTATATAAAAATTGTTTGAAATGGTATTTGAATTTAATTTAAATGTAAATGTATGATTGCATCAAATACATCCATATATGTAACAAATACCTATTAATATCGAGAAGAAAACCATTTGTTTCTCTATCTAGAATTAGTGCAATTAATTGAGGAATATTTTGCTCTATTTGGAGAGAGAAACCTTTCATTTTTCTCTCCTTAATTGAATTAAATGAAGTATTAAACATCATTAATAAGCAATATATGCATAGCATAAATCGTAAGTATATCCAAATATACTTTAGTGAATATTGTGTAAGTGCACCAAATAAGCAGTATATACGGTGAATGCGTGCATGTATAGGTGCCAGGATTTATACCAAAAGATACATGTTCGCCTTTTGTATATGCCTTTATATTCAGAATAGGGTTTTTTTTGACTAAATAAGATTCACCTTTGTATACATGTTAAAATTAAAGTAGGCTATTTAAATTTGATTTTAATTAAAAGATAGTTTAAAGCACTATTACAATACTTTATTTAAAAGTCTAATTTTATAAAGTTTGAATTAAAAAGTTGTAACGATCCTGAATTTTTGACATTTGAAATCAGGATGTTTAATTGATTTTAAATATCTGGAAGTCAGTTTGATTTGAAATTCAAATATCGGAATGAATCGAAAATTAAATCGAAAATTTAATATTATAACTGGTCCAAAAAGCTATCTTCTCCATACGATCGAATTTGGACCCGAAACCTTTTCCATTGCGTTCGGAATAGGCGTATAACATTATAAACGCCTAGCGGCATGCCTCGATAGGAAGTCAAAATTTTTAGTTGACTTTATCGGAACGATTCGAATTTGAATTTAAATTTAATATATATATTCATTCCAGTCAAATTTCTTTCCTTTCAGCTGCTTTTCTGTCATCCATCAAGCTATCCTACTGCCTATTTCTTTCTGATCACGCAGCCATCTCTTCACGTTCTCTATTCTTCTTTTTATAAATGCAAACAGATCACTTCGAAGAAAGAAAAAATCGACAGTTGATAAAAAAAAATGGCCGCTCGCCTTTGAAAAATTCAAAACGAAAAAAAAGAGAAAACTATCTTTCATTCAAAGCTAATTTCAAATCCCTCTATTCGAATGGCCGAAGTCGTTTCTTCTTGTTCGCATTCAAATTAATTACTACATCTCGGCTTCGAAGGGAATTTTGTTTTAAATGACCGACTTCAGAAAAAAAGAAAAAAATCGAAGTCTCAGTTTTTAAAAAAACAAAAACAAATTGGCGATGAAATCGCGAGACCTAGAGAGGCGGCGACGCGCGCGTGGAGTTGGGGATGTCGACTTCGACGCGGCAAGGGGAAGCGTAGCAGTTGCGTCGTCGTAGCCTGAGTGAGTGATGGGCGGCATTGGCTTCGACGATGGGTCGAGAACATCTGGGGACGGTTGAAGTTTCACGGAGATGGTGGCACTCGTTCGCGAGGGGCTGTGGTCGCGAAGCGATTTGGGGAGGTGATGTCGCTTGTAGATGATATCGTTCGATTGTGATTGCAGTGCGCAGCTTGGATGGGTTTGTCGAGGTAGTTTTATTTGATATCTTTTTGTTTCTACAGTAAAATGAATTTCTGTTATTATTTACAAAAAGAAAAAAAAGGGGGGAGTTTTATTATACTGTAAAGTTTATATATATAAATTTGATTTTTATGAAATCTGTTTAAGTTAATTTTAAACGTATATAGGTTATTTAGTATATGTAGATATGTAGGAAAAGGGAATGTACATATATACATATTCTTACTTAAGGGTTAAATTTTAAAATAATGAAGATTTATTTGTATAATAAAATCGAAAAATTATTTTAGCTACTAAAAGATTTTTTAAAAGGAAATTTATTAGTTTAAAAAAAATTTAATTATTAGTTGAATTAAAACTATTAAACGGTGATTGGTAATTCGATTGATTTGAATATTAATAAAACCTTATAATGTCTGTTACAAGGTCGATAGATCGAGAAAACAAACTGGATTGGAAATGGATTGCAAATTAAAGGTGAGATCTTCTCACTCAAACAAAGGGTTTTGTTTAATTTTAAATAGTTATATTTAAAATTATTGATTGTGTTGATTGTGTGCTTGAATGATACTATATATATATATATATAGTAGTATATAGCAAATATATATATATATATATATATATATTGGCATATGTATATATTGGTGATTGATTTTCCCGCATTATATAGCGGATGAGACCCTATGCGCCGCATAATAGCGGATGATATTTTATAAATCCCATATACCGTGATATTTCACCTCGAAGTGGAATGGGTATTGTGCTAACATCTATCGATGCAGGGAAACAGGTTGGAGGGATCCAACTGGATTCCTCAAATTGTATGAATTTGTTTCATAGGTTGTACGAATTTGTTTCATATGCTGTGTGATGATTATTTATAATCTGTGAATGATTATATTTGCGATTGAATGTGTTGAAGGCTATAATTTAGCCGAATGTATTTTTGGTATCATTGGATACCAGAAATAAATGAAATTGGATTTTTGAAATTAAAGTTGGAAATTTTTAGTAAATTCTTTTTGAAAGAATTGAGTGAATTTAAAAGAAGGAATTCTAAAAGTATAAAGTTGATTTTGAAATCTTATCGAATTATTTTCAAAATATTGGAAAAGATATTAACAAGTGGGTTTTGAAAATATTGTGTAAAAGTTGAAGAATTTATTGAAAATGGAATTTTAGATGGTTTGGAAGAGATAAAGGAATTTATTTTTAAAAGTGATAAATTTCTAGAAATCCAATTGATAATTGATTTGGTATTGGAAAATAAATATTTGGGAATCGATATGAAAATTTATTTGGTGTTTAAATGAAAATTGATTTTTGTGTTGAGAATAAATTTGGAAATCGATTTGTAAAAATGATTTGGTATTTGGGATTGAATTTAGAATCAATTTGAAATTTGATTCGTTGTTGAATTAAATTTAGAATCAATTTGAAATTTGATTCGGTGTTGAATTAAATTTAGAATCAATTTGAAATTTGATTCGGTGTTGAAGTAAATTTAGAAATCAATTTGGAATTTGATTTGGGGTTTGAAATAAAATTGAGAAATCAATTTGGAATTTGATTTGGTGTTGAAAGTGAATATTTGAGAATCGATATGAAAATCGTATAAAAAGTGAATATTTGGGAATGTAAATTCACAATGGAATTTATAAATGAAAGGGAAATTTGTTTTAAAAATAAACATTGATTTATTTTTAAAGTGTGGAAATAAATTTACAGATTTGGGATGTAAATTTGAAATAAATCGATAAGGATTTATTTAATTGGTTTAAATAGACCATTTTGTGATGAAGTGTGAAAATGTGATTTGAAATTGGTTTTCAAATGTTAAAGTGTGGAAAAATATATATATTTTGAAAATAAATAATTTGGGAAAAATTACTTAAATCTGATGATTGTTGTGATATGTTGTTGATAGTTAAATAACCGACTATCAATATTTGCCTTTGAAATGTCACTTGATTTGTTTTTTAAAACAAACGCTCATTATTCGGTTAAGCCGGGAAAGGACCTTTGTGTCATATAACCCATTCCGAATAGTGATACGTCGTGAATGGACATTATTTGAAGACCGGTGTGAAGACCAGGTATTTTCGAAAATGAAAGGACAACCTATCGAATGTCTCTGCACCAAGTTGCTCCGGTATAGAGATTTATATCACTCTTCTTGTGATGGGAAGTCCGGATGTGATTAGTGAATACCCGGTTGCAAGGGCTTCTTTGGAAGTGCCTTCGGTTCCGTTCGATCCCGGAACGGACTTGTATGGATGTATGTCTTACATTACACTTTGAGATGTAAAGCTGGTTTCTATCAAATACATTTCTGTTGGTGGCGGAGAATTTATTCTCTTAGCTTAACACCCTTCTCTGAGACGTACGAGCTCAGAGGTTATGTAGTTGATGGTTACTAGTGATACATTTCCAATTTGGTAATATGGCATATGGAGTGCTGTTGATCATTTGTTGATCAAAGTGTGGCTTTGTGAAAAAGCGTGGCTTTGTGAAGAAGCGTAGCTTTGTGGACGAGACTTCGTCGAGCCTCACCACCCGGTAATGGTCGAAACAGGAATGTTGCGGCAAAGGTTTTTAGGGGTAGCGCCCCTAGGGTATGACATTTCCTTCTGGATAAAAGGTGGTATCATGGTATGGAGCCCAGATATTTTACCTATGTTGATGCTGCAAATTTATTATACTTTGTGGTTGTTGCTTTGTGGTTGAGGATCCTCGGATAAAGGTCGGTGACGACCAGGGGATGACATAGCTCGTGTGTTAGTTACCTAGTTACAGCTTGGTTAAAGCGCGAGGTAACGTCGGCCTTGTGTTTGCAGACCGGTTAGGTTCTCGAGGCGTCTTTCCAGAGGCGTTTCCATTTCGGTGTAAGGAAGTTCCTTTGCCTGACCATTTGTTGGAAATCCAAAGAAACAATACGCGCCCTGTACGGTTTTAGTTGTAGAACCTGCCATTTACTTATGGTGGTCACCACTGTTTAGATGGTAGCTATAGTAGGCATACAATAATGGTTGTATGTTGGCTAAGATTGATATTATACTTTCGAAATGTTTTCCACACTAGACATTAATAATAATATCAACTGATTTTGCGTAGTAAGCATTTTTGACTATCATAAGGAGAAATCTCCTCTAATTCTGCGTTTGCATTGTGTGTGTGGCGGGAGGCCTTATGGTAGTTTCATTTTCCAAAAGCATTGCGAATTTGTTTCATTTTCTTTGTGAAAATAACTGTTTTACGATCTCACACCAGACACCATGACTGACTCGGAGTTTATTGTTCCCTTTCTAAACTCTGGGTGCCCATAATTTTCCACACGGGCAGCCTAGAGTTATGTTATCAGGATATTCTGGATATTCTGGAGTTTTGGAGATGAGCTGGATGGCGAGACTAACTACCATACTTGTTTATTTATTCCGCTGTGTATTCTGTATGAGGACAAGTTTATATAACTGTCCATTGTTGTATTGAGTTGTATATTGACTCTGATTGATGTATGTATAAACTGATATAGTTCTTTGTTTAAAGACTAGTGATTATCTATTATATATTGTTCCGCTGCGAATGTGAGATTCTGATATTGTTTCTGTTTCTGTTTTTCTGTTCTTTCTTTTCTTCTGTCTTCTTCTACCTCTTCTTTTAACTCTAATGGTTCGATTTTCCGGCATTCGATTGCGCGGCATTTGATACAGTGGACGTATTAATGTCGACTTTCGAGCGTCGAAAAGTCGTATCGTTACATGTTGTATCGGAGCTGTTGATTAAGCAACAACCCTGGCTCTGTTGGGTGTTACTCATTAGAGATAGAGTCAGTAGTACTCTAGAATGAGTGTGGGTGTAATAATAGATATGAGCACGTATTTGTTAGTGAATAAAAAAAATTGTTTTGTATTGTTTTGACTTATCGGTTGATTGTTTATAGATTCCGGTCGGTGCAGTCTGGCCAACTGTAATCGATAGGGTTTCTAAACTCTAAAACAAGATAAACTGACACAGTATTGTTTTAAATAGGGTAAATGAAATAATTTTGCCCAAAACTATTTTTGTATAGAAAAGAAATGATTTTCTATAAATTATTATGGTATATGGATGCTTGGTTGTTAGAAAAAGATAATATTGAATTATTATCACTGTTATATGGAATTGAAAAAAAAATGGTATAACCAAATTTGAAGATAAATTCATTTAACAAATGAAATTTATAAATATGAATTGAAAGTATAAGGAATGAATTCATATAATGAATGGGATTTGTAAATGAAAATTGTAAATGTGATTTATAACTGGAAATAGAATTCCAGAGAAGTATTTGAAAATAAAATTCATTAATGGAATGAAACTGGTAACGTGAATTTATAAATGAGTTTACAATTTGAAATAAAATGCCAGAGTAATTTTTTTTAAATAAGTATTAAAGGATTTGGATTAAAATTGATATAATTGATTCCAAGAAATAATTTTGAAATGTGAGTAACTGGTTAAAAGACTCTAAAATTTCTTTAAAATATTATGGAATATAAATAAGTTTGAAGACTTATAAAATATTTGAAAATTTGATTGGAATAAGGTTCAAATTGAAAAGGAATGAATTTGTGAATGAACAATTGAAGTTACATTTGTAAATGAATTGAATTGAAATGGAATCAATTTAAATGATTATTGGCTTAAGTAATCATTTAGTTGCATGAATGTTAACAAATTTGAATAGAAAGAATTATCGTTTGACAAAAACGATAATTAAATAAATCCTATGAATTGATAGAAGTGAAATAAATTGGTTTTGGAATCATTTGAATTAGATGTGAATTCGTTTCACTTAAAAATGAATTGAATGAAAGAAAGCGAATTGTAAATCACTGGAATTGAATAGAAATGATGTAAATTGGATGAAAGTAATTTAATTTGTATTGAAACTTTATAAATTGCTAATGGAAATTGTTTTGGATGCATTGCTTATGAAAACTATGTGTTTGCTATTGAAAATAAATGAAATGTAAATAGATTTCCTATATTTGTCACTTACGTGTTTAAATTGAGTAAGTACAGGTTTTTGGTAGCCATTTGGCTGCATTTTGGGTTGCGCAAATGCTAATAAATAAGCCACTCTGCTTAAAATGCTAATAAAGGTACGCCTACGCAATACAAAATAGGAAATATGAACTGTTTTTGCTTTCCTGATCGAGTGGGTCGATGTATATATATTTATATCTTTTGTCAAATTGCAAAAGTTCCTCCGTACAAAGGAGACTCCGCCAAAATTTTCTGAAAATTTTGAGAGTTGGAAAAAATTTGGAATTTTTAAAGTTTTCACTAATGACAAGTGATTTCAAATTGAATTTGAGATAAGGTAAATAGAATTCAATATCTAAAATAAAGTAAATTGAATTCACATGGAATTGAAAATACAAAGTTGAATGGAAATAAATATATGACTTTGTTAGTGAAGTGAAAATGAATATAAGAAGTATGTAAATACTTATATTGAACTTAAGAAATGAAAGGTGAAATTCTTAAGTAAAATGGGTATTGGGAATCCAATAAGTAAATTTGGACATTGTTGTTAAGTAAAATATACAGGAGGTATAAAGGAAAATGGAATTGGATTTTGATTTCGAAGATAAATTTGAATTTGCTCGGCAAAGGTATGTATTTAAAATTTCAGTATGAAATTTGATGAGTTTCTGGTTTTGCCACTTGGCATTTGGTTTCCTTTTGGATTTTGGGAGTCCGTAGGGACATTTTGTAGTCGTACCGAGCTAGCCGCGCAAAGGAGACGCATGCGAAATTTTTCGGAAATTTCGAGAGTTAGAAAATTTTCGAGAAAATTTTGAATTCAAATTTTGAATTTGAAATGAAAATTGAATTGTTAAGAAAACCATATTATTTGGAACTTATGGTTGATTTTGGAAAATTAGTTAAAGTAATAATGGATCTTTTATGATAAAAAGAAGATTGGTTTGAAAATTTGATAAAACTGTTTGGTTTTGGTAAAATGATAAACGAGTATTGGAGCATTCTTCTTGACTTGTAATTTCGGGACGAAATTCTTTTAAGGGAGGAATATTGTAACGACCCTGAATTTTTGACATTTGAAATCAGGATGTTTAATTGATTTTAAATATCTGGAAGTCAGTTTGATTTGAAATTCAAATATCGGAATGAATTTGGTAATTAAATTTTTGAATTTAATTATTGAAACTGGGTAAAAATTTGAATCTTCAATTTTAAGCTGATTAAAAATAATATGAAGTCTTGTAAAATCTATATTGATAATACTGAAGATAATAAAAGCTTCGGAATTGAATTTAAAACTATTTTGTTCAGTTTTGAAATTTATCGTTTAAATCGATATTTGAAAATAACGTTCCGAGACACAGTCTCGGAATTCGACGAAACAAGTTCCATTGGATCCGTAATATTGTATTATTATCGGATTTCAATTTTCGTAATGTGTGGAGTGATCGTTTGGCCATACGATAAGCAAACACGTTGAAATTAAATCGAAAATTTAATATTATAACTGTTCCAAAAAGCTATCTTCTCCATACGATCGAATTTGGACCCGAAACCTTTTCCATTGCGTTCGGAATAGGCGTATAACTTTATAAACGCCTACCGGCACGCCTCGATAGGAAGTCAAAAATTTTAGTTGACTTTATCGGAACAATTCGAATTTGAATTTAAATTTAATATATATATTCATTCCAGTCAAATTTCTTTCCTTTCAGCTGCTTTTCTGTCATCCATCATGCCATCCTACTGCCTATTCCTTTCTGATCACGCAACCATCTCTTCACGTTCTCTGTTCTTCTTTTTATAAATGCAAACAGATCGCTTCGAAGAAAGAAAAAATCGACAGTTGATAAAAAAAAATGGCCGCTCGCCTTTGAAAAATTCAAAACGAAAAAAAAGAGAAAACTATCTTTCGTTCAAAGCTAATTTCAAATCCCTCTGTTCGAATGGCCGAAGTCGTTTCTTCTTGTCCGCATTCAAATCAATTACTACATCTCGGCTTCGAAGGGAATTTTGTTTTAAATGGCCGACTTCAGAAAAAAAAATCGAAGTCTCAGTTTAAAAAAACAACAAATTGGCGATGAAATTGCGAGACCCAGAGAGGCGGCGACGCGCGCGTGGAGTTGGGGATGTCGACTTCGACGCGGCAAGGGGAAGCGTAGCAGTTGCGTCGTCGTAGCCTGAGTGAGTGATGGGCGGCGTTGGCTTCGACGATGGGTCGAGAACTTCTGGGGACGGTTGAAGTTTCGCGGAGATAGTGGCACTCGTTCGCGAGGGGCGTGGTCGCGAGTATGGTCGCGAAGCGATTTGGGGAGGTGATGTCGCTTGCAGATGATATCGTTCGATTGTGATTGTAGTGCGCGGCTTGGATGGGTTTGTCGAGGTAGTTTTATTTGATATCCTTTTGTTTTTACAGTAAAATGAATTTCTGTTATTATTTACAGAAAAAAAAGGGGGGAGTTTTATTATACTGTAACGTTTATATATATAAATCTGATTTTTATGAAATCTGTTTAAGTTAATTTTAAACGTATATAGGTTATTTAGTATATGCAAATACATAGGAAAAGGGAATGTACATATATACATATTCTTACTTGAGGGTTAAATTTTAAAATAATGAAGATTTATTTGTATAATAAAATCGAAAAATTATTTTAGCTACTAAAAGATTTTTTAAAAGGAAATTTATTAGTTTAAAAAAATAATAATAATTAGTTGACTTAAAACTATTAAACGGTGATTGGTAATTCGATTGATTTGAATATTAATAAAACCTTATAATGTCTGTTACAAGGTCGATAGATCGAGAAAATAAACTGGATTGGAAATGGATTGCAAATTAAAGGTGAGATCTTCTCACTCAAACAAAGGGTTTTGTTTAATTTTAAATAGTTATATTTAAAATTATTGATTGTGTTGATTGTGTGCTTGAATGATACTATATATATAGTAGTATATAGCAATATATATATATTGGCATATGTATATATTGGTGATTGATTTTCCCGCATTATATAGCGGATGAGACCCTATGCGCCGCATAATAGCGGATGATATTTTATAAATCCCATATACCGCGATATTTCACCTCGAAGTGGAATGGGTATTGTGCTAACATCTGTGGATGTAGGGAAATAGGTTGGAGGGATCCAACTGGATTCCTCAAATTGTATGAATTTGTTTCATAGGTTGTATGAATTTGTTTCATATGATGTGTGATGATTATTTATAATCTGTGAATGATTATATTTGCGATTGAATGTGTTGAAGGCTATAATTTAGCCGAATGTATTTTTGGTATCGTTGGATACCAGAAATAAATGAAATTGGATTTTTGAAATTAAAGTTGGAAATTTTTAGTAAATTCTTTTTGAAAGAATTGAGTGAATTTAAAAGAAGGAATTTTAAAAGTATAAAGTTGATTTTGAAAGCTTATCGAATTATTTTTAAAATATTGGAAAAGTATTAACAAGTGGGTTTTGAAAATATTGTGTAAAAGTTGAAGAATTTATTGAAAATGGAATTTTAGATGGTTTGGAAGAGATAAAGGAATTTATTTTTAAAAGTGATAAATTTCTAGAAATCCAATTGATAATTGATTTGGTATTGGAAAATAAATATTTGGGAAATCGATATGAAAATTTATTTGGTGTTTAAATGAAAATTGATTTTTGTGTTGAGAATAAATTTGGAAATCGATTTGTAAAAATGATTTGGTATTAGGGATTGTATTTAGAATCAATTTGAAATTTGATTCGGTGTTGAATTAAATTTAGAATCAATTTCAAATTTGATTCGGTGTTGAATTAAATTTAGAATCAATTTGAAATTTGATTCGGTGTTGAAGTAAATTTAGAAATTAATTTGGAATTTGATTTGGGGTTTGAAATAAAATTGAGAAATCAATTTGGAATTTGATTTGGAGTTGAAAGTGAATATTTGAGAAATCGATATGAAAATCGTATAAAAAGTGGATATTTGGGAATGTAAATTCACAATGGAATTTATAAATGAAAGGGAAATTTGTTTTAAAAATAAACATTGATTTATTTTTAAAGTGTGGAAATAAATTTACAGATTTGGGATGTAAATTTGAAATAAATCGATAAGGTTTATTTAATTGGTTTAAATAGACCATTTTGTGATGAAGTGTGAAAATGTGATTTGAAATTGGTTTTCAAATGTTAAAGTGTGGAAAAATATATATCTTGTGAAGATATTTTGAAAATAAATAATTTGGGAAAAATTACTTAAATCTGATGATTGTTATGATATGTTGTTGATAGTTAAATAACCGACTATCAATATTTGCCTTTGAAATGGCACTTGATTTGTTTTTTTAAAACAAACGCTCATTATTCGGTTAAGCCGGGAAAGGACCTTTGTGTCATATAACCCATTCCGAATAGTGATACGTCGTGAATGGACATTATTTGAAGACCGGTGTGAAGACCGGGTATTTTCGAAAATGAAAGGACAACCTGTCGAATGTCTCTGCACCAAGTTGCTCCAGTATAGAGATTTATATCACTCTTCCTGTGATGGGAAGTCCGGACGTGATTAGTGAATACCCGGATTGCACGGGCTTCTTTGGAAGTGCCTTCGGTTCCGTTCGATCCCGGAACGGGCTTGTATGGATGTGTGTCTGACATTACACTTTGAGATGTAAAGCTGGTTTCTATCAAATACATTTCTGTTGGTGGCGGAGAATTTATTCTCTTAGCTTAACACCCTTCTCTGAGACGTACGAGCTCAGAGGTTATGTAGTTGATGGTTACTAGTGATACATTCCCAATTTGGTAATGTGGCATACGGAGTGTTGTTGATCATTTGTTGATCAAAGCGTGGCTTTGTGAAAAAGCGTGGCTTTGTGAAAAAGCGTGGCTTTGTGAAAAAGCGTGGCTTTGTGAAAAAGCGTGGCTTTGTGAAAAAGCGTGGCTTTGTGAAAAAGCGTGGCTTTGTGGACGAGACTTCGTCGAGCCTCACCACCCGGTAATGGTCGAAACAGGAATGTTGCGGCAAAAGTTTTTAGGGATAGCGCCCCTAGGGTATGTCATTTCCTTCTGGATAAAAGGTGGTATCATGGTATGGAGCCCATATATTATACCTATGTTGATGCTGCAAATTTATTATACTTTGTGGTTGAGGATCCTCGGATAAAGGTCGGTGACGACCAGGGGATGACATAGCTCGTGTGTTAGTTACCTAGTTACAGCTTGGTTAAAGCGCGAGGTAACGTCGGCCTTGTGTTTGCAGAGATCCGGTTAGGTTCTCGAGGCGTCTTTCCAGAGGCGTTTCCATTTCGGTGTAAGGAAGTTCCTTTGCCTGACCATTTGTTGGAAATCCAAAGAAACAATACGCGCCCTGTACGGTTTTAGTTGTAGAACCTGCCATTTACTTATGGTGGTCACCACTGTTTAGATGGTAGCTATAGTAGGCATACAATAATGGTTGTATGTTGGCTAAGATTGGTATTATACTTTCGAAATGTTTTCCACACTAGACATTAATAATAATATCAACTGATTTTGCGTAGTAAGCATTTTTGTCTATCATAAGGAGAAATCTCCTCCAATTCTGTGTTTGCATTGTGTGTGTGGCGGGAGGCCTTATGGTAGTTTCATTTTCCAAAAGCATTGCGAATTTGTTTCATTTTCTTTGTGAAAATAACTGTTTTACGATCTCACACCAGTCACCATGACTGACTCGGAGTTTATTGTTCCCTTTCTAAACTGTGGGTGCCCATAATTTTCCACACGGGCAGCCTAGAGTTATGTTATCAGGATATTCTGGATATTCTGGAGTTTTGGAGATGATTGGATGACGAGACGTACTACCGTACTTGTTTATTTATTCCGCTGTGTATTCTGTATGAGAACAAGTTTATATAACTGTCCATTGTTGTATTGTGTTGTATATTGACTCTGATTGATGTATGCATAAACTGATATAGTTCTTTGTTTAAAGACTAGTGATTATCTATTATATATTGTTCCGCTGCGAATGTGAGATTCTGATATTGTTTCTGTTTCTGTTTTTCTGTTCTTTCTTTTCTTTTGTCTTCTTCTACCTCTTCTTTTAACCCTAATGGTTCGGTTTTCCGGCATTCAATTGCGCGGCATTTGATACAGTGGACGTATTAATGTCGACGTTCGAGCGTCAAAAAGTCGTATCGTTACAAAATTACGTACATGCATGCATAAATACATACACACAAAAATTAAATCAATGTTCTGAGACAAAACAACATTAAAATTATGTTTATTAGTTTGTAATTTAAAAGTCATATCTTTAAACAAAAAAACTTAACATGGATCTAATTGTTAATTTAAGAAACAAACAAAAAGATTTAAAGTTTGCCTTTTTTAGAAAACAACTTATGAATTATAAATTAATTTAGTTCTTCACGCAAACAATAGTCAAAATTGATTCGCAATAACTTATAAAAAAATGTTTTCAATTCTTAACCTTTATAACATAAAACAACATCGATTAATAAAATTGTTACAAAATTTATTCCAACAATGATTTTCAAAATTTAAAAAAAAGGCGATTTAGGCATATATTAATTCGTTACAATGAGATACAGATCTAAATTATATACGCAATATGAACAAACATATAAGACCAGTAATGAATTCATAATTATTATCATTGATGACACATGAGTAACAAATATAAGAAAAAGGGATGTTAGAACATATCAGCATGATGACAATACAATTGATTTAAAAAGGAGAAATTTGATATTCAATTCATAATCCAAAATTCATACCGGTAAAAGAGACAGAAGAGGTAAAGGATTAAAAGCTTATAGGCATGATAATTTATATAAACAAAATAGAAAATTACCTTTTTGACGTAGCCAAGAGAAACACCTTGGAGGAAGAATTGATTCCTAGATTTATTGAATCGCTCTATAGACCTTGCAACAATTGAGAGAGGGAACCACCTTTTTTATTTTTTTATTTTGTTTTTAGTTTTTGTTTTGGAGTTTTAGGAACCCTAGCCTCTATGGGAATTCGAACATAGAAAATGGAGGAGAGGAGAAAAATTGTCAGGAAAGAGAAATGAATAGGCTGAAAGAAACGAAGGTAAATTTTGTTTTAAAGAAGTAATACAAACATTTCATATTCCTTCATTAAAACTTTCCCACATTAATTCTCAATTAAATCTCAGTTGGTTCTCTCCCTCCTCTGCATGCATAGCCAGCCCTAGATTTTGTCATATCTCAAAGTTTTCAAAATCACATTAGCATTAATTCCATTTAAATCCAATTTAAATATTCTGCAGATATCGTATATTGTTGCACGCATTTATAACTTTTATATATGCACTTTACTAAATACAAATGGTATTCAAAATAAATCCAATTACATAATTTTTAATAAATTATAATTTATTTAAAATCCACTTAGTATTTTTCTATTTAAATCCAATTTAAACATTCTACCAACATCGTATATCGGTACGCACAATTATAACTTATATATGTGCACTTTATTAAATACTAATGGTATTCAAACAAATTAAACAGTATTTAATAATTAATATTTCATAAATACTAATTAATTTAATTAATTTTCAGCAATTAAAAATTAATTAAATCATGTGGTTCATTCGAAATATTCATTTCGATTGTGTGACTCAAAGGTTTAAATTCAGTTAGCGATTAATATTAAATAATTCAAATATTAACTTTCACATGTCACCATAGCCAGTGGTATGACATTTTGGCTGAATTTATCGTTTACACATCTTTTGATAAAATTCAATTTTACTTATTATAGGCTGTACCCGGTAGTAACAATTATTATAACATATAAGGGGTGGCCTGCACAACATTTTCCATATTCAACTTTGTAAGTCCAAATAAAAAATCCTTGTTCAATAATAAAAATTATTACTAACCATACTGGTCTTGCCAAAGAATTTTAATTTGAGTTGGCTACAGTTGATCGTGATACTAACTTAACCCCATATAACCATGGGGACGAATTACCAATTGAATAGTGCTTTTCTTCCAATGCTTCAACTCAGACCTAATTATAGTCTTTGATAGACGTCATGCCATGATTTTTAACTATACTCAAAATGGAGTATCCATATTGAAGTTCCACAATATTCTCAAGTCGAGGGAACTGTGTAACACCATCACTTCGAGATTTTTTGTTTGACCTTAGTTATATTAACCAACGCAAAACTCTCGAGTGAGTCATTTCATAGTTATTCAATAACTATCAGTACGTAACCTCTTAGTGCCTCTAGAAGCCACGAGAAATACACTGTCTAACATTTGAATAACATTATGTACTCTAGCCATAACGGTGAATCAATATCCTTTCTTGAAATATCTTGACTGGGAATATTTAAAATAGTATGTTATTTTCAATGTGATAAAATTCTCATGATCATGACATTTGTAATTACTATCACATAACATATCACTTAAGGATTTTCCATCTAAATACTTTAAATTAATTACTTAATTATTTATGTCACCATATAACAACTATATAATAGAAAGAAAAACACCTTTTATTTTGAACAAGATTGGTCACAGAGTTAGATATATGCAACAAATTAAATAATTGTCCCTATATCATAACCATAACTCTATCAATCTTCCACTTGCACTTGGGTCAATTATGGAACCATATTCCAACTTCATCGATCAGTTTTCTCAAAAATTAATTAGGTCAGTCCCTTAGTGAATGAGTATGCTATTTTATTTGAATTATCTATTATGTCAATCAACTCTCTCCGATGTTGATAAACTGTCTTTATCATATGGAACTATTCGGAATATGTCTCTCGACTTCTAGTGAGATCTAGTTTTTTTATGAACTGTATCACAACATTATTATTATATAACAATGTCATGAGATTCTCAATATTTGGAATCACCCTCAGCTCGGTAATAAATTTATGCATTTATGTATACTTCTTATGTTGTAGTAACCTTTGGTTGAATCATTTACTACTTCTTGTTTGGAACGGTACCAACTTAAAGTTCATAACTTAAGTTTGAACATGAATTTAAGATTGACATACTATACTCGATATCATTTATGAAGTTCAAGTCCGCGCACTCCTTCATAAGAAGTTCACGATTTCTGTAAATAATTCTCTAGTATTTCATAAATACTCGAGAACACTCTAAAATGTCATTAAGTGATGTTAATTTGGATTTGTTACTCGCTTTATATGTCAAATATATGAGCGAAATCTGGTATTGTAGACAATATATAAGTATGAAAATTCCTACTGCTAATGCATAAGGAATCATCTTGCATGCTCCATATTAAACGATTTTAATACCATGTCTACTTATATCCTTTGGGACAATCCCATCATCCTTTGATACCGATTATAAAATATGGATTATCAAAGCCAATATTGTGTATTAAACAGCCAAATTACAATAACTACATCATAAGTTTGTTGTTTACTTATAATTTTAGAAATAAATTTTAGTACCAATTAATATTCTTTCTTCTCGACACACGCTTCCTCTGCATTTTGACCGAAGTCCATATTATTTGATTTTTCTATCAAAATACTTAATTAACTCTTATGCTTACCTAATAACACTTTCGTATCATTTCTTGGACCATATCTAATACTCGCAAACTCAGTTATCGCACCCACTTCGAGACATTTTGAAAAGTTGTGTAAAGAGTATAATTTAGATCATTATTTAGAATTTTTTGTTTCAACATATATGTACCAAAACTCAAAGACATACTGAGCGGGATATTATGAGTAAAATCTGACTTAACTAAAGCACGTTGAACGACAAATCAGTTACATTAGTTTCAACAATCAAAATTTATGATATTATTATTATCAACGTGACTTATATTCCAACCTCATTGATCTTCTTCTTGAAGACACTTTTGCAGCCGATGGATCATATCCTTTCGGGTATTAATATCAAATTCATATTTTGATAACGTAAGTGGAATCCATTTTGGATTTGTATATCGAGCCACATAGTAGAGTCAATACTGTTAATGGCCTACTTAAGATCGAGGAAGTTCTTTTCTCGACATTAATGAAATTCATAATTTCTCTTTGATGTGCAAGATTTACATTAGACATTATAATGTGTCATGTCAAATTAGTCCGTTAACTTTCTTTCATCCTTCTTGTAACAACCCACACCTAGTAGGCCTGAGTTTTTGCTAAATCGAAAACCCAGGTCCACTAAAATATGGATCATTGATTTGGTATCATGCAAATGGAACAAATGAATGCATATCAGAGCACTAACAATATAACTCACAGTGGAATAATAAAATATAATAAGTCACATAGCTACTGACCAATATTTACACTCTAAAGTCTAATGTCCTTGTCAGCACCGAACATGCATGTCATAACGTATATTTGAATTTGTATACATTTAATTATTACTTTTCTTTACTTTCAGTCATTTGCATTCATTAAGTCTTACATAACTTACCTTTTAATTACTTTTGTCCACCACCGTTAATTACCATTTCTAATTTACCAACTAAGATGTTCCTTGTTATTGTTTAAGTTTACTTAACTCTTTCGGTTGTATTCTACTGTTTATTCATTATTAGTTATCTTTAGTTGCCCGTTGAACTTTTAAACCTCCTTTCTGGTTTAATTATTTCTTCTTCCTCTATTGTTTATTTCTTACTTTGTTTAAACGTGTATTTTAAATTCTCTTTTTAACTATTGTTATTATTCCTATTTACCTCACTTTTTACCATACTTAAGGATATTATTTTAATGCATTTACATTACTTCCCCACTTCAAAAGGAATTGTTAACGCTATAATTTTCTATGAATTACTTAAAAGTGGATTTGTGTTTTCTTGTGAAATTACAAGGAATTATATTTTATCTCTTTATTAAAGTAGACAATACAAAATATAGGATTTCCCTTATTTTGTACATCTCTTTCTTCACATTTATGTTCCTTGTTATTTCAAACAAGTAACTTAGATGATTCATAAAGACTTACATTATTACACGTTTTCATTCCAATGAATTAAAATATGTCAAATCCCAACCTAATTACAATCAATTCCAATATTAGTCAAATTAAATCCAGAATTCTATACTGATTCTAAACTATTATCTATCCCCAGTCTATTCCATAACCAATTTCATTAAATCTATTCCATGATCAATTTAATTAAATCTATTCCATAATTAATTTCACTAAATCTGCTCCATAATCATTACAGATATACAATTTATTATCCAATTCGTTATTTATCATTCTAATCAATACGTATATTCAATTAGAATTTCCAAACTGAGGTTTATATCTAGTCCTTTCGCATTTTTATAGTAAAAATATCCAAAACGATTTTAAACATAGATGAAATAGATTTCAACGATATAAATCTAATCTATTACAAAACATGCAATTTCCCACTCACCTTTTTAAGCTTCCAAATCTCCAGATCTAATCCCTGATTCCACCCTGACTCCCTTTTCTCCCCATTTGGATTTATACATCGCAAGCGTATACAAAACTCGGCTTTGATGATTTGATTTGACCCTATTTCCCTTCTCTATCTTCTACAATCCTCACATTGTGTATATACATATAACTAGAGCTAATTAAGAATTTAGTAATTTGGAGGAGAAGAGAAAATGGCAGAGCTCCATCGTCGCTTAGAAAATATGAGTTCAGTAGTGAGGGTCTAGGTCTATATTTATAGGGGTTCAAACCAATGTAGCCCGTTCGATTAAACTATTTTAAATCTGGGCTGTTTGGCCAAAGATTTACTGTCGTTTTTAGATTGGCAACGGTCAACCGCTCATGACCTACGGTCAACCACTACCGGTCGACTTGGGTGACTTACGGGTCGACCTAAAGCTATTTTATAAATGTTTTTGTTATATCCCTAACATAATAATAATGACGAGGATGAGTTAAAAATACTACATTTTCTTTGAAAAAATATATATAATATAAGGTATGTTTTTGTGAAAATTTCTTATTTATAACAGAAGATTTTAGAAAAGTGTGTTTTTATGTACATTTTTGTTAATTTAAATCTTTTTTATAATTTAAGAGAATACCATGGTCCTAGTAAAAGGAAATGCTTGTTAAAAATGAATGAAAGATTTTTAAAGCTATAGACAACTTACTAGTTTTGTGGAAATGGTAAAATTAAAGGTTTTGATTTAAAAGGGTAAAATAAAAATATTATGACTATCACTTAAAAATTAAAAGGAAAGAAATAGGTTGGAGTTAGATAAATAGGATTAAACAGTCCACTAGGACAATAATTGAATATGGAGTTTGAAATGACAGAGTACTAGGTCGAACTTCCTGTAGTAGTGAAAGGTGAGCACCACCTTGTGTTTCTCCATCCAAGTATGGTTTGAATTGTAGAATCTTTTATGCAAGGAAGGTTGAAAAGTGTGGCTTAAGTAAACCTATTTCAGAATAAGGAAAGGGTAAGTCAAGATGTTTTAGTTGTATCAAAGAATACTGCGGTTGTAAGAAGTTTTACTGTTTGAAGTGTTAAAGGGACAAGTAGGGTCTACTTTAATCCGTATTAGGAGTGTTAAGTAACAAATAGGAATTTCCTTAATTACATTAGGTAATCTTACATGGAACAGTAAGTACAGGCTTGGTGCTATAGCAACAAAAATGTTAGTTGATACCATATAGATGAGAATAGGATACCTGCAGGCTACGGGCAGTCCAAGTATTGTGTTGTCCCCTGATGGCTACGGGCAGACCAGGTTGACAAGAATGGGAAAGTATCTATTTTATACATGTTATTAGATTTATATCATAGTAGTTGTGTTCTATAGATGCCTAAATATGAATTTTTGCACATTCTTGAGTATGAAAAATAATTGACAGTAGTAGTTTCTAGAATTTATAAATTATGTAATAGCTCCAGATTGGTAGACTCAAAATTAGTCATCATAGTAAATTGTTGGATAATTGATATGGATTAGTGAATACAAATTTGAAGTTGGTATAAATTGCATTGGGATTTAAGTAGTAGTTTAATTCGTTGGAATGAAGTATGCAGCAATGTAAATTTCTATAAAATATCCAGTTTTAGTACAAAAGTGTATATTTGAAATGACAAGGAATGTAACCAAAAGAAAGAGATGTACAAAATAGAGATGTTTACCGTATTTTGTATTGTCTATTTCAATAATAAAAGAAAAGATAAATCCTTTTGATTCTAAACATAATGCAAACCCTTTTTAGATGATTTCTGGAAAGTTACAAAGTTCATATTTCCTTTAATTCGAATGCATTAAAATGTAGAAATCTCTAAGTATAAACAAAGTATTGGTCATTGTGTCTATTGGATTAAAACGATAAGGCACCATTCCATATTGAGAGTTGTATTGACTATGAGATAGTTGAAATAAAATGGTGAGAAGTTACATTTGAATTTAAAAAAAATACAGTTGCACGCATTAAAGATGCAGATGCGGCTTTTATAGAAAATGGGATTTGGAAGATTTTCTTAAGATTTGAGAAGAAAATGGTAGGTTTCCATTTTAGTTGGTATAGTTACTTAGGCCACTTGGTGTTTAGCTTAGTATATTCCATAGGTAGGAATGTTTGGATGATAGAAATGGCTGTAACATGTTATGGGTGATGGATGCTAATGGATGTATTGTTTGGATTGTTTCTTTTATACACCTAGGACAGTATATCCTCTAGGTAAAACATACACATTCACATTATTTTTCATTGGTTGTTTAGCTTGTTAGTTATTATACATATGGATGCATGGTGGTTGTTTTTCTTATTGAGCATTATGCATATGGATGAAATGGTTGTGCATGCATGTAGAATTATAAGTATGTTTATTTAGGACATTGCATACATTTGGATGCATGATATGAGTATTTGCATGACAGGAGGTTGACTAGATTAGGAAACAGCCTACATTTTGCATTATTATTGGTTCACGTGCATCTCACATTGCATATGTGCATATACATTATATTAGAAAATTCTAAGGACAATAGTTGCCCGTGGATAATAAATGAGTCAATGGTTATAGCTATTGATTGTTGTGTATGTAAGTTACATTTTTCCATCCTTAGAGATTTCGACGACGAAATCCTTTTAGGGGGAAGGTGTAACACCTCAGAAATTTTAATAATAAACTAAAATATCAATAAGGGTAAAAAACATAATTTCACATAAAATGACAAAATAGTACATTTCTATAAATGGAGGAATTTGGGAAACCTAACTTTTCATTGTGTTAAGTAGATTTTTCTAGCCCAAATTCATGTATAAGTTGCTAGAAACAGATATAGTATGAAGAAGATACGGAATATTAATCATAGCGTGCATTTTGTGTTTTGCGCCTATTTTTGAAATTAAAGTTAAAGAGTTAACGTAAGAATAAAGAAAACTTATTTGATAAGAAATAAGTTGAATATGTATTACTCTAAGAAAAGTAAAGCTAAGAGAGAAGGTATAATGATGTGTGCATTTAAAAGAAAAAAGGGAAAAATATTTATGCGTGCAAACGTGAAAATGCTTCAAAGGAAAAGCATTCATTGTTGTTGTACTTAATTATTGCTAGAAATGAATCGTTATTTGAAAGAAAGAAAGAATATGCTTTTTTATTTATTTGTAAAAAGATAAGACCTTTAATTAATACGCATATTTACACGTTTGAATAGAAATCTAGGGTTCCCTACAAAGATTAATAATGTATATATAGAATATCAATTAAAGATAGTAATTGGGATCATAATTTTTAATTAATTGACTTAAATTACAATTAGTAGCACTAATCTAGGGTTCCCTACAAAGATTTAAATTCTATCATAAATAAAAGGAAAACAAATATTCAATAATAATAAAAGTGAAAAATATGAACGAGTAATATTGACCAATTTGAATGAACAGTTATTAATGAGATTAATAGGGGAGAGTAAAGATGCCTTCTTTAGATAAAAAAAAGGAAATAAAATTTTCTTAAGTAAAGGTAAATAGTCTGGAGATTTGAGTATATCTTTTTGGATGTAGCTGATGGGTCCATATCTTTTTGTTAACGGTCGAGATTAAAAACGTAACCTATAAATAACCCCTTAACCTAACCTTAAATTCTCCACAAAGCTTACAACACCAAAAGTTTGTCACTTTCTTCTCTCTTCCAACATAATTTCTTCAATATAAATTAAAATAAAAGAATAGAGATAGATCAAAAAATAAAAGAAGGAATTTAGTCAAATCAATAAAGGGGAAATCAACACGCGTAGACAAAGATGATTCCAGGCAATCAAATAGGAAGAGCTTATGCTTTGAGGTGAGCGTGAAAATTTTTAGTAAGATAATTATTACAATTTGATTTAAACTATTTTAATTGATTTAGGATGTTAGAAACCTAATTTGAAACATGTAAAAACCTAAATTGAAAACTGTAAATTCTTTTAGAGTTAAATCCTTGTAATTTGTTAAAACTTGATCTAATTTTGTAAATGGTTAAACCTGATTTGATATTATAAATTGTTAAACCTGATTTGATATTGTAAATTGTTAAACCTAATTTGATATTAGTATACCTCTGTGACGCCCCACCTCTATACTCACGCTAGCCAAGAACACTACGGGGTAATGCCGTCGACTAGCACGAAGAATAAGCCTGTTGAGGAGCGACCATCTGTGTAATTGCTTTGTGCGAGTACCGATATGTCAGATAATATAACTTACATTTCATTTCAAGAGGAAATCTGACATATCAGATACAAACTCAAAGCTACCACACAGTGGCTATGAGGCCTTCGGAAACAAATATAGAAATAAACATAACACAAATCGGTCACAAATATTCATATCACAAAGGAGGAAACAGATATGAATATAACACATACAAGTGTACATCAAAATAGTGGTCAAACTAGATCCACTACATCACAAGAGAACAGATACAAGTGCTAGACAAAAGAATAAGTATACAACTAGGAGTCTCTATCTCAAATGTATACTAACAAAAACTACTATGCTAAAGTAGTTAGCCAAAAGTCAGGTGAAGGACCCTGATAAGAAGTCAAATCAGGAGCACCTGAAATACCTCGGTCTGACCCGAGTATTATTTAAGAAGAAAATAATAAACGGATCAGTCTAGCTATAAATATCATATAAAATGAGATAGGATAAGAGATATGACAAAAACGTATGATAACAAAAATGCCATACTGTGACAAGTATACATCAGATAACAACAAAAATCATACAATGTCTTAAATATTCTCAAACACTAAAAAGAATGTCATATTCTTTAAATTATTCACCAAAACACAAATATTGACAAAACGTATCAATGCCAATCACAAAAATCGGTGAAACACAAATTCTAGAAATCATCAACTAGAAATCCAGAAAACACAAAAGGGGGAAGGCCTATCACAAATGGGAGCATGAAAACTCCCCAACACGTGTGTCACAAACGGAACGCTATTATATGGTCGCTAACCATCAAGTTGAGCTAAACTCCACAAACGGCCCGAAGACCATGGGCCGCTACCCCACCAATTTGAGTTGAAGCTCCACAAACGGCCCGAAGACCATGGGTCGCTACCCCACCAAATTGAACCGAAGTTCCACAAATGGGGTTTTTAGTCCCCACACAAACAAAGAGACATCGCACATCGCTAGTCTAAATCACAAAATGATCATCATTGATCAATAAGTGTAAATTACATTAAGCTGGTAAATATAAGAGTTTAGCTTCATGTCCCATAACCACTAGCTTAACTTAAACATTTATGAACAAATTGTAGACTTCCACTCGAGAAGAAGTGTAAATTACACTAAGCTAGTAAATATAAGAGTTTAGCTTCATGTCCCATAACCACTAGCTTAACTTAAATATTTAAGAACAAATTGTAGATTTCCACTCGAAAATTATCACGAGAGTTCAATCGAACAAGTCCAAGAATTAACCGACGAAGTAAACGCAAGTGTTTCATACCACTTGTTTTGCTAAGCCGTTTAATTAGATTTCTCATACGAATGAGGTAAAGGTTTGTATTTACTAATAGATTGGAAAACAGTTTTATAAACGAGATTTGTATCAAAAATAGAGTTGGAATCATCTTTGTGAAAGAGTTTGAATATTTACTACTAGTATAGAAACCTTTGTATTTTAAAGTGACAAATCACAGAAATGATTGTAGAAACAATCAATCACCAAAATCCACATTCGACGACGTGAATTAAAACCATAAAAATCGATACTGAATCCATCAAAATGGATATTCCCAAAAATCCCAAAAAAAGAAGTCATCAAAGTCGATAAATGATAACAAAAAATCAGATCATCAAAAATCGATAAAAAATCGGAAACCCACACAAAACTGCCCAAAATAGGCAAAAAGCACATCTCCCAGATCCAGTCGACTAAACCAGAAGGTCAGTCGACTCATACAAGGCCAGAACTCTCGGGTTCCTGGTTCAGTCGACTGACTCTGCAGTTCAGTCGACTGATACAGGGACAGGAACTTTTTTGTTCCCAGTTCAGTCAACTGAACTGTATGGTCAATCGACTGACACAAGGGCAGAAAGTTTTCTGCTCCCAGATTCAGTCGACTGACCATCTGGTTCGGTCGACTGAACTGTCAATTGTAGTTTTTTTTTCCAGTCTAGCCCAAGAAGGGGCAAAAATCCAACCGGATGTGATCGGATGAGCCACAAAGACTAGGGATTTATGCCAAGCGACAACCCAGCCTTATAGGCTCTTTGATACACCCCAACAACGTGTTCAAACATCAAAGATAGGATTTTTAAAGATTTGACTTCAAAACACCAAAATTTGGAATATTCATCAAACCAATTCAATTCAAAAGCAAATGGACAAGGAATAGATGTTAGGAATTACTACCAAACAACTATCTAAGATATAGACATAGATGTGAATTCAAAAACTCACCTTTTAAACCTAAAACAACAAATGAGAAGCTCTAGAACAAGCTAAGATCAATTCCTCTTCAACAACAACTCAAGAAGCTTCAATCTAAGCTCATAAGAAGAATATTTCCTAAGTTAGGGTTTAGGACTTTCTGAAATTGAAGAGAGATAGAGATGGAGAAGATGAAGAGGATGCTTACCTAAGCTTTTCCTTGATTTTGGACTTGAATTTGAGTTTCCTAAACAAAACTAGGGTTTAGGAATTTTGATTTCTTTTCTCTTCCCCCATTTTTACTTTAGCTTGAGTGTTAGGAAATGTTATGAAGGAATGAAGAGGAGTGGAGTGGGAGTTAGGTTATTAGATGGGTTGGGTGTTAGGTTATTGGGCTGAAACCCAAACCCAAAGCCCTAAATGAAAATATCAAAATTTCACTCAACTCCAAACATATCGATGTTTATACTCAAAAAGGTCGCAAACACCATTTTGGACTCAATGGAAGTGGTCTCGAGTCCTAATTCGACTGTTTGCAAAAGGTGACATTTCGGACTTAAATTCGACTAACAATGCTATATTTAAATAAAATATTTAAATATACAATCGTAAAATATGCGGGTTGTTACAACCACTTTTAACATTAAATTGCAAAACCCTAAAATTGGTAAATCCGTAAACTCTAGATTTAACAAATTGTCATTGGAATTAAAATCATGAACTGGACAACCCAGCAATTAGGGTTCGCTATTAACTCTTAACGACAAGAATCAAATGCGAAAAATGAAGAATAATAATCGATAGAAAAAATATATTTGTAACCATAATTTTTTGACTACGACTGGTCGACCCTAGAACCCTAGTGTTCGACCAGTAGTGGTCGATCAGAAAGGTCCAAAGGTCGACCGTTCGAGATGTAAAATGCAGCTCCTAAACCTTGGCCTAAGGGCCCAGGTTAATAATTAAAAATTATGTAATTTGAGATAAGAATTATATGAATATAAATTGTTGTTTGAGCCTACTTTGGGGCTAACTATGTATGTTAGGGATAGTATGGAAGCTAATTCCCTATCGGAGATGCTAGATCATTGCAGTATTGGGTAATAGTTAAATACCCAATTTAGAGTTGTGCAACAATTAAATACCCAATAAAGAGTTGAGTGTTCGATTAGGGTGATGTATTTCACAATATAGGCACTCATGAAAAGGTTCTACAATGGATGTGCAGCACTGACAGAGACTGTGTACTAATAATGGAAGTTCTTGTATGCACAGCTTTGACAATGTGCGATACAGGTGGACACCGGCGCTGTACAATAAGTGACCATATAGAGATGAAAAAGAGAATGATGCTAACGGGGACAGTCAGACCCGGCACAACATGATAAGTGGCTATAGAGTATAAAATGAGCCCGGTAATAACGGGAGCCCTTGTACGCACGATTCTGACATGACGTGGTACAGGTGGACACCGATACGATATGATAAAAGGCATTTACCACTACGATCGATAAATGAACATGAGTGCATACGATGAGTCGCTATGGAGTTTTCATTTCAGGGTTCTTCCTCTCCAGGCATAATGATGGTTATAGGTGGGAGAGCAGTTCCTACAGTAGCCTATGGGCGATGTTTTCATATTGGATAGCACCATGAGCATTGGTCGGTCGTTAGTATGAGGTTTGATTTGTAGTTCAACCCTTTTGTATTAGATAAGAATCCTTAGGTATTTGACCTTAGGAGTTCACAAACACTTGTAACACACCCTATGTCACTTAGAGTAGTATTAAATTTAACTACTCATGATCATCGCATATTAAACTTGTACTCATTCACCAAATTATTTGTCTGACCTACCCCCATTCTTTCCATTTTCCCCACCATAGGATGACAGGTTAACAATTGATTGGACCTAGTACGTGGAGGAAGGAGCTTCAAATTGGAATTCTCATATCATCTATTTTTCATATTGTAGTTACTATTGTATTAAATGTTTGTCAAATTTATGTTGTACTTTGGAAAACAGTGTATATGTAAATCAAGTATTTTGGAGACTGTTTTTCTGAAATGTTTATTTTCTGTATCTATATTTTATCCGTTGTGAGATCTGAAAGTGTAAAATTTCTTAAAATTCACCCTTATAATTATGCTCTATAATGTTTTAAAAACCCAACGGCTCGTATTTCTTGGCATGACGCAAGTCCGAAAGTCACCTTAGGCTTTGGATCGGTGTGTTGGGAGGTGCGGGTGTTTAACTATTTCAAGTATGCATTTATGACAGATGTGAACTATTAAAGTTAATAGATAATTTCATGAATAGAATGGCATTGGTCATTAGAGTGGGTTGGAATGCGAGGTCGGTAGTGTTACACAATAGAAGTTTGCCCACCACAAGGGGCTACAAGCAGTTGTGTAACATTATACTGATCTAGGACATATCTAACCATAGGACCCGTGGAGAGTATACACATGCGTATAGATGAAGGAATACCCCAACAGATAGAGAAATCTACTTCAAAAATAGAAAAGAGGACGGTATTTCCTTGATTGCAATAGGCAATCTAATTGGGATGGTGAGCGGCATCGGGCACTATACAACATGTATTGGTACCGAATCAGGGATATGGCTGTCATAAGGTGAGAATATCATCAGTCCTTAGCCGTTAACGGGAAAGACAAGGTTATACCTAACTGGTCTTCGCCTTACCTGGGTAGGCCAAGTTGGGTAATGCAGCCCCATAGTTGTTTGCTAGTTTGTTTGTTTGGGCAAGGCTAGTTGACCCATAAAGAGATCTTTCAAAATGGATGGGATGGTCTGTAGAGCCGAGTCCATAATGGGAAAAAGAGAAAGTAGTAAACCCCTAAAGAGAGATAGAGTACAGCAAAATATTTGGAAAACTATCATTAGGCTACGGGTGTCCCTCGATATGCGCAGTGATGAGATCGTGATATGGCGAGGGCGACGGATCCTGATGAGGTGCTGATTTAGAGAACTAGCGTGGATAGCATCTAGGTCTAATGGAGGACCGTGGTACTTATATACTTATATATATGTACGTAGCTATAATCTACAACAGGTAGATGAGATGTCTCGTACATTGATATGGAGTCAAGACGACTAATTAAATAATAAAAGACATAACAAGAGATAGAGAACAATCGGTAAACTAGTGTTATGTATAAAGTGTATAATTTTCCAATCACCAGAACGTTGTTATGACCCCCTCCTCATTACAACCCATAGGATAGCTTTAAAGGGACGGGTAATGGTGCAAGACGGGAATGGTGGAAGAACGTACAGGTTTCCTTATACATGCTCGGCATTGACAAGGACATAATATTGAAAGCGTCAATCTTAGTTAGTAACAATGTGATTATTATACTTTACTATTCCACTATGAGTTATATCGATAGTGCTCTAATATGCAATTATTTGTTTACTTGCATGATACCAAACCAACGATCTGTGACGACCGCCCATGACCCCTGCACCGAACCTAGACATAGTGCGCTGTAAAGTGTGTCAGGCGACCATGGACGATTGCCAGGGTAAATTTAAACAACAGAATCTATCGTATTACTCACAGCGCATAGACAAAATACAATAGAATATATATATAGTGAAGCTTCACAGAGTAGAATCTCATCAATAAAACTTCATAATAGTTGAATACAAACATCTAAACAGTCAATACATCAAGCCTCACTACATATCACTCGGAGCATTATACAAAGCAGCGGAACATCCTGTACATATGATAAGGAAATAATACGCAAGCCTCCAGCTCATCTTCGATATCAGCACCGTGGAAAGCAAGAACAACACCTGTCACCTGCTACCTAGTCTGCCCGTCCCAAAATGGACGAACAGCCCAAGGCAATAAGAGTTAAAACATAAAGCCTTGAGTCAGACAACAGTCTTAATGAGCGGTAAATTAACTAACAACATACCAAAAGAGCATAAAGGAAAAGGAATAGGAATACAACCCTCCCATTCCACCTCTTTCTACAGTGATAGCCCCCAGACACACACTAAGCAGAAGCAAACATAGCAGAGCATACAATTTAAAGTAAAGCAATTATCACTCGAGTCAAGGGTGACGTTTTCCAAGTACAAACCCCCAAGGCCTAAACCAAGATCAGATAAGTACCCAGAAAATACCGCTCTTGAGACCGAATGATGATACAACCAAACATCCATGACTCTGGCTATCACTGTTATCATTGCTTCGATATCATCGTTAATTGAATGACCGGCTCTTTATTTCATCCGTCCGTCAAGGGCTAATGGAAACCCCGGTTCTAGACATAACTCCGCACGTCATCGTGACCCATGCCTAGGACTATCGAAATCTGCCCAGAGTACTTGACTACCAATCAGTAGCCTTCAGGGACTATCGAATCTGCCCAACGTACTCTTGCTTTGAGCATGCTAGAACCTTCAACAACGATGATATCTCAGCCTTCTAGTCATCCTCCTCGACGACTATTTCCATACTAGCTCAAGTGCCTCTCGAGCAAATCATTATCTTCAAACTCGAACCATATCACCGAGTTATCAATCTGCTTGGAATGATCCCGTCTGGATTAGACCAAGGCTATCTCATATCATAATTCGCCTCATCATCATCATAGCAAAGCTTCATCTCAACATCATCATCCAATCTATCCATATGAGCTTCACCATCCGCTACATATGCCACAAGCAGCTTTTCTAATTTAAGAGCTTTTCCCTTAGCTTTTGAATCATCTTTGACCATCTTGTCTAAATCAAATCATCAATCATCTAATTCATAGCAATCAATCAAGTCAAACATTAATCCAAGTAAACAAGCATTCAAATATGATCTAAATAGACAATTATAACAATAATGGCAATTTCGTAATTAAAGAGTCAAAAGTCTAACAAGCATGAAAACATGAGCAATATCTCTATAATCTGGATGAATGAACTTGCATAGGTTAACATGTAGTAAAATGGATGCCAAATCATTATGAACAATGGATCTATATGGATCTATACTTAGGATTAGGAAAATGCATGGAAATCACTACTTTAACACAAAATCAAGCCAACGATCCGATATACTCCTTTGGATCCGTGTGAGAGATAATCACCACTCACCAAATCACCTAAACAACCCAAAAGCAACACACTTCAGATCTGGACAACGAAGAATCTAACTCGATCTATCACCAATCCGCTTCAAACGATGAAATCTCTCTTCGATGGATGTAGATCTTCGACTTTAGCTCTTGGATCTTCGATCTTGGATGGAAGGAAGTACTAAATCAAAGTGGAGAAAAAAAAGTGAAGAAGTGTAGAAGTCGAGCTCTCAAAATGGTAGCACTTCGTCGCTTCAAAATCCGGATCCAAAAAAAATGAAGAAAAACCCTCCTATTTATAGGCTGATTTCCCCCTTAGGTCGTCCGCTTCTCTTAGGTCGTCCACGACTTAAAAACCCCCCGACCTAAAACCCACGACCTAACAAACCCTTCGACTTACCACTTAACAGTTCCTCCGACCTACGACTTAAGCCAGATGCGCATCCACACGACCTACGACCTAACCCAGATGCGCTTCTACGACCTAACGACTTAACTTATATGCGCGACTTAACAGGGTCTCCGACCTAACGCAGGCGCGACCTAACTCATGCGCGACTTAACACATGCCGAGTTAACACTTTCGACCAACACCTAAGTCGTCTACGACTTAACACAGATACGACCTAAACTACAAACGACTTAACACCTATAAGCGACCTACGACCTATCGCTTCACGACCTAACAACTTACGACCTAAAATCCTTAAGTCGCTCAAACGACCTAACTTCCTTAAGTCACTAACTCGGTTAATCCCTTAGGTCATTAACTCCTTAAGTCGTCTATCCCTTAAGTCGGTAAATTCCTTAGGTCGTTAACTCGCCCAACCGACCTAACACTTAACCCATCCACGACCTAACTCTTAACTCGTCCATTTTCTTAGGTCGCCCCAATTCTTAAGTCGCTTACTTCTTAGGTCATAAAACCTCCTTAAGTCGTCCCCGACTTATCACTTCTACTATTTTGATGTCAAGATGCAATGCTACTAGTAAGTCGGAGCTGAAACATTCTAAGTCGCACACGACTTACGACATACCCTAGGTCGTTCACGACCTAAGACTTGCACGAATTCTGCCCAAACTTTATAACAACTTATCGACTCTAATAATACCGGATTTTTCGATCCATAAAAATACGGGTCGTTACACGATCCGTATTTTGGTGGACTTGAGTTTTCAATTTAGCGAAAATCTGAGCCCATTGGGGTGTGGGTTGTAACAATTCGTTATTAGTTTTATCTGTGGATCATATATAAGTCCATATTACTACCAATACTTTTAAAAGAAATTTCTTCGCTATGAAGTTGGCTTTTCTTAAAACAATAATCACAACACCAGAACTGTCATTTTGTAACGGTTATAACCGTTGGTAATCAAATTCCCAACGGTTATAACCGTTGGTAGCAGGTACGTTACAATTTTTTTACATATTTTGTAACGGTTATAACCGTTGGGAATTTTGGAACTTCCCAACGGTTATAACCGTTGAGAATGACCAAAATTTCCAACAGTTATAACCGTTGGGAAAAACTGTAATTCCCAATGGTTATAACCGTTGGGAATGTGAAGTAACTCCCAACGGTTATAACCGTTGGTAATTACCAAGATTCCCAACAGTTATAACCGTTAGAAATTACGGTTTTTCCCAATGGTTATAACCGTTGGAAATTTGATTACGTTTAAACCTAATCCAGTAAAGCATGTAACTGCCACAAGATTTTTTGAATAATTGATATAAATTTTTTGATTAGAAAGCACGCGCAAGTTTCGTTATAGAGAAGACAGGGAATAATTAACTTACTCATTATATGCATATGTTTGATCTAATGTTACAAATGTTCTACATCCCATCAAAATTCATTATCATAATTTATTTTTTCTATAAGTTATGTACAATTGCATTACGAACTAGCAAGAATTGTTCTCGATGGGATATCACTCTTCTTCCCCTTAGAAATAAACAATAAGTCTACTGCAAATTCTAGCACTACAGAACTGCAGTTGATGAACTTGCAAGCTTGTAGCAAGATTCATCATTCACCCTATGTGCAATTTATCCTCTGTTATTAAGTTCTTGACAAAGAGTCTAAGCAGGCTGTACTTCACTTCTATTGCTGGTGGAAGTTGACCATAGGAATAAAAATGAAGAAGTATATATGCTAACGTGCCACAGACTGCAGTAAAAAAGGGAGAAAAAAAATTAGTATAAGTTTTATGCTTCAAACTAAAAAGTGACAGTAACATAACCAATAATAGTAGTAAGACAATTGCACGGTTGGGCAGATAAGAGCCTTAGGTTCTTTTCCCCTATGTATAATAGCCAAGTAATGGTAAAAAAAGAATATAGTTAAGATTTTACCTATGCCAAACCCAATAGCTTTGATGATTTTCCAGCTTCCAACATGTCGCAGCAAAAGCTAGTGCAACAAATCCTAAAATTACAAGCGGCCAGTGGAACCTTTTATTCAATGTACTTAAGAGATTCCGGAATCATCTTCTAATATTTCGCGAGCTGAAACAACACAAACTTACAGCTTTGATCAATTGAATAGTACATTTAAACCAAATATAATTGGCATATTGAAATTTACCTATCAGTTACATATAAGTTCCAATCCACAGTGTGAAAGGTGAACTGATACGAAGTCAAAAACTCAAGTAGCCATCCAACAAAAAGGCCAACCGTCCCAATGATTACAACAAGAACAATATTTGCTGACCTGAAATTAATTATAAAACAGAAGTTATTTGGTAGAGTACTAATTTCTGATGCAAAATAATGAGTTGCATACCTCGTTGCACCAGTTACAGCTAACAGAGCTGTGACGATTGCAACAACTGTGTGAATCGCTCTTTTTGAAGTCTCACTTATGGTAGCCATGTATATAAATGTGCTTATCACAGCCATGAAAGAAAGCCAGAAGTCCATAAACTGAACAAATGTACCATGATTGTATTTAATGAACATTGATAACATAACAAAAAAGTGACTGAGTACTCAAAGAAAACAGCAGAAATTGTTATTCTAAGTTTCTAACATCTCCTTTAAGTTGTAATATACTTTTGAAGTCTTTATTTTTCTTTCATCGGTAATCAATCAAAAAAAATGTACAATATAAATACCTGTAAAACCCGGAATGATAAAACACACCAAAACGAGGTAGCCTATTCCAACCCATTAATACAGTAGCCTTCCACTTCAAACTTCTATCATGTACTATGAAATCATTTCCACTGTCATTGACGTTCCATACTCCAGCTGCCATATGAATTGCATGTCCCTATTAAGTTGGAAACACCTATCTGAATCAAGCCTAGAGTCGGCTGTTTCTGATATAAACCTTAAGGCAATAAAATGACGGAAAGGGAACTGGAACGAGTGCATCATATCTATAATTTCAAGCTGAATTCATGCGTGCGCCACTGTCTATTTTGGTTTAGATCCAAAGATCGAGTGCATCGTATCTATAATTTCAAACCAAAGAAAAGTTAATTAAGGGAAGGGCGGCATACTAAAGAAATATACAGGATAATAAACCAAGCTCATCATATCTATATTATTTCATTCGCGCATGCAACTCTTTCTATGACTGGACTTGCGTTGGCATGAAGATATACATAGCAAGGCATTCAAGTATTACATAACATATACACACGCAAGCACCTTTGCTCCATTGAGAATATTTATTCTAAAGTTCCATCAATTATAAATTTAGTTGCTTGGTTTTTCTATCTAGCTTAACCAGCTCTGTATTTAAAACTTGGTGGATAACCTATTCTTTATTTATTCATTTGTTTTGTTCTATATTTATACATATGTTTTCTCACTCACACACATATAACAAGTGCACACACATGTAAATATAAATGCACACACCAACTAACACTTGTATACACACTAATATATATATATATGGTTATATAAACTCAAGCACCTAAAATTTGTGTGGTAGCATGCTATGATTATATGGATATGCAGACCCTCACTTATGCAAAAATGCACACACGTCACTCATACACACACACAAGTGACACATGCACATTCCTTAACAACTGCAACTAAAACTGGCATGCACGACAACTCGATTCAAAGTACATGCTAAAATATATTCAACCATTAATTGAATTCATACTTATTTATGCAAAACAGAGGATTGGACATAGTATTCGTGAGTAAAGAACTCACCTCAAAGTTGTGTTTCCACCTTTCATTCTGCCTTTACAAACCCACACAACTCACTAACACTACAATACACAAGATTCACATTATAAATGCATATAGGTATGTAAATATACATATTCTAATTTGAGGAATTTAGGTAGTTAATTTAATTTATTTTCAATTTTCAAAATGGGGAATTTTTTTGTGTATTTTTAATGCTTCGGGAGGAAGATAATCACGAAATAGTGTACGTGAATGTTTTTATGGGAAGGGAGAAAAGTCTAGAGAATAGTTTTAGGTTGGTAATTGAACAAGATAGATATAACATCAACTTAAACAAAAATGTATAAACTGACTTGTATAAACAAGATAGATAATACGGTCCAGAACCAGAATAATGTGCATATAATACAGTGTATCTTTAAGGATAGCTTGTTGGGTGTCCTTAATCTTAATCTAGTGGCTTTCGTACCTTATGGGGATGGATGATAGGAATATTAGTTTTGAAGATGTACCAGTTTCAAATAAGTGCAGTATGTATATCAAGGTTTTGAATACACTGGATATCTGTAGCTTCACGTATATACATGGTCCTGAATGGATATATAGTTTCAGATATAATTATAGTTTTGAAGGTATAAAGTTTTAAGTGTGTGTATGAATTTCGAATATGGAATGGTTTATATATAATTCAAGTATACTCATAAATCAAAAAAATATGATAGCAGTAATGTCACTCAAATATGATAAATTTAAACCTAATCTAATAAGTATCATTCATACATGCATTTATGTAACGCCCTTATCAGTCAACTATAATAATTCAATGAAATGAATGTAAGAAGTACCTTGGTGGATTTATTCTACGAATAAAATTCTCATACTCATCATTGCTATCCCATGTATTCCTATAACCACTCAGAGTTGCAAAATGCAATAGTAGATTTTAGTAACAATTAAAAATCATGTTCAAGATCAATGAAACTAACAATTGAAAAAAACGGAAAACATGAAACCTAGAAGATGGGTCGACCTCAGCAAGTTTTTTGATCTGCAGCACCAATAAACTTAGGCCAACTCGGGATCCTGGCGACGATGCGGGCTTCGGGCAGTTACCATTTTTAGATCAATACAAGCATCAGCGGTAAGCACTTCGACATCATGCAGCAATTTCAGGCAAAATATCTGAAGCAGTGGCACAAGTTTAACATTAGGCGATATTCTGTAAACGCATCATAACTCAAATCTATGGTATAATGTTCAATATTTTGTTTTATCTTAATTATGGGATGTGCAATGACAATTAGCTAACATGGAAAAATAATATGTGATCGACAATCACATTAAAAATGAAATATTAACTATACCTATCAATTGGAAATTTCAGTAATACTAGAAAATCAATTTAGTAGGCTTTCAATAAACCATGGACCCAATCATCTTATTACATGTACCACAAGTTGCCTTATATCTCAATAGCCTTTTTTGATAAATAAAAATTGCCATTTCAAAATATAATAGTGATTTAACAAATCAATTTGAAGGATTATGTATTACGACATTTATTGTTTGCGACATTTATTGTTTGCAAAATTTAGATAAGCATGTTTGCGACATTTATGTATTATGACAATTATTGTTTGCAAATTTTGGATAAGCATGTTGTTCAGCTCCATATGCAAATGTAGTTTGTTAAACATTTAAATCATTGCTTATTTGTAAATATTAATACTCATGCTTCACACATGTTGTCTGTTAAAATTAATTTTAACAAAAACTTTATATTGCTTAGGAATAAATTGCAAATTACTGCCATTTTCCAACCATGAATTACTTATCTATATAACGAAGCAATACTAGTCATAAATCACTATTTAGAATAGAAAAATAAGCACAATAAAATGTTCATATGTTTTCTTTTCATTAGGATAAGGTTTGCAAAGCAATTTAAATGGTAAAATGCACCATAATTTATGTTAAGCATAAACATAAGTAAGTATATACAATTTGCATTAACAGAAATAAATATCTCAAACTTTAATGCCTGCACTAATTGAAATTTTTGCCTCAAATGAAAGATTCTATGCATAATTGGCTAAGTACCATCTCCTTAAATTTTAATATGGATCTAGACTTTTTTTGCTAAATAAGTTTCTATCTTGTTGCTTATTTATCTATTGAGGAAATCTCTATTGCACAAATAACTAGTTATAAGGCTAAACTTTTAAATCATTACTGAAAAGGTATTAATATATTTATCAAACCCGTCCTTTGATACTGTAGCTAAAGCATCAGTATCAATCTACTTTTGTGAACTATCTGTAAGATAAAAATAACTTAATTCTTAATTTGTGAACTGATGGACATATAGCTTACAATAATTTTCAAACATCAAAATTATAATCAAACATAAAATATTCATAAGTATAAATTTTGTAAATGAGAGTATAAAAATGCTGCACACCAATTAAATCATCTTTTGTAGAAAGGGGTCCAATCTGATTCTTCAGAGGATATTAAACCAGCTTCAGTGCAAAATGACTCCCTGCACAACTCAAACCTTGTTGGAAAATTCTCTTCATTTTTCTTAACACCAATGTCCCTAACTGGAAATTCAAATGATCCAGAAATATTAACTACGTTTTTATCATCTTCTTCTCCAATTTCCAAATCCATATTTTTCGAGCCATCCAACTCTTCCTCGAGGTAGTTAACATTGTCTTGATCATCACAATCAAGTTCATCTCTCCATGATATTCTCATGCTAGAACTATCTGCATTCATACTTTTTGAATTTTCGCTGCCAAATGATAGGTCAAAAAAATTTGAATTTGAATTCATGCCAGTACAGTATAACTGAAAACTGAATTCAGGCATTGGTGGAAAAAATTCTGATAAATCTTTCCTAGGAGACAATTTAAGGCTTTCGAAAACTTCTGCCATAGAATTTAATTTTAAAGGTGACAAGATACCTTCTTCCATCGACTTTTTAGCTGCACAACCCTGTAACATAGCTGTAAAAGGGCTAACGTTACTATTCAAAGTAGGACTTCTTCTATCAATCTCTCTTTGCAGTATAGTGGAAAATGGGCTAAGGCCACTGTTTGAATATGGACTTTCTTGTATACTTATTTCCTCCATTGTTGGTGTACTATCAAAATTAGGTGGAGAAAGCCATTGAATGGAAGCTTCTTTTCCTTCACCTACTTTCAGAACTCTTCTTGGTCTACATTTTCGCCTATCTTTGGCTCCTGTAACAACATGCCCGGCTGCAAAACATACTGGTCTCAGGTCCATACTAGACCCATGCCCAATTTGTGGAGAAAACAAAGAGTAAATTGGTGGTGTAGTGTTAGAGTTTGGTGTTTTGGACAAACTGTCACCGGTTTCATTATCTTGTTTCTCAGGAGTATCCATTTTCTCACATTCTACTACTTCCTCTTTGGATGGTTGTTGGTGCATGTAACATTGTCACGATATGAAGCTACATATATGTACATCTCAACAACCAAAATGTTCCTCAATTATTTTGTCTAGGCAATTCATGATGATTACAAAAAAATTGCTGACACTGTTTCTTTATGCAATTTGACACCTAACTTTATAATTAACCACTAACCAGAAAACCATTTTCATGATTCATGAGTTTAGTGCAGCAACAATTGTTAAAAAGCAGAAATAATCACCTAAACGTCCAGCAAGACCCGCAATGTCCCTAATTTTTCACTGGGCTCACTATGCCATCCTCTCTCCAATCTTTCTGCAAGGTCAAATTCATCAAACATTAAAAGAGAGTAGAAAAACAACTTAATCCTTTAACAAATTAACCACTAATTAAGTTTGAGTTTCTTCTGTTTATTCATTGATACCTATAAATGCTCTTTTCGACTTTTTTACAGTTAACTTAAACCAAGGCTATGCTATATATCAACTGATCAATCATACAGTACTCCTGACATAAACTAGTGTATTAAAGAAATTACCTATACATAGCTGTCTTAACCAAGTGGGATGCATTATTTCATACGCAACTAAAAAGATCAACATCAATAAAGATGCTATTTCTTCTTATTGGGACCAAGTTTCGTTTAAACTAAAACAAAAACTTAATATTGCATTACAGTTTATTCAAATTTATTTATCCTGCGAACAAAATCTTAATACTGCACAAGTCATCTTCTCTCCACTTCCATTAACTTCTAGCCAATATAATAGATTTTCTTATATTTTATATTTTCTACTGTTCTTTATGTCAGACATTATCAAAACTTTGATAGAAAAAAAGTATGTCATGCTGAATATGAATTTACTTTAAGAAGTCATAACACACATTAATTCAAACATCTCATATTATTCAAGTACAAAATGGCAAATATCTCCATGGAATAATTAATTTTAATTTTTTTTTCACTGTAAAAATCATAAGGTTTTACGCACTTTTCAACAAAGTTTATATATCATATATAAAAATTAATCAAGATTTACAAATAAATATTACTAGTGATATATTAGTACATTCACCAATAAATAAAGAATAAGGATTAATTTAAATATTTTTACCTACACTGCACAAAACGAGTTAGAGTTTTAGTCAAGAACGCGCGTGCATGTCTGTCTATATATGTATATATGTATATGTATCATACAATATGGATAATTTTATCATTGCTAAATGGATAATTTTAGAGGTCTCATGACATTTGTGAAGAAATTACCTATAAAATAAACATCACTTGTAGGCTAATATTGAATTCATAGCAGCGACAACACCTGTGAGCAAAATGGAAAAAAGAGCGTTTATATAAGTCATTCTTATATTTTGACAAAGACAGTAGTGGGTAAGTACATTTGCAACTGTTGCAAATTTACTTTGGTCATACATTCGATATCACATAAAATTAACAAGTGTAGACATGCACCTATATATACCCTCTTTTGTTCTATGTGTATAATACAACATTTAATAATCATACATAAGTTAATACATATATACATACATATATACACATGCATTATGATGGATTATGTAAAGAAATTACCTATAACATAATCTTCACTTGCAGGCTAATATTGAATTCTTATAGCAGCGACAACACCTGTGAGCAAAACTCTATCAATTGAAGACAAATGTATTGAAACTACCATGACTAAAAATAGTAATGAAACAGTACTATATCAAATATAACTACAGAGTATTAGTTTCGCACTTCAGGCAATTGTTAAAGTATGAGTTTTAAAATACCACCTCTTTACTTGTTGTATAGAATAGATGCAAATGATAAACATAAAATAGCTAGCAGTCAACGTTACATGTAGTTTCATAAAGTTAAAATGATATATTATAGTTTTCAAAATTAATTTTTTCCCTCTGCCATCCATATCAATGTTGATTCATCTATAGGAGCTTAATTATCTCATAGTTGAACTCTCCCAAAGCTGCACCAGTTGCTGCTGCTTAGATCAGCAGCTAATGCTGCTGCTCAACGGCGGGAGCTACTGTATGTAGCAGCAGTTCCAGGCTACTGCTTAGGTGGAGTAGGCCTGGCGGCCAACAACCCGACTACTAGGCCATATTTTGGCCCAGCTTTGAAAAAAGAAAATGTTTGACTAATACTGCTAACATGTTTAACAGGCAAGAAGTTCAATATGATTAGCGTCCAAACAAATGTAACAAATAGGATTGTTTTGGCCATTCAAAAAAATACTGCTCTATGTTTAAAATATGGGTGTAAAAACAAAAACATATAGAGATAAATCATAGAAACACGATGAATATTGACAACATAAATGCAGAAGTAGTGCAAAATAGATAGCAATGTTTAAAGTTTAACTTAACAACAGAATAATAATAAGGCAATGAAAGTCCAAAATAGTTCAGAGTCCAATTTAATACATATGTCCGACTATCCAAATAACAAGGCCAACTCCGAAACACAACATCTGCTCAAAATATCGATTAATTCAAAGAGGAAAAAAGCCTTGCAACCGAAATCATATGAATTACTATGTTGTCAGAAGGTAAAAGTAGATTGAGCTAAAATAAAGTCAACTACTGCAAAACTATTTGATTTAAGAAATAACTACCTAAGATATTGATCGAGGCAGATAGCGAAACCCAGCTATCGATTGAGGCAGAGAACGGCACCCTGATATTGATTGAGGCAAATACAAAAATCCTGATATCGATCGAGGTGAACAACGATTGCGAGCGGCGAAACCCTAGCTCGATGGAGAAAGAGACGTGAAAAAGTAAAACGAGGAATGAAAGAACCGTGATAGATGTTTTAAGTGCAAAAGTACGTGAATTACAATTTTATCCTAATCACTTTAAATTTATTACGAAATCACCAAATTTAGTCACGGTAATAACCGTTAGAAATGGTTGTAACGGAAATAACCGTAATAAATTGGTAACGGTTATAACCGTTAGAAATTTAAAGCGGAAAAGTGTTACAAAATGGACTGTTTGGTGTAGTGAATTTTTTCTCAATGCAATGGTATAGTATTCATAAACATTTTCCGAACTACCTAAATGCATGTATGAAACTATTTTAGTTTATGATACTTATGTTCATAGCATAAATTGATCAATCAATATTGATTAATCCCAAATTCCTTTGAGGTGGTCTACACAAAATCCCTTACAAGCAAGTATTAAGTGCAGCCTCTTAACTCACATGACCTGTCAATTCCTTGATCTAGGATATGTGGGGATTTCTTACAAGCTTATATCTTGTATGATCATGTAAACTATGCCTTGGATGAAATTAATTTTAACCTTATGTACTTACCAACCTTGTAGAAATAAGTTACCTCAACTTCACTCATTGTTAATTGTACATTGTACAACAAAGTCCAATTACTCCTTGTTGATGTGTCACAAGGAGGAGTGACTTTTGAGACCGAACCTTATTCATTTTTAAGTACTCCTGGAACCATTTTTTTATATACTCACCACTTCATCAAATCGAATTTTTTATTTCTTTTGTACGTTACGTTTTCTACTTCCGTTTTATATTCAGTGAACCTATCATAAACATACTACACATGTATCAAACATACATGTTTATTTTTATGATAATTCATCTGTGAATGAAACCACATACGTGGAACCGCTTTTGATATCATTAGATTTTTGGAAACATACATCTCTATATACTAATTTAGAAAGTTCACCAACTCTTATGCCATTCCCACTAATTGCGTGCTTTGTTCTTAATTCCAAAATAATTGTAAAAAATTATAAATGCTTTTGCGTCATGTAGCTAATGCAACAATTATCATTATTATAATAGATTTATTTTATAACTTATATTCGAAACATTCATAATAAAATAAAACTATATTCACTTTCAGCCAATACTAAACTTATTTATTATTTCATAAGTAATATTTGGTATATTTACAAAAATAATTTTTTTTATCTTGATGCATCCATTGACAAGTGTTATATGGCATGCTTCCTCTATTTCAGCCATTAACAATAACGAATGAAATTCGAAGCTTCATTCAACTACTTATTATGGACTATTTATTTATTTTATTATAAGTGATTTATAGTCGAGAGTTTTCGATCAAATACCTTAAACTCATAGAAATGACTTTTATAGAAAACAATTTTCTATATAAATAACACAATTGGAATAAAAATTTATATTTATCATTCCTAATTAAGTATCTACTAGTATTTTATACAACTCCCATCTCTGATATTACTTCATTAAGCAAAGTTGACTATTCACTCTTCATCCCATCTTCGCTTAAGTTACATCCACTCTTGTACATTTGCTTTTCTTTTCTAAATGGTTGAACCTTTCAAAAAGGATATCCTTGTTGTAAGCAATCGTATTGAATACACGATTTCACATTATGGTTTATTTGCTTCCAATGAATTAATTTCATTAAAGTTTTGTACATTAAGAAGGACGACCGTTCACCATATACCATTTATATGTGATTGAATATGGATCAAATATCCATATTCTTGTATTACTTAAGAGTTCAAAACTCATAACAGATAGTACACAGTCTCAAAAAAATAAATTCTTAAGTGATTGAGGGATGAATGTTTTATTAATGGCTTTGTAAATTGGCACTTGCATGGGTTTTGAAGTGAAAACATGCCAATGAATTTAAAGGTGGATATAATTTATATTTCTTTTCAATCTTAATTTAGTTTAATTATATGTTCAATTGATAAACATTTTGTCAATTATATTAGTTGCACAAATTTATCGATGTAGATTATTTTAACTTTATATGTCAAATGTTCTTACAATATTAGAAATGTTAAATGTTTCTCACTAGATTTTTTATGTTTCTCAAAATCCTAAGAAAACCGTAGAAATCTTTTGATTTCTTTAGTGGGCATTCGGACTTGGTTATTTTGGGATTCTAACCTTGAGTTTTCTCAACAAATCATAGGCCCACAAGAAATGGATAATATTTTATCGGTCATATCATATACAACTTCTAACTATGGTCTTTATCCTAATCTCAATCTCGATCTAGAGTTTGCTCAACAAATCGAAATAGATTATTCACTCATACACACCATTTCACGACAGCCTAAGTATAGATGTACGTACCTTAAGTTTGCTTAACAAATACGTACATGTACCCTACCCCATTTAATATTATATTAATAATACTACACATAACATCTCTAGCTTGAGTTTACTCAACTACCAGACAATACGCAAATAATTTATTAATATATAAATGGTAGATGACAACTTTTTTATTATAGATTCATAATCTTTAATATATTTATTCGAGTGATATCGATTTTGGGAATAATGTATTTTCTTTGAAATAACCTTGTGATTCAAGTGTCAAACACATTTGAAACACAATATACGTCCATATGTATGTTCTTATTCCTAAAATCTCATTTAGGTTTCTTTCCAGTTTCATTTGGTTTTATACATTCGTATATTTATAAGTTTATTTCATAAATAACCTTTTATAATTTAATTAACTTATATTATAATATTATATATATTATTAATCAAATCATATTTAGTTAATTTTAATTTGTTAATTTAACAAACTAATTAATTAAATTATTTTTAAATTTCAAAATTTTATTTTATTCATCCTGAACTATTTAAGATGAATATTAACTATAATTTTTATAGTTTTACATGCATATATCATTACGTATATACATCTTATTTTGTTAATTAATATTTAATTAATTTATTTATCGAATAAATATTTTATTTAATTAAAGCAATTTTAATTAAACATTTTAAAAAATTGAAAATTATTTTAATTTACCTTAAACAATTTAAGATAAATGTATATACATGTTATACTGTAACATCTATAGTTAATATATACACACATGTATTAACATATATTTATGTTTTAAATTTAATCAATTAACTTTTAATTAATTATTTATTTATTTAATTAATCCAATTAATTAAATTTCAAATAATTTTCAAAACACTAATTTATTTTTAAAACCATTTTGAAAATACATTTTTATAAATTTTATAAATTTTATTTCATATTTTAAATTTAACCTTTAAATTCAAAATATCTTTTAAATTTTCAAATAGATTTTGAAATTTAGCTCAAGACCCAAATTCAAATTGGGTCTTTTCTATTAGGGATAACCTTTGGGCTCACACCACTTTTGGGTCAAGTCGGTAGCCAGGTAGGGAATGCTACTTGATTACCCAAACTTAAGCCTAGATACTATTTTTCTAGACACCCTACTAAATTGATAAGCTTGATTGGTTATCCCTAATATGACTAACTTAGACCACATAGACTATTTGGCTCTGATATCATTGATAAAATCGGGGAAGTCAAAAAGGGGTGAAATAGGTGGATTTCATTTTTTTTCCTATTTTGGATCTATTGGGCCCATGAAATCTAAAGGCATATTAGATCAAATCTTATAAAGTTTTAAATAAAATCATATTTTATTTAAATTATTTAAAATGGTGTTTGAATTTAATTTAAATTTAAATGTATGAGTGTATCAAATGCACCATGTGTGTAATAATTACTTATTACTATAGAGCATGAAACCATTCATTTTTCTCTCTAGAATTAATGCAATTAATTGAGGGAAGATTTTTCATTATTTGAAGAGTGAAACCTTTCATTTCTCTTTCTTTAATTAAATTGAATGAAATATTAAATATCAATAATGAGCAATATATGCATTGCATAAAATTGTAGGTTTATCCAATTATACTTTAGTGAATATTGTGTAAGTGTAACAAATAAGTAGTGTACATGATTAATGTGTACTTGTTTAGATGTTGGGATTTACATCACAACAGACACATTCATCCTTTATAGATGCTTTTATTATCCAATATAAGGTTTTTTGGGACAAAATAAGATTTACATGTATATACATGTTAAAGTTAAAGTAAGAAATTGAAATTGATTTTAATTAAAAGATAGTTTAAACCACTATTACAATAATTTACGTAAAAGTCTAATTTAATAAGCTTTGAAATAAAAAATATACATACATATGTATGTATGTATTCATATACATGTGTGTGTATTAACACACTCACACAAATTGAATCAAGTTTTGAGACAAAACAACATTAAAATTATGTTTATTTGTTTGTAATTTAAAATTCATACCTTTAAACAAAATAATTTAACATAGATCAAAATTTTAATTTAAGAAACAAATCAAAATATTTAAAGTTTGCCCTTTTTATTTTTGAAAACAACAAATGAATTATAAATACGTTTAGTTTTTCATGTAAATAATAATCAAAATTGATTCACAATAACTTATAATAAATGTATTCAATTCTTAACTTTTATAACATGAAACTAAATCCATTAATAAAATTGTTACAAAATTTTATCTAGATAGTGATTTCTGAAATAAAAGAATTAGACGATTTAGACATATTGTAACGACTTGGATTTTTCGACGTTTGATTTGGAGTATTCAAATGGTTTTAAATATTGAATTTGAATTATAGATTGATTTTGAATATGAAAATTTGGGTTTATTTATAAAATAAATTCAGAATTTAAATATAGCGATTTATTGGATAATGTAATTATTGAATTTAATAATTGAATATTGGTTAAATTTTGGTGTCTTGAGTTTTAAGCTCGATAAAAATAGTTTAAAGGCTTATAAAATTTATATTAATAATAATGAAGATAATAAAAGTTTAAAATTGAATTTAAAACTTATCTGTTCAATTTTAAAAATAGTTTGTTCAAATTGACATTTAAAAATAGTCTTCCGGCGCATAGTCTCGGAATTCGACAAAACCAGTTCTATTGGATCCGTAATAATGTATTATTATCGGATTTCAAAATTTGTAGCATTTGGAGTTATCGTTTGGTCGTACGGTATATAAACGCGCTGAAATTAATATCGAAATCAATTTAAAATAGTCGATTCGAAAAGCTATCTTCTCCATACGATCAAATTAGGACTCGGAACCTTTTCCATTGCATTCGGAATAGGAGTATAACATTATGAATGCGTAGCGGCATGCCACGATAGGGATTGTAAATTCCTAGTTACCCGAAACGAGATATTTTCAATATTAAAATTTATATATGTCAAGTCAAAAATCAAAGTCGTAGCCGCCCTCTTCAAGTTTAAATGTAATGCTACCCCAAGATCTCACGCAACCTTTTTCTTAAAAAGCCCAACCTCGTTCAAAATTAAATACACAGAAGAAAAAAAAAAGAAACAATGAATTCAAATTCAAAAACGAAATCGCTTCATACATCAACAAAAAATATATATGGGACTCGCGATTAAATCATGAGTTGTCTGTGAAGCAATCAAGTCAGGCGATCCATGTGATGGCTAGGGGAAGCAGTCGTGTTCGTGGGCAAGGATTCTAGGGTTTGGGAACTTGAGTCGTCGAGACGATTAGAAGGGATAGTGGTGGCCAGGCGTTCGCGAACGCGCAGAGGAGGTTGGCGACGATAGATGGCCGAAAGGGTGATGGCGAATGCAATGATTTCAGAAGTCGCGACCTGGGTATTAGCACGGTCTCAAAGGGCGATGAGTATCGCATGATGAAAGCGATAATGAGGGAAGGCTCGAGCGGTGGTTGTGGGATAAAGGAAGTGAAGTTCGGTGGGGTTTGGTCATGAGGTGCTTGCAGTTTGGAGGGGATGGTCGTTGGTGATGGCAAGGCAAAATGATGGCGGTCGCGATGAGCTGCAGGCGAGAGGGGATGGAAGGGTTGTTAGGGCGGCGTTTCGGCGATAAGGCATGGCGATGGGTGGTTGTTCGTATGTGAGGAGGGAAGGCACGTGAGGAAGATATGTGAACAATGGTGGAGGTATTATCTTTAGCTAATCTAAATTTTTACAGTAGATATTTAAATTGAAATTGAAAATTTGATAGCTAATCAAATTTAATAAAAATTACGCACGAGGTCCAAGAGAAATCATGAAAGAAAAATAAAAACAAGTCGAGTTGGAACGGAGTGCGGAGTGAAAAACAAGGTGAGAATTTCTCACTCTTTTGGATTGCCACAATTTAATTTTAAATGTTTAACTTTAAATTATTGGATGTTGGATTGATTGATAAATTTATAAGTTATCTGTTGAATGACTATATATATAGTATATATATTAGTATTTGGAGTGATATTCCCGCACATTATAGCGGATGACCCTATATACCGCGATATCCCTAAAGTGGGATTGATATTATTTTATATTGTATTAACATCTGTGGATGCAGGGAAACAGGTTGGAGGGATCCAACTGGATTCCTCAAATTTATTGTTTATTTTTCATATATAGTGATATATGATCCGTGTAGAATAATCTAGTATAGATTATTGTAGTGATTGGAAATATTGGATGCTATTGTAGCACTGGCCTGAATTTTGATAAATTAAATACTATGAATATATTTTTAAAATTTATTGAATTAAAGGGAATTTGATATAAAAATATATATATTGGAATTGGAGTTATTTTAAAGAAATTGAATTAGAAAAAAATATATATTAGAGTTTGGTTATACTTAACTATGGTGAATTAGTAAATGGAGATTTTTAAAAATGAATTATATAGGAAAATTTATAAATGATATTCTAGAAATATAAAAAGGAGTTAAAGCCAATATTTAAAATAAATTGGAAGTAAAAAGGGATTTATAAGAAATAAATGGATATAATGGAATTTTATAAATAAGATTGGTTTTATAATTGGTAAAACCAAAGGGGTTATAAAATTGATAAACGATGTTTATACATTAAGGAATTCAATATCAAATGATAATTGGAGATATAAATTTATAGGGTGAATTTATATTAGAATTTGGAAACAGGGTTGAGAAAAATAGTAGATTCTATTTTCGAAATGGGAATGGTTAGGAAAACCGACAATGAATCGATATGTGGAATCGAGAGGAAGTTATAAATTAAACTGGCTATTGAGATTTTAAAATATTCGTATTTTTCTTAAGAAGTTAAGTTCGTTTTTCAAAGGGAAAACTTTATTATTTAAACTATGAAATTTTAAACTAGTTAGTATCGGAATACTTTGGAAAATGGTTCAAATATTTAATATTTATTGAAATAAAATTTTAACTTTTGTAATCAGCTCTATAGATTGATTTGTTTCATTTAAATGAGTTATTGACGGTTTATTAAAAAGTGTTTAATATTTTAAATAATAACTTAAAACATATTTTAAAAAATAAAAATAAAATTATTACTCTTTAAAAATGATCTTGTGTATTTATATAGTTTTGAAATGTTTGAAAATTTATTTATAAAATTCTCTCGAGATGTGTAGACAGGTTTTATTTTAAGGAGGAGATTTTATAAGAGAAATCTTATAAATGAAATTCTAGAGACTTAAGAAAATTTTAAATGCTTAGATGAGATAACTTCTGAAAGAATGTGAATCCATTTAAAGAAGTTAAAAATTGGTTGATTGGGATTATAAATAAGTATAATCGTTTTGGAAATCGTAAGAAGAATTTATTAAAAATGCTAGAACTTATGAGATAAGTATGAAATATTTCCAGGTTAAATATTAAAATGATTTTGGAAATTATACGTATAAATATTTTCATATGTATTGAAAGAGAGGTTTTGGAAATATTCTTAGTGGGAAATGATTTTGGAATAGAAATATTTTCTAAGTGTTGTAAAAGTGGAAGTTGGAAATATTTCGAAGTATTGGGATGGTAAAATATCCTGTTATGGATAAAAGTGTTGAATTTGTTTTCAAATATAGAAATACTGAAAGAGATTGAATATATATCTTGGTGAAGATGTTTTGGAATAAATATTTTGGAGATTTATAAAATAAGACCTAGTGTTTGCTTATGGAAGTTTTATTGATAGTTAAATAACCGACTATCAATATTGGCCAATTTCGTTAATCGTTTCGAAGAGACCGGGATCGGATTTAATTATCCGAAAACCACTTCGGTCCTGTTTGAACGTAACGAATGAATACCGTGACGATGATGATGACGGTGATTCGGTTTGTCCAGACCCAGGACAACTTGTATGGACGAATGCTATTAGAATATCGCCATTGGAGGACGATGAGCATTCTAAGTAAAATTGTTCTCAAAAGGTAAGCATAATGCTTAGTCTCGAACCTCATCAACTGGGAATGACTAAAACAGGGGAGATGCAGCAAGGCTAAGTGGGTCGCACCCAATTAGGGTATGTTATCACTTTTCTAGATGTCCTCGGAACCCTATTTATCTTAGATATTGGTATACATGAAAGAAGAAGCGCTCGATGGTAAGGGTGGGAACACCCAAGGTGATAACATATTCAGTCTATCCAGGTCAGAGGTAGGCCGGTCTTATGTAGCAGGGGATCCTGGCGTGGTCCTCGGTACATTGTTCTAGAGGTGTACTGTGACGGGCGGTACCTCAGTGGCTCAGTCATTCGATGGAATCCATTCTCCAATAAGCACCGTACGGTTTTAATTGTACCCAACTATGCTGAAACGTGAGATGCAAGCATTTCAGCTATTTTCTATTTACTTTCTATAGGCACTATTATAATATCGGACGGATTTGATAAAAATATTTTGGTTATCGTAAGGTAAAAACCCGTCGTGTTTATGTGTGACGTGGTCTTATGAGATACCTTTGTTTTCAAAGGATTTTGAGAAAAGTTAATAATTCAAATTGAGTGTGTTTTCTCACGCTGGTTTTCCAAACTGACTCGGGTATTATTTTATTACAATGCTCGGGTCAGACCGAGTGTTACAGATTCAGGTTTAAATGCTGTGGAGCTCAAGAGACGAGCTGGAGGAGTTTCATACATATTTCCATACTTGACTTATATTCCGCGGTGTAAGGACAAGTTATATAACTGTCCAGTTTGGTGTATTGATTATTGTACTACGATGATTGTAATTATAAAACTGTTACAGATTCTTTTGTATAAAAATTTGTTATTAGATATTATATTTTGTTCCGCTGCGATTGTGAGATTCTGAATTTATTGTTCTATTTTTCTCCTACCATCTTTTCTTCTTTACCCTAAAGATTCGTATTTCCGTCCAATTTGAGTTGAGTTGATGTGAAATATTGTCGACTCAAAGGGGTACGGATTTACGGGCCTTTACACATATATAAATTTGTGACAATGAGATATAGATCTAAATTATATATATAATATGAACAAACATACAAGAGCAGTAATAAATCCATTATTATTATCACTGATAACACATGAGTAATATATATAAGAAAAGGGTGTGTTGAAACATATCGACATGATGACAATACAATTGATTCAAAAAAGAGAAATTGATATTCAATTCATAATCCAAAATTCATACACGTAAACGAGATGGAAGAGGTAAAGGACTAAAGCATATAGATAGGATAATATATATAAATAAAATAGAAAATTACCTTTCAATGTAGCCGATAGAAACACCTTGATTGAAGGATTGATTCGTAGAATTCATTGAATTGCTCCCTATATATTGCAACAATAGAGAGAGAACCACCTTTTTTATTTTATTTTATTTTATTTTGAATTTTTCTTTTGGAGTTTAGGAACGAACCCTAACCTCCATAAGAATTCGGCTGTAGAAGATGGAGGAGAGGAGAAAAATTATCAGCAAATTCTATTCATACACCAAAAACCACTTAACGTATTTCATTATTTTCCTATAAAAATCTATTAATACCCTTCTTTCTTAATTGTATATTTTAATCTTTTTCATATAATCCATCAAATTAATCTTATAATTAGTGAAATTTGGTCCAATCTATATATTTTGATGAAAAGGTCAATGAATTATTTTATTGTGAAACCTAAAATTTCAATTAAAATAACATTCACAACTAATTGCTGTAATTCAAAAATGTTTATTTTTTTCTAAAACTAGAGTTGATTTTGCTAAAATTGAGAGATTTTTGAAAAAATAAAAAAAGTTACAATATTAATGGAAAAACTAAAATTCATTTTGTTGAATTTTAACTTAATTTAATATAAGGAATTTCTAGTTCTATGTAAATAAGTTTTAAGTTCGAAAGAGGGAAGATAAAAAAGATGAAAACTAAGGTAATTTTGTAAAAGACACGGTGTATGTAAAGTAACATTTGGTGTATAGTAGTTTATTATATTATTTGATGTACGTTTGGCAATTGCTGGTGTATGAATAGAATTAGCCAAAATTGTCAAGAAAGGAATGTGAATAGCCTAAAAGAAATGAAGGAAGATTTTGTTTTAAAGAAGTAATAGAAACCTTCTTATTCCTTCCTTAAAACTTTCCTACTTTAATTCTCTATTTAATCTCGATTAATTTTCTCCCTCCTCTATATGCATGACTGACCCTAGATGTTGTCATATGGCCCTCAAAGTTTCCAAAATTCCATTAGCATTAATTTCATTTAAATTCAATTTAAATGTTATGCTAATATCGTATATCGCTGCGTGTGCTTATAACTTTATATACGCACTTTATTAAATACTATAGTATTAAAAAATCAAATAAATTTTTAATAATTAATACTTCACAAATATTAATTCATTTAATTTATTTAAAATCCACTTTTTTTTTATGTTTAAAATTAATTTAAACATTCTACCGACATCGTATATCGACATGCATGATATTCATACAGATTAATTAGTGTTATCTTTCAAAAGATTCGACCATTTAAAAGAGAGAGCGAAAGTCCGAGAGTGGAAGTAATAAAGGCACAATTGGGATGAAGAGATAATAAATGGTCTCCTTTGCATCATGAAGAGATATCGGTAATGTAATTGTGTGAAAATGTTTGTAGATGCTTAAAAGGATAAATAGAATATATGATTTCTATTCCAAATGTGTTTTATACAGAAAATTGTTCTCTATAAGACCATTTCTTTAAGTTCGAGATATTGATACCCTCATCTATAAATTAGTTATAGTAGAAGAAATAAATAGCTTGTGACAAGCCGCACCTCCTGACACACCGATCCAAAGCTTAGGGTGACTTTCCAACTCGCGTCGTGCTAAGAAGTATGAGCTATCGGGTTTTAAACATTACAAAGACTAAAGATACAAGGATAAAATCTAAGACATTCTACACTTTTAGATCTCATAGCGGAAGAAAATAAAATATAAATACAAAAAATAAACATTTTAGAAAAACAATCTCCAAAATACTTAATTCATATACATTGTTTCCAAAGTATATTGTAAGTTCGATAGACATTTAATACAATAAATAGATGAGGAACAACGAAGAATAGTGGAACTCCAACGCTTATCTCCTTTCTCCAAGCATTATGCTAAATCAACTACTGTCATGTCCTCCTGTGGTGGGGGAAAACGAAAGGAATGGGTCGGACAAAAGTCTGGTGGATGAGTTACATCATTAATATATGGTGATCGCATGCAATTGACTTCACTAACACTCATGTGACCTAGGATGTTCTAATAGTGTCCATGAATTATTCACTTCATTTATTTAAGGGGTATAGTTTTAAATACTCCTACGCAACAACTTGTAAAGGCTTATACTTAGAGTCCAACAACTAATCGAAACCCTAAACAACTGATGATCGGCTAACAGCTACCGAAACTTTTCAAACATAGAATTACCTTGCAATTTCAACCATGACTCTGTTTTCCCATATTACGACTACACTTTTAAATTTTCGCATTGACGAAGAGCTTGCGATGCCTACTCATGCCAAAAACATTGCACCCATGGCATCTCTCAACGATAGCATAACGCCTCTTATCGCACCATGCTTGGATCCATCGACAATATAGTATCACGCTGCATCCATGAATACCAAGGAACTCCTATTAGTGTCGGGCCATGTACTCTATCAGCATCATTGTCAATATTGCACATCCACTATAGAACCTCGTGTGAGTGCAATGTGCAATAGAATCGCCCTAATTGAATATCGACTATGCTGAATAAATAACATTTATCAAGCCCGTAGTCCTAGAATCACCAACAAAGGGAACTAACTTCCCTACTATTTCTAACATCCACACATATATATACCTATAGTACATATACAACTTAATTTAATTTATACTTGGGTCTTAGGCCGAGTTTAAGCCGTGCCCAGAAGCAATAATCGGTCGACCGTCGGTTACTAGAGCTGTCGACCTGTTCCAGTAAGCTATCGACCTGTTGGGGTGTTAATTGTTTGTTAATTTTAATTATCGTCCTCATTTACATTGAACTTGCAAATTGCACTTTATAGTAACTTTCATTTTAACTTGGCATATAGTAATCTTAATTACAATAAACCCAAGTTTGTGAATCTCAAATTTATAATTGCCCAAACTCATATTCAATTTTATATACAGTATATTCAATTACGATAATCAACTTAACCTAGGTTTAGCATAAGAATAATTATATCAATTCATATTTAAGTTGACATAAATGGTAACCTCAGAGCCTCACACTCTGGAATGGCTAAAAAATGCGACATGGCTACATGGGTCGCTCCTATCAGGGTGTGTCATCACCTTTCTAGATTATTATATTATGGATTTGGTTGTGCATAAGAGCTCTCTATAAAGGTTGGGAGCAACCGGGGACATATTCGGTAATATCCAATAAGGGGCACTACAACAGTTTATGGGTTTCATAGCGTTTGAAAAATGCTATAACAGGCTACTATAGCGTTTCAGAGAACGCCGTGAAACGACAAGCTATGGTAGGCCGGCAGTATTACATAGCAGGAAGGAAAACGCTATAATATCTAATAGCGTTTACAAAAGGTCATAGCGTTTGCAACCTACAATAGCGTTTTTTCTCTGTTATTAAACTTAAACGCTATAGGGAATTATAATCCTTCATTTAACTTCTATAGCGTTTTTGAGCACATTTTATAGCGTTTCATCAAACCATGTTATAGCGTTACAATGTTTTCCGATAGCATTTCTTGTCATGCTTGCATAGCGTTTTTGATTCTATTATAGCGTTTTTGGTGGAAAAATCTTACATCTCATATAGAGTTGCGATAGCGTTTGATGAATCAATAGCGTTTTTCAAACGCTATTCTATATAATATTAATTTTCAGCATTTGTTTCAATTTTCATTTTATTATATTACATATATATATATATGCACACAGATAGATATATGTATACACATTACACACACAGATATATATATATATATATATATATATATTAAAATGTGGATCCCAAAAATAACAAATCGAGAAGATGACAACAACTATATGTAACAATGATAACGTTGCAGTGAATTCTAATTTGGAAACACACAATCAAACCAGTGAATTATAATGAAGTTGAAGTTTTTATGAAAAATACACATTTCACATTTCTTTTTTACATTTCACATTCTCATTCTAAATAACTCACAACCTCGCCTCTATTTCTTCCCCTGACTACATCCAAGCACAGTCCACCCAGACTGCAAAAACTGCCACACCATCTCCAATAGTCATCCTCTTGCATCACAAAACTGCTCCCACCTTGCTTCATCATAGTGCACGATACAATGCACGAAACTGCTGCACCATCCCACTGCATCATTTCTCCATAGCTACAGCAACTCAAATACCATCACATTGCTTCACTTAGTTTACAACAACTCCATAGCTACATCAACTCAAAACAGTCAGTACTTCACTGCAGTCAAAACAGTCACCCCTCTGCTGTGCAAAAATAGTAGAACTACCATCACCCTGACTGTGCAATCTACCACCACTGTCCAAAACTGTGACCATATCAGTGCAACATCACCACTCTGCCATCCACAAACAACCATTGACCATCAACTCTGTGCAATACTCTTCACTTCCCTGTTGCAATTTCATTTGCCCACCTTTGTTCACAACATATCCTCCAACCGGTCTGATCTGAAGAGGCAGGTTTAGACTTCTTTTTTCAGGGAAGAAAGAAGAGTATATGTAGGGTGAAAGAAGAGCATGTGCTGGGTAAGTTATCTTTGGCACGAGGTGAGTTAACTACTGCAACACATTCATCACCAGATTTAATTACTAGAAACATGTAAAATAATAAATTACGTTAGTAGGTGACTGTACTTGATAGAATGACTAACAAGAGTAATGCAAAAAGTATTATCCAGCTTGCACATATGTATTATATGTGGCAAGTTATATCATAAAAGCTTAAGCATTTGTTTCTGCTCAAAATAAAAATAGAAGCTGATAAGACCATGCACATTATACATCCGTTTTGCATTGTCTAGCCTATCAAGTTAAATAAGTTGAAATCTATTCAGCCCAAAAGCTTTATATTCTTTTATTTCAACTAATTTTATCGAAACTTTTCATATCTTGAACACAGATATATAACTAAAGGATGTAAAAATAGAATGCTTACCTACACGTTTTGCCTGCAAAGAATTCAACCAAATCATGCAATAACATCCTTAAAAAAACTCTTGATAGGTTTAATCAACTTAGACATGTATATTAGTTGAAAATAAAATCCCATGGTTAGCCATCTTTCCATCGGCTTTCCAAAACTTTCATGCACTCAGTAAATGAAATAAAACGGTGTTGTCAGGTCTTTCCAAAACTTTCTTGACCATTTGCATTGAAGACATGAACACCATGTGAATTATGAGCTAAATAAATGTTAGCCTCATCAGTTGGCATGGACAGACATGAACCAAGATGAGAATGAACATTCTAAATGACAACAGCCTTATCCTAGATAAATGTCATAAAAGAAATCTGACAAATCATAAATAATTTAAGAAGCAAATAAAACACAGCTGGCATGCTATTTGTAGAGTATAAATATATAATATAACTGCATATACTATTTGTAGTTTGTCATATGATTAATATTAATCAATAATTATAACTGAGTTATGAATGTCTTGGATCACCTCTGCTCTAATAATGCAGGGTTAACCCAATTACGTGAAACCATTAGATTAAAGATATTATTTTTCAGATTTGTAGTCCACCAATTATTATGTTTGGTGTAAAAAAAATTACAATTTTCTTTTCCTAAGTCCATGGGAAACCAACTTGTAACCAATGTTACCTACCCTAAAAACATGCATTGCATCAGAGTTGAAATAATTAGTATATAGGCGTGGGTAAATGAAGTCGAAGTTAACATACTTAGATGTTGTTAGGCTGGTGCCGGATAGAATTGGTAGTGATGTTCCTCTTTCGATGTTAGCTTTGGACCTAAGTTAGAAGTAGCAGACGGTTTGAAATATGGTGATTTATGAGTGGAATAAAACTATCATTCATATTGAAAACATATACAGATGTATGACATAACTTAGCAATTATTTTCCTTTTGTTTGATGGACCTCTTTGCATGCCAAATGCCGTTGATAGTGTGCAGCAGAACTGTACCTAATAAACCCATACAGAGGTAATGTGCTTGAAAGTAAAAATAAAAGTCCCTTTTATTTTGGAAGATGTTGGCACTTTATTTTACAATTCTATATTAAAACACAAATATTAACTGCCAAAACAATATAAATCAGAAGTGCATTTACCATTAACCATTTGAATAATTATAAACACGGTTATTAGTCCTCCAAAAGTTCATGGTATATTATTCATAATTAGGGTGCCAAAAAGATCACTGTCACTTTCAGATTCTTACACGGACGCTAAATAAACATGACATGAAAACTTAGCAGAAACCCACAGTAACATAATTTTGTTTTATGTGGCATATGAAACATCAACACCTATGTATAACTCTTGTTTAATCTACAAATGGCCACAGGGAAAGATTAGCATAGAACGCTGAAAACTACAAAAGAACGAAATTGTAAAATACTCAAGAATTTTAGTTATATAAATGATGATTTTTGATGCCCAATTGACCACATGCACAATTGGCCTAATCCTAGAATAAAAACATAGTGACATAAAGTCTTTTCAGAAAATTAAAAATTCATTCTACAATAAAAACATTGGGTTAGAAAAATTTCAATTCAGATGTGACATTCTGTCTTTGCAAATGACATCAAAATAATTAATCACTACACCGATTATTAAATTTCAAATTATACTGATTTACATATCATTAAAATGCGAAGTAGCAAATGATCAATAAGTACTTTAAATTATGTTTAAATACAAACATGAAATGTGTGAAACCTGTAATATAACTTTTTAACCATGATGATCAAATGTTCATGAGGAAACAAAGCAAAGAATGAAGGAAGTTTTAAAAAATGTATTATATAAAAAAAAAGCTAAAGCATACTGTAGATAGCTTGCAATTTACTTACCACAACTTGAAGTTATCCTCCTGTGAAGCAGATCCATTTGATAACTCCGGTGCATTTGAGTTTGATCCAGGCTATCATCAATTGAAAATAGTAAATTTCATAGAATTCTCTAATGAAGCAACATTAGCCTTGAATTTGAACCAATGCAAAGATGCATACCTTATAAAGAACTATTACCTTGTCTGAATCAGCATCTGAGGCAGGTTTGATACCTACCATTATTACAAAAAACAAAAAATTTCACATGTGTGAGCAAAAAAATAATACCTATAATTTTGACAAAAAAATAATACCTATAATTGCATGGATGATAGTCAGTATAACACTGAATAATAGTCATTTTGTACACATATAACAACCTTTGGTCACAAACAGAAGCCAAAAACGTGATAATGCTAACACAGACAAGACAAAAACCAAAATTATGTAAACAAACAAGAAAACAATTTTGATTTTTGATAATGATCTCAACAGACCCTTAATGTAATTCAGCTTCTTAACTGTTCAGGATTTTAACAATTTATTGTAAAGTTTAATTCGACATTAAAAATTCACTAATCAAAGATATAAAACTCAATAAAATATCAAAAGCATTGTACCAAACTTTACCACTAATATTGTATATATGGCAATATTGGAAGTACCTTGACCTTGATCTCTAGACTAAGTAAACTCTCAAATAAAAACATGAACAAAGGTATATCTGGAACTTTTATTTACTCTAGACAATTATCAATAGTATATAAAAGAGGAATGTGTTATTTAACACCAAATTTTGAGATGCTTGAGTTATTTTTGTAGGATTGTACAATATGAGTTCAATTTTAGTTAGATGTTTCCTATTCTTCCTCTTTTTTAACTTTTATATCATAAAGGATGAACATTCTTTGCTAAAGTTCCAAGTAAGCATTAAAAGCTTTTAATTATTCTGTATAATAATTTCATACATACCATGTTTAATTAAATAAACTAGTTGTCGTCACAAACTTTTATGTAGATATGTCACTAGGGAAAGTCGTTCCTTAAGTAAGAAGCTTGTGGGATTTCTCTACGGGATTTGAATAATGTCTAAAATACGAGAACCACATGAAATTGATCACTAAATACTCAAGTATTGTGTAGACATATAAAAAAAAGATGTTCCATACCATCGTGTGCTATCGTTCTGACTTCCAAATTATGCAGCATTGTGTGGATTGATTGGACATAAAGAAAAATTATAAATTTGAGTTTCATATTACTCATATTACATATAAAGTATACTCTACAATAAATCATTTCGGTTAGCTCTGTATCCTATATAACCATTATAGAATTGGATACACCTTCCTTGCACTACTTTTGACTTAGAAATAAATTTTAGGATCCTCTATGTATATACTTGTACAGTCATTTTGATTTGCATTAGCTAGGTTTAGAATAACTTTTATTCTACTGCCATTTTATGCTACGTTGCGTCGAACCTAGCTTCTTTATTTGTATTCTTCAAGCTTATTGTATATATATGACATGGACAAATGCAGCAATTGCTGATTAAATGATTTTTTACTCCAAATTACACCTGTACAATAAACATAATGTGATAGTGTAAGTTTAGGACATATTCAGTACAACATACTCAACATGAGCATATTCAAAGCTTCAAAAAAATGTTTTATATAAAATCTTATGTGTTATCAGGAGTATGTGTTGGTGCATATTATCTTAGAGTTTAAAATTAAAACTTGGTTCTCTATCTATCACTCGTAAAAAAAATGTAAACTTCATAACTCAACCTAACCTAGCTAGCAAACTAAAGAATTAAAGGTCCCTATTTTGAACAATAAAATGAGTAAGATAAGCTCCAACAGTTATCTTAAAGTGTTAGTTTTTATTTTTAAGACATAGGAAACATTTCAAGCTTTTGGTGCTTACAAAGCTAACCAGATAACAAGAAATACACTGAATTGGTGAAATAATAAACTAAAATGTTTATATATACTGTCACAATGTGTAATCCACATTTTCCCCATTAGCTTATTAGATTAATATTTACCCAACATAGTTTATTTATTTTAAAAAGGGTAAAAAATTACCCAACATGGAGAAGAAGATCATGAAACCAACTGATATTTACAAAACCCTTCGACTCCCAATTATAGTTGATCCCAGTACCCGGATATTCTTTCTGACATATTCAATCTTGTATTATCAAATAGTGAAATATAGCTATAAAACTCAAGAATTAGGAAAAAAAATTGAAAAGGTAATACACTTACACTAAGACAGTGGAGCCAGTGCCAAATAAACCATCTAAAAGAATACCAATTCCCTACACATTTTATGAAACAGAAATAGCATGCAACTAGTTTACTAAATATAAACACAGTATTGACAAGTATCGTAAAAGCGATCAAGACAAGTACCCACAAACGAAATGCATTCATCTCTCTATTTCTATTTGAATTTGAAATATATAAGACATTAATATTTTTGTCAATTTATATAGAGTACATGAGAGCGATAAAACGTGTGAAGTTGTCGTTTAGAGGGAAGATTTGATTTACAAAGATTTTGTTATATACCAGAAATTGTAAAAGTCAACCAATCTTGCCAACTTTTTATGCTTAATTTTTATCTGAATGTAGCTAGTAAGTCACCAATATTGGTAAATCATCGAAAAAGTAACACAAAGAAAAAAGTGCAAGCTTATGAATCACCTAAATTGCAATGCAAGTTGTCCCAGACCCTCCAAGTTGAAAGGTCAACCCAGAATTTTGATTCTACAGTTTTGCACGGTTTTATTAATTATGTGTCCCTCTTTGTTAACAAAAAAGTTTTCCTTTAACTTTCAATGACAACCTTTTTCGTTAGTTTATTTACGTACATCTACTACATCAAATAAGCAGCCATGATTCGCATTCCAATGGCATATGGCACATGTTGTTGCTCAATTACAAAATAAATCTGCATACTTTGTCCCTTTTTTTACGAGGTTTTACCGCTCTATCGAAGTTACGCAAGCCAGTCTATATGCAGCGTCATCTTCATAATAAAAAATCATCAATCTAAAATTTATGGCGGTCTGTTGAGTTGAAAACCGCCGACTCACTACCACCCTCGGTTTTTTATTTTATGATTTTTGTTGAGTATAAAAAAATAAAGACAGCGAAAGAGAATGATAAAAAGTGATGTTAAAAGGTACCTTATGTTGTGCCTCAATCCTTCTGAAAAATAAAAATAGTGAAAAGGGAATGGAGCACATTTCCGAGTGATAGAAAAACCGTTGGAACGGATTTGAATTACCAAATTAAACCGTTTGAAATGCTACGGTTGTTAGACAAAAAAAAATTGTGTTACATCGCATAAGCCCAACTAAACTAGTTCCTATTACGGTTGAGTAGAGTCGGTCAGTCGTCGCACGGTGGTCATGTATGACCTTTCACAAGAAAAATCCTTGAAAGCCCAAAAGGCCCAGTATTCCTTTTGATAAACATATGTTTTAATAGAATGCTTCTACAATTTGGGGGACTATTCCCAAAGAGTAGCTTATGCACACTTCTCATGTTCATAATCAAAATTCATTGGTAAAGATTATAATCACTTTCGTTGCTGTTCTAAATTTACATTCTTAAACCATATTATTTTGTTGACAATGTATAAAGCACTCAATAACAACATCGGTTTAAAAATCTCCAGATAAAATATTCTCTGCATGAATTAAGAATGATCCTCAATGCACGATAACTACTATTTACTAACCCTATACTTATTTTCTCAATCACTGCAGCTCATACTTTGTAGCCTAGCATGAACATATGCCATACCCCAACGTTTAAACGGCATCTCTATATTTAATTTATCAACTTCAATACAAACAGACAGGACGATGATATAAGCTTTTAGAATGTATTAGATGTCTCATGTTTCGATACTTTTAGCATTTAATAGAATATATCAATTTCTTTTAAGCTTTAGGAAAAACGTCGATATAAATAATTGATTCAGCTTACTATTTACTCTTGCACTGTATTGGAAGTCATTTAATTTAAAATATTAAGATGGGCTGACACAAGCATCACCATTCGATTCATGCTAATTAAATATTAAATCTTACCTAGTTGAAGCAGAAGAAACCAACAAAGGAAATTTGATTCAGAAAGAAGAATTTGCTACTGCGGAGTTAAGGAAGATGAGCTACAGTTTTTGAGCAGAGATTTTCAAAGCCGTCTGAACTGATTTTGGAATAAGCGAGGGATTACTGCTTAATAATATCTCAGACTTCTTATTCTGGATCTGACTACTGATTCAAAAATAAACGGATTTAGGGTTTAGGGTTCTAGGGGGTAGTTGACGACGGCGGTCCAAATTGGCTGCTGCTTGCGAGAGAGAGATTACGACACCAATTTGGATCGACTGTTGACGACAGCGGTTAAGGTTTCAGGATTCAGGATTTTGGTTTACGTGTTGCGTTTTGGGATTTCATGGAGTTTGGTTCTTTTTTGGAGGAGGTGATGAAGGGAAAGAAAAAGTATGTACTCGAGGAGGTCGCCAATTACAGGCGCAATTTTTTTATTCCCGCACAAAATCAGTTGCGTCCCCCCCTTTTGATTATATAGCGTTGAATACACCAGATTTGTCTACCTAATAGCGCTGAGCACCCTCCATTACATAGCGTGTAAAAGGAATTGGTGAAAACGCTTTATTTTGCTGCTATCAAAAGTCATTATTTTTGTAGTGGGGTAAGCCGGTTCTGTGTTGGCAAGGTCAAAAGGTTTTCGTCCTCAGGTACATTTTATCTACAGGTGTATCAATTTCGAAAGGTAGTCACTTACCTTGTCATTTGTTGGAACCCATTTTTCAATAAGCGCCTTCGGTTTTTGATTGCATACCCATTATTGTTGTGATATACACACATCACAACTACTTGATTATTGGTATTTTAAACCCGTAGACATTATTATTATATCACTGGATTTTATAACAAAAACGGTTTGGTCATCGTAAGGTAAAAACCCGTCCGTGTATGTGCGGTGAGGCTTACGAAATACTTTTATTTTGGAAAAGGTTTTCGAACGTAGGAATAAATAGAATTTGATTGAGCTTTCTCACACTGGTTTACCAGATTGATCCAGACGTTATTTTTTTATAATGTTTGGGTCAGCCCGAGCATATTTTCCAGATTTAGCTAGATGCTTTGGAGCTTTCAAATGATGAGCTGGATTTTCCAAGATGTATTCACGTATTTTATATTCTTCCGCTATATTCTGTTTTGTTCTTGTTTGTATTTATCGGCAATTGTAAGGACAAACTGTTATAATTGTCCAAACTCATAATAGGTTAGTGTACCCTGATGTTGTGTATGTAATAAAGTTGATTTCTCTTTGTAAAGATTTGTATATATTATATATTTCTCGTTACGATGTGAGATTCTGTTCTATCTTTTATTTATTTAACCCTTAATAATCTATCTTTTGGACACTTAAATGATCGGCACACGAATAACAAGAATATATTAAGTGTCGTCTTTGGGTGTAAGAAAGACAGGTCGTTAGAGAGAGCTACCTAACTTATTCACCATTTCCAAACATTTATGGACATGGGTTCCACTCATATGCACGGGTTTTGAATACCATGCGCTTAAAAGAAACCGCATGTAGAATAGACCATTCACTTAATTGTTGTAGAGATTTTGCTTTGCACTCGAATACCATGCCAACTTTTAACCTATTTTGAATACCAATGATGAGAATAATTCATCATTGTATTGCAAAATTTTCAATGACAGATCCGCTCATCATTTGTGCATTACACAGATCGTCATCCAAAGGTGTCTTCATGTCTGATTCATCACTATCCCCATGAGCACCGTTTTCAACTCCAAATCATAGTTTAGTGGTTCATTGTTCACTTGCATGTTATAGATCCACGTCCTATCATTCTCTGGTCTAGTTTCAACAGTTATGCTATCAAGAGCAGGATCATCATGTACATCTACATCAACATTTATATCAATATCGTCATTGAATACATTTGGAACCCCTAAGCCCATTGGTTGTTGAATGTTCGATTGCGTAGCAATATCATGTGCCAGAAAGCTATAATATGAATATATGACATTTTTAATATAGTTACATAATGTAACATAATTTATTAGCATTACAAAACATACTTTGACTCATATGGTATAATTAGGGTGTGGCCTGCATTGGACAAGACATATGGCTTTTCGATGGTCCAACGGTATTTTGCATTGCATGTTGCTGTGGAATAAAACTACGAATGAAAATTAAAATTTTGTATCAGCTATAGTACAATGAATATTATATATATTATATTATATAAGAAGATTAACAAATATGTATTACATTTGACTCATACGTGCAAAACTATCCTGGGTCGAATATGGATAGCTAAATTATACACTTTATCGATAATTCATGAAAGGAGAATATCCGAAGAACATTTGTTGCCGTCTAAAGTTCGCTACATTCATAGGTTGATTACTGTAATTATGAGACACAATTCCTTAAGTAGTGTTTTTATGGTCTCCACCATTCTAGAGTACTTTTCGATACTATAGTTCACTACAGGTGGTGGTACCAGTTGTTCTACTGATAACCTTCTATTTTTTCAACAATAAACTCCATGGATTTAGATACGGCAGAAAACATTAATTCAACGTCGTCGTCGTCAAATTTTTTTTTTGCTTTAAATTCGGAATCGCTATGCCAATTGCAAACTAGATTGATATCAAACTCCTTTGATTTGATCTTCGTTGCTTTGTAAACCGATTCTTTTAATTGTTTTATGTTGGAGCCTTTACGAACTTTTTCCGGTTTATAAGAACCACCAACATACTTTTCACATATTTGTTCACCAATTACCAACTCACCATTAAAATAGCAAATAGTTGGAACAAAATTAAGAGCCATTCTACAATAACAATGAATATAACATTATGCAATTTTCATTTACAATTAACGAAAAAAATCTAACCAAAAAATTTAAGGTTTAAAAAATCAAACCTTGATCGATTCTGTAACGACCCCGAAATTTAAATTTTTTTTAGATTGATAATTAAATGAATTCGAGTTTAAATCTAAGTTTAAATGGTTATTTATCAACTTATCTTCTTTCATTCGTTACAAAAGACTTTGCAATCCCAGTTTCTAAAAGTCTTAAACAAATACAAAACATAAACAATTAAGTTAAGTAAAATATAGAATAACAAACAAAGCTAAAAATACAACAAACATTAACAAATAAAGCAAGTGTAGCCTGTAGAACTTGGAAATGCAAAGTATAATAATAAGTAGGCAAGCAAAACAAAGATATTCAATTGTATAATGTAAATTTATGAAGCCACCAAACATCATCATCTTTGTACAGCCGAGACAAGTAAGAGGGAAGACATTGCATTTAATACCACCTTTCCGCAACACAAACATGTACAGCCGAAGGAAATAAAAAAATTGATATTGTACAAACTCATAAATGCAAGCCATCATGTTCAAGCATATCAGCCTCCAATTTGAGATAAAAATCTCTGGCCAAAGTATAAACAAAGGATTGCCAGTACATAACAAAAATATATCAACTTGTACTCATCTCCTACATATCAATTTCGTTCCTTCCAACTGAAGATAGAAAAAAAAATCAAGTACCAGTTCAACACAAATCAAAACAAATTTCAACTTGAAGCAATTCAACAATCCAGATCAAAGAAAAGTCTGAGACAACTAAAATAGTGCAAGAGGGACCAAAACCTGTTTCAAATACTTGAGTCCTCTGTTCTTCTTTTCCATGTGAGCAAATCCTACTTTCATTTGCCTATATTCTTTGATATTGTATTGATGATGCTCTGGAATGATTGTCAATATGCCTGCATGGTTGCGTATGAATGTAGATTGTGTGTAAGCATATCTGTGCACTTCTCTGATTCTTAGTTGACAGGCTACCAAACCTATTCAAAATTCAAATTCACTCTCTCTAATCCTCTTAAGGTTTCAGGATTCAAACAAAACATGTTTATGTAATCATGTTTTAAGTTTTAAAAATAAGTTCAAGCAAAATAAATTAAAGTTTTCTTCTAGAAAGTGAAAATACAGTCAAAATTCAAATCAAGTTAAAATTCAAACATCATAGATTCTAGTTTCAGGTATATCATCTGGAACGTTATCACGAATAATGATTTTTAAAAGAAAAATCACATTTTTTAGTTGAGTGAATCACGAGAATTTCGGAATTGAACGTAAAATGATTTCTTGGCAATTTCTGGCGATCGATGGTCGCGGAGCTCTCGAGATTCAGTCGAGACGTGGAGGGATGAACGGAGACTCGAGGAAAATAATGGGAGAAGTTCCAGTTCGCCGTGGCGAGGGCGGCGACCCAATTTAAAATTTAAACCTAGTTTTAGGCGATGGTCACGAATCAGCCTCGTTCGTCATCATCAGTGGATCGAGTGTGGTGGGATTTTGGGATTCGCTAGAGTGAAGGTGGTCGAGGCTGTGGACGGTGGCGGTGGCATTCAGGTGGTCGGAGCTTCGGAGGAGAAACGTTGACAGGGGGTTCGTGATGATGGGTTCTGGTATTTCCAGGTATGGGTAAAGGCTCGATTTCGATTCGAGTTGATGTGTTGGGTTTGGGTGTTGGAGATCATGCCGGAGGGCGATCGTCGATGTGGGGAAGCTAGGGTAGTGGCCGGAGTTGGCCAGAGGCACGGTGCACGTGCACGTGCACTTTTGTATCTGGGCATTTTTGGGTTGAGGCTCTGGAATTTTGGTCTCGAGTTTTACTCGAGAAGATCGCGTACCAGACTCGGAGCAGATGGCAGGGAGACATGAAGTAGGCAGTGAAGTGTGTTTCTTCCATTAGTTACAGGTCTGATAACCTGTTGTATAATTGTGTGAGTGGGTTTTCGCAAGGGAAGCTCGGGATTTTTGTGGGTTTTCTCGAAGCAAAGGGCGAAATTTCTCGGAGTAAGTCTTGGGTAGCTCGGGTCATGATAGTATTGACAGTTTTTGAAAAACTGTCTGGCTTTAATATCTTAAATAAAAGCAGGTTTTAACAGGGTTAAAACTAAATTTAAATGTGGATTCAAGTTAAGTTGTCTCCATAGTTTTTAGAAAAAAATATAATAATAAAATAAAATAAATAAAGTTTTATAAAGATAAAATGTTTTAACAACTTTATAATGTTTGGAATATATTTTAAGTGTGTTAAATTGTACTGAGTAAATTTGTAGTTATTTAACACTAGAATTTATTTAATCTAAAATTTGTTTAAGTTAATTTTAAAGATTTAAAAGGGTCTTAAAATGTAAAGGGTAATTAGTGTATTTACAAGATAATGTATCTTAAGTTAAAAGGTGTTTTATTATCTTGGAAATTAATTAAGTAAATTAGGAGATTAAATATAATTAATTTATTAATTTAATTAAAGATAAAGGTTAATTAAGTGATTAATGTAAGGATAATTAAGTAATTTAATTAATTAATGGTTATAACTAATTAACTAATAAATTAGAGATAAATGAAATGTGGAATTTATTAATTAAGGAATTTAAAGGATTAATTAATAATGGCAATTAATTGAGATTAATTTAATAATTAGAAATTAATTGGCTCATAAATTTAGAATGGTTAGTAAATAATTAAAGGTTAACAAATAAAATTTAAAAGGAAGATTTATTTCAAACAAATTGAAATTAACTTATGATAATTAACCCGGATAAACAAATTGATACATCTGATTTAAATTAATCAGTTGATTAATAAATTCATTTGTGAATGTATGGATTCTATTGAATGATTGAATTACTTGATATTCCCTGATATATGATGCTTTGTGACATATCCTGATCGGTGTTGTGATCTGTAATTTATTTATCTGTGATATGTATATCTGTGATCTTTGATGAAAAATAAGCGTTATACTTTATATCGCTTATCGAATATATTGTCGTATTTGATCTGTGATGATTCTATGATGTTGCACTATTGTGTGTGAAACCCCTGGACTACACTCTTTCACACACAAATATGGATTTCACGTGGAAATCGGTTAAGTCACAGATAATTTAAATTTGATGTTTTTGAAATTGAAATTTTAATTTCAATTGATTTTGAAATTAGAAATTTGGGTTTAAAGTGAAAAGCTTTTGAAATGGAATTTCAAAGATAAAAGTTATTTTGAATAACTTAATCGAGTTTTGAAAATTTAAATAATTAGATTTAAATTTGAATTCAAGTTTGAAATTAAATCTATGATTTGGAAACTAGGGATAAAAGATGATATAAATGTGTTTGTATGAATTAAAACATTTTAAAGTATTAATTTGGGAATTTGAATTTAAACCAAGGATTTCAACTCGTATGAATGAATCAGATTTCCAAATTGAAAACTGTTGTTTTCAAATGATAAAAGCTTTTAGATAAGAAAAGAAATTCCAGTTTAAATTAAAGGAATTTCAAGATTAAATTGAAAAAATGGATTTTCCAAGTTATGAATGAATTCTTTTTAAAAGCTATGAATTAAATCTGTCTATTTTTAACAGATTTAAAATGATGATTTGTTTAAACCATTCGAAATGAAATTGTTTTGAAAACTATAAGTTAAATCTTTGATTTAAAGATTTAACGAGTTAATTGAACTGAAATGGAAATCGATTTGGAAAATCTGTGAATGAATCTTTGTGAAATTAAGTGAACTTTGTGAATTGAATCTTTTTGTTTAAAAAGATTAAAATGGTAATTTGTTAAACCATTTGTAAAGAAAGTTTGGGTTTAAGTTGTGACTTAATTGAAATCCCAATATCCGTATGTTTTTAAATATTTCGCTCACTATTCGGGTTAGCCGGGAAAGGACCTTTGGGTCGTATAACTCATTCCGAATAGTGATACGTCGTATATGGATAGCATTTGAAGACCGGTGTTGAAGACCGGATATTTTTCGAAAATGAAAGGACAACCTGTCGAATGTCTCTGCACTGAGTCGCGCCGGTATAGAGATTTATATCACTCTTTTGTGACGGGAAGTCCGGACGTGATTGAAAGTTATCCGGAATTGCAAGGGCTTCGTGAGAAGTGCCTTCGGTTCTGTTCGATCCCGGAACAGACTTGTATGGATACATGTCTGACATTACACTTTGAGATATAAAGCCGATTTCTTTCAAATACATTTCTGTTTGGTGGCGGAGAATTTATTCTCTTAGATTAACACCCTTCTCTGAGACGTACGAGCTCAGAGGTTATGTAGTTGAAATTTATCAGCGATATATCCCAATTTGGTAATGTGGCATGCTGAGTGTTGCTGTGTGATGATCAGTGTTTGATCATTTGTGATATGATCATTTGTTTGATCTTATATCTTTGTGATCATAGGTTGATCATTTGTTTGACCCGAAGCATGGCTTTGTGAACAAAGCGTAGCTTTGTGGACGAGACTTCGTCGGACCTCACACCCCGGAAATGGTCAAAACAGGAAGGATGCAGCAAGGTTCTAGGGAGTAGCGCCCCTTAGTGTATGTCATTCCTTCTGGATAAAGGTGGTATCATGGTATGGATCCCAGATACTTAACCTCTGTGGTTGCTGCAAATTTATTACTTTGTGGTTGTTGGAAATCGAGGATCCTCGGGAAGATCGGTGACGATCGGGGGATGGCATACACGTGTCAGTAGTTACCTATTTTTGCAGAGGTAACCCGGCCTTGTGTTGGCAGAGATCCGGTTAGGTTCTCGGGTCGTCTATTCCAGGGACGTACCCATCGTGGATAGGAAGTTCCTTAGCCTGACCATTTGTTGGAAATCCAAAGAAACAATACGTGACTTGTACGGTTTTAGTTGTATTACCTGCCATGGAATGTGGCGGTAACCTGCTATTGAACATGGTAGCTATAGTAGGCATACGATACTGGTCGTATGTTGGCTAAGATTGATATTCTATTTTCGAAATGTTTTCTACACTATGCACTAATAATAATATCAAAAATGATTTGATTTTGCGTAGTAAGCATCTTTGACTATCATAAGAAGAAATCTCCTCCAATTCTGCGTTTGCATTGTGTGTGTGGCGGGAGGTCTTATGGTAGTTTCATTTTTCAAAAGCATTGCGAATTGACTTTAAATTCTCTGCTATTTGTTTTTAAAGATAAACTGTTTTTGTTGCTCACACTAGTTCCATGACTGATCCGGAGTTTATTGTTCCTTTCCTAAACTCTGGGTGCCCACTATTTTCCACACGGGCAGTCTAGAGTTGGGTTTCTCAGATATTCAGGTTGAGTAGATTATCTGGAGCTAGTCAGTCCTTGGACGACTGACCTTTCTTTTCGCTAGCTATGGATTGGAGCATTCTATTGGAGATATTCTATCTGTTGCTGATGTTATCTATTTTTCTTTTCCGCTGCTATTTGTTGTATCATATCTCTGATGTATATTGATATTCATTGTATCACTCTGTTGTATCAGATATTGTATATCAATGTATTATTCATTTATTCCGCTGTGTTATTTACTTAACTGTGTTATAAGCTCCCGAGAACCAGATTCGGCATTTGAATCTACGGCATTTTGAGTACAAGGGAAGTACGGGTGCCGATTTTCGAAGGTCGACTTTTGGGTTTTGACAAGTGGTATCAGAGCTAAGGTTGAACTTTAGCTCAGGAGTATAACACGTTAAGTAGCTCATTAGAGATAGAGTGAAGTAAACTCTAGAATGAGTAATTCCTAAGATATCCGTCTGAACGTCTCAGTAAATTTTCTTACTATCCACTGATAGTAAGTATGAGTGCAAGAAGAGGATGAGATAGGGGACAGGGGAATACGATTATAAATGGTCAATACCCTGTAACAACAAGGAAGTGATCTTTTTTCTATCAATCTCTTTTGTTCAACATCTTTTCTCAATTCTTCGATGATTTCTGGTAGATCCAGGAAGAAATTTGATATATTAAAATGGGACATAAACTCCAGATAGGCCAGACTTGTTTGTATGGATGAATTGATTGCATTGGTTGCTTTGATTGTTATAGTTGATAGGTATAATTTAGTTTCTAAACTAAAAGTTTTGAAATCGTATCCACATATCTATCTATTCTTTGGGTCCGGATATATTCTACGAATGGTTAGTTATTCTTTTGAACTGACCGATGCCCTTGTATATTTCGTAGATCTGGATAACCGAGTATCTTGTGAAGTGTTAAACAGATTCGTTCGTGTATCTGTTATTGATATTCTGATTTGGTAAGCCAAATGCAGAATAAATGTTCAGTTTGAGTTGATGAAATATTCTTCATCTATCTTTTTGTCTCCTTGGTAATTTCGAGGACGAAATTCTTTTAAGGGGGGAAGTTTGTAACGACCCTGAAATTTAAATTTTTTTTAGATTGATAATTAAATGAATTCGAGTTTAAATCTAAGTTTAAATGGTTATTTATCAACTTATCTTCTTTCATTCGTTACAAAAGACTTTGCAATCCCAGTTTCTAAAAGTCTTAAACAAATACAAACCATAAACAATTAAGTTAAGTAAAATATAGAATAACAAACAAAGCTAAAAATACAACAAACATTAACAAATAAAGCAAGTGTAGCCTGTAGAACTTGGAAATGCAAAGTATAATAATAAGTAGGCAAGCAAAACAAAGATATTCAATTGTATAATGTAAATTTATGAAGCCACCAAACATCATCATCTTTGTACAGCCGAGACAAGTAAGAGGGAAGACATTGCATTTAATACCACCTTTCCGCAACACAAACATGTACAGCCGAAGGAAATAAAAAAATTGATATTGTACAAACTCATAAATGCAAGCCATCATGTTCAAGCATATCAGCCTCCAATTTGAGATAAAAATCTCTGGCCAAAGTATAAACAAAGGATTGCCAGTACATAACAAAAATATATCAACTTGTACTCATCTCCTACATATCAATTTCGTTCCTTCCAACTGAAGATAGAAAAAAAAATCAAGTACCAGTTCAACACAAATCAAAACAAATTTCAACTTGAAGCAATTCAACAATCCAGATCAAAGAAAAGTCTGAGACAACTAAAACAGTGCAAGAGGGACCAAAACCTGTTTCAAATACTTGAGTCCTCTGTTCTTCTTTTCCATGTGAGCAAATCCTACTTTCATTTGCCTATATTCTTTGATATTGTATTGATGATGCTCTGGAATGATTGTCAATATGCCTGCATGGTTGCGTATGAATGTAGATTGTGTGTAAGCATATCTGTGCACTTCTCTGATTCTTAGTTGACAGGCTACCAAACCTATTCAAAATTCAAATTCACTCTCTCTAATCCTCTTAAGGTTTCAGGATTCAAACAAAACATGTTTATGTAATCATGTTTTAAGTTTTAAAAATAAGTTCAAGCAAAATAAATTAAAGTTTTCTTCTAGAAAGTGAAAATACAGTCAAAATTCAAATCAAGTTAAAATTCAAACATCATAGATTCTAGTTTCAGGTATATCATCTGGAACGTTATCACGAATAATGATTTTTAAAAGAAAAATCACATTTTTTAGTTGAGTGAATCACGAGAATTTCGGAATTGAACGTAAAATGATTTCTTGGCAATTTCTGGCGATCGATGGTCGCGGAGCTCTCGAGATTCAGTCGAGATGTGGAGGGATGAACAGAGACTCGAGGAAAATAATGGGAGAAGTTCCAGTTCGCCGTGGCGAGGGCGGCGACCCAATTTAAAATTTAAACCTAGTTTTAGGCGATGGTCACGAATCAGCCTCGTTCGTCATCATCAGTGGATCGAGTGTGGTGGGATTTTGGGATTCGCTAGAGTGAAGGTGGTCGAGGCTGTGGACGGTGGCGGTGGCATTCAGGTGGTCGGAGCTTCGGAGGAGAAACGTTGACAGGGGGTTCGTGATGATGGGTTCTGGTATTTCCAGGTATGGGTAAAGGCTCGATTTCGATTCGAGTTGATGTGTTGGGTTTGGGTGTTGGAGATCATGCCGGAGGGCGATCGTCGATGTGGAGAAGCTAGGGTAGTGGCTGGAGTTGGCCAGAGGCACGGTGCACGTGCACGTGCACTTTTGTATCTGGGCATTTTTGGGTTGAGGCTCTGGAATTTTGGTCTCGAGTTTTACTCGAGAAGATCGCGTACCAGACTCGGAGCAGATGGCAGGGAGACACGAAGTAGGCAGTGAAGTGTGTTTCTTCCATTAGTTACAGGTCTGATAACCTGTTGTATAATTGTGTGAGTGGGTTTTCGCAAGGGAAGCTCGGGATTTTTGTGGGTTTTCTCGAAGCAAAGGGCGAAATTTCTCGGAGTAAGTCTTGGGTAGCTCGGGTCATGATAGTATTGATAGTTTTTGAAAAACTGTCTGGCTTTAATATCTTAAATAAAAGCAGGTTTTAACAGGGTTAAAACTAAATTTAAATGTGGATTCAAGTTAAGTTGTCTCCATAGTTTTTAGAAAAAAATATAATAATAAAATAAAATAAATAAAGTTTTATAAAGATAAAATGTTTTAACAACTTTATAATGTTTGGAATATATTTTAAGTGTGTTAAATTGTACTGAGTAAATTTGTAGTTATTTAACACTAGAATTTATTTAATCTAAAATTTGTTTAAGTTAATTTTAAAGATTTAAAAGGGTCTTAAAATGTAAAGGGTAATTAGTGTATTTACAAGATAATGTATCTTAAGTTAAAAGGTGTTTTATTATCTTGGAAATTAATTAAGTAAATTAGGAGATTAAATATAATTAATTTATTAATTTAATTAAAGATAAAGGTTAATTAAGTGATTAATGTAAGGATAATTAAGTAATTTAATTAATTAATGGTTATAACTAATTAACTAATAAATTAGAGATAAATGAAATGTGGAATTTATTAATTAAGGAATTTAAAGGATTAATTAATAATGGCAATTAATTGAGATTAATTTAATAATTAGAAATTAATTGGCTCATAAATTTAGAATGGTTAGTAAATAATTAAAGGTTAACAAATAAAATTTAAAAGGAAGATTTATTTCAAACAAATTGAAATTAACTTATGATAATTAACCCGGATAAACAAATTGATACATCTGATTTAAATTAATCAGTTGATTAATAAATTCATTTGTGAATGTATGGATTCTATTGAATGATTGAATTACTTGATATTCCCTGATATATGATGCTTTGTGACATATCCTGATCTGTGTTGTGATCTGTAATTTATTTATCTGTGATATGTATATCTGTGATCTTTGATGAAAAATAAGCGTTATACTTTATATCGCTTATCGAATATATTGTCGTATTTGATCTATGATGATTCTATGATGTTGCACTATTGTGTGTGAAACCCCTGGACTACACTCTTTCATACACAAATATGGATTTCACGTGGAAATCGGTTAAGTCACAGATAATTTAAATTTGATGTTTTTGAAATTGAAATTTTAATTTCAATTGATTTCGAAATTAGAAATTTGGGTTTAAAGTGAAAAGCTTTTGAAATGGAATTTCAAAGATAAAAGTTATTTTGAATAACTTAATCGAGTTTTGAAAATTTAAATAATTAGATTTAAATTTGAATTCAAGTTTGAAATTAAATCTATGATTTGGAAACTAGGGATAAAAGATGATATAAATGTGTTTGTATGAATTAAACCATTTTAAAGTATTAATTTGGGAATTTGAATTTAAACCAAGGATTTCAACTCGTATGAATGAATCAGATTTCCAAATTGAAAACTGTTGTTTTCAAATGATAAAAGCTTTTAGATAAGAAAAGAAATTCCAGTTTAAATTAAAGGAATTTCAAGATTAAATTGAAAAAAATGGATTTTCCAAGTTATGAATGAATTCTTTTTAAAAGCTATGAATTAAATCTGTCTATTTTTAACAGATTTAAAATGATGATTTGTTTAAACCATTCGAAATGAAATTGTTTTGAAAACTATAAGTTAAATCTTTGATTTAAAGATTTAACGAGTTAATTGAACTGAAATGGAAATCGATTTGGAAAATCTGTGAATGAATCTTTGTGAAATTAAGTGAACTTTGTGAATTGAATCTTTTTGTTTAAAAAGATTAAAATGGTAATTTGTTAAACCATTTGTAAAGAAAGTTTGGGTTTAAGTTGTGACTTAATTGAAATCCCAATATCCGTATGTTTTTAAATATTTCGCTCACTATTCGGGTTAGCCGGGAAAGGACCTTTGGGTCTTATAACTCATTCCGAATAGTGATACGTCGTATATGGATAGCATTTGAAGACCGGTGTTGAAGACCGGATATTTTTCGAAAATGAAAGGACAACCTGTCGAATGTCTCTGCACTGAGTCGCGCCGGTATAGAGATTTATATCACTCTTTTGTGACGGGAAGTCCGGACGTGATTGAAAGTTATCCGGAATTGCAAGGGCTTCGTGAGAAGTGCCTTCGGTTCTGTTCGATCCCGGAACAGACTTGTATGGATACATGTCTGACATTACACTTTGAGATATAAAGCCGATTTCTTTCAAATACATTTCTGTTTGGTGGCGGAGAATTTATTCTCTTAGCTTAACACCCTTCTCTGAGACGTACGAGCTCAGAGGTTATGTAGTTGAAATTTATCAGCGATATATCCCAATTTGGTAATGTGGCATGCTGAGTGTTGCTGTGTGATGATCAGTGTTTGATCATTTGTGATATGATCATTTGTTTGATCTTATATCTTTGTGATCATAGGTTGATCATTTGTTTGACCCGAAGCATGGCTTTGTGAACAAAGCGTAGCTTTGTGGACGAGACTTCGTCGGACCTCACACCCCGGAAATGGTCAAAACAGGAAGGATGCAGCAAGGTTCTAGGGAGTAGCGCCCCTTAGTGTATGTCATTCCTTCTGGATAAAGGTGGTATCATGGTATGGAGCCCAGATACTTAACCTCTGTGGTTGCTGCAAATTTATTACTTTGTGGTTGTTGGAAATCGAGGATCCTCGGGAAGATCGGTGACGATCGGGGGATGGCATACGCGTGTCAGTAGTTACCTATTTTTGCAGAGGTAACCCGGCCTTATGTTGGCAGAGATCCGGTTAGGTTCTCGGGTCGTCTATTCCAGGGACGTACCCATCGTGGATAGGAAGTTCCTTAGCCTGACCATTTGTTGGAAATCCAAAGAAACAATACGTGACTTGTACGGTTTTAGTTGTATTACCTGCCATGGAATGTGGCGGTAACATGCTATTGAACATGGTAGCTATAGTAGGCATACGATACTGGTCGTATGTTGGCTAAGATTGATATTCTATTTTCGAAATGTTTTCTACACTGTGCACTAATAATAATATCAAAAATGATTTGATTTTGCGTAGTAAGCATCTTTGACTATCATAAGAAGAAATCTCCTCCAATTCTGCGTTTGCATTGTGTGTGTGGCGGGAGGTCTTATGGTAGTTTCATTTTTCAAAAGCATTGCGAATTGATTTTAAATTCTCTGCTATTTGTTTTTAAAGATAAACTGTTTTTGTTGCTCACACCAGTCCCATGACTGATCCGGAGTTTATTCTTCCTTTCCTAAACTCTGGGTGCCCACTATTTTCCACACGGGCAGTCTAGAGTTGGGTTTCTCAGATATTCAGGTTGAGTAGATTATCTGGAGCTAGTCAGTCCTTGGACGACTGACCTTTCTTTTCGCTAGCTATGGATTGGAGCATTCTATTGGAGATATTCTATCTGTTGCTGATGTTATCTATTTTTCTTTTCCGCTGCTATTTGTTGTATCATATCTCTGATGTATATTGATATTCATTGTATCACTCTGTTGTATCAGATATTGTATATCAATGTATTATTCATTTATTCCGCTGTGTTATTTACTTAACTGTGTTATAAGCTCCCGAGAACCAGATTCGGCATTTGAATCTACGACATTTTGAGTACAAGGGAAGTACGGGTGCCGATTTTCGAAGGTCGACTTTTGGGTTTTGACAGATTCGAAACACGTAATGTTGTTATTCTTGAACTAAATCTATTCAAACACAAGTTTTGATTGTGTTTGATGCAAATGATAAGATATTTCTGTAGAAGAAAAGAGAAAGATTTGAGATTTTATGGTTGAAGTTTAGTAAAGTTAGAACAGAGAGAGGAGAGGACTACCGTTTTTACATGGTTAAAAGTGTTGATCCTATTTCAAAAAGCGCCAATAAATGGCATTTCAAAAGGCGTTTGCTTGAAAGTGAATAACAAAACATATTAGCGTCATTTCAAACTTCGCCCGCTGGCACCATTTAAAATGTCGCATGTACATGGTCAAAAATGACCTATAATTGTAATTAGTTTTTAAATTAGTCTATATAGATAAATAATAAGTTTTCGAAAGCTGATCCAAATTAAAAAAGAAAGAAAAAAAAATCTACTGTACAGCGTTGGAGCTCAAAATATGGGCCTTAATCGTAGTAGCCCAATACGAAGATGATTCTAGTATCAAAGCCACAAGTACAGCTTAAACGTGTCAAAAATCCATTGGCTTGGTTACACAATCAGTTGTCATCATCATTTTTTCCCAATATATCTAGAAAATAAATCGGTTTTTGATTTTCTTTCTCAAAGCCCCAATGCAATAAAATCCGAAGATCTCCTGTTGTTTACTGAAATGCGATCCAAAACGTTAATCATAGATCTAACTCTATTTTTGTGCCTAACTTTGATTTCACTCCCAGCTGAATCAGCAGTCTCGAGCATAGATCTAGGCTCCGAATGGCTAAAAATAGCTGTTGTAAATATCAAACGCAACCAACCGCCGATCTCAGTCGCTATCAACGAAATGTCAAAACGTAAATCGCCCGCGATCGTCGGATTCAACTCCGGCCACCGTCTTGTCGGCGAAGAAGCCGCTGGGATCGCCGCTCGGTACCCCAATAAAGTCTATTCTTCATTACGCGACATGCTTGGCAAACCTTTTAATTATGTGAAAGAAAAGATCGAATCTTTGTACTTGCCCTTTGATATTGTAGAAGATTCTAGAGGTTTAGTTGGGATTAAGATCGATGATGGAGTGACAGTTTATTCAATAGAAGAGTTGATTTCTATGATATTGAGTTATGGCGTTAATTTAGCTGAGAATCATGCTGGAGTTGGAGTAAGAGATTGTGTCATTACAGTTCCACCCTTTTTTGGGCAGGCAGAGAGGAAGGGGTTGGTTCAGGCAGCACAGCTGGCAGGTATAAATGTCTTGGGTTTGATAAACGAGCATGCGGGAGCTGCATTACAGTATGGGATCGACAAAGATTTTGCTAATGGGTCAAGGCATGTCATTTTTTATGATATGGGTGCAAGCAGTACTTATGCAGCTTTGGTTTATTTTTCAGCATATAATGCAAAAGAGTTTGGGAAGACAGTCTCAGTTAATCAGTTTCAGGTGAGGGTTTAGTTTTGTATCCGATTTCTTTTCTGCAATCTTTGTAACACTGATGGGTTTGCTGGCTTGGAGGTTAATATTTGTTTGTAAATTGGATGGAATGGTCGCCTGGTCCATATACTAATCATCATCATCTCATCATCCTTGCCTTTTTTTCGAATGAACGGGCTTGCCATATGAGTTCTCATTTTCTATAAAATAAATTTTGCATAATGTGAAAACAAAAAATTTATAGTCATATCTTTAGTTGAATTTTCTAAAATCATAAGTAAACATCATGTGCAATATGGTAAGATCTTGTCAATTCATCCAAGATCAAAACAAATGCATATCGACCTAGGACTAGGCCCGGACTTGGGAATTTTGTGGGATTTGAGCTAAAGAAGAAAATAGGGGCTTTTTGTATTTCTAATTTTGTAAAAAATTATTATTACTAGTATCGCTGCTGTATCATCAATCATTTTCAAATTATGCTGTTCTAGGTAGCAGTGATGGCTTCAAATTGAGGCCCAACGAGCAACTAAGCCAAACCGCTAGTCAAGACAGTCCACTATATTAATATCATTGTAACGCTCAATGTGAAAAATAAACATGCAATTTTAATAAAGCCCATTTTGACAGTCCATTATATCATTTTGCTGCTCAACTCTAAAAAAGGTCATATTTAATGCTATAGTTACATTCTTGGTCCGCCTGGATCATCCTAAAATATTACATATTTTGGAAAAAACATTGATACGAATGATTAAAGAACCATCAGTATGTGTCTCAAAAATTATTCCTCAAATTTTAAACTTGGATAATTTCTTCTCTTGTTACAAATGTCAATAAGCTACAGAAGAAATGATCTAGGCTAAAAATTTGAATATCGATTTTGAAATTGAGGGCACTATTTTTTTTCTTAGTTCATTTTATTGATATTTTTCTAATGATTACGGCATGCATACATGCGTTGGAAATAACAATAATTATGACCTTTTGAGAGTTGAATAGGTAAGGCATACACTTTTAATTGCTAAAAATACTGTTGTATTGGATTTTTGAAACAAATTTTGTCATTGAGAAATTCGATTATATTAGTAAACCCGAGGGCCTATTTAGAATTGAGGCTACACTACACTCGGTTGTCTAGTGGTCCCTATTCAAGGCCAACCCCACTTAACCCTAATTCTTTCGAAGCTTCACCTGTCTCTCTACATATCGTGTTTTTGTCTCGTAGTTTTCACACATCCTGAATTAGTTTTATCATGCGTATTGATTTTGATTTTTTTTATTTTTTTTTTACTTGGAACTCTACTAAAGGCATCTCTAAACCTATGAATACCATAGTTTTTTTTTGTGTACTGCCAAATTGTTTAAATAAATGTCTTATTAAGTGTTTGGTTTCTATCATTGACCTTTTTGGTATAAAACCTAATTGATTTTCCATTACCAAGGATTCATTTTTTACATGTTATATCATCCATTTCATAGATTTGTTTTCAGATACGTATGTTTTGGTTATTACTATATATATATATATATATATATATATATAACTACAATTATAATATAAGAGGTTGATTAAACCACTTATTGTCACAAAAATGCACATGTACCTTTGTTACCAATTTTCCATCATATGATTACTTTCAAAATGTATTTTCACGTGCTGCGTATCATTAGCATAACACATGATATTTAATATCAAGTGCTTGCAGAAGTGTGTATATGGTGGTTAACTTTAATATATTTTTATTGGATGTAGCACTAATATCGTTAACTTTAATATATTTTTATTGGATGTAGCACTAATATCGTTAATGTTAAAAGAAAAAATGTTTTCCTAATTTTTAATATCGTGTTAAAGGGCCACTTCTTAACAAAAGTTACAAAACCAATTGATGATGTGAATTGTCATTATTTGTTTTTGTTTATTTATGTAAGTGTAGCTATTTTGATATAACGTTTACAATACGACATCATGCTTGATCTTAGCAAAAATAATTCTATAAATTGTTATATAGCTTAGATCACTATATATGTCAAAGTTTTAATTGGCAAAGGTGTACATGAAATGGTCTTGCACTCGTAAACATTATAAACATACATATCAAAGAGTTAAATATGGAATAAAAATCATCAAACATTAAATAAGAAGCATCAAGCGTTCAACACGATTCAAACAAATGCAATCAATCAAATATAAAATATTCTATTGAAAAACTATTCAACTCATACATCATTTCTTAGCATGTACGTTACTTTAAAATGAAAATTAGAGACAATTCCATTTAACAACAGGAACAACAAAAGCAACATCTAATTTCATGTTGGAACAATAACTACTACATGCAACATCCAGTTTAAATGCAGTCAAAACCTAAACATGCTAATACCAATAGTGGAAAACAAATAAGTTATTCTTTTTTTATTTTTCTTTTTCCTCTCTGATTAGATTGATTTTTTTTTTCTAAAAAAGATTCAACAAAAATCATAAATTGATTTGAACGTAGAAATCAATTCCTATAAAGAGTCGATTCCTAATAATGCCCCAAAATTTTCAATTATGCCCCAAATTAACATATTTGTTTATGCCCCAAATTTATACAATCAAGCACTACTAACAAAAACATTCTGATAGGTGAAAGATGTCCGGTGGTATAATGACCTTGGAGGTCAGAAGATGGAATCTGTTTTGGTAGAATATTTTGCTAATGAATTTAACAAGCAATTGGGAAATGGTGACGATGTAAGAAAGTTTCCTAAGGCAATGGCCAAACTAAAGAAGCAAGTCAAGCGGACAAAAGAGATATTAAGTGCAAACACAGTCGCATCAATTTCAGTTGAATCATTGCATAATGATATAGATTTCAGGTAGTAAGTTTAAACCTTTTCTTATCACTTGATTTTTCATGCCCAAGTTTTATTGATACAGTAATACTAGTCAGTATGTTTACAAATTTAATCACGCTCGTTCCCATTGTTGTTTTCCCAAATCCCATTGTTATTACATAACTCTGTATTGCGTGCTTCTGTTGTAGGTTCTGTGTTGATAATGATTCATTTCTTCTTGTCTCCAATATGCACATAGCATTAAGATTTAGCTTTCATATCTGATTCTTTACTTCGCATGCCCACAAATGTTGGTAAAACATAAGATTCAATTTGAAGATGAAGTTCCGACCCCATAAGGGCACAAATTGTCGCATTTGCTTACTGGAATATATGCAAAAAGTTATTCTATAAAATGAATTATAGCTCATGATATAAGAGTATAACAATATTATAGATAAAGTATAAATCTTTTAGATAAGGAAAGTAAAAGATGGAGTATGAAAGTATATTATTGGAAATTAGCCAGCTTTAGCACATATTTAGTCTATCCTTTGATTGTGACATTGATGTTTCTTTTTTGGTTGTCTAAACATCGTGTTGTTTTCCCCCTAAGCTATCAACATTATCTTTAGTTCTTTATTTCACTGACTTTTTACCCAAATTTTCTCTTAATTTCTTTAGGAGCTCAATAAGCCGTAATAAATTTGAAGAACTTTGTGGTGATTTATGGGACAAGGCCCTTGTCCCTGTTAAAGAAGTGCTCAAGAATACCGGCTTAAAGGTTGATGATATCTACGCTGTCGAGCTAATTGGTGGAGCTACCCGTGTTCCAAAAATACAGGTTGTTTTCTTTCATCTCTAGCCAGTATATTATTGTTAAAAAGTAAGCTTACAATTTGAACATGTTTCAAATCGAATCTCTACTATTACGATTCAGTTCTCAAATTTTGGTTCAAAACTAAATTATAGCCATCATCAAGAAATATCATTTGATCCATGCTGAAAGCAACCACGATACTTTATGTTGAGTTTCGATGATCGGACCAAGCTCCGTCATTTCCTGTACATGGCATATGCATATAAGTTAACACATATTAGTGTAACAAAAAGAATTCTTAATGTTACATGCAAACCAATCCATATTCATATATCATACCTCCAAGTTATTTTGGAATGTGGGGCTATTCAATTCCAAATCGTCATTCTAATTTGCAACATGCAAGACAATCCTAACAATATCCCCCTTGACTCTCATCCCTTATCCCTTTCGGGTATTTTGAGAGCAATGTTTTCTTGTCCGCATGACCTAGTTCGTAATCTTTGACTCTGATACCATGTTGAGTTTCGATGGTCAGACCAAACACCCTCATCTCATGCACGTGGCGTACACATGAATTTACACACACTAGTGTAACGAAAAAGAATCACCAATGTTACGTGCGTATCAATTCAAATTCATGCACGATTCTCCAAGTTATTTAGCGATGTGAGAGTATTTCAATTCCAAGCCATCATTCATAACATGTGAAACAACCCTGACACTTTGTTTTATTAATCAACTTATAATGTTCTGTAAAAAAATAAAGATGAAAGAAGTTTTAAGTTTAAACGTGAACAAAAAAAAATTCACATGTATAAAATTATTGTTACGAAAAGAAGTGTCGATGTTTTACATACTCGGTTGTTAATTAAAAATATATATGAATCAAAATTTCTAGCGTACCTGTATACAGATTAAAATATGTATCCCTTGAATCTACTACGGTATATATATGAATAAAATCCATTTTCGATTAGACCTTTAAACTTTACAATACATGGTTTTAACATTTTGAAAGCCCTGATCCAGTATTCTATCTTAGTTTAGCATATGGCATGAGTGTTGTTTGACCACGTGAATTATTTGTTCGCTTTGCTGTAGTTTGATTTTTTTTTATATATACATAAGTGGGTTTCATGTTAAGGTAGCTCCTCTGATTTTTGTAGTTAGAAGTCCTTAAATTTGCATCCTTAACAGGCTAAACTTCAAGAGTTCCTTGGAAGAAATGATCTAGACAAACATCTTGATGCTGACGAAGCAATAGTTCTCGGTGCATCATTGCATGCTGCTAATTTAAGTGATGGAATCAAGCTGAACAGAAAATTAGGGATGATCGATGGCTCTTCTTATGGTTTTTTGCTTCAGTTAGATGGGCCAGATCTTGTTATAGATGAGAATACAGAAATGTTACTTGCACCCAGGATGAAGAAACTGCCAATAAAGGTTTTGACAATTTTCCACATTTGTTTTGTGGTTAATATACTTCTAGCAATCATACCTAATTTTAATTCTGCATTTGCTCTACAGATGTTCAGGTCAATTAAGCATAATAAAGACTTTGATGTTTCACTTAACTATGAAAGTGCAAATGAATTGCCACCTGGCATTTCTTCTACCAAATTTGCACAATATTCTGTAGCTGGTCTCTCGGAAGCCAGTGAGAAGTATGGTTTTGCTTTCTGATGCCTTCTTTTGCTTATTATGTTAAACATATTATGTATTACTAGTATCACTTCGTAAGCTATCTTGAATATTTATAGGTATGCTGGTCGCAATCTGTCTGCGCCTATCAAAGCAAATCTACATTTTTCCCTTAGCAGAAGCGGAATCATTTCTCTTGATCGAGCTGATGCATTGATTGAAATAACTGAGTGGGTGGAAGTTCCTAGGAGCAAAATAACATTGGAGAGCAATAATTCAAGCGGTCTAAACGTCTCCGCTGAAGCAACTACTGACAATAATAAACCTGATGACAAGAAGGAAAGATTAAATATTGAAAGTGAAACAAATAACTCCACCAATTCAACCACTGAGTTGCAAGATAATGCAGATGTCAGTACAGAGAAGATATTGAAAAAAAGAACCTTCCGTGTACCGCTGAAGGTTTAAACTCGAACCTTTAGCTAGCAATATAATGTGTCGTCTATAGTTATAGCAAAATCAAGCTTATTGAAAAAATAACTTTAATGTTGCTATAGAAAGTTCATTCCAATGACACATTAAGCTATGTTATGAAAATCGCACTTCAACATCGCTTAAGCGAAAATTTGCTACTCGGCGCTTGGTTTTCTTTCCCATTCTTGCTCCAAATAAAAGATAAGTGCTTAAATGCGAATAACTTAGCTCCTCACAATGTTTTTTTAACTGCTTAAGTGATGAGTGGAAAAAGGAAAACATATCAGTTTTGATCAAGGTATGAGGTCTGACTGGAAGTTTTCACCGTCCTAGTTCTGTTCCAGACAGAACTGTGGCGGAATTGGGCTAAATACCTGGTTCTTATTAGAGAGGAAAAAGCGTTAAATAGCAATTTCTTATTACAATCAGAGAAAAAGAAGCAAAGTCCACTGGATCACTAAATCAGAAATAAAAAAGCCCAAAAATACAGAAATAAAAACAAAATACATGAATAACTCACCACACCAGGAACCAAAGTGGAGGAGCTTATTTCCTCAATTGGAGAGCAATTTCGCATGCTTGATGAGTTTTCTCTTCTTCATAATTATAGGGTTTTTTCTATTGATGTTTCTTTAGTGTGAGGCGGTTTGTACCGGATGGAAATTGATAATTAGGGTTATGTTGTGGGTTGGATTTTCAGTTTTGGGCTGGATTTTATTACGTTCAATTTATTTTTATTGTAATTATTGAACTTAGGATGAGTTTGATTTGGCTAGAGTTTAATTATGTTGGGTTTTGGTTTGGTATAGTTTAGTTTTTTTATCAGGGCTCAATTTAGTTTGAGTTATAGTTATTTAAATTTCAGTTGGATGATTTTAATTTATGTTGATGTTTAGTTTAATTTATTTTGATTTAGTTTATATTAGTGTTTATTTTTTTAATGTGCAATATATCTCTTTATGTTTATGCTTAAACCAAAACAAAAACCGGAATTTCCAAAAAATTTCCAGTTTTAACATCAGTTTCGGTCTTCTGAAATTTTTGAAATTTCACACAATCCAAATTTTGTTTTTTTAGTTTTAATTTTTTATATATTTCAGTTTCAATTTGAGCATAAACATACATTAAATCAATCGAACATTATCAAACATAACTAAATCAAAGTAAACTAAATTAACATCAATATAAATTTAAACGATCTTAATTTAAATATAAAATCTTAAATCAAGCGAAACTAAGCCATAGTTAAATTTTTTAAATCAAACTATACTAAACTTATCCCAGTCCAAAATTTCACATTGACCAAATTACTCCCATCCTTGGTTCTCAAATTCGAACTAAAATAAACTGAACTAAAACACAGGAAACAAATATTACTTTAATTATCAGTCTTCACCCAATACAAGGCACCTCTCAAACTGAAGAGAGATCAAAGAGAAAAACCATTGGATCATGAAGAGGAAATTCAGCGTATATGCAGAATTGCTCTCGAATTGAGGAAATAAGGTTGCTCAACTTCGTTTTTGATGAGTTTCACATGTTTTGTTTTGATTTCTGAATTTATGAGCTTTTTATTTCCTAATTATTGATTTGAGTGATCTTTTTTGTGTTTTTTCCTTTCTTAGCAGACTATTTCTCTGGTTTTTGATATCTGTAGGATAAGAATTAGCAATTTAACGCTTTTTCTTCCTCTGATCGACAAAAGGTTTTAGCCCATGTCCATCCTAGTTCCGGCTCGAACCGAATAGCTTAGCTTTGGCACATGTACAATGTAAATACATTATATATATATATATATATATATATATATATCCTAATTATTGATTTGAGTGATCTTTTTTGTGTTTTTTCCTTTCTTAGCGGACTATTTCTCCGGTTATTGATATCTGTAGTATAAGAATTAGCAATTTAATGCTTTTTCTTCCTCTGATCGACAAAAGGTTTTAGCCCATGTCCATCCTAGTTCCGGCTCGAACCGAATAGCTTAGCTTTGACACATGTACGATGTAAATACATTATACACACACACACACACACACACACATATATATACACACACACACATACATACATACATATATACATTACATATATATACATATATGTATATATATATCTAAATAAAAAATCACAATTCAAAGAGAAAGAAAACTAGTGAAAATATTTTATCATCATCTTTGTCTTTTTCCAAAATGATTGGGTTCAACCACATTAGTTCTCATTATGGGAGTTTTCAATCTAGGAGTTTCAATCTCGATTTCCATCTTTAGTTAAATTGGAAAATTTCAGATTATTTTTTGTACTTTCTGCTTATATTAATGTAAATTTTTTATTCAGATTTTTTTAACGTCCATGTTTTATTTCCTCAACAATGCATTACTTTGGTGTCCATACTATCTAAGTTATTTTCCCTAATTTTCTAATTTATAGGTCATTTTTTGTATGTTCTCCCTCTCTCATTTGTAATTCTGTCTTTTCTTGTGATTCTATCCCATCTAACGTTCCAATTTATCCACCAGATCACGCGGGCAAGATTTCCATATGTTTTACATTGCAGAAATATAAAATTCTAGAATTTAGTAGATTTTTTTTCCATATTTTTTTAACACAGCAGAAAATAAAATTCTAGAATTTGGTAGATTTTATTTCACTTTTTTTGTTCTTTAAATTTTGTGACCACAACAAAATAAGTGTAAATATTAACTCATTCATTGCAGTATAAAAATACTGCAATAGCAGATACTGTACTATAAAAGCCGATAATGATCCTAATGCTTAATTATCGAGTCTTTAGCCTTCAGAAAATAAGTGCTTCTTAAGCATGATTAAGCAAGTCGGCAGCTTTGCTGCCTCACCTCACCCCTTCCTTAATATAACATTTAGCATACAAGCCATCTAACATTCATTTATCATTAGAAAAAATTACTGTGATAAATGACCGTGTCAAATTGTGCTGCTGATCATTAGTATGGTTATTGTTATTAACTGATTTATGAGGCATAAAATACCAACATTTCCGCAATTGACATAATTAATTTAATTGGTCATTTTTTCTAGGTAGTAGATAAGACTATAGGTCCTGGGTCTATTCTTTCAAAGGAATCTTTTGCCGAAGCTAAAGCTAGGATGGAAGCACTCGATAAAAAAGATGCTGAAAAACGGAAAACAGCAGAGCTAAAAAACAACCTTGAGGGGTATATATATTCTACACGAGAAAAGGTTTGTAGCTGTGGCTGAAAGGTTCTGCTAATAAAAACTTATGTAATTACAATATGGTGTTTACTTACAAGCATTGCCTTCATGCTGCTAAAATTTACAATACGCAAACCTGATTGATCCACTGGAACTAATCGAATATAACCGGGGTTTCATATTTCAGTGATACTTTCTTTGTTGTTTCCTTCATTACTTTGGTATATAATTAAGTTCTTTAAAATTTATGGCAGATTGAAGATAACAAAGAGATACAAAAAGTATCTACTGATGAAGAGCGTCAAGCCTTTATGGAAAAACTTAGCGAGGTTAATATCTATCTCTATACGTATGTCATTCTCTTGCGGGTTATGTGTGACCTGGGAAAAAAGTGTTGTGCTGCTTTGCCAAATTATAATAAAAACAAAAAGAATGATAAACCTTTTCCTACCTCATTTGCGAAAGTGAAATTACTCTTGAGTGCAAATGGAATAAACATTGGACACTTCTCTCAGATGGGTCAATGGAGACCAAACATGACTACTATTCATCTTTTTGTTACTATAGGTGCAAGATTGGTTATATACTGATGGCGAGGATGCTTCAGCTAGTGAATTTAAAGAGCGTTTAGACTCGCTAAAAGCAATGGGCGACCCAATATTCTTTAGGTTGATATTTTTTCCCTTATTAATTTCGAATACTAAGTGAAGCGTAAAATGACTTAAACATAGGTTTAACTAACCCAATCCTTGATTTTCAGATTGAACGAGTTAAGTACACGTCCGTCTGCCATTGAAAATGCTCGAATGTACCTCGCTGAGCTGCAAAAGGTACGACTTTTTTGTAAAATGATCAGCTCCATGCCTCGATATTTATGAAGCTTTTTTAAGTAAATAAATTTATTACAATCAGGAGGCAACCTTGTAGGATATATATCAACTTTTAACTTTTGGCATTTAGGAACCTATTGATTACTTGGTAGAACATACCACTCAAGTTTCAGAAAAACAAAGCATTTCATTTACAATTTGACAGCAAAAAGCCCTTTAGTGTGATTTGATGGTTCTAGGTCCTTGACGATAAATTCCACCAATTGGACGCTGGGCTTAACCTTCTTTGGTTTGTAAAAGTAGCATATTGAGCTTGGTGTCACAGTACTGAAATTAATGTTTCAATAGCTGGAAAGAATGCTCAAATAAAGTATTGTCCATTTCTGCTTGACTTGCAAGAAATCTGCATTGTTAAGCCAAGAAAAAAAAACATGCTTCACACACACACGTGTATGTATCATGCATGTATTCATTACTGGAGCTTTTTCATCCTTGCAGTATTCATATGGTTAGGTACCCTAATTTTCTTCTTCTTCAGGTTTTGAGGAACTGGGAAATAAATAAATCCTGGCTTCCTAAATCTAAATTTGACGAGGTGCTGTTATTTTTTTCCTTTTACCTTTCGAAGATAACGAGATGCTGGTAATTTTTGTATTACAAATAGCTTATAAAACAAAACTGAAATGTTTTAGGTCCAAAGTGAGGCCGATAAGCTGAAAAGTTGGTTGGATGAAAAGCAAGCTCAACAGGAAAAGTATGTATTTCTTGAAATAAGAAACACAATAAATATTTATCATCAGAAGTTTCTTTTACAGACATATAGCCTGCATCGTGCTGCTATATTTTATATTTGACTGTTATCAGAAAAGACTCGTTGGTAAAATTAACCTCATCATGATGATGCAACTGTTGACTATCTATTGTCCTGCAATAGAATCAGTTATGTATTGCAGCTAGAAGTATTGTTAGTTCTATATATAACATTTTAACTCCTTTTACAGGATTTCAGACACAAACACTCCAATCTTCACATCGGAAGAGGTGTATGAATATGTTTACAAATTACAAAACAAGGTAATGTGCGCACGTAATCTTTTACTGTCACACCCTCCACACATGCCCGTGCACACATAGGCTGCTTCTTCTTATTCTTGTTTTGGTATGCGATGTGGACTAAATTCTGCTAGACATTAAATATTATTCTTTATGCAGGTATCTAGTATTGATAGAATTCCAAAACCAAAACCAAAAGTTGAAAAATTGCAGAAGAACGCATCACAGACTGATACAACAGATACTAATGACAATTCAGACGGTCAAACAGATGAAAAGGTTCCAGAGTCTGAAACCCATGATGAACTTTAATCTATCTTAATTTTTTGTGGAATATAACGATATATTTAGATGCTTAGTTAGTGTAGTACCGGTTCCAATCATTTTAGGCTGAAAATGAGAGTTCGTTATAATATGATGCGTGTCTCGTTTCAAAGTTTATGTGCTGAAATGAGAAGTTGCAACTGGGAGATAAACTTTACATTTTGTGTTGAGGAACCTGTTCTGAAGAGTTTAGTTTTGAGATTATTACTGTTAATGGTCTTTTATGTCGCTTGAAATGATTTTTATAGTTCCTCTTTTTTTCCAATAATACGTGGATAATATTTTTGTAATTTAACAAGGAAATGTTTATCATATTACCCTTATCAAATTAAAAGTCATCTTCAGTGAGTGTTTTCTCATTTATTATATTTTGCAATAAGTGAAAGTAGTATGGTTCTCATTCATACATGATTGTTATCGATATAGCACTGAATCGAACAAAAGTTATGTAACTGGAACTAGAAAATTTATGTATTTGATCTCAACTTGCTTTTCCTTCTGTCTTTGTTGTACCTCCTCCATGGATGTAGCCAATTCTTACTCTAGTTGAGCAGTTTCCTCCTTGCTCTCTCCACATCCTTTATTAGTTCGACTGCTTTCTGTTTAGACTTCAACTTAAGTTCGACAAAATCCTTCTGCGAAACATTTCCTTGCTCTACTGCTTGTCTTAAGCTGTCCTTGAGCTATTTGAATTTATATCTAATACAAGATTGGTAGAATTAGCCTGGATGAACAAGCATGTCGTCATTCATTAAGTAAAGCCAAAGTATGATAACAAAATCTGTACATATACAAACAAACTAAGGAGGTCATTTGCATATTCTCATCAACCACCTCTGAATGGATATTCTCGACATGGATAGGATGTGTGTGTGTGTTTGTGTGTCGTGATCGATAGAGTTAAATGTGGCAATCATCTAAATGTGTTGTATAACTTAAGTAAAATATGCTTTAATCTTGTTTTCTATTATGTGTGTTGTTATGTTTGAGAGAGTTAGTGGTATGGCCTAGGGCAATTATGTAAATGTGTTGTATAACCAACTCTATAATCGGTCTTGTTCATAATAAAGGTTATTTTTAGTGTTTTTTTTTCTTTTTATACCGTTATATTTTGATATAAATAATTATTAATTAATTTAAAATATATAAATAAGAAAATCATTCAATGAAATATTATATGATTGTAATTGCAAATAGTTGCAACCGTCGGTAATTAATCATAACTTAAATAACATTTATTTTAAGTATTCCTGGTCAAAATATTTTGAGAAAGGATATCGATACATCTATTAACTAGTATACGCAACATTTTTTAAATGTTGGACAATGTATTACTCGTGGTTGCCGGGGCATCAAGGTGTTACGTACTTTAGTTATTGGATGACTATAGAATAACTTGACCAAGAGTTTTCTATTGGTCGATAACAATTAAGGTCAAATAAGAAATCTTAATATGATAATGTTACATAGTTCTATCGACTTGATTATAGTCAAATCAGGCATGGTGATTATCGAGTGATTATAGTTAGGTTCGATTGAAGCGTAGGAAGTGAAACACTATTAAGTAAAAAATCCATCTTTTCAGTTGTATGAGCTTAGTATCACGGTCAACTGTAGCCAACTTAAAATCAAAATCTTTGGCCAGAGTAAACGATTAATAATAAATGTTATTATTGAGCCAATGACTTTGTAGATGGACTGAACAATTGTATATTGATACCATCGGAGTTTTGTCAAACACCAAACTCCATATATCTTAAATGATATAGTGTTGACAAAGAGAATGTATATTATACCATTACTTAAACGATATAGCTTAAGCTGATCAAAATTTGATTTTACCGAAAAATCTATAAACGATGAATTCAGCCAAGTGTCACACCATCAGCTAAGGTGACGTGTAAATGTTAATATTTGAATTATTCGGTGTTAATTGTAAATGAATTCTCACGTGTGAGTCACACAACCATAAATTTTGAAATCTACGAAATATCATACAAAATTAATTGATTTATAATGTGTTATAAATTAATTAGTATTTAAGAAATATAATTATCAGTATATTTGATGTTCATGGTGCATTTAGTAATTGGGGTAGCTCTTGATAATTTTATGGATGCCTTTAGCAATTATTTAATTCGGCACAATACACAAGTTGGTAAGACTCGTGATCATGCAACATAAGAGAATTAACAATTGAGATTAAATCTCGAAGATACAACAAAAAAGAAAGGTATGAATTGCTAAGAGTTTGTGACACATATTGCCAGTTAGTGGTGTCCAGTACTGGGCCTCCGGACCTTCGCCACTACGGTTTGTGCCCTCGAGTTTGTGCCTTCGGGTTTGTTGCCCTATAGTATCGCTTTTGGAGTTGGTCCTTCGTCACCGAAAGGTCAAAACGATCAAACGAATAGATTAGGAATTAAATGGAAAGATAAACGCACGTATTCCATAGTACGTGTTTTACCCAACCATTTAATTACCTTTCCACTTCGTTCGAAGTGCAAAAGAGTGTAATTTAAATCAGAAAATAATCTGGAACGAGTTTAGAAATCGTTTGAAAACACTTTGGAAATTGCCTTTGAAATTCTCCTATTATGGAGTAATTAATTTAATACTTAAAAATAATACTAAATAATAATTTCACAAGCCAATTTGTTTGAAAAACACTTAAGTGTTTCATGTGCACATATCAACATATGTTATTGATATATATTTAAAATTGGTTTAAGTACATGTACAAATAATAATTTGGGCTGAAAATCAAATGGTCAAGATTGGGCCGACCATAGGGATGACAATGAGACAGGTCTAGGGTCTAAACCCGGTAAGCCCGCCCTTGTTTTAAACTGCCACGACCCGCTCCATTGGGTCATCGGGATAGGTAGATCCATGACCCATTTTTAAGAGCTCCGGGTCTAGCGTCCGGTTGAGGCTTGGTCGACCCGTCCTAACCCGACCCGCACTACTGAGACCTCATAAAATCGCTTTGTTACTATAACGATGATTTGTTAATCCTTTTATACATAAGCAGTTATAACATGGATATTCTAATGTTCCATTCAATGAGTTATATGAATTTTATGATATTAAGTTGTATCACTAATAATTATATAATAACACACGCATGTTTTTTTTGAACCGTTATCATACACCTCATTTTTATTACCTTATCATTGTAAATACATTAATATCTATATTTATTGTATCATCTAGTGACAATCCCTCTTACAATTAATACACACACATTAACCACAATTTTGAATGAATATGTAAAGCCTCATTGGGTCTTTGGGTGGGGCGGATCTATCCTGACCTGTATGGGTTTCATGTACGGGGCGAAAGTCCACACCTACATCGGGTTTACGGGGCGGGTTTAGGGCATGGTTTAAAATATCCGGCATGTTGGTAAGGAAGTGATGACTAGAGAAAGTTTTGAATTGGTCTTAGAGACCAAGTAAAGAGGCTAAATATTTTGATCTAATCCTTCTTTATTAATACCTCATATTCTTTTCTTTGCATCCACTTATGCCCATTACCGAAATCTTTTGCTCCTCCATTCCAAATCAATTTACTTTCATTGGTGTTTCATCTCTTCCTTTTGCAAAGCTAGAGTGGTGGATTCTGTATCCAAGGAGAAGGCAGAAGATCCAAGTGTTACGAATGGTTGGATCTTTAAGGTAATATTCATTATATATATCTAGTCATATATCATCGCCCAACACTAATATACATTATTGTTGCCATGTATGTAAATTATAATTAATAATTTAGGATTAATAAATAATTAAATATGATTCATATTTAAATTAACATGTCTTAAACTATAAAAAATAAAATAAAACAAAACACATTTTTTTATTCGGTTACGTCATATAATTATTTTATAAATAAAATTTTATTTTAAAATTGTTTGGTTATATATATACATATATTTATTATTTAACAGAAGATATTTTCGGTTTTATGAACTAAGTTAAATGATATAATGCACATGTATGTCTTTTTATAATTTTTTCTAAACACAGAGCTTTGTTTAAACAAAATTTGATTTTTTTTAACTGTGAATGAATAACACACACACACATTACAGGAAAATAGGCACATGAAAGAAGTTGCAAAACAATTTAGTCTCAGGGATAATAAGTTTGTTTTCTTAGTCTGAATGACACTTTTTAGTGTGAACAGAAAATGACAATTGCAACTATCATTTGTGATTTACAGTAAAAAGTGTCTTTCAGCCTAAAAAGAAAATTCTTATCCTTAAAGTTAATTTTTGTCCAACTTTTTCCCTGAGCCTAAAAACCCATATATATATATATTAATATTTAGTTGTTTTATTTATAATACGTATATATGTGTGTGTATTTATAAAATAATTTTATGCTGAGAATAAATATATGTATTTTGTAAAACTAAAAATGTTTGAATTAGTCAAAATATTATACTTTAATTTTAATATTCTAAATTTTAAATTTATATGAATTTGAAATAGTCAAAGTTGATTTTAAAATTCTAGTATAAATTATCTTTGACCTAGTCGGATAATTTCGAATCAAAAATTCTGAATTTTAAATTTCAAACTTAAATTAGTGTTTTACTTAGTCAAACTAATCATATTTTATCAAATTTAAATTATATATAACTTTAATATTTTCAAAATTATATTTTATCCATATATATTTTCAAAATTCTGAATTTTAAATTTCAAACTTAAATTAGTGTTTTACTTAGTCAAACTAATCATATTTTATAAAATTTAAACTATATTTATTTTTAAGTTGCTTTTAGACTTAGGGTAAATGTTGGGGAAAAATTTAGTTTCAAGGACAAGAAATTTGCTTTTTAGGCTAAAGGACACTTTTTAGTGTAAATTACAGAATGATAGTTGTAACTATCATTTTCTGTTTACGCTAAAAGGTGTCCTTCAGACTAAAAAGCAAACTTGTTGTCCTTGAGAATAAATTTTTTTGCAACTTCTTCCCTGTGCCTATTTTTCTGTTATATTTAAAATTATATTTTATCTATATATGTGTGTGTGTGGAAAATAGGCACAAGGACAACTTTGAAAAAAATTTATGCTGAAGGACAACAAGTTTCATTTTTGGACTGAAGGACAAACTTTGAAAAAAATTAGGCTAAAGGACAATGCTAATTATAACTAGCATTTTGTATAGTGTAAAACTAAATATAATGATAGTTATAACTACCATTTTGTATAGGGTAAAAACAGAATATAATGATTGTTATAACTAGAATTTTCCTTCAGCCTAATTTTTTTTTTAAAGTTTGTCCTTCAGCCCAAAAATGAAACTTGGTGTTCTTCAGTCTAATTTTTTTTCAAAGTTCGTCTTCTCCTTAATTCCCTCTGTATCTATATGTATGTTTGTGTAAGCACACACACAAACCACTTTTTTGCTATCATTTATGTTGCTATATTATAATATAAATTTGTATCAATATAAAAAGCACTAAGATTCCAAAATTAAAATATAATTATTTTAAAATGTAAACCGGAACTATAACTAGTTATTTCCATAGGTCCATTAAGATTCACTTAGGGATTTTTTTTGAGATTTACTGTAATAACCCGCATATTTCACGATTGTATATTTAAATGTTTTATTTAAATATAGCATCGTTAATCGGATTAAAGTCCGAAATGTTACTTTTTATCAACAGTCGAATTGGGATTCGAGACCACTTCCATTGAGTCTAAAATGACGTTTACAACTTTTTTAAGTATAAACATCGATATGTTTGGAGTTGAGTAGAATTTTGATATTTTCATTTGGGGCTTTGGGTTTGGATTTCAGCCCACTAAGAGAACCCAACTCCTCTACATAACAACTCCCACTTCGCCCCTTTACTCTTCATTCATTTCATTTCCAATTTCCTAACACTCTCAAGCCCTAGAAAGAATGGTAGGAAGAGGAAATTAAAATTCCTAAGCCCTAGTTTTTCTTAGGAATTCAAGTTCAAGTTATAAATGAAAGAGAAGCTTAGGTAAGCATCCTCTTCATCTTCTCCATCTCAATTTCTCTCCAATTTCAGAAATTTCCTATAACCTAACTTAGGAAATATTTGCTTATGATCTTAGATTGGAGCTTCTAGAATTGAAGTTGAAGAGTGGTTGATCTTTCCTTTGTTTTTAAAGCTTCTCACTTGTTGTTTTGGGTTTAAAGGTGAGTTTTTGAACTCACATCTACGTCTATAACTTTCATTGTAGTTAGGTATGAATTCCTAACATCTATTCATGTTCATTTGCTTTTGATTTGGAATTGATTTGGTGAATTTTCCAATTTTTGGTTTTGAAGTCCAATTTTATGAAAATCTTACTATGGATGTTTGGACATGTTATTTGGGCCGTCACAGCTTGGTATCAGAGCCAAACTTCGGAACAACGTAGAATAATCTAGCAAGGATCATTGTCCTAAGTCTTTCTTAGGAGTTGTGCCTTAGGATTTAATTCGAGTCATTGGACCTGTACTATCCTATTTTCTTTTGTGATGCCTTGTTTTATCAATCAAGTTTGTTTGATATTCATTCTGAGAATAACATTTTTCCTCTTATTTCTTTCTTTCTTGAAGAAGAGAAATGGTTAGACCAGGTCGTCCTAGCGCCGGTCAATCCAGTGCTACTCCTCAGGATGGAGTATTTATGTCTGCCCAGCAGCTTTTAGATCTTGTAAAGAATGCTCAAGCCGTCGAACCCATTCCGGAGCCTACTCATCCTAAATTTGGGTTTGCACGCTTGTGCAGCGATTATACCAATTTGGGTGGAAGGCCATTCAAGGGTTCCGAAAGCGTTATAGAAGTCCAAGCTTGGCTTAGATCGTGCGACCGCATCTTTTCTCGCATGAATCTTATTGATCTTCATTGAGTCCAAATGCCTTCTAGCATTCTCCAAGAAAGAGCATTAGATTGGTATGAGCTTTTGGTTTCGGAAATTATCGAAGCGGATCTTACTTGGGAGCAATTTCAGGAAATGTTTGAGTTGAAATTTGTGCCAGAAGCTAAAAAAGTAACTTTAGCTCGACACTTTATTGACCTTGTTCAAGGTGAATCTTCTGTGACGGATTACGTCACATCTTTTGAATCTCTCTCTAAATATGGGGTCGAGTATATTAATACCCCATTGAAGAAAAATCAGAGGTTTGTCTATGGGTTGAATAAGAACCTCAAAAACCTTTACTCTTGAAACTAGAAATTTCTTTTGATCAGCTTGTTGATATCGCTCTTCGACTTGAAGAAGCCGATAAAGAAAGTGATGTTGAAGTTGTGGGTGCCAAACAGAACTTCAACAACAACAAGAAGAGGCCTATTAAGTTCAAGCCTAATCCCGACAAGAGAGGGAAAGCTGAATGTTGCGCAAGCTTCTAGTAATACTTCTCTTGGTCAAGGTATTTCTCATTCTATCCTTGATGGCATTAATTTGTTTCGTGATTATCCTATTTCGAATTTCTTTTGATTCGGGTGCATCTCACTCGTTTATATCAAAAGAACTTGTTGTACTTTTTCTTTAAATATTATGGGCTTGATGACTTTACTGAGAATTGCAAATCCTATTGGTGGATCCGCAACACTCAGTTTATTTTGTAAAGATGTCGAGATTATTTTATGTGATTATGCTTTCCGATCCGATTTGCATGCTATGCGCTATTTAGGTTTCGGAATGATTTTTGGGAATGGATTGGCTTAACCATTATGAATCCCATATCCTATGTCCCAAGAGGACTATCCATCTTCGACATTCTCAATCTGTTAAGCAGGTTTTTAATTTTTCTTAATGATTTCGATTTCCAATTCGGTGGCATCATTTTATTCTTTAAACCCACATGATGAGGAAATTGTTATTTTCCTCACTCAAGTAGTTGGGAATTTCCCGGTATCTTTGAGCTTGTCTTAGGATTACCACCTAAGCGATCTATTGAGTGGGTGCTAAGGACTTTTCAGCTCGACCTTGCCACCGGTTTTCATCAGCTACGAGTTATGGAGGGTAGCATTCCACTTACCGCATTTCGCACTCGTTATGATTCTTATGAGTAACTCGTGATGTCATTCGGTTTGTTCATCTTATTTCATCCATCTTATGAATCGAGTATTCTGCGAATATCTCGATGAGACCATCCTTGTATTCATTGGTTTTGGATGAAAACAACAATTTAAAATTTGCAAATCTTTTTAATAAGATATTTATAAGTATAATTGGATTTTGTTCTTAAAACGAGCAAAGAATATTCGTAAAATTTTTAAGAGACATGTTTATCATATAGAAGACGACTTTGTGTTGTTTTGCCCATTGAGTGCTTTAAGAATTCTGGTCGATGCGCTTGATCAACGTTATCGATAGAAATCTCCTAAACGCTATGATGAGACAGTCAGACACAATAAATTGACTTGTAAAAAGTAAATTTTTCTAAAAATATAATTACATAAAATTCATTATAATTTTGAATGTCTTAGTTTCGGAAAAGAGGATCATTTAAAAGAACTCATTTCCGATGCTCCTATTCTTGTGATTCCTGAAGAGAAGCAAGACTTTATTGTTTATACCGATGCTAGTTGTGTTGGTTTGGGTGCTGTTCTCATGCAAAGGGAACGTGTTATCACTTATGCTTCTAGGCAATTAAAGCCTGCCGAGACTAGATATGCCACTCATGATTTAAAGCTCGCAGCTATTGTTTTCGCTCTTAGAATTTGGCGTCATTTTCTTTTGGGAGAGAAATTTGTTCTCTACACCGATCATAAATCTTTGAAGTATTTATTTTCTCAAAAGGAACTCAATTTGCGTCAACAACGTTGGCTCGAATTCCTTACATCTTATGACCTTGATATTCTTTATACTCCCGAAAAGGGAAATCGAGTTCACGATTGCCGATGCCCTTAGTCGTAAGCAACAAGCGGTTGTTTCAATAATGATATCCGAATGGAATGATCTCGAGACTTTATCCACTTGTGAGATTCGAGATCGTGAATCCAATTTATGTTCATCTCTTGTTTTGTGTAGCCTTGAGGCTCATCCTTCTCTTTTGGACCGCATCCTTGAAACTCAAAAGTAAGATCCCGAATTGGTTCTTCTTAGCCAAAGTTGTAGGGATAAAATTGATATTGAAGGTTTGAAAGACTTTGATATTGATGTTCGTGGCGGTATTCGAAAGTTTGGTAGACTTATTGTGCCAAACATTTGTGATCTTTGTAAAGACATTTTAGAAGATTCCCATCGTTCTAAATTTACCATTCATCCCGGTAGTAGTATAATGTACACGGACATGAAGCGACTTTATTATTGGGATGGAATGAAATCTGATATTGCCAACTTTATTAAGCGTTGCACGACTTGCCAACTCATAAAGGCCGAGCATCAAAGGCCCGGTGGGTTATTGCAACCTTTGGACATTCCAGTTTGGAAGTGGGATCGAATTTCCATGGACTTTATTGATGGTCTTCCCCGTTCTCGTTCGGGTCATGACAGTTTATGGGTGATCATAGATAGACTTACAAAATCCGTCCATTTTATTCCCGTTCGGTCTAATCGGACCGTACCTCTTTTGACCAAACTTTATGTTAAAGAAATTGTTAAATTGCATGGAGTTCCTACTTCTATTGTTAGCAATCGTGATCCATTATCACTAGTGGATTTTGGAAGGGTCTTCAAAAAGCTTTGGGAACGAAGCTTAATTTTAGCACCGCTTATCATCCTCAGTCTGATGGAAAAACATAGCGTGTGAATCAAACTCTTAAAGATCTCCTTCTTGCATGTGTTCTTGATTTTGGAGGAAGTTGGGAAGATCATATTTCCCTTGTTGAGTTTTCTTATAATAATAGCTTCCAATCTAGTATTGGTATGATACCTTTTGTTAACCCCCTTTTCGACTCACGACCTAGCAGAAGCCGAGTTAGGGTGCTTGCCGACTTAAGAAGTATGCCGACTTAGGATGCTGGCTGACTTAAGGTGCTTGCCGACTTAAAGAAGCCTACCGACCTAGCAAATTGTGAGTTAGCAAGGCCTGCCGAGTTAACAGATTGCCGACCTATGGGAACTTGCAGACTTAACGAGTTAACAGTTAGATGACCTACAACTCAACAGGCTCCGACCTAAGGAAAGCTCTGACCCAACAGTTGCCGATCTAACTACTGAGAAGAGCTGCCGAGTTAAGAAGGATGCCGAGCTATGAAAAGCTGCGACCTAAGAATGTCACAACCTAACTCGTTGAAGTGATCCAGCAACCTACGCCTTAAGGAAGCTGCGACCTAAGGAAGTCGCGACCTAAGGAAGTGGCGACCTAAGGAAGTTGCGACCTAAGGAAGTCGCGACCTAAAGAAATCCGCGACCTAAGAGGCTCTGCGACCTAAGGAACATTGCGATCTAACAATGTTGCGACCTAAAAGCTCTCCGAGTTATGCAGTGCTCCGAGTTAAGAAGTGCTGCGAGTTAAGGATCTATAAGATAAGGGATTGACTTAAGACAGCTGTGGAAGACCTACGACTTATACTAAGTCGCGCATGATCTCTTAAGTCGTCACCGACTTATCACTTAGAAAAAACCACGTACTTCATCGCTGCATTTGGTAAGTCGCGAATGGACTACGACTTATCTTAGGTCGCTCGCGACCTAAGACCTAGCTTAGGTCGTACGCGACCTAGGACTTAACAAATGGTCGACTTAAGATTGCGAGTTAACTCTGCTACGCCCTAACCCTATTCCTTAACTCGTCACCGACCTACCCTAAGTCGGCTACGACCTAAAGACTTGGAGAAATTTCCTGAGTCCAGATCAGCTCCTATAAATATCCCATTACTTCCAACATAGAGGGGACTTTTGGCCATTCATTTCTCCAAGCGCCGTTACGCTGTCGAAGCCTCCTCTCATTCAGCAATCAAAGATCTTCAAGCATTCGAGACACTACAACGATCTTCGAGAAGAGCTCCTAACATCCAACGCGGATTCTTCGAGTTTCATCATTAAAGATCGAGCTAGTAGTCAAGAATGATTTCATGATCAAATTGTATTGTATTTAGAGGGATATTGTATCGAATTGTAATCAAATCAGCAATAAAAGACTATAAAGTGGATGTAGGCTCAATTACGGGCCGAACCACTATAAATCTGTTGTTCATTTACTGCTTTTCTGCTATTTTCAGCTCATATTCTGTTCCCGTACCAACGGGTGGTGCTTTCACGATTCTATTACACACACCAGGTGTTAGCGTTCACTTTTTACCGTTAACATTTTGGTGCTTTCACTGAGAACCCAACTCAGGAGATCATCCACCGTTGCTTCGCAAAGATTCATAAAAAGAACCTCTCTTTAAAAACCAGATCTGAAATAATGGCTCCTGGAAGAAGAGGCAGACCTATCAGATCCGGAAACGCTCACGAAGGAACTTCCGCTTCCCCAATAACAGACCAAGCAACTCCAACCGTTGGGGTCACCAGGGCTGAATTGGATGACGCCGTTTCTGGATTATACCAACAAATTGAAACTCAAAACGCTTTGATGATGGATAGATTAACTGCTATGCTCGGGGCAAATCGTCAACCAGAAAACCGTCGAACTACTCTTCCTGAAATGCCACCTTTCCAAGCTGATGGTTCTATGCCACAACCAAATTGTCATGAGCATATGCCCGGGCAAAATTCCGAGGGAAGAACTAATACTTGCCCGGAGGTGTCTTTGAACAATAAGGAGTACCTGTCTGAAATGGTTGGCCGCATCATGAAAGAGAGCATGCAAAGGGAAGAGGATGAGGCTGACTGGGGATTTGCGCCAAGCAAAAATCCGTTTACTGAAAGGATCCTAAGAGCGGAGTTTCCAAGGAAATTTGCACCTCCTACTATCCAAGCCTATATGGGAACCAGTGACCCTAATCATTTCCTCTACAAGTACGATTGGCATATGACTGGTGCAAGAGCATCAGACGAGATCAAGTGTCGATACTTTCCGGTATACCTTGAAGGTGTGGCTTTACTTTGGTTCACAAAGCTTCCAGTTCGGTCTGTAGATAAATTCTCCGACTTAACGCAAAAGTTTAAAGAACAGTTCAGATTGTATGCTTCAAAAGCTAAGGATATAATGTCACTGTCTAACCTTGAACAAGCGCCCGGAGAATCAATCAAATCCTTCTTGAGCCGTTTCAATATAGCTTTAGCCGAAGTAGAAAATGCAGAACCACGCATGATCCTGACTTATTTGATGAGAGCCATTGATAAATCGAGTGAATTTGGGATATGGTTAAAGATGAAAGAACCAAACTCACTTGATAAATTTTATAAAAAGGCCGATGAGTTCATTCGCCTTGAAAGCCTTTCTGCAACATCGAAAGTGGTTACTGCCCAGACTAATAATGACAATGTCCCACCTAAGAAAAGAGAATCTGAAAGTCAGAAAAGGGAAAATGAAGGAGGAAGAAGCCAGGGAAGTGAAAAGAAACCTCGCCGCTTTAATCCTTCGGACTTTACTCCTTTAACTGATACACCAAGAAATATCTTTTTTGCAACAAAGGACGTTGTCAGGTATCCTAAGCCACCTGAGATGACGAGAGGGGCAAAGCGTAATGGAAAATTCTGCCAATTTCACAATCAACCTGGCCATGACACTGACCAATGTCGCGAATTAAAGAAGGTGATTGAAGAATTGCTAGAGCAGGGTAAACTCCAACAATACGTTAAAAGGAGCGGAGTCGATCCAACCTCATCCACTCCGGATCAACAACACCCTACCCATCAATCCGATTCTCACAACAACACTGCAGTGCAAGATTCAAAAAAGCTTGTCATTAATGCTATCACAGGGGGACCATACCCAGCAAGCAGAAGTTGGGATGACTACTAATTACCCACAAAACTGCGACTGGGGCATCTCTCACTTTCTCTGGCATAAAAATCCAAAAGCTATGAATCAAGCACAAATGGAGATCCAGCTTGGAGATTCTGAAACAACAATAACTAGCATTCATTTTACTTAACTGCATTGCTTGAATTTGTAAAGATAATGATGGATGTGTAACTTCTGCGTTGTAAACCGCTGAGGAATCAGCGTGACTCAATAATGAAAAACTATGCATTGTGTTTTCTATTATAAAATGCCTGTTATATTTCGATGTGTAAATACTCTAAATGTATTGCTAAAATATTGATCTAATACTACAGGTCATTAAAGCAAAGCTCACCCATCGCAAAGCTAAGCGAGCCTTGCAAATCATTTATTAAAGCAAATTTCAAGCAACAAAAATTTCAAACTCAAATCCCACACAAGAGGAGCTTCACATAAAAAGTTGACGGCTCCACTATGTCAAGCCCTTGTTAACTGGTTGCGATCGTTGATATAAAAAGGCATCCAACCAAATAACTTGCGTTTACTCTGTGGAATCATTCAACAGTGAAGTCTACTTCTTCGGATAAAGCAATTTACTTGCAAGAGAAAGGAACACGCGCTTGGAAACGATGATAAAGGATCGCAGATTGGCGGATGATGATACAACATGAGCAGGCAAACATGGAAGCTGCCAAAGGAAGGTATGCCTCTCAACAGGAAAGCAGGTAGATCCACTAAAGGGATACCTTCCCAAGCAGAAGGAATAAGACCCTCGCTGGCTGGTTGTGATGCATCCGATCAGGCAGCTTGTGTCCATCCCATGGATCTACTTGCCCCTAAGACGCAACCTTCCTAGCACACCAACCAACTGATGCTCCTTCCCAAGGATCAACAAAGCCCTCTAACGAGGCACGCCAATAAATGGAGAGCTTTCCTCAATCAAAAAGATCGGTGGGACTACCAAAAAGGGGCACCTTGTTAATCGATTGCGAACGTTTGTACAAACAAACATCCAATCGAACGACTTACGCTTGTCCCGTGGACCCCTCCGACCATGAGAAAGTAACTTCCAGGCAATCACAAGCCCTCTTAGGAGGCACAAGCTCTCTTCGGAGGCACAAGCCCTCTTCGGAGGCACAAGCCCTCTTCGGAGGCACAAGCCCTCTTCGGAGGCACATTTCACCCGTGTAGAAGTGCAAAATGCTTCTCTTCGGAGACCCACTTCACCAGTGATGAAATGCTAAAAAGCCCTTTTCGGAGGCACATTTCACCCGTGTAGAAGTGCAAAATGCTTCTCTTCAGAGACCCACTTCACCAGAGATGAAATGCCAAAACTGCTTCTCTTCGAAGACCAAAACTGCTTCTCTTCGGAGACCAAAACTGCTTCTCTTCGGAGACCAAAACTGCTTCTCTTCGGAGACCAAAATCGCTTCTCTTCGGAGACCAAAAGACCTCTTCAGAGGCGTACTTCACCTTGCTTGAAGTACCAAAAATAAACCCTTTACTGGGGCACGAAAATCAAAACCTTCTTCAGAAGCTCATTTCACTGTACAGGAAAATTCACTTTCAAACAAATAAAAGTGATCATTCCCAGAAGTCGAAGTGTTCTTCAGGAAGAAAAAGAAAATAAAGATTTCTCCAAAGACAAGATATACTCTATTAAAAGCAGAATAATTCTTCCCTGAAAAAGTGGAAAGTTATTCTCTAAAATAAGAGTATCGGTCTTGTGAAATCAAGAAATATTACAATATACTTGTGGTATGGGGGCAACGCTATACAATTCAGTTACATTAATAAAAGTAATATACAAACAACATACCACAAGTTCATTGCAATATCACGTAATAAAGATGTGGAGTAAATGCGTTCTTGAAACACAGACAAAAATTTGTACAAGTGAAAAGAATCGTTTACTCTATACTTCAAATGAAAAACATATGTATTCCTACATACACAAGGATTTGTACAAGAAAAATATCTATTTATTTCAACACTATGAGAAATTTTTACATTGTACAGGTTACAAAAAGAAGCGGAGACCGGTATCCGCACAATCCCCGGTCAATACAAAAAGCAGAAAATGCAAAAATCGAACTCATTTCCCCTTCTTCCCACCCTTGGAGTTTTTACCCGGCCTGGTAATTAGCTTCGTAGGCCGTGTCGGAGAAGAAGGAGAAAGAGACTCAACCGGATCAATCTCTGCCTCATCCCCAGCAGCAGAAGAACTCTTTTTTCCTTTCTTCGAAACCACACGTTTCCCCTTCTTCTTGGAAGAAGACTCACTCCCCGGAGCAAGAAATGTAGAAAGCTTTGTGTCATAATCGAAAGATTGCTCCGGGGTCTTCTCGCTATCCTCCAGACCTTCTGCCTTCTGTTCTTCGGAAGCAAGTGGTTCGTCTAAACCCTGAAGGGCTGCTATTGGTTCTTCCTGTGAACCTGGTTGAGAAGCTGGAAGAGGTATAACTTGAGAAGGAGGAGGAACGACAGCTGAAGAAGGAAGATTTGGTGCAGTTTCCGGCACGACTGCTGCATAATAAAAGAAATTAAAATCAGTATGCTCCGAGAAAAAAGAAGACTGTGAATCGTCAAAGTTACCTGGAGAAGCCGGTTTAGCAAGATCAATCTCAAATTCCCGAGCTTGGAAGTCTTTCATTGCCTCTTCCTCTGTAGGGGTGGTTACAGTTTCTGTGTCAACCTTAGCGGGAGGCGTGGAATGAGAACTAGAGCCAGCAATATCCGCATGAGCTAAAGCCGAAGTATAAGCAGGAGCAATAGGGGGTGTTTCTTTCTCAGGAAGCTTCTCTCCCGTCGCTTCGGCCCGCACTCGGACGAGCTGCTCTTTTCCTTTGGCAAGGGCATCGCGATCGCTCTCACTTAAGTAGGTAGCTTGAAGATCTGTTTCAGAATATCCAGCACCACCAAATAAGTCAATGATTGCCTCCCATACCTCCGCTAAGGTGACTTCATACTCTGGTCCCAAAAATGAAAGGCTCCCACGCCCCAGGACACAATGCATATAAAAGTCAAACAAAGTCGCGTCAACGGTGGCTATGGTCGCCCTATGGGATTCTTCGGCTGCAGCTTTACCAGAGAGAACTTCATCACGTTCTCTTTCAGTCTTCAGTAACTGGGATTGTAGTCTAGCAATTTCTAAGTCTCGAGAGCTGAGTTTCTCCTGAAGTTGAGCAGCGTCATCACGGTATTTTCTAGTAACATGTTGTTCTGCTTCAAGTTTGACTTCAGTATCTCTCTGAGCAGCGTGGGCGTCTCGAACTTGTTTTTGAAGCATTTCTTCTTTCTGAGAATAAGAAGTGGAAGAAGTAGCAAGCTCTTTTTTAAGTCTTTCAACTTCAGCTTCGAGCTTCACATAACCATCGCTAATGCTTTTCATCTCCGAGTCATGCTGCTTACGCCATTTATCCCACTCAGATTTATCATTTTCCATGGTCATCATCGCTTCAAGATTCAGATGGTTGACCCTTTGAAGTTCATCAACCAGCTTTTGCCACCCAGACATTCTTTCGATGTCAAGCTTTACAGCATCGACATTTTTCAGCATCGCCTGCTTATCAATGGGGACCAAGTCCAAATCAAAACGTACTCCTTTCAGACACCAATTCGGAAATCGGCTCTGGAGTGTGGGAGGACCATCTCCAGCTTGGTACTGTGGCCTATTAATGATGGTCTGGATGTCAGACTCCTTAAGGGCAGGAGAACCGGAAGATGTATTAGGAGGAACAGAAGCGGTAGTCTTTTCCGAGATGTTAGATGTGTCTTTCTCACCAAGTCTGGTACGTTTACTGGAATCATCAGAAGTGTGACTCTTCCCCTTATCGTCGTAAGATTTCCTTTTATAAGGGTCGTCGCTTCTGCGGGAAGAGTCACGTCGCTCGTCCCTGCTCCCGTAGTACTCCTCATCCTCTCTCCGGTGACGCTCTTCATGAGCTCGCCTCTCATGAGCCTTTCGAGCAGCTCTCTCCTCATCAGTTTCCTTCACAGCACCAATGTAACTCCTAAAGTCATAAGCCTCACGGCTTCCGTAACGCTGGAATTTGTTGTAGTAAGAGCCGCTTCGCCCCATCAGAGAACCTGAAATTGAAGAAAAAGACCAGTTTTAGAAATCCTTAAGTTGAAGAAGCTAAGTACATATAAGTGCCAAAGTTCTAAGTGTGTGTGATGTGCAAACTACGCGCGTCAGACTACAAACCACTTTTGGGTGTAGAAATGGCAATAAGTTGTGTGGAAGGCATTGTGGTTTGTTGCAAAGAAGAAGTTGCTTCGATAACAGGAGGAACCACTTTAGAAACATCATCTTTAAAGAGCTCCTGAGAGGTTATCATGATGTCGCTCAGACTGTCGAAAGTATCATCGCCATGGTGCAGGGGAGAATTCTCTTTTTCAACTTCCACTTCAGCCGTCTTTTCAAGAGTATGAAGATTTTCCTCCTCTTCAACAACTAGGGCAAGTGCCAACTTACTGGATGGTCCAGCAGTGTCGGTAGAAGTAGAACACTTTACCAATGGAGTCTCAGTGGTAAGATTTTGCTGTAAAAATTCTCTAGCAGGAACAGGGGCATCTGACTCCTTAGCAGGAGAATCAGGGACTTCATGTGGCTGAGTGGAACGGGAAGGATGTAAGAGTCCAAATTCGTGGAGGAACTCATCTCTCAATAGAAATTGAATGCTCCTCTCCTCAACCGGTACGGCCATAAGCCTCTCAAAGGTAGTCTTGTGACGAGATTCCCTAGAGGGGGAAGGAAGTGCTGAAACAATAGAGAAAGAAGTTAGCACTTGACAATTTGAACTTCGAAGAATTTGAGAAAAACACAGGGAAAAGATGGATAATCGTACTTCCCACTCTCCAAATGGCGTAAAATCCCGGGGGACAACGAACATAGAAGAACGGGCTCAGGAAACTATGAACACTTTCAGGGAGGCCGGTGATCAGCTTACGATTTCTCGCACTCCTTACAACTATGATGGAGGGATGATCTTTATTTTTGGTAAAAGTACAAAGATAGCGAATTTCTCCGAAGGTAGGAAAGCGGCCCAGCGTTCTCCTAAAAAGCACGCATAGTCCCAACAAGATGGCGTAGCCATTGGGATGTAACTGAAAAGGGGAAATAGATAGTTGGAGAAGAAGTTCTCGAATGCAGTCATTGAATGGGGGGATAGCTCCGCTCAAGCACATTTGGCGGTTAACTGCGACAAAGCCACGGGGCGGTCTGTCAGCAGTATCATTTATTTCAGGAAGCAAAGCGTCGGCCTCAGCAATGCCAAACTGGATGCATAGTTGACGAAAGGCTTTATGGCTCAAAGTAGTAGGAGTCCTCTCTGGAGGATCGTTCAGCGGGATAGCAACTGGAAATACATCTTCAGCTTGCTCTGTTCCTTCTTGTGGAGAAGACATTCTACACAATCAGCTGAATGTTCAAATGTGAAGGTGCACGTTCCCTAAAAGTGTGAAGTGTTGTGCAAAAACTAATAAAAATAAAAGACAAGCATAACTGGAATTAAATTAGTTGACAATCAATCGATTACAGAATTTCAGAACTTGTCAATATTCAAGTGCAGTGTTAATACAGACAAGTCAGTCTCATGTGACTATTAAAATTTTGTTTTAATACTTCACTTAAATTAGTTATTGTACAGCATCTCGTTCATATTCATTTAATTTAACTTTCCCGTTACCAACTAATCTGTCATTCGATGTGGGCAGTCGGTGATAGTATATTCGTCCCAGTATTCTGTGAATGTTGTTTTAAGTAGGATTGTTAGTTTGCAAAATTGAAGCAATATGTAAAAAAGGCATGCAACATGGTTCATAGTTCAACAGTTCGAAGTCCAGGCACAATTCAAAAATCATCTGATTGAGAGGCCGAAAGCTTAAGTATTAACTCGGTGACGACCTAAGGAAGCTTCCCTATGGGTCAGAGTCAGCAGTCCCTAAGTATCAGGACGGATAAGGAAACAAAAAATTAGTTCGAGGCAACCAGAAATTCTCTAAGTCCTAACTCGGAAGCGACTCAAAACCTAGGTCACATGAAACTGCTAAGTCGGTTCCGACTTAAACCATGAAAATCACTGAATCGCGTGAAATCCTTAAGCCATGACCGAGCCAATACCTCAACCAATTTTCCTCTCTATCTCTTAACCCGTTAACCCAATAGCCTCACAGTCAATAACGACCCTCATTCCATCACACCATTGAATCACCCCGAAAAGCCAATTCGAATCGCCTCGGATTTGCTGCGAATCTGACGTATTATTGCCACACCACAACTGCAACGTGATCAATGGCAATTGTGAAACAGTCGAAGGGTTATACATAATGAATCGCAGCATCTAAACACAAGTGGAAGTCAAAAATTGGGGAGTTATCGATTCGACAGAGAGCATAGGTGAACGATGACCAGATCGACTTACGGAGTTTAACAGGAAGATGATCGGCGATTGGATGATTGGAGTTTATCTCTGAAAGCTCTAAATTGCGTCAATGGCTGATTCGAGAAGAAGAACAGGTGAAGGAAGAGAAGGGGCGACTTAAGCTATTTATAATCTGGGACAGTGAAATTTGAATCGACATGTCCGACCTACGACTCATCTTAAGTCGGTCGCGATCTAACACACTTACCAAGAAGCGAGTTAAGAGAATCGAAGCATACGACCTATGGTTTAGGCATATACTTCGAGGGGCAAATGTTAACCCCCTTTTCGACTCACGACCTAGCAGAAGCCGAGTTAGGGTGCTTGCCGACTTAAGAAGTATGCCAACTTAGGATGCTGGCTGACTTAAGGTGCTTGCCGACTTAAAGAAGCCTACCGACCTAGCAAATTGTGAGTTAGCAAGGCCTGCCGAGTTAACAGATTGCCGACCTATGGGAACTTGCAGACTTAACGAGTTAACAGTTAGATGACCTACAACTCAACAGGCTCCGACCTAAGGAAAGCTCTGACCCAACAGTTGCCGATCTAACTATTGAGAAGAGCTGCCGAGTTAAGAAGGATGCCGAGCTATGAAAAGCTGCGACCTAAGAATGTCACAACCTAACTCGTTGAAGTGATCCAGCAACCTACGCCTTAAGGAAGCTGCGACCTAAGGAAGTCGCGACCTAAGGAAGTGGCGACCTAAGGAAGTTGCGACCTAAGGAAGTCGCGACCTAAAGAAATCCGCGACCTAAGAGGCTCTGCGACCTAAGGAACATTGCGATCTAACAATGTTGCGACCTAAAAGCTCTCCGAGTTATGCAGTGCTCCGAGTTAAGAAGTGCCGCGAGTTAAGGATCTATAAGATAAGGGATTGACTTAAGACAGTTGTGGAAGACCTACGACTTATACTAAGTCGCGCATGATCTCTTAAGTCGTCACCGACTTATCACTTAGAAAAAACCACGTACTTCATCGCTGCATTTGGTAAGTCGCGAATGGACTACGACTTATCTTAGGTCGCTCGCGACCTAAGACCTAGCTTAGGTCGTACGCGACCTAGGACTTAACAAATGGTCGACTTAAGATTGCGAGTTAACTCTGCTACGCCCTAACCCTATTCCTTAACTCGTCACCGACCTACCCTAAGTCGGCTACGACCTAAAGACTTGGAGAAATTTCCTGAGTCCAGATCAGCTCCTATAAATATCCCATTACTTCCAACATAGAGGGGACTTTTGGCCATTCATTTCTCCAAGCGCCGTTACGCTGTCGAAGCCTCCTCTCATTCAGCAATCAAAGATCTTCAAGCATTCGAGACACTACAACGATCTTCGAGAAGAGCTCCTAACATCCAACGCGGATTCTTCGAGTTTCATCATTAAAGATCGAGCTAGTAGTCAAGAATGATTTCATGATCAAATTGTATTGTATTTAGAGGGATATTGTATCGAATTGTAATCAAATCAGCAATAAAAGACTATAAAGTGGATGTAGGCTCAATTACGGGCCGAACCACTATAAATCTGTTGTTCATTTACTGCTTTTCTGCTATTTTCAGCTCATATTCTGTTCCCGTACCAACGGGTGGTGCTTTCACGATTCTATTACACACACCGGGTGTTAGCGTTCACTTTTTACCGTTAACACCTTTCGAGGCACTCTACGGAAGGCCGTGCCGATCTCTTTCGTGTTGGCTTGAAGCCGATGAGAAGCTAATTTTAGGTCCAGATTTTATTCGTGATTCCACAGAAAAGATTGACCTTATTCGTCACAGGATGAAAGAAGCTCAAAGTAGATAAAAATCCTATGCCGATACCTGAAGAGGGAAATTAGAATTTTCTGCGTGAGATTTGGTATTCATTCGTGTTTCACCTAAGAAGGGTGTTGTGCGTTTCAGTCGATCGGAAAAATTAGCACCTCGATATATTGGTCCATTTCCCATCACCGAACGCATTGGTTCCATGGCTTATCGCCTTTTATTACCGGCTCAGTTTTCTGCTATTCATGACGTATTCCACGTTTCTCAACTACGGAAATGCCTTAGGGATTCCGATTCTATTCTTGAGTCCGGCGTTATTGAAGAAATTAAAGTTTCACCTAATTTGACTTATGAGCAACATCCTATCGTATCATTGCTACGGAGGTTAAACGCCTTCGAAATAAAGATGTTCCGCTTGTGAAAGTTCAATGACCCTCAAATCCTAAGGATTGCTCTTGGGAATCCAGAGAATTCATCGAGCAAATACATCCGGACTTAATCTCTCGTGCTCCTTAAGGTGAACTTCTACTTCAGATTTCTTCTTTGTGTTGTTATGCCTTAGTATGGTTGTTACTTTTTATTTTCTTCTTAAGTATTGCGAGGAAACAATTTCTTTAAGTCTGTAACAACCCGCATATTTCACGATTGTATATTTAAATGTTTTATTTAACTATAGCATCGTTAATCGGATTAAAGTCCGAAATGTTACTTTTTATAAATAGTCGAATTGGGACTCGAGACCACTTTCATTAAGTCCAAAATGGCGTTTACAACTTTTTTGAGTATAAACATCGATATGTTTGGAGTTGAGTATAATTTTGATATTTTCATTTGGGGCTTTGGGTTTGGATTTCAGCCCACTGAGAGAACCAAACTCCTCTACATAACAACTCCCACTCCACCCCTCTACTCTTCATTCATTTTATTTCCAATTTCCTAACACTCTCAAGCCCTAGAAAGAATGGTGGGAAGAGAAAATTAAAATTCCTAAGCCCTAGTTTCTCTTAGGAATTCAAATTCAAGTTATAAATCAAAGAGAAGCTTAGGTAAGCATCCTCTTCATCTTCTCCATCTCAATTTCTCTCCAATTTTAGAAATTTTCTATAACCTAACTTAGGAAATATTTGCTTATGATCTTAGATTGGAGCTTCTAGAGTTGAAGTTGAAGAGTGGTTGATCTTTCCTTTGTTTTTAAAGCTTCTCACTTGTTGTTTTGGGTTTAAAGGTGAGTTTTTGAACTCACATCTATGTCTATAACTTTCATTGTTGTTAGGTATGAATTCGTAACATCTATTCATGTTCATTTGCTTTTGATTTGGAATTGATTTGGTGAATTTTCCAATTTTTGGTTTTGAAGTCCAATTTTATGAAAATCCTACTATGGATGTTTGGACATGTTATTTGGGGCATCACATTTACCCCTTATCACCAGTTGCAAAACAGGTCAGATCAAACAATAGTCTCTGCTAATAAATTAGTCACAATTTAGGACAAACAAATGAAATTTCCTATCTAATGGGTGTCTAAAATAAGAGTGTATAGACTTGGGCTTGGAGTAATCATTAACTCTCTATCCTTCTTGGCTCCAGGCCTAGCCATGAAGGAAGTCTAAAAGGTTGGTTTAAATGTGGACACAAATCTATTTTGAGCCTTGGGCTAATTTCAAATATGAAATTTGAAACTTTGAAAATGAATTTCAAATTTAAAGGTCAAGTTTAAAACATAAAAGATTTTATTACTGTTATATAATAAATTTAAATTGTTTAATACTTTCTCAAAATTGTTTTGAGAAATTAAATAAATAAGTTTTGAAATTTATTAAATATTTAGTTAAAATGTTTGATTAAATAAATAACTAATTAAATAGTTAATATATATATATATATAAATATTATATTTAAATATTTGTCTTAAACTATTTAAGACAAATAAATTAATTTTTTTCGATATTTTTAAATAAAATTTAATTAAACTACTTAATTATATTAAGAATTAAAATTATTTTAATTAATATTATACATGTATGTTATATAAGTTAATTAATTATAAAAATTATAAATAAATTGAACTTTATAATTATATGTATAAATTAAACACAAGTTAAATTAAAATAAACTCAAAATAGATCTTTGGAATAAATACGTACGTATGATGCATATACCATGATATCAAATGTGTTTGACACTTGTATCACGAGGGTGTATCATAAGAAATACATTATTCTTTAAATCAGTATCACTCTAAATCATTAAAGATTATGAATTTTTAATAAAGTTGACCTTTATCATATATATATATATATATATATATATATATGTGTGTGTGTGTGTGTATGTATTAGTGTGTGTGTGTATATATATATATATATGTATATATTAGTTTATTACTTGCATACACACTAGTTGTTGAGCAAACTCAAGCCATGACTGTTATGTGTAGTAATATTAATATATTTCTTGATGAGGTAAGATAAATGCTTATACTTGTTGAGCAAACTCAAGGTATAAGCATCTGTGGTTAGGCCGTTGAGAAATGGTAGGTAAGAGTGAATAATGCCTTTTGATTTGCAGAGAAAACCTAAGGTCAAAGTTGAAATTCAGGCAAACACCACGGTTAGTAGTTTATACATGATATAATCGATAAAGAGTTATCAATCACTTGCAGGACTATGAATTGTTGAGAAAACTCTAGGCCAAAATTCCAAGGTAAACGAGTCATAACACTCACTAGAGAAAAGAAATTGAAAGATTTCTATATTTCTCTTAAGGTTTGGAGAAATATAAAGTCTAGTAGAAGCCTTATTAGAAAAATGAAATGATAACATTTTACCATTCTAATATTGTAAGAACCATGTTATATAAAACTATACTAATCTACCTAAAAACAAATTTGTATAAAATTGACCAACTTAAGATTATTTTTTGGAAATGACAATCTTACTGGATCAAATTACACTGATTGGCTAAGAGTGATTAAAAAAGCACTATCATTTGAAAGGTTACAGTCTGTAACAACTGAACCTTTAAGAACCAAATCCACCGAGGTTGCAAATCCTAAAATTGTTAAATCTATAACACATGGGTAGCTAATTATGACATATTCTATGCTTTTGTGCTATCGACTTTAGACAAATCGTTGCAAAGACGACACGTATGTACACAAAATCTTCGATAGCCTCAAATCTTTGTTTGGGTAGTGATCTCATTCCGCAGGGTATGAGATAGCTAAGAAATTGTTCACATGAAGAGGAGCAGCGGAAAGGACTTTGTCATAATGATGAAAGACTTTATTGATAGAATTTCTAAGCTCTGTGCTAAGATTGAAGAAGGACTGCAAGTAGGCTTGATTCTAGGATCGTTAACTTTGCAATTTCAGTCATTCATATTGAATTGCAGTACGAACCAGATGAAAGGGAGCATTTTTGAGCTTCTCAATATGTTAAGGTCAGCCGAAGGTTCATTTAAGGATCAAGGTATGGTGTTCGCTGTGAAAGGAAAATCATAATCTTCGGAAAGTTCTAAAATAAGAAAGCGCGGTGGTAAAAAAGATAAAGGCCATGTCTCTAATGATATGAGTGAATGTCGCTATTGTTATAAGAAGGGATACTGGAAAAGGAACTATCCAGTTTATCTGAAGACAGTGAGAGAAAAGAAGGAATCAGAATCTTAGTTCCTAAAGATATGTTAATGATTCAAAACTGTTTTGCAATCAACAAAAACTCTTGGATTTTAGATGCTGGATCTAAAACTCATATTTGTAATCCATTACAAGGACTTTATAGTAGGGAGCCGTAGCAAAGGGAGAAACGAGCCTTCAAGTTGTTGATGGATCTATAGTAGATGCAACTACAGTGGAGAATTTCATTTATGTTTGCCAAGTGAATATGTTATTATTTTGAGTAGTTGCTATTACATAAAAAATTTATTTGCGGAATAATTTATGTCCATATTAGCTGAGACTGGATATATTTAGCTTGATGGAAGTAGATTTTACAATGGTATTTTGAATAATGACATTTGTGTACTAAATTTTAAATATGTATATTTGCTGTTAATAATTCTTTTGTTGTTAATGTTAAAGATAATTATTTGTGGTACTATAGGCTAGGTCATAAGTGAAAAGAGACTTGCACAAACTAAAAACATAAGGTTTTCTCCCGCCTTTTGATTATGAATCATTTAACACTCGTGAGTCTTGTCTTAAAGGAAAAATGACCAAGCATCCCTTTAGTGGGTTCAACCAAAAGTTAATGAAGTCTCGAGTCTCGTACATACTGATATATGTGTCCCAATGCCTATAGTAACGAAAGAAAATTCCTCAAATTTTGTGACATTCACTGATGATTTCTCTACAATAGAAAATGTATATCTTAAAAAAATAAATTCAATGTCTGTAGAAATTATAGAGTATAAAAATGAAGTAGAAAACCAAACTAACCATAAAATACTTTGATTAGATCAAGGTGGTGAGTATGTTGGACATGAGCTTCAATAGTACCTAAAGATAATGGGATTATCTCTTAGGTCAGTCTACCCTATACTCCGCAACTCAATGGCGTTTCAGAGAGAAGAAATCGAACTCTATTAGATATGGTTCGACCTATGATGAATGGAGCTGAGTTGTCAATATCATACCGGGAATATGCATTAGAATCCACAGTGCATATGTTGAATTTGACGTGATCTAAGTCTGTGCCTAAGGCACCATATAAGATATGGTATAGGAAGAAACCCCATCTCAAGTATTTAAGGTGTGGGGGTGTGCTGCTTACATTAATAAGGTTGGCACCAATAAGCTTGGGGAAAGATCAGTTTCGTGTTAGTATGTAGGATATCCCAAAGATTACATGAGATATATTTCTACGATATATAGGAAAAATTGTTTATCGACACGTTGTCTTTTTGAAAAGAGAGTTTTTGTCAAAAGAAGTAAACAGTGCAGTTGTAGACTAGGATGAGATCCGAGAAACTCACATAGAGGCTGACGATATGGAATAATCAAATTCACCCATATACGATAATACACAACCTTTTAGACGGTCTAATAGAGAATCTTGTGCACCGAAGATGTACTATGGATTTCTCATGATGATGAGAAAGATGATTATGTCTTAGAAATGACACTTGTCTCACGTTCCAACAAGCCCTTGTAGAATAAGGACTTTGCTTTGTGGCTTGAAGTTATGAAATCAAAGTTGTATTCCAAGTACACAAACAAAATATGGATTTTGGATGATAAGTCCGATGGGGTGAAACTCATTGGCTGCAATTGGATCTTTAAGAAGGGATTAAATGGTGATAGAAAGGTAGAGACTATAAAGCAACACTAATAGCGAAAGTTTTCCGTTAAGTTCAAGGTGTTGATTGTGACAAAACATTTTCACCCGTAGTCATGCTAAAGTCCATTTAGATATTACTCCGCATTACCGCCGTCTACGGGCTTTGAAATATGGAAAATGGACATGAAAACAGCTTTTCTAAATGGTGATTTATAAGAGACCGCCTATATGTTGCAACCTGAGGGTTTCGAGGTCAGTGGAAGCGAAAGAAAGGCTTGTAAGTTGTTAAGATCGATATATGGCTTTAAATAAGCTTCATGGAGCTCGAACAAGTGTTTTGATAAAGTTATCATATAGTTTGGCTTTTATTACAACATAAAGAAAGTGTGCGTATACCAAAAGGAACAGGAAAGTGCTATAGTATTCATTATTCTATATGTCAGTGTTTTACTCCTAATTGGCAATGGCGTACCGTTGTTGCAATAAGTAAAAGCTTGGTTATCCAAGAATATTTCCATGAAGGATTTGGGCGAAGTAACTTATGCATTAAGTTTTAGGATCTATAGAGATAGATCTAAAAGGTTACTAGGATTACCCAATCCTTGTACATCGACACTATACTAAAACAGATTAGTATGAAGAATTTCATGCATGAAAATGTTTCGACTCAATCAAGAATTATCCTTTTGAAGAAAAGGATATTGTATGCATTTACAATCGGATCCATACTATGCTATGTACAAGACCGGATGTCGCTTTTGCTTTAGGAAGTGTAAGCCAATGCCAATCAATTCTTGGAGAATTGGCTGCTGTGAAATGTATTCTCAAGTATTTGCAAAATACTAAAGACTTATTCCTAATGTATCAAAATGGAAACCTCTTTATGAAAGGGTATACTAACTCAAGCTTTCAGAGTGATATCGATGACAATAAATTGGTGTCAGGTTATGTATTCACACTAAATAGTGGGCTGTAATACGAAAGAGTTCCCATCAAGAAATAGTAGCTGATTCAATGATGGGAGCTGAGAACATCGCCTTAAATGAAGCAGCTAAAGAAGCTGTCTACATGCACAAATTTTTGATTGAGCTAAGCATAATTCCAAATGAGGTGTAACAACCCTCCTTTTCGACCCTCGGGTTCAATGTCCGAACTGACGTCAACACCTCGAGAACCAAAAAGGACGAGTCGTTCAGGTAAGATAAAATAAACATATGCAATTCCAACTAATAACTTTTAGAGTCTTTCAACGGAAGAAAATAAAATATAATACAATAATAATCGTAATCACATCATAGCAGCATAATACATATGTTTGTCATATATATATGTCCGTACAATACAAGTCAAACTCAAACCATACACATTATCAAATCAAGATTACAACACTTATTTACATCACATACAATATGTACAAATGAATCCCTATCTCCAATACCATCTCCTCTCTTAAACTCTATTAACATGAATATATAAATGAAAGGGAAAAATAACATTAGGTTGGACATAAGTCTGGTGAGTGAGCCATACTTTACTCTATATATACTACAAAAATGACACTATAGCATGATATGAGTCTAACGCTCGATCGCCTCACGTTCTGCCGGTCACGTCATATATAGTCATCATATACAACATCTAGTCGTACTATGTCTTCTCAACGTGGACTCACTTTCCTAGACCAACCTCATGCTTTACAGGGTCACATGTTATGTAAATTATATATATTACTCGCTTCTCTAGACCATCCTTATGTCTTACATGGTCGCCGGTTGTCCTTGTACTAAACTAGACTCACCCCCGTACCGCCCAAAGCCTACAAGGTCGCTTAACATCCACCTCCACACTGGTCGGCTAAAGCCTTCAAGGGAACAACGCATTACCTAGATCACCTATTCGTGTCACAGGTCCATACTAATATCCATATATGTATCCTAGGTTGCAGACTTGCTCCACAGGCTCGTTAACATTCACGTCCATCATCGCATCATTTTATATATCACACTAACATACATATTCATTTCAAACAACGATCAATCATCATACACATTCACTCGACACTTGCCTCGTCATTCGTCAATAGCTTCCAAATGCCTTCAAAAAACATGTAACACCCCCACCACTATATACCCGAGAGTATTATATAGTAATACCGTCGGATAATATGGAGAACGAGGCGATATGCAGTACATACGTGAATATTTTCTTAGGCTAACACTGGTATGTATTTAAACGTTAAATAAATAACTCACTTATATGTACATAGTATCGGCACAAACCAATAAACATGTGTGTCTACAGAATAGAACAATACATAATAGAGAGAACATAGAGTCAAAGAAAATACAGTGATAATATATAACAGGAAAATATACAATGATCCAATATACATCAAATATACACCGCCATTAAAACATCCAGTACATGAATCCAAATACACCTCAGTAGTATACAATAACTATATATAATGATATCCTATCCTCCATATATTCCCAACATCCATACAATGGTCATCTTGTCCTTGAACCTAAAATGTTCGAATTTACCCGAGTATTATAATTAACACACGGGACAAACCGTGTCTACAATAATAGATGTCAAAATAGCAAAACATAGGTACTATGAAAAGTATAATAAGGATGACATGACAGTCTCAAAATATCTCAAAATAACATCCACAACAAACCCATATAGAAAAGCGTCATCACCCATATAAATCAAATCAGTAGAAACCAAGAAAACCATATCCAATGGGTGAATCATCCATACAAATAAATCATCATCATAGCAGATGAATTCATTAAGTTAAATCAAGCTATCACGCAACAATGCCTATCTTTAAAATTCCATACTGAAGATCTAAGTATATTCGCAATCACTTAACAAAAATTTTCCACTTTAAAATATAATTCAAGGGTTTAAAAACAAATGTTACTAAAACATTGTTTACTACAAACCCAAAACATTTCATACATAATCATTATCTTTAAAACCCTCTTTTAAAGATCTAATTACATTTGTAAGGATTTAAGACAAATGTTACTTAAACATTGTCACAATAACCCAAAACATTCCATACTTTAAAGATTTATCTTTAAAAATCTTTTCTGAAGACCTAATTATATTTATAAAGGGTTTAAGAAAAATGTTACTTAAACTTTCTCATAACAACCCAATAGACTTTAAACATTTATCTTTAAAAATCCCTTTTAAAGATCTATTTACATTTGTAAGGGTTTAAGGTGAGTGTTACTTAAATATTGTCACAACAACCCTAAACATTTTATACTTTAAACATTTATCTTTAAAAATCTCTTTTAAAGATCTAATTACATTTATAAAGGTTTAAGACAAGTGTTACTTAAACATTGTCATAACAACCCAAAATATTCACTTATAATTATCCTTAAAGTATTCCTTATTAAAGTCATAATTATTTTCCTAATTATAGTCCTAATTATAATCCTAATTGTATTCCTAATTATAGTCTTAATTATGATCCTAATTATCGTCCTAATTATAATTAATAAATGTTAAAAATAAATGTAACTTAAACATTGTTTACCACAACCCAAATCCATTTATTTATATTATTTGGTCAAGTTCGATAGTTGAGTAATTGGCTATCTTGTTCCAAAAAAGATCGGTTATAGAATTCATGGTTCGTATACTTAATACATTTTCAACATTCCCCACTAAACTATCCTCGGTCAAGAGGGAAGGCGATATGTTAGAACAACACTATTGCTTCTATCCCTACTCGAACATCAATCTTAACTCTCACAAATAGATAAGCTTACTTCGTCGGTTTTTAGTGTTAATTACAGTATTAATGAATTTTCATAAACAAGTTAAATAAACACACACTTTAAGCCACTAAGCACTCTTAAGCCGCTTTGTAAAACATTCGTTTGTAGTTTTAAAAAAACTTTTAGAATGATCCACACACACATGCATGCACGCGCGCACACACATCATACTAATTTATTTATAATATAAGGTATTTAATAATAAAAATAATTTAAAAAGATATTATATTACGTAAGCTTTTAATATTAATAAAATAATTAACAAATTTTCTGGAAACTATATATGCTTAAAATATACTTTCAAAAACTTATAATATGGTTTAAAACCTTCATTTAAAATATTACTTCAAATATCTATTTTATAATTATTTAAAATGTCAAAAATAACACGTTTTGCTTTATTTAAAAATAATTCGCTTACTTTGATAATTCATAATAAATTATTATATTAAATAAAAACTCCAAACCACTTTTAAATAATCTAATATATTGTAGAAATGACTTGTAAAAAGATTGGAGAAAAATACATAAGTTTGTAGTCATTTTGAAGCATTTAACGTGAAAGTCAGAAACTAAGCATTTAAAAGTGCTATCTTTAAGTGCTATAGTAGGTTCAGAAATTGTAGTTTTACACACTTTTAAGTTATGTCGATTTTCGACAAGCTATCGATCCTTTTAGAGTCTAATTTTTTTACAGCAAGCAATAAACACATAATACTTTATAACTAGGCGAGAAACCCCTAAGGATATCTCTACAAAATTCTATAGCAATTGCCAAACACCAGGCAATTCCTACGTGCTTCTATAACTACTAATCGCTATAAAACCATTTCAATTCAAGCCCAATTCAAATCAAAGTCCAACCAAACCATATGGCTTTATTTCACAGCTATGCAACAAGTCATACAAGTCGATATCAATTATTTACATATGCCATTTGCTTTCCAAAGCAAGAATCATACAATATCACAATACAAATTTCAAACAACATATATATTATTCAAACAATCAATATAAGCACTTCATATTTATTTTGATGGTGAGTAAACTCACTCGTACACAAGCACGCAACCTAGCTTAAACCACCACCTTACTTCCATCTTCCTACCTCAACCAAACAACCACCAAAACCCTTCGTACCTCACCATATGTTCAGGGCCTAAGGTCCTTTTTGACCTTGCATGCACACGGCCTTGCCCCTTTGGGGTATTGTGCTCCAAATTTCCTAGCTTCATGTTTCTACATGGTGATTCTAAGATGTCCTAAGAGTTATTACTTGATTTGGTTGGATTTGGAGAAGGTTTTGAATTTATTTTGTTTAGGAATTTTATGAAGAGAGAAGAGGTGGAAGATGAGTTTTAATTCTTGTTCTTTTTTTCAAACTTTTGGAATATGACATAATGAGATGGAATAGGAGTGTTTGAGAACGTTTTAGCAAAGCAAATGATTCCATGTTTTGGCTGGCCAAAACTCCCTCTTTATCTCCTTGCACATGCATGCACATTCCTTCCTCTTTCCATGATTCCCTCCACCTTTCATGTCTTAAATCAAGTGTTTTTGGTCTCCTTCTAGAAGAATGTTTAATTTAATTAATTTTCCATTAACTTAAGTGTTTTTAAGTTGTCATTTATGTGTTCATATGTTACTATACAAGTGCCAAAGAATTCGAACAACTTTTATTGAGAAAGAAATCATTTATCGACAAAACGATTTTCGGTTACATTTTCGATATTTTCTTTGAACTATTTATTTTTGTAAACAAATTTCAAAAACATGTTTTCTAGCATTAGTTATTAATGAAAATGAGTTAACAAGGTTATAAAATCACATTTATTCACATAAAATCTAAGATTCAAATACGAAGTGCTCGAAATTTCGAGTCATTACAACATACATGTGTGTGTATGAAAATTATTTGTACTTCAGATGTATAATTTGTTTTTCCGTAGCATCAATATGGAATTTATTATTATATATAAAGAGAATATAAAACCATTTATATTCTCTATTTTCAGTCATCTCTATTTCTAGTTCTTTTTCCACTACATCCTCTAAAAAAAGTCTTCAAGCAATGATAACTCAAGAGTTAATTTTCTCCTTAACTAACGCATAATGAACTTACACTTCCTTTATTATATTTTACTATTGAAATGCAATTAATCTGATTCATTATCCTGACTTTAATGAACTTTGCTCGGTCTCCTCATAATCATAAAATAATATTAATTTCTCTATGAATAAAAGCGCTTCTTTATTGCATCATGCATTAAATTATCAAATTTATTCAAGTGAAATCTATGTGCATCCTCTTCCATCGATCATTGCTTAAAGTAAATTTTCCCTAAATTTTTCAAAGGAATATTCTTTCCAGCACAATAAGCTTCTATTATTGATGCTACGATTATGATTCTTATTATAATTTATATAACACAAATATGATCTATGCATTATAAAGTTATGTTCTGATCTCTCCTCTACGAACTTCCATTTACATAAGTTTTTTTTTTACATTTTATGTGTAATTTTCTGAAAATTGGAGTTGGTGTTTTATGGATGATTTTTTGCTAACTCTATTCTAATGTTTATTTATCACAGCATTGTTAACATTAGTACATGTTCTAAAAAAATAATTATTTTCTTGCATATTCAAAAAGATTACTATATATAATTCATTTAAACATGTTATATTTTTAATTTTCTTAAGTGTTGCACTTAGATTGTTCCATATGTTTCTTTGTTAAAGTTAAAATTGACTGGATTTAACCCTTCCTCTTGATGGTTACTAATTTATTATTGCTGCATATGGACAGTCTCCAATTTTTTTTATTTTTTTTATTTTTTCATATTAATTATCATTTTCCAATGAATAATTCCATAGGACATCGACTAAGGTATCGGAGACCCATTAATTTCTCGATTCCAAAAAGTACCTCCACCCTTCCATGCTTCGAAATTATGCTCTCACAATGATACATGTTAGGTAATTTTGCTATCAATTATTTTGTAAAAAAATTATAGATCATGTTTCAATTCACTTTAGTTCTCTCTCTCTCTCTTTATATATATATATATGTATGTATGTATGTATGTATATATATATGTATATATATATGTGCGCGCGCGTGTGTGTATATATATGTATTGTGTGTGTATGAATTAATGGTTTTTGTATATGAACTAATGGTTCTTTACTCTTTCATCTCCGTTAAATTTACATTCCAAGCATCTAGTTCAAGCTTTCTATTTCATGCACATAATTTGTTGTTTCGACTGATATAAATTAATTTCATCTTTACTTTCTATTGTTTTTTGAACATACTCTAGCAGAACCCAGCAGATCGGTAAACCCTTGAGGGCAATTAAGTTGTGCTTGTCTGCTTTAACTCATGAAACCTATAATCTTCGGTACTATTTTTTTGTGAGAAGTGTATACAAGACAGGTCTTGAACTTAGGTCTTTTATCAGACCTAGGCACCCCTTTCCATTGCGCCTCAACTATGGACAACTTTCTATTTTTTGTTGCGTCTTCATTATCATTCTCATTGATTCAAAGGTGAAATATTTTTCTTGTAAAATGATGTTATATAATTCTCTCATTGACAATAAAATTTCTTTTTTTGCTTCTCATCTTCATTAAAATTTAAATTCCAACCATTTAATTCAAACATCATTTTCACACATATAACTTGTTCTTTTGATAGAGGTAAATAAATATCATTTTAATCTTTTATTTTGTATAGCGTCTTCATTATTATTCTCAATAATTCAAAGGTAATTTTTTTATAAAATAATTGTCTATAATTCCCCCATTAATGATTAAATAGGTTATTATAAAATGAACTTTTGTCACACTCCCACTAAGAATTAAATAAAAATAAAAATAAAAGAACTTTCAACCATTTCACTTTAGTTCAAGGCATTTTCATTTCTTCTTTTGTAATATAGTTATTTGATTTATAATTATATGTTTATTCTTTTCCATGTTTTCATTCTTTATCTTTTATTTGTATATGTACTACTTTCATCTTCATTATAATGATCCACCAACATTTGGATTTGTGGAAACTTTTTGAAGCATTTGAAAAATATTATGCTTTAATACGAGCTTTGAACCTTTTTTTACATGTTATTGCAGAGAATGATAATTGTATCCGATTATATAGGATGAATGTTGATTAATTTCACACATCATGAATTTATTTCTGATAAAATATTTATAATTTGGTGTTATTGTATATAGGTTGGTAATTCTAATAAGAATGAAAGTTTATTCTCACTTCAGTAAGAATAAACATATTGTTTTTGCTATTATCGCTAATTTGTACTTTTATTAATTTGTCGGTTTTATATTAAAAATTACCGATTAAGAGTACAATATTACCTTAAGTTATGTATTTCCATCCATCGTTACATTATCATATTGTACACGAGACTATATCTTACTTTAATTGAGCAAAGGTAATAATCTTATTATATTTCCCAAAACACGATATATTTTTGTTTCTTCTTAAGGGAAAATATGCAAATCTATAATCATATTATGGTTTATTTGATGCACATAAGAAAATGCAAATTGTGTGTAAAATATTATAGAATGAAATGGAAAGAAAAATTATGAAAAATGGAAAATTAATTTGTGTAATTAAGGAAATAAATTATATGAGGAACAAAAACCCACAAAGGTAACAAAGTTGCTTAGGACATGCAGCGCTCACATGTAAGGTCGATGGTTCAATTTTTGCTAAATTAATATTCTTATAGGAATGAACCATGTTCTAAAAAAAATTAAAAGTGGAACAAATACATATTTTTTTGATAATTTGAATGGAGTGAAACATCCACAAGAATATAGTAAATAAAATTTAGATAAGAACAATAACCAAGAATAATAAAGAAAGAGTAGTTTATATTTTCAGACTCAAGTTCAAGGAACAATCCTTTTGACATTTATAACTTTCAAAATATTATACAGAAATATTAAAGTAATAGAAAATTTTAAAATAAAAAAAGTTGATCTTTCGTATCTTATTTCCTCATTCAATTTGAGGTTGTAACGACCTGAAGTTTTTAACTTTTCGAATTTGAATATTTAATTTACTTAAATATTCGAATTTGATTCGAATTTAATAAATAATAAGAAAATCAATTTTTATTAAAATGACTTGATTTTTAATGATTATTTTTAAATGGATTTATAGGATTTTTCAATAATTCTTAATTTGAAAAATATTTAAATTATCGTTTGACCTACTTTGCGGCAAACGTTGGTATTTTTGAAATTTCACTTAATAAGATAACAAATGCATTTTATTGTTGTTTTGGGATCATGTTGCATTGTTGTGTGCAATTGTATTTTTATTTCGCTCGTGGGCCGTACGCAAGCGGGATATTGGTTTTCTTTGTTGATTTTCTTTTTAAAATGTTCTTTAAAACTTTTATTATAAACCATAATTTGATTTTCTTTTTAATTCGACTTTGATTTGCTTTTGTTTTGATGTGATGGGATTTTTGTTTGCTTAGTTGCTAAGTGATTTGGTTTTTACAAGCATGCTCACATCAACCCTTCATTTCATTTTCACTTCTGCTTTTCATTTCTTTTCTCCTTCTTTTATGTTTCATTTACCGTGAAATAGAAATAAACCATTTTCTTAGTTCAAAAATCATTATCTCTCAAACCATCATTAATTTTCTAAAACTTCCAACTACAACGTTGTTTGCTTTTATGTATAATTTTTTTTAAATAGTCGCTCATCGTTTCGTTCAGTAGGGTGGCAGGTATTTGTCGAAATCATTAGTGGTTGGAATTTGGTCGTTTTTTGACGAACACGAAATGGAGATTAGAGGGTGTGGTCGTGTTCGCTTCTACAAGATGAGATTTTTAGATGTGGTTTTGTGAGTTTAGAGGGTCGGAGTTTGCCGTAGTTGGTAGTTTAGTGATTTATGTTCAACTCGAGTTTGCCGATGAAGTGATGGTCGAGGGGAGGGGCATGGGGACGATGTGGAGTCGTGAGTTGTGGTGGTGGGAACTCCGGTGGTCTGAGTTGCCTGGACGAGTTCATTCATTTTTGATTTTGGGTTCGATCATCTCATTTGCTGGCGGGGGAGAGGGATGTCGAGTTGGTCGAGATGTGGGCTAGTGATGCGTGGGTCGATGGCGGTTGTAGTGGCGTAGGTGGCGGCGATGGTTGGTGGTCGAGGCGGCGGCGCAAGGTGGATGGACAAGGCGATTTCAATTCTTGGAACGCGCGTGCCATTGAATTTTGGGAGGGAAAGCACTGTGGATTTGTGGATTTGGACGTGCGGAGTTTGGGCCAAGCTTGCGTTGAGTTGGGTGAGAAACTTGTTTATTTATTTGTTTTAATTATGTTAAATTAAAGTATGCTAAGTTTAAAAATGTGTTATCTCGTTCGTTTTAATTCCAATTAACCGGTAGATTTTTACGTCAACTCGTATTGATGAGTACAACGCTTTGATATAACTTGTTGATAGTTTTAACAAAGTGTAAGATATTGATAAATTAATAGTGATTTGATATAATTACATTGTTTTAAGTAATAACTTGGTTAAATTAATTATTCTTCGTTTGTGAAATTAATTTAGAAGAGTAAAATCTCGTTCTGCTATAACTAAATTGAATAAATTAGTTTGGACATCTATGGAGCGGAATAAATTCCCGCTCTGCACTTGCAAAGTAAAATGATGATTTTTGAAGTTAATTAATTTGTGGATTAATTAGTATATGTAAAATGGTGTGTTAACTATTGATTATTAATTATTGAGTGCCAGAAGCTTGGTAGCCTGGCCGTATTAGGTGCGACACTGATATATGTTGAAAGTGGAACCTTTTTAGTAATAAATGTAATAATAGCATTGGTTAAGTTCTATGATAGCTTTGGGCCTCGTTATAGTATTTTGAAAAACAATTATTTGCCATTTTGATTTAACAATGGTTTTGATTTGAAAGATTATTTCAAAAATAACTTTGGAATTTTCTACGGTATTTATTCAGAAATGGTTTTTGAACTTATCTATTTTACTCCAACCTCTTTGGAAATGTTTTAAAAGTATTTTGGAAGTATTTATTTTTACAAAAAAGTTGATACAATAATGAGTGTGTAACGACCCGTATTTTTGCTAATTTAAAACTATTAAATTAAATGAGATTTTGAAATTTAATATTGTGAGAAATTAAAATTTATGATTTATTAATGAGAAAATAATTCGAATATGATTTAATAATGTTGTTTGAATGTTATTGAAAACTATTTTAGTGTAATTTCAATCAATTGGAATAATTGTAAAGCTGATTTGGTTATAATTGTAAATAAGGAATTAAATTGGTAATTAATGGAATTAATGAAATCGAAATATTATAATTAATATGGTACAGGATGATAACTGCAGAATTTGAATGTAATAAAATGTAAACTGATGTTAATTATTGTGACGACCCGACTTTCCACTCCAGAAAATCGCATCGACAGTAAGAAAGAAAGGGGTGAGAAATAGAAAAGAGAAGAAGAGAAAAGAAAACAACAACAGATACTCACAGCGGAAACGAAACGAAATATAATATATCACATAAATATTACATAGTATCATATACATCATCTATCAGAGTTACACAGATTACACATCACATACTAGACAGTTATAAACATCTGTCTAGTTATTACATCTCAACACAATACAGATCAATACAAAGATCAACATAGTGGAAACTACTATCTATATCTACAACGCCGAAGCCTCCTGCTCCATTGCTCCTCCAGATTACTCGTCAAAGCTAAACCTGAATCCCTTGGCTACTCGTAAAAATTTGAGTACCCAAGAGTTTATAAAACAGAAATAAACAACTTGGGTCAGACATGGGTCTGGTGTGAGTAACAGGTTAAACTTGTTTAACTTCAAAACCTTTTGAAAGAAAAGGTATCACGTAAGACTCCCCACCAATAAATATGGGTAAGTTTTTACCTTACGCTAACCAAAATATTTGATAGGAAATTCGATTGTATTATAATAGGTCTAGGGTTTTCAAATAAATATGAAATAGCTGGAATGCTTACATCTCACGTTCCAACATAGTTGGGCACAACTAAAACGTACGGCACTTATTGGAGTTTGGATTCCATCAATGGCAGGGCTACCGGGGTACCGCCCGTCACAGTACGTGGCCTAGATCACCGTACCGAGGATCACTCCCAATCCCCTGCAACACAAGGCCGGAACATCCCTTACTGGATAATTCCCGCACAAGATACCCCACGGTTGTCATGATTCAACCGCACACACTAAGTCGAAAATAGAAAGGGACATCTAGACAGAGGTAATCTTGTCCTACTTGGGTGCTACCCACTAACCTTGCTGCACCTCCCCTGTTTTAGCCATTCCCGGTTTGTGAGGCTTGAGGTCACGATTACCTTAGAAAAGAACACATCACTTAGAATGCTCATCGTCCACCTGACGATGTTCTGAAAGCATTCAGTCCATACAAGTTCGTTCCGGGTTCGAACGAAACCGAAGGCATTATCTCGTTACACTCGTATTGGAATCACCCTCAGAGTTAACGACAATAACCCTTGCACTCTGAATCTTCATCTTCACTTGATTCACGACCTATCGTTAATTTGGATCGATGTGGTATTCGGGTCTCCAGACCTGGAAATCCGGTATACGGAAACCCGATCCCGGTCTCATCGAAATCCAAAACGTATCTTTTAAGGCCAAGTTGTTTTAAAGGTTAAAACAATTTAATTCAATTATCTTTATACACTTAGAAAGAAAATTCACAATAGATAATCAACATTATCAATATCATCAGATAATCCATATTATCACAATTCAACTAAACATCCATATCACATAGCATATATCTCATCAGAGATATCAATCAAATGCAAAGCATTCAGTATTATCATCCATCCATAAGTAATGATCTATATCATCTCTAATTAATTTAAAGTTAATTAAATTAATTACTTTTATTTTATAAATCCTTCTTACTTAAACATTAAGTAATTACAAATTAATTAATTATCCTCTAATTACCTTTTTCAATTAATCATCTTTGATTAATTATCTTTTAATTACCTTTAAGTAATTTATCTTTAATTAATTACTCAAATTAATTAACCTTAACCACTTATAGTAATTAACCTTTAATTACTTCATTAATTAATTAACTATAATTAATTAAATTAATCACTATAATTAATTATATTAAACCTTAATTAATTACATTAATTAATCACTTCATTTATTAATTATACTTAATTAATCAATCTTAATTACATCATTAATTATATTAATTAATGATCCTTAATTACAAATTAATTATTAATTACTTTAATTAAATTAATTACATTAAGTAATTAACTTTAAATTAAACAACATTTATTAATCACCTTGATTAATCTCATTCAGTAATTAACTACTCTTAATTACTTCTTTAAATAAATTAATTACTCCTTAATTAATTTCTTAATTAATCCCTTGATTAATTATTCAAAGTAATTAAACTTAAATTACTTTCCTTAATACATAACCATCAATTAATTACTTCCAGTAATTATCTTATTATTTACTTCCTAAATAATCATACCTTAATAATTACATTAAGTAATTATTATCAGATCATCTCTTGATTATTCTAAATTAATTAAACTTAATTAATTAACTTAACAAATCAAATTAACTTCAATTAATTACAATAAGTAATTAATTCTTAATTACTTCCATTAAGAAATTACATTTTAAACAAATTCTATAATTGATTATCTTCAAATTAATTAATCTAATTAACTATTAAAATTAATTACATAAATTAATTATTTAATAATCCATAGTTAATGACCTTCATTAACAATTATTTAATTACTTTTCTTAAGTAATTAACTTAGATTAATTATTATTAATTTCAAATTAATAAATCTTAATAACCAATTAATTAAACTTTAATTATTTAATTGATTAAGTGTTAACCATAACTTAATTAATCTTTAATTACTTTATTAATTAATTCTTAATCATTAATTAATATTCCAATTTTATTCTATTTAATTAATCTTAAACCTTAATTAAATTAAATTAATCCTTAATTAATTAATACAAATCATTAATTAATTAAATTAATTAAACCATTTTAATTACCTTAAAGATTTAATAATTTAAACTATTAAGATAACACATTTCCTTATTCATGGTTCAATTATCATTCTTACTTACATTTGAAAATATCCATTTCAAATTTTAGTTTTAAATTTCATTTTAAATTTGGGATTTAAAATGAATATAAATTTTGTCTTTAACAAAGTTTAGAACTAATTTAAAAACTTTTACCTGTTAAAGAAATCTTATATCTTCTAAGAGTTTTTAAAAGTACTTCAATCAAATTTCTTCTTAAATTTAAAACATTTAAATATAACTACATTTAAACCTATTTAAAACATTTAAATTTATAAATCTTATTTATCTCAAATCACAGATTCAAAACTAAACTTGAATCCATATATTAAAATTTTGATTTCAATTCCTGTTTAAATATTGCTTAACAAATTTGAATTCAGGTTTAAATTTAAACTGACAGGCTTTTAAAAACCTGGCAACTTAAATTTGTACTCGAGACTTCACCCAAAACACTTCGAGTCGAATACCCTAAAACTTCGAACATCCCTCGTAACAATTCGAACAAAACTCGGGTATGCCTGATACCTACCATCACTGACACGAACGTGGGTTCGTGCACGTGCACCGACCATCTACGCTGCTCCGGCCAACGACGAGTATCCCCACAAGACGACGTTCATCCCTATACCAGAATCCACCCTCTCGATCATCAAAACTAAAACGAAACAAAATCGAGCCTAAACAAAACCTGGAACAGAAACTACCTATTCCCCCAAACCTGGCAACAACCCCTCGAACTCGAGATTCCGACCTCCGGAGTTGCTGAAACTCCAGTCACGACCTCGCCTATGCCCTATCTACCATTCCCCAAAAGCCTGAAGCACCCGATCCATCGTAGAGGCCGTGGTGATCAAATTTCACGACCAGATAAAAACTAGGGTTCTAGCAAATCTCTCACAACTGCAACTTCCACTATGATTTCCATCACCAACAATTATTTTTCCTCACAACTCCTAACCCTCCTCCATCACCTAGAAGAACCCCGAGCCTTCCAGTCACATAGATCACCAGAAAATTCCTAATATCCTCATTCCAGTCATCTCTTAACTGTACCTAAATCTCTTTACTAAAAATTATAGTTTTTGTTTTAAAAATCATATTTTGATTTTAGTATTCAATTTATAATCCTGGATTTATGAATTACCTAGTTTGAATTTTCACCTTTATATAACATACACTGTTATTTTGGTTACAGAGACAATCTGCTTGAAATTTGACATAATTAAAATTTTTAGGCATTAGTATATGATAAATCAAACACATTTTGTTTAAATATTAAATCCAAATCACTCTAGATCATGGGATAATGATTTTATATCAAAAACAGGAGTCTGGAATTACAAGAAAATCAGAGACACACTGATTCAAAACAACATGCACACCTATATACATTCATGTATATGCAGAATCATCTATAAATATTCACATCCACAACACAATTATCACAGAACTAAGCATGCAAACATAATTATACTTAAGTTATTTTAAGTAAGAATGTTACTCACCTTTAAAAAGATGAACAGAGCCTATCTTTGAAACTGAGAAACTGTTTTGAACTTTAACTTGAATGCCTCTTTTAATTTTTAACTTGAGTTGCTTTTAGAAACTGAGTTGCTATGATTTTGCTGTTGATTTAATCTACAGGTTTGCTTGATTGATAAACTCAGGTTGAATGAGATGCTGTAGGCTTTGATTTTCAGATATGAGGATGATGTTTGCAGGCTGATCTTTGAGTTGTTTCCAGATTTTGAATAGAATTACAGACTGGTTTCTTTGATTTGGTTTGAAGCATTTGATTTAGAAGATGAATGATAGGTTGTTGAATCTGGTTTTTTTGTTGAGGAGTTTAGATTTTTGATTTTAGATTAGAGGAAGAGTTTGAGAAGAGGTTACTGATTTATTTCAGATTTTTACTAGAGAAAGAGATTTGAGTTTATCTTGTTTTTGAGAAGGAAATAGAAAGGATGAAGTAAAGAAATGCATATGTGTATATAAGTGAATTTATGATAAATAAAAAAAAAAAAAATGAAAAATGAATAAAGACACTTGTCATTACATTAGCTAATTAAATTACACATGTTAGAATGAGTCATTAGATAAAGACACATGTCTTTTAAGTAATTATCTTATTTCTATTTATTTTAAAGTAATTAAAAAGCCTTTTTCTTAATTTATTAAATACTTACCTATATATATTACTTTTTAAAGAAACAAAAACAAATTATATTTTAATTAAAAGTTATACAAATATTATAATATCCAAACAATTTAAATATTTATTCCCTTGAATTTCAAAACTTAATTTCAAATTCAATTTAAATTAAATCCTAAGATTCAATTTAAAAGTTAAGTTATATATATACATATATAACTATTTATTCAATTAAATAACAATTTCATATTCTTTAAAATCCATTCATATTAATAAAAATAATACATTATACTTATTATCTGAAATTAACATATTTGATATTTAAATAATTTATATAAGATATTATATTATCAAGTGATATTTAAAAAGAAATAAAACAAACCTTACATGTCAAATCTTATTTATTTAAACTTAAGTAAAAATATCTTAAACTAATTAAAGTATTTTAAAACTATAAATTTACTAATTTAAATAACTTTGAAAAGTCATATTAAATTAAATCTAAATTCCCAATTTACCCAAAGCTTCTATTTACAATATATATAAATAAATATATATATATTCAAATAGAAAATATCTTATTAACTTTTAAAAGATAAAATCACCAATTAATACTAATTTAATCAGATTATTAAATTAAATTCAAATCTTATTATCAAAGATCATCAATATCAATTTAATTATTTAACAGATTATTAAATTGATATTGTTAAAATTTCCGGGATATTACAATTATATTCATAAGGTAATAGTTGATTCCATAATAAGAGTGTAAATCAAAATAAAAGAAATTAATTAAAATTAAATATAATTAACTGGGATTTTATTACAATTGAAATTGAATGCTGAAATTAACGTAATATTTAAATCGTGGAATCAATATGGCAAATGTAATTTAAAAAGATTATAAATTTCTATGTAATCAAGAATGATAAAATTGTTGACTTTTAAATTTGAAATTTGAAGGTGATTAAATCAATTTAATAATAATTTGTTTAATTAATGTGAAAATAGCCATTTTGGCCACTGTTTCGGATTTCAACGAAACCAGTTTCATCAGATTTGTAACAGTGAATTATTATAAGATTTCAAGTTTCATAGTGATCAGACTTGTCGTTTGATCGTGCGGGCTCAAAGCACGTAGAAATCGAATAAAAGAATTTAAATAAATATAATTTGATTTTGAAAGCTAACTTCTGAATACAATGGAATTAGGGTTTGAAACTAGTTCCATTGAGTTTAAAAATATCAAAAACCTATATTTCCATATATTGGATGACCCATTTTCGTTTCGGGAACGAAACGGACTTTTCGGGTCATTGTTATCGTTTCGACCCAATTCGATTTGTCCATTCGTTCTTATCCATCTCTGCCTATATTTAGGCTTTTATGAACCCTAGCAGCTTCTTATCTTCATTTTTCTGTATGTACTTCTTATTCTCGTCCGTTCCATCCTTCCTTCCCGATGTTAGACAATTCCAAAACCCAAAATTCCCTAATTCAAAACCAAATTGAAAATTCAAACTCTTCAACCATATCAAATTATATATCGTTGGAAAGCTCTCAACGAGCATAATCTAGATCCGCTGTTCAATTTTGCATTTGAGTCTCGGTTTGTCCAGAAATCAATGAAGAAGTCTCGGTCGTTGAAACTAGGGTTTTGTTTTCGATGGTGGATCTTCATCGATAGGATGATCGGAGGTTGTTGCGAGGTAGAGGATGATGAGAGAGGTCGATCCATGTGGATAGTTTGTCGAGATCGTCAACGATCTCGCCAAAATTTGATGATGATTACGGCGGCAGCGGCGACCTTTAGAGGCACTTTAGGTGGTTGCGAGGTCAAAGTAGAGTCGGCCTGAGGTGTCGAGCTTGTAGGTGGCTTGGGATCGTGGTCTCATGGCATAGAGTGGCAGTGATAGGGAGATGAACGTGGAGGCTAGTGTTCTGAAGCATGGGTCATGATCTATAAGCGGTAAGGTTCATGAAGGTGACATGTTTTTACAATTTTAACCTTTGTTTTAATTATTTAATTTAAATTTAAATTTAAACGTTCTAATATCGATAACTTTTTCATACGAGCTTGGATTTGGGCACGGTTTCTTCCGTTGAGATCGTATCGAAATTTCGGACAATATGGAACTTGTTTGGTTGAATTCCGAAACTGTGGATTTTTGGGATTTATTTGGATTTTAAATCGACGACAAACCGAAGGTGAGTGATTTAGCCCGCTCACGAAATACTAAACCTTCTCATGTTAGTTGAATTAATTTATGAATTGATAAGAATTTTATTGATTGCTGTTTGGTAATTTAAATTATCTTTTAAATTTAATTTGAATTTATATTGAATTAAATTGCTTTTTAAATTATTATTGAATTTATATTATTAGTTAAATACTTGATAATGATAACCAGCTATTGTTGTGATTTATTGGGAGATTTGGATGATGATTATGATGGATGTTATTTGTTGTCATTTTGGATGATTGGGTGTTTATATCTCTATTAATCATATGGGTTGAAATGATATATACCCGAACGATCTTATTGATTAGGGAAAATCGTTATGGGTTGAAATGATAAACCCGAATGATTTTATTGATTGGAAACTTTTTGATTCGGGATACGGGTTGAAATGATATATACCCGGAAAATTAAACTATTTGGGTTGAAATGATACATACCCTATCACTTGACCATAGGGTAGAAAATTATATATGGACACCGTTGGTCGGTTTTAAATTTATTTTCCTAAATGGTAAAGAATGTTTGATTTATAAATTGATTTTAAATTTAATTTAATGATTTTATTTATAAAAAATTTATATTTGGAAATAATTTATTTTATGTGTTTTAAAGTTTCAAATTATAAGTTAATATATGGTTTATAAAAAAGTAAATTTAAGATTTTCACTTATAACTTTATTTAATTTTAAAAAAATATTTTTAATGGTTTAAATTTTTATTTAATAAAATATTTAGTATAGTTTTAAGAGTTTTATATAAATTTTAAATTAACAAAATATTTAATATAGTTTTAAGAGGTTTATTTAAGTACAATTTAATATAATAATTATAGATTTTATAATAACTTTAATAAATAAAAATGTAAGAAGTTTTGTAAGGAATATTTTTAATAAGGTTTTGTAAGAGATGTCATAATGGATTTTATAAAAGGATTTTATAAAAGATTTTTATAAAAGATTTTATAATGGTTTTATAAAGGAGTTATAATGGTTTTAAAGGATTTTATATTGGGATTTATAAAAGAACTTGTGTAAAGGGGTTTGGAAGCGTTTTAAAAGAATTTGCGTAGAAGCTTATAAAAATAGGAAGAATTTTAAACTATTTTGGAATTTTATAAATAGCTTTATAAATGGTTCTAAAGCGTATAAATAGTTTATAAATGGTTTAAGAGAGATTTATAAATTATTTTCGAAATTGATTGAATGAAATTTTCCTCGGTATTTATGAATATATTTATACTTTTGGAATAAGTATATGGATATCTTGTTATGAAAGTATAAACTGTTTTCTGGATTTATTATTAAAAATGTTTTGTAAAATGACCACCATGTGAAAAATATAACGATTGGTTGTTAAAGAGACCGAGGTCGGATATTGTCATATTCTCTACCATATTGTCATACTCTCTACCAATTCCAAAATCACTTTAACAACTATGCACGTGGTGGAGAGTGCAGAACGAAGTAGGATGGTTTGGCAAACGCTACTGTATGAGGTATGAACGCAGCCCTGACCCCCCTCGGGTCAGCTTGATATGACTAAAACTGGAGCCATCCCAGGCCAAGTGAGGTCGCTTCTACTATCAGACACACTTCTTCGATACCATATCTGTTACTTTGTGATTGATTGGTGGCCACCCTCGATTTGATTATGGGAGTGTTTTGAGGTGGGCGGTAGTAGCTGCTATGCGTTACTACCAATCCGAGCGTGCAAAACGGTAGAATCCTACCCTGGGCATTGCCTCGCGTGCCTTGTCATATGCCGTATCTAGTCCACTATGATTTTGGTTTGGGTCGTACCTATAGAGTGCTCGCTGACTGCCCACCGGTTTGGTGGAGTTTACAGTACTCTATAAGACTACGACATTTATAAAATGCGTTAAGGGGGATATAAGTAACGCCTTAATGCTATTTAATACTTACTTTACTGATAGACATTATATATAAAGCGTATATTACTACATATAAATAGTTTAACGGATCCTTAGGAGATGGAAATCCCGAAACATCTCTTAAGTTATTGCACGCACGTAATACACTGGATATGAGATGTAAAATCCTGTAAACATCTTTGAATCCATTACACTCATATTTATTTACTGTTGATTTAACTCATAAGATCTTTTAGTACTGACTCGAGTGTTTTGTCTTTTCATTACGCTCGGGTCAGTCTGAGCTTTTCAGTGTATTGAAAACCATTTTATTCTGGAGAATGGAGACAGAGATTAGTCTACTATTTATTATATTTATTCCACTTCATCATGTTGTTCTGCTCCATTATCCTACTTTACCTGTTGTATGTATAACTTTGATTGTATTGTAAATTGTATAATCAAATGTATATTATAAAACAGCTTCATGAACTGTTTAGTTGATTATTATATTATGTCATTCCGCTGTGAGATTCTGTGTTTTGTTTTTCCTTCTTTTCTCTTATTTTCTTATTTACCCCATTAACAATCCTTCCTTTTGAATAGTTTGAGTTGACATGTGTGGTTTATTGTCGATTTAAAACCGTCCAAAAAGGTGGGTTGTTACAGTTGGTATCAGAGTTTTGGTTTAGCGATAATCTTAGCTTTGCGAGGTTTGACTCATTAGAGATAGGGTTGTACTACCCTAGAATGAGTTGTTTGAGCGTGTGTGTGTGTATGAGAGGGCGTATTTGTTAGTGTTATAAAAATGTTTTTATATTGTGTTAATTTGTTCTGTTTGGTATAAATTCTGGTCGGTACATAGGACGCTATGGCATCGATAGGGATCTAAACACTTAATAGGGCAGACTGACACAATATTGTTTTTGAAATATAGGTAAATGAAATAATTTTTACTTATATTATATTTTGTATATAAAGGAATAATTTTTATAATGGATATAGTTGTATGTATTATGCTTGGTTGTTAGGAAGTGAAATCTTATAAATGTGGCTTATAAAATAGGATTTAAAAATAGAGTGAATATAAATTGGAAATTTGAGAACTTAAGTTCCGGAGTTTTGAAATTGGTTTTCAAAGATTTTCGGAATATAATATTAGTATTATTGGGAAGTACTTTCGGATAGAAATATTTTCAATGTGATTTGAAAGAAATGTTTTAAAGGAACTTTAAATGGAAATAAGTTCAGTACTTCCCTCTTCTATCGTTGGAAAATAATTTCGATGATGACCGATGCATCATCGACATTGACTTTCGAGTTTCAAAGTGGGAAGACCACTGTAGTAGCTTTGCTACACATTCTTTTGATAAACAAATTTTGATTTAAATTTCTTAAGTATGATTTGATATACAAAAATATTAGTATATGTATAATTTCAAAATGATTTGAAATAAAACCCGGAATTTAGTTCTTAAGTTTCTATAAATTAGGGATTTCTATTATTGTAGTGAAATGAAATCTTAACTATTTTAATAGTTGGAAACTTCTAAAATGAAAAATAAGAAATTAGAAGCTAAGTGATATAATGAAACTATAAGAAATTGGAAATTTGTAACTTGTAAATTAAAGGATATTGAAAATTAAGAAGATGTGAACTACTAAACATTTTTGCTAACTAAAATGTATGAGGTAATTTGTATAACATTCTAAAAACATATAATATAACTTACCAGAAATGTTTAAAAAGTTGAAATGTTAATATGAATATGTAATAGAATATTATACAAGTAAAGGCTTAATAACAAATATGCTTCAAAAATGAACATGTGTTTACAAATAATTTTTTTAAGATGTATAAGAATATTATAAACTTAAGTTAATGTTTTGAAGTTATCTATAATTAAAGTGAATAGTAAAATTGAATACTATGTAAAGTAAATGATTATAACTTCAGAAAATGTTGAAATGATTCATAAATAGATTTAATATCAATGATACTATATAAGAAAGGATGAATGTAAATTAGAAAGTTAAGAAATTTAAGTTGAAATGATTCATGAATGAATATTAATAGTAAATTGAAATCAAGCTAACAATAAGTGTGAAATAAACTCTAATGAAATGTGAATAATACTTTAATAATGGATTTTCATTGATGATTCCAAATATTGAATGGAAATAAGTTGTGTAAGTAATGAAGGTAAATTAATTAAAGATGACATTGTATGAATGAATGAAAATGAATAAAAGGTAAATAATGTGAAAAGAAACCAATAGAAAAATATCTTAAATTCTTTATTTTAGTGGTTGATGGGAAGTTTGGGAAATGATACTTCAAATTGTTTAAGGTTGTATGAATAATCTATTAAGTAATTTTCTAAGGCTGTTGAGCGTAAGGTACACTTAGTAGTTTATTTATCACCCTTGAACGATGAGAAGTTTATGAAACTGAACAAATCATTAGTTTGATTGCTATGGATGTATGATGGATACTTTGATTGCATATAATGGTTGTACTGTTTTGTTTGCATATGTTTTGTGTTGATTTGCTTTTGTTACTAATTGAAACAACTAAATATTTCTCTTGTACATAATTCTCACTATTTTGGATTATATAAGTGGAATACAGGTTTATGAAAGCAGTAGCCGTTGCTTTTGGTTTCAAAAATAAAGTTTGTTTGCCTGACAAATAGGTACGTTTTTAGATTATAGTTTTGCAACGATATTTTAATTGTTTTTCCCATGGTTTGGGATGTTAATTACTGAAAATATGATATATATATATATATTTTAATTATTGATATTATTATTTTTCTGAACCTAACCACGCAAAAGAGACTACCAAAATTTTTCGTAAATTTAAGACTTAGAAAATTTTGTGAAAGTTGACTTATATCCAAATTCTTATTAAAACTTAATGATGTAAATTGTTTCTAAATTGAATAATTTGAATAAAATTATATCCAGTTCCTTCACTCCTTCTTGTTCCTTTTCGATGACGAAAAGTTTTGAGTGGGGGAGAGTGTAACGACCCATATTTTTGATAATTTAAAACTATTAAATTAAATGAGATTTTGAAATTTAATATTGTCAGAAATTGAAATTATGATTTATTAATAAGAAAATAATTAGAATATGATTTAATAATGTTGTTTGAATGATATTGACAACTAATTTAATGTAATTTCAATAAATTTAAATAATTGTAAAGTTGATTTGGTTATAATTGTAAATAAGGAATTAAATTGGTAATTAATGGAATTAATGAAACTGAAATATTATAGTTAATATGGTAAAGGATGATAACTATAAGATCTGAATGTAATAAAATGTTAACTAATGTTAATTATATTCATAAGGTAATAGTTGATTCAATAATAAAAGTGTTAATCGAAATAAGAGAAATTAATTGAAATTAAAATATAATTAACTGGGATTTTATTATAGTTGTAATTGAATGTTGAAATTAATGTAATATTTAAATCGTGGAATCAACATGGCAAATATAATTTAAAAAGATTATAAATTTCTATGTAATCAAGAATGATAAAATTGTTGACTTTTAAATTTGAAATTTAAAGATGATTAAATCAATTTAATAATAATTTATTTAATTAACTTGAAAATAGACATTTTGGCCACTGTCTCGGATTTCAATTAAACCGGTTTCGTTGGATCCGTAACAGTGAATTATTATAAGATTTCAAGTTTCATAACGATCGGACTTATCGTTTGATTGTGCAGGCCTGAAACGCGTAGAAATCAATTAAAAGAATTTATATGAATATAATTTGATTTTGAAAGCTAACTTCTGTATACAATGGAATTAGGGTTTGAAACTAGTTCCATTGAGTTTAAAAATATCAAAAACTTATATTTCGATATATTGGATGACCCATTTTCATTTCGGGAACGAAACGGGCTTTTCGGGTCGTTGTTATCGTTTCGAACCAATTTGATCTGTCCATTCGTTCTTATCCACCTCTGCTTATATTTAGGCCGTTATAAACCCTAGCAGCTTCTTATTTTCATTTTTCTATACGTACTTCTTATTCTCGTCTGTTCCTTCCTTCCATCCCGATGCCAAACAATCCCAAACCCTAAATTCCCAAATTCAAAATCAAATTGAAAATTCAAACTCTTCAAACCATGTCAGATTATATATCGTTGGAATGCTCTTGACGAGCCTAATCTAGATCTACTATTCAATTTTGCACTTGAGTCTCGGTTTGGCTAGAAATTAGTGTAGAAGTCTCGGCCATTGAAATAGGGGTTTTGTTTTCAACGGTGGATCTTCATCGATAGGATAATCGGAGGTTGCTGCAAGGTAGAGGATGATGAGAGAGGTCGATCCATGTGGATAGTTTGTCGAGATCGTCTCTCGCTAGAATTTTATGATGAATACAGCGGCGACGACCTTTGGAGGCGCTCAGGTAGTTGCGAGGTCAAAGTGGGGTCGGCCTGAGGTGTCGGGCATGAAGGTGGCTTCAGATCGTGGTCTCATGGCACAGAGCAGCGGCGATAGGGAGATAAACATGGCGGTTGAGGGTTCTAAAGCATGGGTCGCGATTTGTAAGCGGTAGGGTTCGTGAAGGTGACGTGTTTTACAATTTTAACCTTTGTTTTAATTATTTAATTTAAATTTAAATGTTCTAATATCGATAACGTTTTCATACGACCTCGGATCTGGGCGCGGTTTCTGCCGCTGGGATCGTATCGAAATTTCGAACAATATGGAATTGGTTTGGTTGAATTCCGAGACTGTTGTATTTTTGGGCTTTATTTGGATTTTAAATCGACGACAAATCAAATGTGAGTGATTTAACCCACTCACGAAATACTAAACCTTTTTATGTCAGTTGAATTAAATTTATGAATTGATAAGAAATTTATTGATTGTCATTTGGTAATTTAAATTTTCAATTAAATTTAATTTGAATTTATATTGAATTAAATTGCTTTTTAAATTATTATTGAATTTAAATTGTTAGTTAAATACCCGATAATGATAACCAGTTAATTGTTGTGATTTATTGGTTGATTTGGATGATGATTGTGATGGATGTTATTTGTTGGCATTTTGGATGATTGGGTGTTTATATCTTTGTTAATCTCTATGGGTTGAAATAATATATTCCCGAACGATCTTATAGACCAGGGAAAATCGTTATTGGTTGAAATGATAAACCCGAACGATTTTATTGATTGGAATTTTTGGTTCGGGATATAGGTTGAAATGATATATACCCGGAAAATTAAACTATTTGGGTTGAAATGATACATATCCTATAACTTGACCATAGGGTATAAATTTATATACGGACACCGTTGGTCGGTTTTAAATTTATTTTTCTAAATGGTAAAGTATGTTTGATTTACAAATTGATTTAATGATTTTATTTATAAAAAAATTTATATTTGGAAATAATTTATTTTATATGTTTTAAAGTTTCATATTATAAGTTAATATATGGTTTATAAAAAGTAAATTTAAGATTTTTAAGTATAATTTTATTTAGTTTTAAAAATATATTTTTAATGGTTTAAATTTTTATTTAATAAAATATTTAATATAGTTTTAAGAGTTTTATATAAATTTTAATTTATTAAAATGTTTAATATAGTTTTAAGAGGTTTATTTAAATACAATTTAATGTAATAATTATAGATTTTATAATAAATTTAGTAAATAAAAATGTAATAAGTTTTGTAAGGAATATTTAATAAAGTTTTATAAGAGATTTTATAATGGATTTTATAAATAGGAAATTATTTTCAAGAACAAAATTTCTCAAGGTTTTAGCCCCAAGGACAGACCTTCAGTATTTTAGCCGGAAGGACAACTTTCTTTAGATATCAGTTTTTAGTTATTGATAGTAGTTTTTAGGTATCATTTTGTAGTTATTGGTAGCAGTTTTTAGGTATCAGTTTTTAGTTCGGTAGCAGTTTTGGAAGAATGTTTGTCCTTATGATTAATTTTTAGGAGAATGTTTGTCTTTGTGGTTAAAATATTAAGGTCATATCCTTGAGGCTAAAAATATACAAATTTTTGTCCTTTAAATTAAGTGAATATTAGGCTCAGGTCCCTAATAAGTTTCAAAATATACAAAAATCCCAGTAAAAAAAGTATGTAAATTAGGTCCCTAGAATTAAGTTACCGAATAATGGCATACACTTATGCAATTATTTAGTGAATAATTGCAGTCATTTATGCAATTATATCAAAAACTTGCAAACATTTCCACAATTACTCACCAAAAAATTGCGGAAATTTCCGCAATTTTTTCAAAATTTTGTGGAAAATTCCGCAATTATTCACCAATAAAATTGCGGAAATTTCCGCAATTATTCACCGAAAAAATTACATAAATTTATGCAACTTTTGGATATAATTGCATAAATGTCTGCAATTATTCAGTGAATAATTGCATAACTATATGCAATTACTTAGTAACTTAATTCCAGGGACCTAATTTACATACGTTTTTTACTGGGATTTTTGTATATTTTGAAACTTATTAGGGACCTGAGCCTAATATTCACTTAATTTAAAGGACAAACATTCTTCTAATAAGTGCAAAACAAAAGAATCCTACCCTGGGCGTTACCTCGCGTGCCTTGTCAGATGCCTTATCGAGCCCACTATGATTTTGGTTTGTGTCGTACCTATGGATTGCTCCCTGATAGCCCACCAGTTTGGTGGAGTTTACAGTACTGTATAGACTACGACATTTATAAAATGTGTTAAGGGTGACATGGGTAACGCCTTAACTCTATTTTAATACTTTACTTTACTGATAGACATTATATATAGCGTATATACATATAAATAGTTTAACGGATCCTTAGAAGATGAAAATTCTGAAACATCTCTTAAGTTATTGCACGCACGCAATACGGTGGATAGGAGATGTAAAATCCCGTAAACATCTCTGAAGCCATTACACTCATATTTATTTACTGTTGATTTAACTTACATAAGATCTTTTAGTTCTGACTCGAGTGTTTTGTCTTTTCATTACGCTCAGGTCAGTCTGAGCTTTTCAGTGTATTGAAGACCATTTTATTTTGGAGGATGAAGATGGAGATTAGTCTAGTACTTATTATATTTATTCCACTGCATCATATTGTTCCGCTTCATTATCCTACTTTACCTGCTGTACGTATAACTTTGATTGTATTGTAAATTGTATAATCAAATGTATATTATAAAGTGAATATTAGGCTCAGGTCCCTAGTAAGTTTCAAAATACACAAAAACCCCAGTAAAAAAAAGTGTGTAAATTAGGTCCCTAGAATTAAGTTACTAAGTAATTGCATATAGTTATGCAATTTTTTGGTGAATAATTGCGGAATTTTCAGCAACTTTTTGAAAAAAGTGCGTAAATTTCCGCAATTTTTTGGGTGAATAATTGCGGAATTTTCCGCAATTTTTTGAAAAAATTGCGTAAATTTCCGCAATTTTTTGGATGAATAATTGCGGAATTTTCCGCAATTTTTTGATATAATTGCATAAATGTCTGCAATTATTCACTGAATAATTGCATAAGTGTATGTCATTATTCAATAACTTAATTCTAGGGACCTAATTTACAAACTTTATTTTACTGGGGTTTTTGTGTATTTTGAAACTTATTAGGGACCTGTGCCAAACTGTCCCTATTATAAAATAGCTTCATGAACTATTTATTTGATTATTATATTTTGTCATTCCGCTGTGAGATTCTGTGTTTTGTTTTTTCTTTTTTTCCTCTTATTTTCTTATTTACCCCATTAACAATCCTCCCTTTTGAATGCTTTGAGTTGACATGTGTGGTTTATCGATTTAAACTGTCCAAAAAGGTGGGTTGTTATAGAGTGTTTATTTTATAAGAAATTAAATGGGTTTATCTTTTATTATAAAGTGATACTGTTTTTAAAAGAAGATAGAAGTACTTTGGAATAAATATCTGTGAAATGTTTTATATAAAATGTTGAATAAAAGATAGAGTTATAAATGATATTTTGTAAAAGATAAATTTATAAATTATATTTTGTAAGAGAGATCTATAAATGTTATTTTATACATAAAAAGGAGATTTATAAATGGTAATTTATGAATAAAAGAATGGACTTATAAGTGGTATTTTGATAATAACGATGATTTGTGTTAAATATATTAGATTTATAAAAAGAGTTTTATAAATAATTTTGGAGATTTATAAAAGGAATTTTATAAATAATTTAAGAGATTTACAAAAGAAGTTTTATAAATTAAATTGGTATTTATAAAAGGACTTAGAAATATGGAATGAGTTTATAAAAAGGGAATTTTATATTTGGAAATATCAAAATACCACTTATTTAACACAAATCATCGTTATATAAGATTTGGAAAAGAGAATTTTATATTTGGTGAGGGTTCTTGGTATGTTACCAATATTTTATCATAGTATAGGCTATGTAAGGAGAATGAGGTTTCTAATCGGGGAGCTTGTTCGGAGTCCGCATGGAAAGTCGGATGAGCGATACTAGTTCGAAAGAGCAGTTTGTGTATTCAAGTGATCGCATCAGATATTACGTATGGATGATCTATATACATCATATGGGCTTATGGAAAGTTAAATATTCATGTGGGCTTATTTTTTCTTGGTTTGGTAGTGATGAAATTTCGGGGATGATTTTTTTTTAAAAAGGGCTGAATGTAACGACCCAGAACTTTTAACGTTTCAAATTTGAATATTTAATATATTTAAATATTCGAATTCGATTAATAATAAGAAAATCAATTTTTATTAGAACGACTTGAATTTTAAAGATGTAGTTTTAAATGGATTTATAGGATTTTTATGTAATTTTTAATTTGAAAAATATTTAAATTATCGTTTAACGTACTTTACGGCAAACGTCGGTATTTTTGAAATTTAACAGAATAAGGTAACCAATGCATTTTATTGTTGTTTTTGGATCGTGTGGCATCATTCTGCACGATCGTATTATTATTTCTATCGTTCGCAGTTCATACGGGAACATGATATTGTGTAGTGAAGTACTGTAAAACATTCTTTTCATAACTTTTATTATAAACCATTATCTAATTTTCTTTTTGATTTGCTTTTGTTTTGATGTGATGGGATTTTGGTTTGCTTAGTTGCTAAGTAATTTGGGTTTTACAAGTATGCTCAAATCAACCCTTCACTTCATTTCTCTATTTCATTTCTCTCCTTCTTTTTTGTTTCATTTACTGTAAAATTGAAATAAACCATTTTTTTAGTTCAAAAATCATTATCTCTCAAACCGTCATCAATTTGCTATAACTTTCAACTACAAAGTTTTTTGTTTTGATGTCTAGTCTTTTTAAAAATGATCGCTCGTCGTTTGGCCGATAGGGGTGGCGGGTACCGGCCGAAAACGGTAATAGTTGGATTTTGGTCATTTTTCGATGAACGCGAAATGGAGATTGGAGGGAGTGGTCATGTTCATCTCCGTTAGACGAGATTTTCAAAGATGGTTTCTTGATTTTAAGGGATCGGAGTTGGCCGTAGTTGGTACTTGAACATTTTCCATTCAAATCTTGTTTGCCGATGATGTGATGGTCGAGGGGTGGAGTGGCGGTGCTGGAAGGAGAGTGGGGACGAAGTGGAGCTGTGAGTTTTGGTGGCAAGAGCTCTAGTGCTCAGAGTTGCTTGGACAAGATCATTATAGGGTTTCGTTCATTTTTGATTTTAGGTTCGATCATCTCGTTTGCAGGCAGTGGAGGGGGATGTTGAGTTGGCCAAGACATGGGCTAGTGGTGCATGGGTCGGTGGCGGTTCGAGTGGCGTAGTTGGCGGCGATGGCTGCTGGTCAAGGCGGGGGAATGAGGTGGATGGACGATGCAATTTCAATTCTTGGAACGCGGGTGTCTTTGAATTTTGGGAGGGAAAGCACATGCATAGGTTTGGATGTGTGGAGTTTGGGTCGGACTTTTGTTGGGTTGGGTGAGAAACTTGTTTATTTATTTGTTTTAATTAAATTAAATTAAGTATGTTAAGTTTAAAAATGTAATATCTCGTTCATTTTAAATTCGATTAACCTACAAAATTTTGAATTAGACTCGTATTGACAAATACAACACTTTGGTATAACTTGTTGATAGTTTTAACGAAGTATAAAATATTGATAAATTAATAGTGATTGGATATAATTATGTTGTTTAAATAATAACATGGTTAAATTAGTTATACTTCCTTTGTGATATCTGTTTAATAGAATAAAACCCCGTTCTACTATAATTAAATTGAATATATTATTTTGGACATCTATTGAGCATAATAAATTCCGGTTCTACGCCTGCAAAGTAAAATGATGATTTTTGAAGTTAATTAATATGTTGATTAATTAATATTGGTAGCCTGACCATATTGGGTGTAACATTGATATATGTTAAAAGTGGAATCTTTTTAGCCATAAAGGTAATAATAGCAATTGTTAAGTGCTATGGTAGCTTTGGGCCTCGTTATAGTGTTTTGGAAACAATTATTGATGTTTTTTATTTGAAAATGGTTTTAAGTTAAAGGATGATTTTATAAGTAGCTTTGAAATTTTCTATTGCATTTATATAGAAATAATTTTTGAACTTATCTATTTTACTCCAACCCTTTTGGAAATGTTTTAAAAGTATTTTGAAATTATTTATTTTATAGAAAAGTTGATATAATAATGAATGTTTACTTTAAAGAAAATTAAATGGGTTTGCCTTTTACTATAAAGTGATTCTCTTTTTAAAATAAGATAGCAGTATTTTGGAATAAATATTTGTGAAACGTTTTATATAAAATTTTGAATTAAAGATAGATATATAAATGATATTTTCTAAAGGAAATTTATAAACGATATTTTGTAAAAGATAGATTTATAAATGATATTTTGTAAGAGAGATTTATAGGTGGTATTTTATAAATAAAAGAGAGATTTATAAATTGTAATTATAAATAAAGAATGGACTTATAAGTTGTATTTTAATAATAACAAAGATTTGTGTCAAATATATAAGATTTATACAAATGAGTTTTGGATTTATAAAAGGAGTTTTATAAATAATTTATGAGATTTATAAAAGGAGCTTTATAAATAATTAAGAGATTTATAAAAGAAGTTTTATAAATTAAACTGGAGATTTATAAAAGGACTTAGAAATATGGAATGAGTTTATAAAATGGGAACTAAATAAAAGAAATGAGATTTGATTTTGATGAATAATCCTTCTTAATTATGGTGGTACGGAAGCATTCTTTCAATATTCAATACCGAAGGAAAAGCGGTTTTGGTTTATAGTACCACAATTTTAAATGACATTTGTTTTAGCCCAGTCAAATATGATTTTGGGAAAATGGAAATGTTTTCCAACTATTGAACGTATAGTTTTTTGTGAATATACTTCTACCAATGAGATAAGTATATGGATAATTTTCTTAAGTATTGAAAGAGTATATAAATGAATAGTGAATAAGTAATATACTTATGTATATCTTTGTAAAAGTACCTTGATACAAGTATTTACAAAAGTGATTTTATTTAATGAAAGGATTAACTAAAGGGGCTTAGTGGCTGCTTATGTGTTTAACCGTACTTGGTTTCTTATGAAATTAAACCTCTGATTGATTGTTTTGTTTATTTGATAGTTAAATAACCGACCGCCGAATCTTAACCAAATGCAACTCTGGAAATATCTAGAAGTAACACGGGAATTAAATGGTACGGTTGTCTTCGGTGATGCCATACTGTACCTATAAACTCGTTGTGTTGTTCTAGAACAAATGATAAGGAAATCTGTTCGCTTAAACGGGTAGGAGGTGATCTCCGCTCTTATGTATTGTCTACTTATATCCAAAAGAACCGAAGTTGAGTTTACCAGAATCTTATATTGGTTTTGCAGCGACAGGTAAGCGGCGTAGTGTATTTATATGAGATGACTCGAAACCGTAACCACTCCAACACCATATACATGTTCGATGCTTTGAAAGAGGTTCGAGATTGGTTCGAGATGATGGAATCGAAAACAGAGTTCTTTGAAGTGCAAGGGCTACTTGATACTAATCCTGTAGGTGATTCCAAAATGGATATAGTAGAAGGAGTGCTTTTGGTTTGTTATTATCCAGAACAACTTTTATGGATGAATGGCTTGCATTGCATTGTTGCCTAAAGGGCAATGTTGGCATACCAAGTGGGATTTGCTAAGAGAAGAAAAATGTAAACGTGAACTCACAAGCCTCACAATCCATAATGACTAAAACAAGGTAAATGCGGTAGGGCCATGTGGTTCGCTACCATTAGGAGCATCATTCCTCATATCAGGTTTCGGATTTTCGAATTTTGTATGTGAGCACGGGGCGATTGAGGGGCAATGTTTGCAGCCTCAGTGCCCAAAGGATGATGTAATCTGGTGTGCTATGTTAAAGGGGCGACAGGCTCTGTCTTGGTAAAGGTGCAAAGTTCGGTGCATTTTATCTAGAGGTGTACTGTACGAAAGTAGTTCCTTACCTTGTCATTGTTGGAATACGTTCTCTAATAAGTGCCTTACGGTCTTAATTGTATAACTATTATGCTGAAATGTAATTAACGTAACCATTTCGTCAATGATTCTATAATTATTTTAAACCCTAGACATTATTATAATATCACCGGATCTTCTAATAAAATGGTTTGGTTATCGTAAGGTAAAAAACCGTCCATATTTATGTGCGGCGTGGTCTTACGAGATACCTTTATTTTTTGAAAGTTTTATAATATTAATAATCCATTTGATAGTGTCTCATGCTGGATTACCAGGCTGATACAGACATTATTTTCTTAAATGCTTTGGTCACCTCGAGCATATTTTCAGATTTAGTTATAAATGCTTTAAAGCTTCAAGAAACGAGTTGGATGCCTCCAAGACGTATTCATGTATCATTATTTCCGCTGCATTTGTTGTTTTGTATTTAGCAGCAATTGTGAGGACATTCTGTTATAACGGTCCAGACTGGTGATATGTTAGTTTACTTTGATTGATGTATGCATAATAATCCTTTGTTTTGTAAAGACCATTTTTATATTATATTTTACTCGTCACGTTGTGAGATTCTGTTTTTTCTTTTCTTTCTTTCACCCCAATAACATGTCTTTCCAGCACTTGGATGCTTGTCACATGAATACCGTTGAGATATTAGTGTCGACTTTTGAGGATCGAAAAGACAGGTCGTTACAGAGGTCATGTGCTAACCCTCATTTATTTGGCAAAAATATTTTATACTTATATCCCTTTCACCTTTACCATTTTTGCTTTTAGTCTAGGTTAAAATTTAAAATTTGACAAGTTATTTTAGCTCTTCAACTTTCAACGTATTTTTTATTTTTTTGATGAAGGTAAATAATTGTTTTACCATCTTTTATTTTCTCATTTCTTCTCATTCTCTAACATACGATAAAAACTTTAAAATAATGAGAAAAACTTTTATTTGTATCGCTTTTTTTTAAAGTATTGAATGTTTTTCCTTTTATTACTTTAGTATTTTCTATTAATTAATTAAAGTAACAACTTTTATATTTTTACCCTTTCTATAGGAAAACATGAAGATCCATAATCGTTCCATATTTTATTTGATGTACATGAAAAATAGAAATTACACGAGAAATATCATTGAGAGAAATGAAAAGAGTAAACATAATTTAGCTAAGAACAATTACCAACAATTTGTAGAGAGAAACAATAAACATTTGATACCAATGAAATACGAATTTCCATTTGAAATGAGTAAACATAATTTAGCTAAGAACAATTACCAACAATTATAAAGAGTAACAAGTAGTTCAAAGTTTCAAACTGAAAATAAAGAAACTCCCATTGTAGCATTGTAACCTTCAAAATTTTGCATATGAAATTATTTATGATTTATATTATGGATGGATTGTCCTATATGTTGGTATTATTTTCATGCCTATGGTTTTGAACTAATCAAGAATTTTCTTTCTATCTCATTTAACTCTCACGATATATTTGTTGGTTGGTTCAAAATAATTCTCTTAATCATAGTTAATCTTTATTTGTCGATAATGCTATACTCGGTTTTAACCCATAAAACCACTTTGAAATAAAGATGGTCAAATTTGACTTCAAACTATAAAAATATAATGTAAAGTGGAATTAATACATGGCATTCTATAAGGTGCTCATAAACCTTGAGGAATGAATTGAGAGATAGCTAATAGGTTTATATTGTATATTTACATAGTATCGAATACCAAATGTCACCGTTGATTCAATGTTTCCTAATTCTCCATTTCAATATCTTAATAAACTTTTTGTCATAGACTTTCATGTTCCTATCTTAAAAATGTTGCATGGTATATATGCTTCCTCATTCATCATCGTAGTATTTCAACACAATAATTGGTAGTGAATTATTTAATCTCATTCAACATTCTTAAAGCTCTAATAATCCACTTTTCTTTTAATTCTTCAAATTTTTACATATTTTGATTTTTCTCTATTATTATACTTCTTCATCTTCAGTCTTTCTAAATTTAGATTTTACATATACATGTATAATAAAAGGCTATCTAGGACTTCAAGAGTTGTTGACGTGCAAGGAAGATGCACTAAAAATATTTTATCAAAGATTGTGATTATTATGTTATTTGATCGTATTCCATCCTTAATTGTAATGACCGGCCATTTCGACACTCAAAAGTCGACACTAATACATTCACAGTTTCATGTGCCGAGCATCCAAGTGTCGGAAAGATAGATTGTTGGGATGAAAGGAAAGAAAAGACATAACAGAATCTCACATCGTGACGAGTAATGTAAAATATCCAAATGATCTTTACAAGAGAAAACTTTAATATGCATACAACAATCAGAGTAAACTAAACTATCATCTGCCTGGATAGTTAAAATAGTCTGTCCTCACAACTGCTGATAAATACAAAACAAGTAATGCAGCGGAAAATAAAATACGTGAAGTTTTGAAGGCCTTTAGCTCATCCACTGAAGCTCCAAATCATCCATAGCTAAGTTTAGAAATATTTTCGGGCCCGATCCGAGCATTATAAGGAAATAACACTAGGATCACTCTAGTAAACTAGCATGGGAGACTCGAATCATATGGATTATTAGTATCATAAAACTTTTCAAAAATATAGGTATTTCGTAAGACCACACCGCACATAAACACAGATGTGATTTTATCTTACGATATTTATATTAGAAAATCCACTGATGTTATAACAATGTCTTGGGCTTAAAATAAATAGTTGACATAACCGGAATGGTTACATTAATTACATTCAACAACATATTTAGTATACAACTATGTCCGTAAGGCACATATTAGAAAATGGATTCCAACAATGACAAGGTAAAGGACTACCATCCGTACAATACAACTCTAGAGAAAATTTACCAAAGGCCACAAATGGACCCCCATACCAACACAGAACTGACCTACCCCTTCCTAGATAGTAGCAAATATGATTATCACCCCGGCTGCCAACTTGACAAACCGTTTCCATGGGCCCAGCATACATAATCCGTAAATATCAATCTTGATACAGGTGATGATCATACCCTAATGGTAGCGACCCCATAGCCTGCCGCATCTCCTCTGTTTTAGTCATTTCCGGGAGTGAGGTTCGAGGGTACATTTTACCTTTTAGCAGATCTCTCTTGGTGTGCTAACATGCCCTCCAAGCAACAATGCAATGACAGCATTCATCCATACAAGTTGTTCTGGGACTGAACAAACTAAAGGCACTACTTCTACTACATTCTTTTTGGAATCACCCTTAGGATTAATACAAAGCAGCCCTTGCACTTCAAAGAGCTTCGTCTTCAATTTCCTTCATTTTTAAGATGTCTTCAGTTCGAACACTTATGCCAGTTCGAAGTGGTTTTCGGATAACTCATGACCATCCGATCCTGAATTCTCCAAACCAACAATCGATAGATTCAAAACTGGCCAATATTTGATGGTCGGTTATTTAGCTATCAAATAAGAAAACAACCAAATCAGAGATTTAATTGCATATGGAATCCCAGCATGATTAAGCACATGAGCAACTACAAAGCCTTTTTAATTAATCCTTTCATTAACTCCTTTCAATTATGCGTATTAAAATACCTTTTACAATAGATATACTCATGAATCCTTTCTACTCTTTTCAATAATTAGAAAAGTATTTATATATTTATCTAAAAGGGTATAAGCATATTCACAAACCATTTCAGTTTCAATACTTAGAAAATGTATTCATATACTTATCTTAATGGTATAAGTATATTCGTAAAATCTTAAGAAATATTTCTTTTTCAAAACCATACTTCATTGGGTTAAAAACAAATGTAATTTAAAACATTATAACAATAAACCCAAAATACTTTTGGTGTTACTGGAAATTAGACCAAATATACTTACCGGCACTTTTTGATTTCAAACTTGTACCATCCCTCGATTAACAATGCGGTCAGACAAGTTAGCAGACTATCCTTGCTTCGACGTGCATTCTTAAAACTGTCACGGATAGTGACGAGTTTCCCTACCTCGGAATTTGGTGTTAAGTACGAAAAAGATACTTTCCATACCATAATAAATTATAAAGATCGTTTATAGAAATCGAATCTCCTACATTTGTCAAATTTCCGATATTTTGACTTACTCTATCCCTCACCCAAATACGAAGCCAGGTAAGTCAGGGCACTAATTGCTCCTAGCCTTGCCTTAGTTAAAACACTCTGATTCTGGATCTCATGGATAGAGGATCAATCTGCTCATCGGCATTTTGTGCCAAATACAGGACTACTTAATGTCCACAAGTACCCAAATTCGTTTACGAAAATAATACTTCATATACTTAACATCAATCTTCGATTTCAAACTTAAACTATCCTTTGGTTAACAATGAAGCCGTACAAGTTGAGGTATTATTTACCTCTCAAACCTTGACTCGACAACATTCTTATACTTCAGGATAGGTAAAAGTTTCCCTACCTCGAAGCATAATGTCAAGTATAAAAAGTCATAAATTCCGTATAGTATTTAAAACAAAGTGTTATAAACCAAACTTCCTTTTCCACTTTTCCAAAATCGTTTACTATAACTAGAATATTATAATTCATAACTTCTATCTATTTTCTGAAAACCATTTGATAAAACACAGAGGTTATAATTCCAGACTTGCCCTGTTCATTCTCCCAAAATCATTTAAAACGCTTACAATATAGTTCGAACTTTTTATTGAAAACATCTATTAAATATCATTACTTTCAAAAGAAAGTTTGACTTCAAAAATAAAAGAGTTTCTCCTTTTATAAGAGCACCACTTGCTTTATTATATCAAATAATACTTTAAAATCATTTATATTTCAAACCCCTTTTAAACACTTTTAAACAAAGTGTAAACTTCCATCCAAATCATAATTAAAAATCATCACTTTTAAAAAGAATTCGATTCTAAAAAAGTAATGGGATTTCTTTTTCAATAAACCACTTGTTTTAGTACTCAGAAATATATTTAAACTTCAAAATTCTTTTGAAATACTTATATAACTTTTATAAAACACAATTGAAAAGAGTTTACAAAATATCTACAATAGATAACCTTCTTTTACTTTATAAATTCATAGATTTTCAAAGTGCATTCATAGCGACTATCGCTACATGGACCGAAAATTTTCAAACTTTGTTTTTTAAATCAAATAGCTTCCAAACTTCCTTTCTATATTTAAACCACTATAAGTATAGAAAGAACTTTACTTTAAACTAAATGTTTGATGTCAATTTAAAAATCCATAAGAATAACTTTTCAAATACAAAAAGTGGCTTAGTGACCACTACGATACTTAAACAAAGCTGCCATTTATTTTCATATCAAAGGAGTCAACTTTTCGAATCATTTCCATCTCAGATTCAACATTACCCAACCATAACTCACAAACACTTCATATACAAATATATAAATGAAATGTAAATTAACGGAGTGAGGAATATTGTTGGATCCCTCTACAAAATCAAATCTTTCGAAGTGTTCCCGTAGCGACCGATTTGCTAAGAATGAGTTCGATTTCCATTTATTTGCTTTTGTCCCCTACAAAACAGTGATTATTTATGTCATCGCTTCCAAGTAGGAAACAAACCACATTGATTACTTTATATGCATCAATACACATATTTATACACAACATGACATTTATTTATAATAGTTCCAAAGTATCTCACTTTTAATATCGACTAAACTTCTAGCAAGAAGCTCCCATCCTCCGACCTCAACCTAAACCAACACAAAGCCACCATCATTACTCCTTGCATCCAAAGGTTCTCCTCCTCCTTAGATGCTCACGGCCAAGGCTCAACCCCATCCTTTCCTATAGTTGTGCACGACCATGGGCCAATTTCGAGTGCTAGGCTTCAAAGCTTCAAACTTTGGGATGGTGGTGGTGTGTACTAAATGTATACATGCTTATGTAAGGAGTTTAAGGCTAAAAGAGCAAGGTTTTGAGGTGTTTTTGTTTTATGAACTAAAGAAGAAGACATGGAAAAGAAGTGGAGTAAAGGAAAGGGGATATGAAAATGGAAATTTGTGTGTATATAGAAGTATGAAAAGAGGCAATTTACATTCACTACCGCATAGCCAAATTACCTAATTACCCCTCCACTACTTTTCCATAACAACCTTCCTCAATGTGCTACCCATGTGCTGAAGTACTTTCCATCATATCATAAAAAGGAGCACACAAATCCGTGCAAGGCAAAAAGTCCACTTAAAGTAAGGAAGAAAAGTCTATTTTACTACTTAATTCTTTAACTACTTTAAATTAACAAATTAATTAGAAAAAAGTGTTTCCTTATTCGTTAAATGTATGTGTTCAAACGTAAACTAGTGTGCACAGCAAGTTCAAAACTTCAGTTCGACGAAAAGTTGAAAATCCTAAAAACAATTTTCGGTTACATTTTTTATTTTTCTCCGAACTAATTATTTTTGTAGAAAATTTCAAAATGAGTTCATTATCATTTTTAAATAACAAAAATGAGTTATTTATGCTTTTAAAATCAATTATTTAGATATTTTAAAATTAATTAAATATTCACAATCAAAGCGATCTAATTTGGGGTCGCTACATCCTCCCCCTTAAAAGAATTTCAACCCCGAAATTTCATCACTCCCAAACAAAGAAAGAAATAAGCCCACATAAATACTTTAACATTCTTCATAAGCCCGTACGATGTATATAGACATCCGCACGCAATATCTGATTCGATCACTCACTCGAATACATCAACTTCTGTTCCGAACTAGTATCGCTCACTCGACTTCCCTAGTTCGGACTCCGATTAGGCTTCTTGATTAGAAAACTCTGTTCTTCTTACATAGCTATATACTATGGTAGAAAACCTTGATTATCAAGACCCCTCACCAAGTGTTCGCCGTCAAGTATCGAGTGATAAATCCTTACCCGGATCGGTGTGAACCACCTGATAGTCATGTACATGAATCTTGGATTAAGAACCATGCAAAGAAACGATCTATGTACAACTTACGTACATATTCTTGTTGGTCTTTACTTATACCAATCTCTTTTTACTCCCAAAATTATTTATGAAAACATTTCATAAAAATATAACTTAAGTTTTAAACTTGTATAATTCCCTACTACATCTTGAAAGTACATACAACCATCTAATTTAATATTTTATCGTTTTAAATTCAGATGTTGGTCCAAAATAAGTCTAGGTCTAAAAATTGAGTCAACCTCTTCGACCTCTTTACTCATACGGTTAAGGGAAAAATCTAGGGATTAAATTCCGGAGACGAAATTCTTTTAAGGGGGCGGGGGGGGGGGGAATGAAATGACATGAAATTTTTTCGATTTAATTTGGGAATATTTAATATTTTAAATATTAAAATAATAGATTTAGTAATCAAATAGACTTTTAGATTCATAATTAATAATATAAAATTTATATTTTAAAATGTGGAAACTAGCCACAAGGGCCTCTTTAGCAAGTGGAATTAGTTTCTAGGACACACAATTGAAATAATTACTTTCAAGGACAAAACGTAAAATAATTAGTTTGTAGGGCCTAAAAACCTATGAAATTACATCCTTGAAAGTAATTGGACTGCCGACTTTGTCCTTAAAAGTAATTATTCTGCTAACTTTGGCCTTGAAAGTAATGTCTTTGAACGTGTGTCCTAGAAACTAATTCGACTGCAAAGTTTGTCCTTCTAGTGAAATGCCCCTTTTAAAATTCTGTTTACAAAAATAAAAAGTTCGACAGAAAACTGGAAGTGTGACCGGAATGCAATTTTTGGATTTTCAGTTTTTATCGAACTACAAGTTGTTAAAGAGTTGTAATATCTTTGAAATTGGCTTTAAACAACATTTAAAATATGGCATGCTTTCAATTTGAAATAAAAAGTATAATCAAATAATAAGCATGTAATAGTAAATTTTATTTAAAATTGAAATGTGTAAAATAATATAATAATATTAAGTGGTTAAGTGAAAAACATATTTAAAATTTCAAAGCATGAAAAGTGATTTGATGGCCTGAGTGTGTAAATGAACAAAAATTTATAAAATGAGAAATTTACTGAAAATGTTAAAGGGATGGTTGGGAAGCTTAATTGCAAAGGTGGACAAGAGTACATGGATTATTAGGCTATTATCCATCATGTAACAAATGCTTAGTACTAAGACCACCCTAATATTCAATTGGTTTTGCAATGGTTGAAAATTTGATTTGGGTGTTGCTTGAATAGTTTACATAGCTTGTAAATTTGGTTAGCTTAGAGATTGAGAAATCTTTGTTTATAAAAGTGGCAAGAAATCAAAGGGGCAAACTCATTTTTTTAGCTTTTATTTTTTTTGCTTGCTTTGTTCAACAAATCAAAGAAAAAAAAAGAAAAAAAACAAAGATCTGTAAACCTAAAACAAAAGGCGATGAGGTTTCAAAACCAAAAATCAATTCTTGCGCTCAACTAAAAATCATGAAACAAATTTGGTCAAACTTGTTATGAAAAAATCTAATGATCCATGTTAGTTTATATTGTTCGATCTTGGTTTGGGAAGTATTATGGTTTGTACAGTAAATGCAGTTTTGCCTAGGGTTTAGCATATTTGTCAAGGGAGACAGTTTCAGGTTTTTCAGAAGGTGGATCCTTGTTTTTCGAGGCGAGGTGAGATTATGGTGTAATTTGGAGGAGCTCCAATCACTGAAAGCGGAACGTGGCGGTTGAATTGGGTGAGTTGCGGTGGTCGGAGGTAGAAAGCAACACAGGCTTTGTTGCAACCTGGGTGATCGGCTGCATCTTGATCGAGGCCGCCGAGCTTCGATTTAAGGGTGGTGTCGTGTTGAGGAGGCGGAGGGGGAGTCGATAGTGGAGTTAGTTGTTGATTCAAGCGGTGGTGGCAACATGCACGTGCACCATTCTTGGTTCCAGGAAGTTTGAAGGAGGGAGGAGAAGAAGCAAAGACGCGGGTTTGGGTATAGGATGCTGGGCTCGGCCCATTTACAAGTGTGGGGTGAGAAATTGAGTCTAATAATTTGTTTAAATTATTTAATTCATATGAGATTCAAAACATGATATCTTGCTCACATGACATCCGTTTATCACATGGGTTTTTGCGTTGTACCCGTATTGACGAGTACAATATCGTAGTATAAGTTGTTGATAGATTTGGAATGTTTGAAAAATATGACACATGGAAAGGGAGATAAATTAATTATGTTATTTTAAACAATAACGTGGTTAAATTTATATACCCTAAATCGATGATATTTATTTGGCAAAATGAAACACTGTTAATTTAAATTGGATTGGTAGATTATTATGGACATCTATTAAACATAATAAATCTCCATTCTGCTTTACTAAGTAAAAAGTTACTTTATGAGATTAATTGAACTATGGATTAATTAATGTGGATGAAACGAAGAATTAACTATTGATTGTTAATCATTGAGTGCCAAAAGCTTTGTAACCTAGCCGTTTTGAATATAATATCGACATATGAACTCCTTTGTGATATGAAAATAAATGGTAGCTTGTTTAAGTACCATTGCAGTCGCTAAGCCTCGGATTTAATCAATGTTTGAAGTTTTCACTAATTTTTTAATTAAAATTATTTTAAAGTTAATTATATTTTTATTTTAACAATATTTTTAAGTTAATTATATTTTATTTTAACAATGTTTAAAGTTATTTTATTTTATCTTAACAATGTTTTAAGTTAATTGTATTTTATTTCAAAATGTTTAAAGTTAATTATAATTTTTATTAATGATATTTTAGTGTTAATTATATTTAATTAAGGATGGTTTTAAGTTGGTTAAATTGTTTTAATTAAAAAGGTTTAAGTTTATTAATTATATACTATTAATAAATGTTTTAGCTGATTTATTATTTTAATAAAAAAGTTTAAGGTTAATTGATTTCATTAGTCAATGTAGTTTAAGTTATTTAATTAATTAATGAGGTTTGAGTTGATTATTTTGATTTATGAGGTTAAAGTAAAGAAATTAATCATTTACTAATTAATTGTGTTTAAATAATTAATTATTTAACTAATGGTATTTAAAGGAAAATTAATCATTGAAATTAATGATGTTAAAGCTTATTAAATGGCTTAATTAACTTTCTCTAGGTCAATAAAGTGATTTATTAAAAGAGTCTATAAATAATATTTTATAAATAAAAGGAGATGACTATAAATGATATTTTATAAATATAATAGTACGGATATGTAAATGGTATTTTATAAATAAAGGGAATGTTTTATAAAGTATATTTATAAATAAAATTGAACGGATTTATAATGATATTTTGTATATAAAGGGAATGGAGCTTAAATGCTATTTAATTATAAACGAGTTCAAAGGTTATGATCCATGTAACGTCAGTCCTAATGGATGCAGTTTTGAAACTCTACGATTTCTTTACATTGGAAGCTTATCCATCTTAAACATTTGGGAACATTTTCAAGTACGATTTAGAAAAGTTATAAAATCTATTAAAGAAGGGTTTGGAATTACTAATATATTTTAATAATTATTTTGTAATTGATTTAAAAAATATTTTGAAATAGAAAAGGATAAATGTTTTAGGTTTATAATAAATAGTGTTTTTAAATAACAGTTGTTTTAACCAATCTAATATGTTTCGGAAAATATGATACCTTCCTTGGTATTGTGAATATACTTATTCCATTGAGATAAGTATATGGTTTCATTTTCTAAGTACAGAAAAAATAATGTTTTGTGAATATACTTATTCCGTTAAGAAAAGTATGTGGAAATGGTTTCCAAGTATTTACAAAGTGTTTTAATTAATAAAATATTAATTAAAGAGGCTTAGAGTACATATGCACGCTCAGGTGGGCCTGCATTTAACCACAATGTGCATGCAATTTTATTTGTACCTGTGGAAGTAGATTTGATAGTAGCATCCCCACATTTGAACGCCGTCTAGGCAGAAACCGCTATTTTTTTTGTTCTGACTATAATAACTTCTTCATACTAACTCGAAATCATGCAAAACTTCGACCAATGAATTCCTTCCTAAATTACTTACAATATGGTACACTCGGATACTTCATCTTGTGAACGCACACGGTAGTTCTCCAATGGGACTGACAGTTAGAAAATAACCTGGCACAACATCCTCATATTTGAACTCCGCCTAATGCAGAAGGAGCTATTTTTTTTATTCAGACTGCTATATTTTCTTCATACTAACTTGGAATCCAGCGAGACTTCGACAGATTAACTCCCACCTAAATTACAGACAATATGGAACACTCAGATACTTCATCTTATGAACGCACACTGTAGTTCTCCATGGGGACTGACAGTTGTACTTAGAAAATAACAGGCTAACACATCCTCATATTTCAACTCCGCCTAGTGCAGAAGCCGCTATTTTTTTTGTTCAGACTGCAATAACTTCTTCATGCTAACTCGGAATTAGGCGATACTTCGACCGATTAACTCCCACCTAAATTACGGACAATATGAAACACTCGGATACTTCATCTTGTGAACGTACACTGTAGTTCTCCATGGGGACAGACAGTTGTACTTAGAAAATAACAGGCTACCACATCCCCATATTTGAACTCCGCCTAGTGCAGAAGCCGCTATTTTTTTTATTCAGACTGCAATATTTTCTTCATACTAACTCGGAATCCGGCGAGACTTCGACCGATTAACTCCCTCCTAAATTACGGACAATATGAAACACTCGAATACTTCATCTTGTGAATGTACACTGTAGTTCACCATTGGGACAGACAGTTGTACTTAGAAAATAACAGGCTACCACATCCCCATATTTGAACCCCGACTATTTCAGAAGCCGCTATTTTTTTTGTTCAGACTGAAATAACTTCTTTATAATAATTCAGAATCCGGTGAGACTTCGACCAATTAACTCCTACCTAAATTACGGACAACATGGAACACTCGGATACTTCATCTTGTGAACGCATACTGTAGTTCACCATGGGCACTGACAGTTGTACTTAGAAAATAACAGGATAAAACATCCCCATATTTGAACTCCGCCTAGTGAAGAAGCCGCAATTTTTTTGTTCAGACTGCAATAACTTCATACTAATTCAGAATTCGGTGAGACTTCGACCAATTAAATCCCACCTAAATTACGGACAATATGGAACACTCGGATACTTCATCTTGTGAACACATACTGTAGTTCTCCATGGGCACTGACAGTTGTACATAGAAAATAACAGGATACCACATCCCCATATTTGAACTCCGCCTAGTACAGAAGCCGCTATTTTTTTTGTTCAGACTGCAATATTTTCTTCATACTTACTCGGAATCCGGCGAGGCTTCGACCGATTAACTCCCACTTAAATTACGGACAATATGGAACACTCGGATACCTCACATTGTGAACGCATACTGTAGTTCTCCATGGGCCCTGACAGTTGTACTTAGAAAATAACAGGATACAACATCTCCATATTTGAACTCCGCCTAGTGCAGAAGCCGCTATTTTTTTGTTCAGACTGCAATATTTTCTTCATACTTACTCGGAATCCGGTGAGACTTCGACCAATTAACTACCACCTAAATTACGGACAATATGGAACACTCGGATACTTCATCTTGTGAACGCATACTGTAGTTTTTCATGGGCACTAACAATTGTACTTAGAAAATAACAGGATACGACATCCCCATATTTGAACTCCGCCTAGTGCAGAAGCCGCTATTTTCTTTGTTCAGACTGCAATATTTTCTTCATACTAACTCGGAATCCGGCGAGACTTCGACCGATTGACTCCCACCTAAATTACGGACAATATGAAACACTCGGATACTTCATCTTGTGAATGTACACTATAGTTCTCCATGGGACTGACAGTTGTACTTAGAAAATAACAGGCTACCACATCCCCATATTTGAACTCCGCCTAGTGTAGAAGCCGCTATTATTTTTGTTCAGACTGCAATAACTTCTTCATAATAATTCGGAATCCGGTGAGACTTCGACCAATTAACTCCCACCTAAATTACGGACAATATGGAAGACTCGGATACTTCGCCTTGTGAACGCATACTGTAGTTCTCCATGGGCACAGACAGTTTACTTAGAAAATAACAGGATACCACATCCCCATATTTGAACTCCGCCTAGTGCAGAAGTCGCTATTTTTTTGTTCAGACTGCAATAACTTCTTCATACTAATTTAGAATCCGGTGAGACTTCGACCAATTAACTCCTACCTATATTACGGACAACATGGAACACTCGGATACTTCATATTGTGAACGCATACTGTAGTTCTCCATGGGCACTAACAGTTGTACTTAGAAAATAACAGGCTACCACATCCCCATATTTGAACTCCGCCTAGTGCAGAAGCCGCTATTTTTTTGTTCAGACTACAATATTTTCTTCAAACTAACTCGGAATTCGGCGAGACTTCGACCGATTAACTCCCACCTAAATTACGGTCAATATGAAACACTCGGATACTTCATCTTGTGAACGTACACTGTAGTTCTCCACGGGACTGACAGTTGTACTTAGAAAATAACAGGCTACCACATCCCCATATTTGAACTCCGCCTAGTGTAGAAGCCGTTATTTTGTTTTTCAGACTGCAATAACTTCTTCATAATAATTCGGAATCCGGTGAGATTTCGACCAATTAACTCCCACCTAATTTACGGACAATATGGAACACTCGGATAATTCATCATGTGAACGCATACTGTAGTTCTGCATGGGTACTGACAGTTGTACTTAGAAAATAACATGATACCACATCCCAATATTTGAACTCCGCCTAGTGCAGAAGCCGCTAATTTTTTGTTTAGACTGCAATAACTTCTTCATACTAATTCAGAATCCGGTGAGACTTCGACCAATTAACTCCCACCTAAATTACGGACAATATGGAACACTCGGCTACCTCATCTTGTGAACGCATACTGTAGTTTTCCATGGGCACTGACAGTTGTACTTAGAAAGTAACAGGATACAACATATCCATATTTGAACTGCGCCTAGTGCAGAAGCCGCTATTTTTTTTGTTCAGGCTACAATATTTTCTTCATACTTACTCGGAATCCGGCGAGACTTCGACCGATTAACTCCCACCTAAATTACGGACAATATGAAACACTCGCATACTTCATCTTGTGAACGTACTCTGTAGTTCTCCATGAGAACTGACAGTTGTACTTAGAAAATGACAGGCTACCACATCCCCATATTTGAACTCCGTCTAGTGCAGAAGCCGTTATTTTTTTTTGTTCAGACTGTAATAACTTCTTCATACTTACTCGGAATCCGGCAAGACTTCGACCGATTAACTCCCACCTAAATTACGGACAATATGAAACACTCGGATACTTCATCTAGTGAACGTACACTGTAGTTCTCCATGGGAACTGACAGTTGTACTTAGAAAATGACAGGCTACCACATCCCTATATTTGCACTCCGCCTTGTGAAGAAGTTGCTATTTTTTTGTTCAGACTGCAATAACTTCTTCATACTAATTCAAAATTCGGTGAGACTTCGACCAATTAACTTCCACCTAAATTACGAACAATATGGAACACTCGGATACTTCGCCTTGTGAACGCATACTGTAGTTCTCCATGGGCACTGACATTTGTACTTAGAAAATAACAGGATACCACATCCCATATTTGAACTCCGCCTAGTGCAGAAGCCGCTATTTTTTTTGTTCAGACCGCAATATTTTCTTCATACTTACTCGGAATCCGACGAGACTTCGACCAATTAACCCCCACCTAAATTACGGACAATATGGAACACTCAGATACCTCATCTTGTGAATGCATACTGTAGTTCTTCATGGGACTGACAGTTGTACTTAGAAAATAATAGGATACAACATCCCCATATTTGAACTCCGCCTAGTGCAGAAGCCGCTATTTTATTTGATCAGACTGCAATATTTTCTTCATACTAACTCGGAATCCGGTGAGACTTCGACCGATTAAATCCCACCTAAATTACGGACAATATGAAACACTCGAATACTTCATCTTGTGAACGTACATTGTAGTTTTCCATGGGGACTGACAGTTGTACTTAGAAAATAACAAGTTACTACATCCCCAAATTTGAACTCCGCCTAGTGTAGAAGCCGCTATTTTTTTTGTTCAGACTTGAATAACTTCTTCATAATAATTCAGAATCCGGTGAGACTTCGACCGATTAACTCCCACCTAAATTACGGACAATATGGAACACTCGGATACTTCATCTTGTGAACGTATACTGTAGTTCTCCATGGGCACAGACAGTTGTGCATAGAAAATAACAGGATACCACATCCCCATATTTGAACTCCGCCTAGTGCAGTAGCTGCTATTTTTTTTGTTCAGACTGCAATAACTTCTTCATAATAATTCGGAATCCGGTGAGACTTCGACCAATTAACTTCCACCTAAATTACGGACAATATGGAACACTCGGATACTTCGTCTTGTGAACGCAAATTGTAGTTCTTCATGGGGACTGACAGTTGTACTTAGAAAATAACAGTTTACTACATCCCCAAATTTGAACTTCGCCTACTGTAGAAGCCGCTATTTTTTTTGTTCAGAGTTGAATAACTTCTTCATAATAATTCAGAATCCGGTGAGACTTCCACCGATTAACTCCCACCTAAATTACAGACAATATGGAACACTCGGATACTTCATCTTGTGAACGTATACTGTTATTCTCCATGGGCACAGACAGTTCTGCATAGAAAATAACAGGATACCACATCCCCATATTTGAACTCCGCCTAGTGCAGAAGCCGCTAATTTTTTTGTTAAGACTGCAATAACTTCTTCATAATAATTCAGAATTCGGTGAGACTTCGACCAATTAACTTCCACCTAAATTACGGACAATATGGAACACTCGGATACTTCGTCTTGTGAACGCATACTGTAGTTCTCCATGGGCACTGACAGTTGTACTTAGAAAATAACAGGATACCACATCCCCATATTTGAACTCCGCCTAGTGTAGAAGCCGCTATTTTTTTTGTTCAGACCGTAATATTTTCTTCATACTAACTCGGAATCCGACGAGACTTCGACCAATTAACACCCACCTAAATTACGGACAATATGGAACACTCGGAAACCTTATCTTGTGAACGCATACTGTAGTTCTCCATGGGACTGACAGTTGTACTTAGAAAATAATAGGATACAACATCCCCATATTTGAACTCCGCCTAGTGCAGAAGCCGCAATTTTATTTGATCAGACTGGAATATTTTCTTCATACTAACTCGGAATCCGGTGAGACTTCGACCGATTAAATCCCACCTAAATTACAGACAATATGAAACGCTCGAATACTTCATCTTGTGAACGTACATTGTAGTTTTCCATGGCGACTGACAGTTGTACTTAGAAAATAACAGGTTACTACATCCCCAAATTTGAACTCCGCCTAGTGTAGAAGCCGCTATTTTTTTTGTTCAGACTTGAATAACTTCTTCATAATAATTCAGAATCCGGTGAGACTTCGACCGATTAACTCCCACCTAAATTACAGACAATATGGAACACTCGGATACTTCATCTTGTGAACGTATACTGTAGTTCTCCATGGGCACAGACAGTTGTGCATAGAAAATAACAGGATACCACATCACCATATTTGAACTCCGCCTAGTGCAGAAACCGCTATTTTTTTTATTCAGACTACAATAACTTCTTCATAATAATTCGGAATCCGTTGAGACTTTGACCTATTAACTTCCACCTAAATTACGGAAAATATGGAACACTCGGATACTTCGTCTTGTGAACGCATACTGTAGTTCTCCATGGGCACTGACAGTTGTACTTAGAAAATAACAGGATACCACATCCCATATTTGAATTCCGCCTAGTGCAGAAGCCGCTATTTTTTTTGTTCAGACCGCAATATTTTCTTCATACTAACTCGGAATCCGACGAGACTTCGACCAATTAAACCCCACCTAAATTACGGATAATATGAAACACTCGGATACCTCATCTTGTGAACGCATACTGTAGTTCTCCATGGGACTGACAGTTGTACTTAGAAAATAATAGGATACAACATCCCCATATTTGAACTCCGCCTAGTGCAGAAGCCTCTATTTTATTTGATCAGACTGCAATATTTTCTTCATACTAACTCGGAATCCGGTGAGACTTCGACCTATTAAATCCAACCTAAATTACGGACAATATGAAACACTCGAATACTTCAAATTTTGAACGTACATTGTAGTTTTCCATGGGGACTGACAGTTGTACTTAGAAAATAACAGGTTACTACATCCCCAAATTTGAACTCCGCCTAGTGTAGAAGCCGCTATTTTTTTTGTTCAGACTTGAATAACTTCTTCATAATAATTCAGAATCCGGTGAGACTTCGACCGATTAACTCCCACCTAAATTACGGACAATATAGAACACTCGGATACTTCATCTTGTGAACGTATACTGTAGTTCTCCCTGGGCATAGACAGTTGTGCATAGAAAATAACAGGATACCACATCCCCATATTTGAACTCCGCCTAGTGCAGAAGCCGCTATTTTTTTTGTTCAGACTGCAATAACTTCTTCATACTATTTCAAAATTCGGTGAGACTTCGACCGATTAACTCCCACCTAAATTACGGACAATATGGAACACTCAGATACCTCATCTTGTGAACGCATACTGTAGTTCTCCATGGGCACTGGCAGTTGTACTTAGAAAATAACAGGATACAACATCCCCATATTTGAACTTCGCCTAGTGTAGAAGCCGTTATTTTTTTGTTCAGACTGCAATATTTTCTTCATACTAACTCGGAATCTGGCGAGATTTCGTCCGATTAACTCCCACCTAAATTACGGACAATATGAAACACTCGGATACTTCATCTTGTGAACGTACATTGTAGTTCTCTATGGGGACTGACAGTTGTACTTAGAAAATAACAGGATACCACATCCCATATTTGAATTCCGCCTAGTGCAGAAGCCGCTATTTTTTTTGTTCAGACCGCAATATTTTCTTCATACTAACTCGGAATCCGGCGAGACTTCGACCAATTAACCCCCACCTAAATTACGGACAATATGGAACACTCGGATACCTCATCTTGTGAACGCATACTGTAGTTCTCCATGGGACTGACAGTTGTACTTAGAAAATAATAGGATACAACATCCCCATATTTGAACTCCGCCTAGTGGAGAAGCCGCTATTTTATTTGATCAGACTGCAATATTTTCTTCATACTAACTCGGAATCCGGCGAGATTTCGTCCGATTAACTCCCACCTAAATTACGGACAATATGAAACACTCGAATACTTCATCTTGTGAACGTACATTGTAGTTTTCCATGGGGACTGATAGTTGTACTTAGAAAATAACAGGTTACTACATCCCCAAATTTGAACTCCGCCTAGTGTAGAAGCCACTATTTTTTTGTTCAGACTTGAATAACTTCTTCATAATAATTCAGAATCCGGTGAGACTTCGACCGATTAACTCCCACCTAAATTACGGACAATATGGAACACTCCGATACTTCATCTTGTGAACGTATACTGTAGTTCTCCATGGGCACAGACAGTTGTGCATAGAAAATAACAGGATACCACATCCCCATATTTGAACTCCGCCTAGTGCAGAAGCCGCTATTTTTTTTGTTCAGACTACAATTACTTCTTCATAATAATTCGGAATCCGGTGAGAATTCGACCAATTAACTTCCACCTAAATTACGGACAATATGGAACACTCGGATACTTCGTCTTGTGAACGCATACTGTAGTTCTCCATGGGCACTGACAGTTGTACTTAGAAAATAACAGGATACCACATCCCATATTTGAATTCCGCCTAGTGCAGAAGCCGCTATTTTTTTTGTTCAGACCGCAATATTTTCTTCATACTAACTCGGAATCCGGCGAGACTTCGACCAATTAACCCCCACCTAAATTACGGACAATATGGAACACTCGGATACCTCATCTTGTGAACGCATACTGTAGTTCTCCATGGGACTGACAGTTGTACTTAGAAAATAATAGGATACAACATCCCCATATTTGAACTCCGCCTAGTGGAGAAGCCGCAATTTTATTTGATCAGACTGGAATATTTTCTTCATACTAACTCAGAATCCGGTGAGACTTCGACCAATTAAATCCCACCTAAATTACGGACAATATGAAACGCTCGAATACTTCATCTTGTGAACGTACATTGTAGTTTTCCATGGCGACTGATAGTTGTACTTAGAAAATAACAGGTTACTACATCCCCAAATTTGAACTCCGCCTAGTGTAGAACCCGCTATTTTTTTTGTTCAGACTTGAATAACTTCTTCATAATAATTCAGAATCCGGTGAGACTTCGTCCGATTAACTCCCACCTAAATTACGGACAATATGGAACACTCGGATACTTCATCTTGTGAACGTATACTGTAGTTCTCCATGGGCACAGACAGTTGTGCATAGAAAATAACAGGATACCACATCACCATATTTGAACTCCGCCTAGTGCAGAAGCCGCTATTTTTTTATTCAGACTACAATAACTTCTTCATAATAATTCGGAATCCGTTGAGACTTCGACCTATTAACTTCCACCTAAATTACGGAAAATATGGAACACTCGGATACTTCGTCTTGTGAACGCATACTGTAGTTCTCCATGGGCACTAACAGTTGTACTTAGAAAATAACAGGATACCACATCCCATATTTGAATTCCGCCTAGTGCAGAAGCCGCTATTTTTTTTGTTCAGACCGCAATATTTTCTTCATACTAACTCGGAATCCGGCGAGACTTCGACCAATTAACCCCCACCTAAATTACGGACAATATGGAATACTCGGATACCTCATCTTGTGAACGCATACTGTAGTTCTCCATGGGACTGACAGTTGTACTTAGAAAATAATAGGATACAACATCCCCATATTTGAACTCCGCCTAGTGCAGAAGCCGCAATTTTATTTGATCAGACTGGAATATTTTCTTCATACTAACTCGAAATCCGGTGAGACTTCGACCGATTAAATCTCACCTAAATTACGGACAATATGAAACGCTCGAATACTTCATCTTGTGAACGTACATTGTAGTTTTCCATGGCGACTGACAGTTGTACTTAGAAAATAACAGGTTACTACATCCCCAAATTTGAACTCCGCCTAGTGTAGAAGCCGCTATTTTTTTTGTTCAGACTTGAATAACTTCTTCATAATAATTCAGAATCCGGTGAGACTTCGACCGATTAACTCCCACCTAAATTACGGACAATATGGAACACTCGGATACTTCATCTTGTGAACGTATACTGTAGTTCTCCATGGGCACAGACAGTTGTGCATAGAAAATAACAGGATACCACATCACCATATTTGAACTCCGCCTAGTGCAGAAGCCGCTATTTTTTTTATTCAGACTACAATAACTTCTTCATAATAATTCGGAATCCGTTGAGACTTCGACCTATTAACTTCCACCTAAATTACGGAAAATATGGAACACTCGGATACTTCGTCTTGTGAACGCATACTGTAGTTCTCCATGGGCACTGACAGTTGTACTTAGAAAATAACAGGATACCACATCCCATATTTGAATTCCGCCTAGTGTAGAAGCCGCTATTTTTTTTGTTCAGACCGCAATATTTTCTTCATACTAACTCGGAATCCGGCGAGACTTCGACCAATTAAACCCCACCTAAATTATGGATAATATGGAACACTCGGATACCTCATCTTGTGAACGCATACTGTAGTTCTCCATGGGACTGACAGTTGTACTTAGAAAATAATAGGATAAAACATCCCCATATTTGAACTCCGCCTAGTGCAGAAGCCTTTATTTTATTTGATCAGACTGTAATATTTTCTTCATACTAACTCGGAATCCGGTGAGATTTCGACCGATTAAATCCAACCTAAATTACGGACAATAAGAAACACTCGAATACTTCAAATTTTGAACGTACATTGTAGTTTTCCATGGGGACTGACAGTTGTACTTAGAAAATAACAGGTCACTACATCCCCAAATTTGAACTCCGCCTAGTGTAGAAGCCGCTATTTTTTTTGTTCAGACTTGAATAACTTCTTCATAATAATTCAGAATCCGGTGAGACTTCGACCGATTAACTCCCACCTAAATTACGGACAATATAGAACACTCGGATACTTCATCTTGTGAACGTATACTGTAGTTCTCCATCGGCATAGACAGTTGTGCATAGAAAATAACAGGATACCACATCCCCATATTTGAACTCCGCCTAGTGCAGAAGCCGCTATTTTTTTTGTTCAGACTGCAATAACTTCTTCATACTATTTCAAAATTCGGTGAGACTTCGACCGATTAACTCCCACCTAAATTACGGACAATATGGAACACTCAGATACCTCATCTTGTGAACGCATACTGTAGTTCTCCATGGGCACTGGCAGTTGTACTTAGAAAATAACAGGATACAACATCCCCATATTTGAACTTCGCCTAGTGTAGAAGCCGCTATTTTTTTGTTCAGACTGCAATATTTTCTTCATACTAACTCGGAATCTGGCGAGATTTCATCCGATTAACTCCCACCTAAATTACGGACAATATGAAACACTCGGATACTTCATCTTGTGAACGTACATTGTAGTTCTCTATGGGGACTGACAGTTGTACTTAGAAAATAACAGGCTACTACATCCCCATATTTGAACTCCGCCTAGTGCAGAAGCCGCTATTTTTTTTGTTCAGATTGCAATAACTTCTTCATACTAATTCTGAATCCGGTGAGAATTCGACCAATTAACTCCCACCTAAATTACGGACAATATGGAACACTCGGATACTTCATCTTGTGAACGCATACTGTAGTTCTCCATGGGACTGACAGTTGTACTTAGAAAATAATAGGATACAACATCCCCATATTTGAACTCCGCCTAGTGGAGAAGCCGCTATTTTATTTGATCAGACTGCAATATTTTCTTCATACTTACTCGGAATCCGAAGAGACTTCGACCGATTAACTCCCACCTAAATTACGGACAATATGAAACACTCGAATACTTCAACTTGTGAACGTACATTGTAGTTTTCCATGGGGACTGACAGTTGTACTTAGAAAATAACAGGTTACTACATCCCCAAATTTGAACTCCGCCTAGTGTAGAAGCCGCTATTTTTTTTGTTCAGACTTGAATAACTTCTTCATAATAATTCAGAATCCGGTGAGACTTCGACCGATTAACTCCCACCAAAATTACGGACAATATGGAACGCTCGTATACTTCATCTTGTGAACGTATACTGTAGTTCTCCATGGGCATAGACAGTTGTGCATAGAAAATAACAGGATACCACATCCCCATATTCGAACTCCGCCAAGTGCAGAAGCCGCTATTTTTTTGTTCAGACTTCAATAACTTCTTCATAATAATTCGGAATCCGGTGAGACTTCGACCAATTAACTTCCACCTAAATTACGGACAATATGGAACACTCGGATACTTTGTCTTGTGAACGCATACGGTAGTTCTCCATGGGCACTGACAGTTGTACTTAGAAAATAACAGGATACCACATCCCATATTTGAACTCCGCCTAGTGCAGAAGCCGCTATTTTTTTTGTTCAGACTGCAATAACTTCTTCATACTATTTCAAAATCCGGTGAGACTTCGACCGATTAACTCCCACCTAAATTACGAACAATATGGAACACTCGGATACCTCATCTTGTGAACGCATACTGTAGTTCTCCATGGGCACTGGCAGTTGTACTTAGAAAATAACAGGATACAACATCCCCATATTTGAACTTCGCCTAGTGTAGAAGCCGCTATTTTTTTGTTCAGACTGCAATATTTTCTTCATACTAACTCGGAATCCGGCGAGACTTCGTCCGATTAACTCCCACCTAAATTACGGACAATATGAAACACTCGGATAATTCATCTTGTGAACGTACATTGTAGTTCTCTATAGGGACTGATAGTTGTACTTAGAAAATAACAGACTACTACATCCCCATATTTGATCTCCGCCTAGTGCAGAAGCCGCTATTTTTTTTGTTCAGATTGCAATAACTTCTTCATACTAATTCTTAATCCGGTGAGAATTCGACCAATTAACTCCCACCTATATTACGGACAATATGGAACACTCGGATACTTCATCTTGTGAACGCATACTGTAGTTCTCCATGGGACTGACAGTTGTACTTAGAAAATAATAGGATACAACATCCCCATATTTGAACTCCGCATAGTGGAGAAGCCGCTATTTTATTTGATCAGACTGCAATATTTTCTTCATACTAACTCGGAATCCGGTGAGACTTCGACCGATTAAATCCCACCTAAATTACGGACAATATGAAACACTCGAATACTTTTTCTTGTGAACGTACATTGTAGTTTTCAATGGGGACTGACAGTTGTACTTAGAAAATAACAGGTTAATACATCCCCAAATTTGAACTCCGCCTAGTGTAGAAGCCGCTATTTTTTTTGTTCAGACTTGAATAACTTCTTCATAATAATTCAGAATCCAGTGAGACTTTGACCAATTAACTCCCACCTAAATTACGGACAATACGGAACACTCGGATACTTCATCTTGTGAACGTATACTGTAGTTCTCCATGGGCACAGACAGTTGTGCATAGAAAATAACAGGATACCACATCCCCATATTTGAACTCCGCCTAGTGCAGAAGCCGCTATTTTTTTTGTTCAGACTGCAATAACTTCTTCATAATAATTCGGAATCCGGTGAGACTTCGACCAATTAACTTCCACCTAAATTACGGACAATATGGAACACTCGGATACTTCGCCTTTTGAACGCATACTGTAGTTCTCCATGGGCACTGACAGTTGTACTTAGAAAATAACAGGATACCACATCCCATATTTGAATTCCGCCTAGTGTAGAAGCCGCTATTTTTTTTGTTCAGACCGCAATATTTTCTTCATACTAACTTGGAATCCGGCGAGACTACGACCCATTAACCTCCACCTAAATTACGGACAATATGGAACACTCGGATACCTCATCTTGTGAACGCATACTGTAGTTCTCCATGGGACTGACAGTTGTACTTAGAAAATAATAGGATACAACATCCCCATATTTGAACTCCGCCTAGTGCAGAAGCCACTATTTTATTTGATCAGACTGCAATATTTTCTTCATACTAACTCGGAATCCGGTGAGACTTCGACCGATTAAATCCCACGTAAATTACGGACAATATGAAACACTCGAATACTTCAACTTGTGAACGTACATTGTAGTTTTCCATGGGGACTGACAGTTGTACTTAGAAAATAACAGGTTACTACATCCCCAAATTTGAACTCCGCCTAGTGTAGAAGCCGCTATTTTTTTTGTTCAGACTTGAATAACTTCTTCATAATAATTCAGAATCCGGTGAGACTTCGACCGATTAACTCCCACCTAAATTACGGACAATATGGAACACTCGGATACTTCATCTTGTGAACGTATACTGTAGTTCTCCATGGGCATAGACAGTTGTGCATAGAAAATAACAGGATACCACATCCCCATATTTGAACTCCGCCTAGTGTAGAAGCCGCTATTTTTTTTTGTTCAGACTACAATAACTTCTTCATAATAATTCGGAATCCTGTGAGACTTCGACCAATTAACTTCCACCTAAATTACGGACAATATGGAACACTCGGATACTTCGTCTTATGAACGCTTACGGTAGTTCTCCATGGGCACTGACAGTTGTACTTAGAAAATAACAAGATACCACATCCCATATTTGAACTCCGCCTAGTGCAGAAGCCGCTATTTTTTTGTTCAGACTGCAATAACTTCTTCATACTATTTCAAAATCCGGTGAGACTTCGACCGATTAACTCCCACCTAAATTACGGACTATATGGAACACTCGGATACCTCATCTTGTGAACGCATACTGTAGTTCTCCATGGGCACTAGCAGTTGTATTTAGAAAATAACAGGATACAACATCCCCATATTTGAACTTCGCCTAGTGTAGAAGCCGCTATTTTTTTGTTCAGACTGCTATATTTTCTTCATACTAACTCGGAATCCGGCGAGACTTCGTCCGATTAACTCCCACCTAAATTACGGAAAATATGAAACACTCGGATATTTCATCTTGTGAACGTACATTGTAGTTCTCTGTGGGGACTGACAGTTGTACTTAGAAAATAACAGGCTACTACATCTCCATATTTGAACTCCGCCTAGTGCAGAAGCCGCTATTTTTTTTGTTCAGATTGCAATAACTTCTTCATACTAATTCTGAATCCGGTGAGAATTCGACCAATTAACTCCCACCTAAATTACGGACAATATGGAACACTCGGATACTTCATCTTGTGAACGCATACTGTAGTTCTCCATGGGACTGACAGTTGTACTTAGAAAATAATAGGATACAACATCCCCATATTTGAGCTCCGCCTAGTGCAGAAGACGCTATTTTATTTGATCAGACTGCAATATTTTCTTCATACCAACTCGGAATCCGGTGAGACTTCGACCGATTGAATCCCACCTAAATTACGGACAATATGAAACACTCGAATACTTCAACTTGTGAACGTACATTGTAGTTTTCCATGGGGACTGACAGTTGTACTTAGAAAATAACAGGTTACTACATCCCCAAATTTGAACTCCGCCTAGTGTAGAAGCCGCTATTTTTTTTGTTCAGACTTGAATAACTTCTTCATAATAATTCAGAATCCGGTGAGACTTCGACCGATTAACTTCCACCTAAATTACGGACAATATGGAACACTCGGATACTTCATCTTGTGAACGTATACTGTAGTTCTCCATGGGCATAGGCAGTTGTGCATAGAAAATAACAAGATACCACATCCCCATATTTGAACTCCGCATAGTGCAGAAGCCGCTATTTTTTTTGTTCAGACTCCAATAACTTCTTCATAATAATTCGGAATCCGGTGAGACATCGACCAATTAACTTCCACCTAAATTACGGACAATATGGAACATTCGGATACATCGTCTTGAGAACGCATATTGTAGTTCTCGATGGGCATTGATAGTTGTACTTAGAAAATAACAGGATACCACATCCCCATATTTGAACTCCGCCTAGTGCAGAAGCCGCTATTTTTTTTGTTCAGACTTTAATATTTTCTTCATACTAACTCGGAATCCGGCGAGACTTCGACCGATTAACTCCCACTTAAATTACGGACAATATGAAACGCTCGGATACCTCATCTTGTAAACGCATATTTTAGTTCTCGATGGGCACTAACAGTTGTACTTAGAAAATAACAGGATACCACATCCCCATATTTGAACTCCGCCTAGTGCAGAAGCCACTATTTTTTTATTCAGACTGCAATATTTTCTTCATACTATCTCGGAATCCGGTGAGACTTCGAACGATTAACTGCCACCTAAATTACGGACAATATGAAACGCTGGGATACTTCATCTTGTGAACGTACATTGTAGTTCTCCATGGGGACTGACAGTTGTACTTAGAAAATAACAAACTACTACATCCCCATATTTGAACTCTGCCTAGAGCAGAAGCCGCTATTTTTTTTGTTCAGACTGCAATAACTTCTTCATACTTACTCGGAATTCGACGAGACTTCGACTGATTAACTCCCACCGAAATTACGGACAATATGAAACACTTGGATACTTCATCTTGTGAACGTACACTATAGTTCTCCATGGGCACTGACAGTTGTACTTAGAAAATAACAAGCTACTACATCCCCATATTTGAACTCCGCCTAGAGCAGAAGCCGCTATTTTTTTGTTCAGACTGCAATAACTTCTTCATACTTACTCGGAATCCGGCAAGACTTCGACCGATTAACTCCCACCTAAATTACGGACAATATGAAACACTCGGATACTTTATCTTGTGAACGTACATTGTAGTTCTACGTGGGAACTGACAGTTGTACTTAGAATATAACAGGCTACCACATCCCCAAATTTGAACTCCGCCTAGTGCAGAAGCCGCTATTTTTTTTGTTAAGACTGCAATATTTTCTTCATTCTAACTCGGAATCCGGCGAGACTTCGACCGATTAACTCCCAACTAAATTACGGACAATATGAAACACTCGGATACTTCATATTGTGAACGTACTTTGTAGATCTCCATGGGGACTGACAGTTGTACTTAGAAAATAACAGACTACTACATTCCCATATTTGAACTTCGCCTAGTGCAGAAGCCGCTGTTTTTTTTGTTCAGACTGCAATAACTTCATCATACTAATTCAGAATCCGGTGAGACTTCGACCAATTAACTCCCACTTAAATTACGGACAATATGGAACACTCGGATACTTCATCTTGTGAACGCATACTGTAGTTCTCCATGTGGACTGACAGTTGTACTTAGAAAATAACAGGCTACCACATCCCCATATTTGAACTTCGCCTAGTGCAGAAGCCGCTATTTTTTTTGTTCAGACTGAAATAACTTCTTCATAATAATTCGGAATCCGGTGAGACTTCGACCAATTAACTTCCACCTAAATTACAGATAATATGGAATACTCGGATACTTCATCTTGTGAACGCATACTGTAGTTCTCCATGGGCATTGACAGTTGTACTCAGAAAATAACAGGATACCACATATTTGAACTCCGCCTAGTGCAGAAGCCGCTATTTTTTTTGTTCAGACTGCAATAACTTCTTCATACTATTTCAAAATCCGGTGAGACTTCGACCGATTAACATCCACCTAAATTACGGACAATATGGAACACTCAGATACTTCATCTTGTGAATGCATACTGTAGTTCTCCATGGGCACTGATAGTTGTACTTAGAAAATAACAGGATACCACATCCCATATTTGAATTCCGCCTAGTGCAGAAGCCATTATTTTTTTTGTTCAGACTGCAATAACTTCTTCATAATAATTCGGAATCCGGTGAGACTTCGACCAATTAACTCCCACCTAAATTACGGACAATATGGAACACTCGGATACTTCGTCTTGTGAACGCATACTGTAGTTCTCCATGGGCACTGACAGTTGTACGTAGAAAATAACAGGATACCACATCCCATATTTGAATTCCGCCTAGTGCAGAAGCCGCTATTTATTTTGTTCAGACCGCAATATTTTCTTCATACTAACTCGGAATCCGGCGAGACTTCGACCAATTAACCCCCACCTAAATTACGGACAATATGAAACACTCGGATACCTCATCTTGTGAACGCATACTGTAGTTCTCTATAGGACCGACAATTGTACTTAGAAAATAATAGGATACAACATCCCCATATTTGAACTCCGCCTAGTGCAGAAGCCACTATTTTATTTGATCAAACTGCAATATTTTCTTCATACTAACTCGGAATCCGGTGAGACTTCGACCAATTAAATCCCACCAAAATTACGGACAATATGAAACACTCGAATACTTCATCTTGTGAACGTACATTGTAGTTTTCCATGGGGACTGACAGTTGTACTTAGAAAATAACAGGTTACTACATCCCCAAATTTGAACTCCGGCTAGTGTAGAAGCCGCTATTTTTTTTGTTGAGACTTGAATAACTTCTTCATAATAATTCAGAATCCGGTGAGACTTCGACCGATTAACTCCCACCTAAATTACGAACAATATGGAACACTCGGATACTTCATCTTGTGAACGTATACTGTAGTTCTCCATGGGCACAGACAGTTGTGCATAGAAAATAACAGGATACCACATCCCCATATTTGAACTCCGCCTAGTGTAGAAGCCGCTATTTTTTCTGTTCAGACTGCAATAACTTCTTCATAATAATTCGGAATCCGGTGAGACTTCGACCAATTAACTTCCACCTAAATTACGGACAATATGGAACACTCGGATACTTCGTCTTGTGAACACATACTGTAGTTCTCCATGGGCACTGACAGTTGTACTTAGAAAATAACAGGATACCACATCCCATATTTGAATTCCGCCTAGTGCAGAAGCCGCTATTTTTTTTGTTCAGACCGCAATATTTTCTTCATACTAACTCGTAATCCGACGAGATTTCGACCAATTAACCCCCACCTAAATTACGGACAATATGGAACACTCGGATACCTCATCTTGTGAACGCATACTGTAGTTCTCCATGGGACTGACAGTTGTACTTAGAAAATAATAGGATACAACATCCCCATATTTGAACTCCGTCTAGTGCAGAAGCCGCTATTTTATTTGATCAAACTGCAATATTTTCTTCATACTAACTCGGAATCCGGTGAGACTTCGACCGATTAAATCCCACCAAAATTACGGACAATATGAAACACTCGAATACTTCATCCTGTGAACGTACATTGTAGTTTTCCATGGTGACTGACAGTTGTACTTAGAAAATAACAGGTTACTACATCCCCAAATTTGAACTCCGCCTAGTGTAGAAGCCGCTATTTTTTTTGTTCAGACTTGAATAACTTCTTCATAATAATTCAGAATCCGGTGAGACTTCGACCGATTAACTCCCACCTAAATTACGGACAATATGGAACACTCGGATACTTCATCTTATGAACGTATACTGTAGTTCTCCATGGGCACAGACAGTTGTGCATAGAAAATAACAGGATAACACATCCCCATATTTGAACTCCGCCTAGTGCAGAAGCCGCTATTTTTTTTGTTCAGACTGCAATAACTTCTTCATAATAATTCGGAATTCGGTAAGACTTCGACTAATTAACTTCCACCTAAATTACGGACAATATGGAACACTCGGATAATTCGTCTTGTAAACGCATACTGTAGTTCTCCATGGGCACTGACAGTTGTACTTAGAAAATAATAGGATACCACATCCCATATTTGAATTCCGCCTAGTGCAGAAGCCGCTATTTTTTTTGTTCAGACCGCAATATTTTCTTCATACTAACTCGGAATCCGGCGAGACTTCGACCAATTATCCCCCACCTAAATTACGGACAATATGGAACACTCGGATACCTCATCTTGTGAACGCATACTGTAGTCCTCCATGGGACTGACAGTTGTAATTAGAAAATAATAGGATACAACATCCCCATATTTGAACTCCGCCTAGTGCAGAAGCCGCTATTTCATTTGATCAGACTGCAATATTTTCTTCATACTAACTCGGAATCCAGTGAGACTTCGACCGATTAAATCCGACCTAAATTACAGATAATATGAAACACTCGAATACTTCATCTTGTGAACGTACATTGTAGTTTTCCATGTGGACTGACAGTTGTACTTAGAAAATAACAGGTTACTACATCCCCAAATTTGAACTCCGCCTACTGTAGAAGCCGCTATTTTTTTTGTTCAGACTTGAATAACTTCTTCATAATAATTCAGAATCCGGTGAGACTTCGACCGATTAACTCCCATCTAAATTATGGACAATATGGAACACTCGGATACTTCATCTTGTGAACGTATACTGTAGTTCTCCATGGGCACAGACAGTTGTGCATAGAAAATAACAGGATACCACATCCCCATATTTGAACTCCGTCTAGTACAGAAGCCGCTATTTTTTTGTTCAGACTGCACTAAGTTCTTCATACTAATTCAGAATCCGGTGAGACTTCGACCAATTAACTACTACCTAAATTACGGACAATATGGAACACTCAGATACTTCATCTTGTGAATGCATACTGTAGTTCTCGATGGGCACTGACAGTTGTACTTAGAAAATAACAGGGTACCACATCCCCATATTTGAACTCCGCCTAGTGCAGAAGCCGCTATTTTTTTTGTTCAGACTGCAATAAGTTCTTCATACTAATTCAGAATCCGGTGAGACTTCGACCAATTAACTCCCACCTAAATTACGGACAATATGGAACACTCGGATACCTCATCTTGTGAACGCATACTGTAGTTCTCCATGGGCACTGACAGTTGTACTTAGAAAATAACAGGATACAACATCCCCATATTTGAACTTCGTCTAGTGTAGAAGCCGCTATTTTTTTGTTCAGACTGCAATATTTTCTTCATACTAACTCGGAATCCGACGAGACTTCGTCCGATTAACTCCCACCTAAATTACGGACAATATGAAACACTCGGATACTTCATCTTGTGAACGTACTTTGTAGTTCTCTATGGGGACTGACAGTTGTACTTAGAAAATAATAGGCTACTACATCCCCATATTTGAACTCCGCCTAGTGCAGAAGCCGCTATTTTTTTTGTTCAGATTGCAATAACTTCTTCATACTAATTCTGAATCCGGTGAGAATTCGACCAATTAACTACCACCTAAATTATGGACAATATGGAACACTCGGATACTTCATCTTGTGAATGCATACTGTAGTTCTCCATGGGCACTGACAGTTGTACTTAGAAAATAACAGGATACCACATCCCCATATTTGAACTCCGCCTAGTGCAGAAGCCGCTATTTTTTTTGTTCAGACTGCAATAACTTCTTCATACTATTTCAAAATCCGGTGAGACTTCGACCGATTAACTCCCACCTAAATTACGGACAATATGGAACACTCGGATACTTCATCTTGTGAATGCATACTGTAGTTCTCCTTGGGCATTGATAGTTGTATTTAGAAAATAGCAGCATACTACATCCCTATATTTGAACTCCGCCTAGTGCAGAAGCCGCTATTTTTTTACAGACTGCAATATTTTCTTCATACTAACTCGGAATCTGGCGAGACTTCGACCGATTAACTCCCACCTAAATTACGGACAATATGAAACGCTCAGATAACTCATCTTGTAAACGCATATTGTAGTTCTCGATGGGCACTGACAGTTATACTTAGAAAATAACAGGCTACCACATCCCCATATTTGAACTCCGCCTAGTGCAGAAGCCGCTATTTTTTTTGTTCGGACTGCAATAACTTCTTCATACTAATTTAGAATTCGGTGAGACTTCGACCAATTAACTCCCACCTAAATTACGGACAATATGGAACACTCGGATACTTCATCTTGTGAACGTACACTGTAGTTCTCCATGGGGACTGACAGTTGTACTTAGAAAATAACAGGCTACTACATCCCCATATTTGAACTCCGCCTAGTGCAGAAGCCGCTATTTTTTTGTTCAGATTGCAATAACATCTTCATACTAATTCTGAATCCGGTGAGAATTCGACCAATTAACTTCCACCTAAATTACGGACAATATGGAACACTCGGATACTTCATTTTGTGAACGCATACTGTAGTTCTCCATGGGCACTGACAGTTGTACTTAGAAAATAACAGGATACCACATCCCCATATTTGAACTCCGCCTAGTCAGAAGCCGCTATTATTTTTGTTCAGACTGCAATAACTTCTTCATACTATTTCAAAATCCGGTGAGACTTCGACCGATTAACTCCCACCTAAATTACGGACAATATGGAACACTCGGATACTTCATCTTGTGAACGCATACTGTAGTTCTCCATGGGCACTGATAGTTGTACTTAGAAAATAGCAGCATACTACATCCCTATATTTGAACTCCGCCTAGTGCAGAAGCCGCTATTTTTTTTGTTCAGGCTGCAATATTTTCTTCATACTAACTCGGAATCCGGCGAGACTTCGACCGATTAACTCCCACCTAAATTACAGACAATATGAAACGCTCGGATACCTCATCTTGTAAACGCATATTGTAGTTCTCGATGGGCACTGACAGTTGTACTTAGAAAATAACAGGATACCACATCCCCATATTGGAACTCCGCCTAGTGCAGAAGCCGCTATTTTTTTGTTCAGACTGCAATATTTTCTTCATACTAACTCGGATTCCGGCGAGATTTCGACCGATTAACTCCCACCTAAATTACGGACAATATGAAACGCTCAGATACTTCATCTTGTGAACATACATTGTAGTTCTCCATGGGGACTGACAGTTGTACTTAGAAAATAACAAGCTACTACATCCCCATATTTGAACTCCGCCTAGAGCAGAAGCCGCTATTTTTTGTTTAGACTGCAATAACTTCTTCATACTTGCTCGGAATCCGACCAGACTTCGACCGATTAAATCCCACCTAAATTACGGACAATATGAAACACTCGGATACTTCATCTTGTGAACGTACACTGTAGTTCTCCATGGGGACTGACAGTTGTACTTAGAAAATAACAAGCTACTACATCCCCATATTTGAACTCCGCCTGGAGCAGAAGCCGCTATTTTTTTGTTCAGACTGTAATATTTTCTTCATACTAACTCGGAATCCGGCGAGACTTCGACCGATTAACTCCCACCTAAATTACGGACAATATGAAACACTCGGATACTTCATATTGTGAACGTACTTTGTAGTTCTCCATGGGGACTGACAGTTGTACTTAGAAAATAACAGACTACTACATCCCCATATTTGACCTCCGCCTAGTGCAGAAACCGCTGTTTTTTTTGTTCAGACTGCAATAACTTCATCATACTAATTCAGAATCCGGTGAGACTTCGACCAATTAACTCCTACCTAAATTACGGACAATATGAAACACTCGGACACTTCATCTTGTGAACGTACATTGTAGTTCTCCATGGGGACTGACAGTTGTACTTAGAAAATAACAAGCTACTACATCCCCATATTTGAACTCCGCCTAGAGTAGAAGCCGCTATTTTTTTGTTCAGACTGCAATAACTTCTTCATAATAATTCGGAATCCGGTGAGACTTCGACCAATTACCTCCCACCTAAATTACGGACAATATGGAACACTCGGATACTTCATCTTGTGAACGCATACTGTAGTTCTCCATGGGCACTAGCAGTTGTTCTTAGAAAATAATAGGATACCACATCCCCATATTTGAACTCCGCCTAGTGCAGAAGCCGCTATTTTCTTTGTTCAGACTGCAATATTTTCTTCATACTAACTCAGAATCCGGCGAGAATTCGACCGATTGACTCCCACCTAAATTACGGACAATATGAAACACTCGGATACTTCATCTTGTGAACGTACATTGTAGTTCTACATGGGAACTGACAGTTGTACTTAGAAAATAACAGGCTACCACATCCCCATATTTGAACTCCGCCTAGTGAAGAAGCCGCTATTTTTTTTGTTCAGACTGCAATATTTTCTTCATACTAACTCGGAATCCGGCGAGACTTCGACCGATTAACTCCCACCTAAATTACGGACAATATGAAACACTCGGATACTTCATATTGTGAACGTACATTGTAGTTCTCCATGGGGACTGACAGTTGTACTTAGAAAATAACAGACTAAAACTCCGCCTAGTGCAGAAGTCGCTATTTTTTTGTTCAGACTGCAATATTTGCTTCATACTAACTCGTAATCCGGCGAGACTTCGACCGATTAACTCCCACCTAAATTACGGACAATATGAAACGCTCGGATACCTCATCTTGTAAACGCATATTGTAGTTCTCGATGAGCACTGACTATTGTACTTAGAACATAACAGGCTACCACATCCCCATATTTGAACTCCTCCTAGTGTAGAAGCCGCTATTTTTTTTGTTCAGACTGCAATAACTTCTTCATACTTAATCGGAATCCGGCGAGACTTCGACCGATTAACTCCCACCTAAATTACGGACAATATGAAACACTCGGACACTTCATCTTGTGAACGTACATTGTAGTTCTATATGGGAACTGACAGTTGAACTTAGAAAATGACAAGCTACCACATCCCCAAATTTGAACTCCACCTAGTGCAGAAGTCGCTATTTTTTTTGTTCAGACTACAATATTTTCTTCATACTAACTCGTAATCTGGCGAGACTTCGACCGATTAACTCCCACCTAAATTACGGACAACATGAAACACTCGGATACTTCATCTTGTGAACGTACATTGTAGTTCTCCATGGGGACTGACAGTTGTACATAGAAAATAACAGGCTACTAGATCCCCATATTTGAACTCCGCCTAGTGCAGAAGTGTGACGACCCGGAATTTTTGAGCATTTGAAATTGGAATATTTAATTAATTTTAAATATTCAAAGGGTTAAATTTTAACTAAAATTTCAAATATCGCTGTTTATTGAGTAATTTAATTATTAAATTAAATTTATTTGAAGTTGGATAAAATAGTAAATCTGGTATTCTAAGCTAATTAAAAATATTTTGAAAGCTCGTAAAATTCATATTAATAATACTGAAGATAATAGAACTTTTAAAATTGAATTCGAAAGTAATTTGTTCAGTTTTAAAAATATATTGTTTAAATTGAATTTAAAAATAGTCTTCCGAGGCACAGTCTCGGAATTCGACGAAACTAGTTCCATTGGGTCCGTAATATTGTATTATTACCGGATTTCAATTTTCGTAGTATTCGGAGTTGTTGTGTGATCGTACGATATGTAAACGTGCTGAAAATTTAATTGAAATTCAAATATAAATAATAAGTTATATTGACCAGTTAAAAAGAATTTCACATCAGATCTTTTCCCTTCATTTCGAATGTCACTGTAGATGGCTTAATTGAACACGTTACCCTCCTTTCAAAGACATCACATACTCTGTCTTTCTTTAGAAGCTAAAAACAATAATTCGATGCTTCCAGTATAAACCCGAGCTACTCCATCTACTTAAAAGTTCACGCAAATATTCCAGAACGAACAAATAAGTAAAAAGGGAACGAGGCTTCCCAGTTAAAATTATTCTCCTTTTATATTTACAAGCGAAATCCAATTTCAAAAATCAAAGCTTCTCAAATCGAATCGCGTGTCCCCTTTTGAATCCAAATCGATTCGACGAATTGCACGCTCGCGCACGCGAGGACGGTCGGCGTCGAGTTTGTGCTACCGTGTCGTGGTACGGCAGTGAAGTGGTGGGGGGAAATCGCGTGTGCGTGGGAGGATAAAGGAATCAGCCGAGCTTTGGAGGAGTGGATGGCGTCGAAGTTGGGTCGCGACCGTTGGGGCCAGAGGGAACTCGCGAGCGTGGACTGTGGGGATTCGAGTAATGGTGATAGTCATCGGTGAGAGAGGAGTGGTGCTCCGATGGGGCATCTGTGAAGTTTGCCGCTGCGTTTTTGGGTGGTTAGTGCGTGAAGGCTTGGAAAGGGCTGCACGATGAGGTATTTCTCACGTTCGAGTTGGTAATTTATTTTTCTCAATCTAATATTAAGGTAAGTATAAATATAGATATACAGAAAATTATATTGACAGTAAGGTATATATTGTTTTTATGTAATTGCATAAATAAATGTTTTTTATATATACAAATGAAAGAAAAAAGTATACAGTGAGATATACGAAGTTTTCTCAATTTATATATATACGTATGAATATCCATACCTGTTTAATTTTAATGTTGAGAGTGTATATATATAAGGCAGGATAAGTTTTACAGTAAGACAAAAGGTCTGTGGATAATGGTTTGATTTTTTTTGAATGTTAATTAATTTATTTAATTTATGGATTTTTATTTTTATGTAATATATATTTATATATATATGGTTTTGGGAAAATATATAAGAACTTTAAAGGATTGAGGAGTTTATTTAAAATTAGTTTTGTTGAAATCTATAAATTGGTTAAATGGTAATTAATTGTGTAGTTTATTCAAATGTTAATAAATTGTAAATCGTTTATAAAGGTCTTGGATCGGGAGGGGACCGAGTCAATTTGAAGTGGATTGCTAATTTAAAAATCAAAGGTGAGTTAATCTCACTCAGTTAAATTATAATTTAAATTTAATTGGTTAAATTTAAATATGGATGAATGATTGAATTGATTGATTTGATTGATATGGTATATAGTAGTATATACCAATATATATATATATTGGCATATGTATATATTGGAATTGATATTCCCGCATTTATATAGCGGATGAGACCCTATGCGCCGCATAATAGCGGATGATATTTTATAAAACCCATATACCGCGATATTCCACCTCGAAGTGGAATTGGTATTGTGCTAACATCTGTGGATGCAGGGAAACAGGTTGGAGGGATCCAACTGGATTCCTCAAAATATTTAATTTTGTTTAAATATTCTGTGATATGATTGTTGATATCCTGTGATGATTTATATCTGATAATCTGGTTGGATTGAATTTCCCAGTATAATGAGTTATCAAAAGCAATTGAATTGGATTTTTGGAAAGAATAAAAGAGTAAAATTAAGTTAAGTAATTCTAGTGAATTCGAATAAATTAAATATGGAAAAGAGGAATTTTGAATAAATAGAGAAATATTGAATTTAAAAAAAACACATGTGATATTATTTAAAGGAATAATTCATTCTAATTCAATGTTTAAATGTAATTAAAAAGAAAGAAAGAACTTGGGAAATCTGAAACTTGTGTTTCGGTTTAAAGATTTTAAATCATAATGAGAAATAAAATCTGGAAGTTAATGAATTGGGAAATAAATGGATTAAGTAAGGAAATTTATTTCAAAGTAAAATAAATGGGAAAATCAATTGTAAATTGATTTAAATATTTGGGAATTTGAAATTTAAAGAGAAGTGAGATTTTGGAAACTGGGTTATAAAGTAAAATAGAATATCAGTGGATATTTGAGAATATAAATTCAAGATGGGAATTTATAAAAGGATATGGTTTGGTTTAAAAATAAATGTTGAATTATTTTTAAAAGATGGAAATGAGAAGAGTATTTCTCTGGATAGCCAAGTACGTTTCAAAGAAATTTTTAATATAAGTTAAAAGTTCTAATTGTGTTTTTAAAAGCATGTTTTAGAAAATTGATTATTTCTAAATGTTAATTTCCTAAGTAAGTATTTTCAAAAATCTATTATTGTAGTAATTATATAAAAGTGATTTGGTATTATGTTTTAAAGAAGAAATTTAGTTTATATTTATAAAGTGGTTTATTTTAAAGTATATATTTTTAATAAAGTATTAAGCTAGTTTGATTTCAAGGTTATAATATATTTAAAATAAAGTGTTTTTAGATTATTTAAAATTAAAAGTATTTTGTACTTGGTGATTCGGAGAAAATAAATGATGGGAAATGTATTCCGTAAGCGGAAACTGTTTGAAATTTGTTTTCAAATGAGCTTTGAAAATTTGGAAATATATCTTGGAAAGATATTTAGGCAAATAAATAATGTGGGAAATTATTTATTGTGTGATGGTTGCTTGTGGATGTTAATTGATAGTTAAATAACCGACTATCAGTATTGGCCAAATGCGCTGATCGTTTCGAAGAGACCGGGATCGAGTTTCCGTATACCGGGATTCTAGGTCTGGAGACTCGAATACCACTTCGATCCGGTTTGTACGTTTCGTGTAACGATTTCGGAGTCGAAGATGGAGCAGTGAAGTGCAAGGGCTAGTCGCTACTAATCCTGAGGATATTTCCAAAATGGATGTAGTAGGAATAGTGCCTTCGGTTCCGTTCGAACCCGGGACGGACTTGTATGGACGAATGCTTACGAAACATCGTCAGGTGGACGATGGGCATTCTAAGGGATATGTTCTGAAAAAGGTATCGTTTAGCCTCAAGCCTCATCAACCGGGAATGACTGAAAATCAGGGGTTATGCAGCAAGGCTTCGTGGGTAGCACCCATTTGAGAGTAAGGTCATCCCTGTCTAGATGTCCCTTTTATTTCGGCTTAGTGTTGCGGTTGCTGATCCCAACCGTGGGGTGATTTTATTTGGAATTATCCAGTAAGGGATGATTCCGGCCTTGTGTTGCAAGGGAGCGGGCGTACTCCTCGGTACTATGATCTAGGCCACGTACTGTGACAGGTGGTACCCCAGTGCCTAGTCATTCGTTGGAAATCCATTCTCCCTACGTGCCTGTACGGTTTTGATTGTGCCCAACTATTGTTGAAATGTGAGATGCAAGCATTTCAGCTAGATTCTATTTTACTTTCTGTAGACACTATTATAATATCAGAGGATTTTGATATAAAGTGTTTTAGCTATCGTAAGGTAAAAACCCGACATGTTTATTTGTGGCGTGGTCTTACGAGATGCTTTTGTTTTAAAAAGGATTTTTGAAACTTTAATAATCAATTTGAGTGTGATTTTCTCACGCTGGTATTCCAGACTGACTCGGGTATTGTTTTATATGATGCTCGGGTCAGACCGAGATAAACAGGTTTAGGATATGATGCTGTGGAGCTCAGGAGACGAGCTGGATGACGATACGTACTCACGTACTTGTTATTATTTTTCCGCTGTGTATTCAGTTGTATGTTATGGATGTTGATGTACTCTGATGATGTATTCTGATGATGTATTATATAAACAGATATAGTTTTTGATTTGTGTAAAGATCTGTATTTATATATTATATTTCATTCCACTGCGATGGTTAGATTCTGATGTTGTTTTTCTATTTTTCTTCTTCTACCTCTTCTTCTTAACTAAAATGGTTCGATTTTCCGGGTCTGGAAAGTCGGGTCGTTACAGTGGTATCAGAGCTTAGGCTGGCGACAACCTTGGCTCTGGTGGGAAATTTTGAGTGTATTAATAGATATGAGCGCGTATTTGTTAGTGAATATAAAATGGTTTTATATTGTGTTGACTTATCGGTTGAGTGTTTATAGATTCTGGTCGATGTGTGGGACGCCACAATATCGATAGGGATTTCTAAACCCTTAAACTAGGTAAATCGACACAGTATTGTTTTAAAGTAGGGTAAATGATATAATTTTACCCAAATTATTTTTGTATATAAAGAAAAGTTTTGTAGACTATTCTAGTTGTTATATATGGATGTTTGATTGTTAGGGAGTGATAATATTAAATTAGTATCATTTAGGTATCAAATTGGATAAGAATTGGAATCATAACTAAAAGCTAAGAAATAAATTTATATACAAATAAAATTTGTAAATGTAGATTATAAATGTAATTTATAAATTGGAATAAACTCCATATCCAAATGAGATAGTAATTTGAAATAGAATTCCAGAGAAATGATGGATATAAAACTGGATGGGTTTTAAATTTGGAATTTTGTGAAGTTTAAAATTCCTTTGAGTTGAAAATGGTTTCAAAACGGTTTTGGAGGGATTTTAAAGAGATAAAAGCATTTAACTCTCTTTCGGTCGCTGGAAAATAACTTCGGTGATGACTGCAGCATCATCGATGTTCATTTTCGAGTTTCTAGGAGAGAAATTGCTACCGAGTTGTTTGAAATGGGATTTGTTTGCGAACTGGATTTGGTTTTGAAAATTCAAAGGAATAGTTGAATTGCCAAAGGATTTTGGGATATAGTTGATTTCAAAGGGAATTTTGAAATTTTGAAAATTTGTAAAGCTCTGAAACTTCATTTAAAATGTTCATGGGATAATAAATAAAGTTTGGACACTTACAAAATTTGAAGTAAGTAAGGAAATGAAAATAAGTTAGAATATAAGCCAATTAATTGTAGTAAATTAAAAGAAGTAAACAAATAGAGGGTAAGTAAATTGGGGAACTTATAGAAACTTACAAATTTGAATTGTAATAAATAGATTTCGATGGCTTATTAAATAATTGAAACTAATGGAGAAAAGGTATACATGGCTAAATTAGATGTATAATTTCGAGTTAAAAAGTAAAATGTGAATGGGATTGATTGAAAATAGATGAATGGGAATGTGTTTAATTATAAATGAATGAAAGTATGAAAATGTAAGTATGTGGCTTATAAGAAATTGGAAAGTGAAACAAAAACCAAAATAAGATTTGTTTAGTATATGGGAAAATCCAAACTTGAGAAATAAAATAAAATTGAAATGGTTGCAAATGAATTAAAATGACATTGTTATTGATAAAACAAATTCAATAATAGATTGTGAATTAAAATAGAATTTGAATGTAATGGAAAGAGAATATGTTAAATTGGAGTGGAATTAATATAATTTGAATTGGAATCAATTCGAATAGTTATAAAATGAAGTGATTGTTTAATTGAATGAAATAAAATTCTACTCAAACAAATAAATGAAAAATCCAAACTTGGGATTTGATTAAAAGAAAATGAAATCAAGGATTTGAATGGAAGTTGTTGAATAAAATAAACTTAAGTTATTGGGTGGAATTGTTTGAAGGAAATAAATAACTTAAGTAAGTTGTGTGACGGTTATTTGGTGTATTGGATGCTGAGTTTAATAAAATGGTTTGGAATCAAACTCTTTGGATATGGAAGAAATAAAATGAAAGTTGTGAATAAATTTAAAATGGAATAGGTTAAACGTAAATTTAGTTGGATTTAACCTAAATGGTTCTAAAGCTGAAGTAATCCTTTATTCACATTGATATTGTCGAATTGTATTAGAAAATGGATCGTTTGAGGTAAAACGAGGTTAAATAAAATTCTATGAATTGATAGAAAGGAAATAAAATTGATTTTAGAATCAATTGTAGTAAATGTGAGTTAATATAAGCAATATAATTGATTTTTAAATCAATCGTAATAAATACGTATTCATTTGGATTAAAATGAATAGAATGTAAGTAATGAAGTGTAAACCATTTAAATGGAAGCATTTAATTTGTGTTGGGCCTAATAAATTCACTTATGGAAGTGTTTAGTGAATATTGCTTATGTTGTATGTGTTAGCTAATGAAATTAATTGAAATGATAACAAACTTTGTATATTGTCACTTACCTGTTTAAGTTGAGTTAGTACAGGTACCGGGAAGCCGTTTGGCTGGATTTGATTGCGAAATTTGCTAAAATAAATAGCTGCTTGCTTTATAAATGCTAAATAAGGTACGCTTATGCAAAAAAATTCAAAAATAGGAAATATGAACTGCATATATTGATATATATTGTGATTTCCGGCCTGAGGCCGATGTATATATATATTTGTGCATCCTGCGATATCGCAGAAGTCCCTCCGTACAAAGGAGACTCTGCCAAAATTTTCCATAAATTTTGGGAGTTAGAAAATTTTTGAAAATTTTCATTTACGATAAATGATTTAAATTTGTTAAGCAAATGAAATTAAAACTGGATATTGAAATCTAATTCAAATGTGAATGTAAGGTGAAGTGAAATCAAAGGAACTAAAGAAAGTAAAGTTCGTAAATAAACTGTTATTTGAGGTTTAAATTAAATAGTAAGTGAAACTAATCCATATTCAAAATAGAAGCCAATTTGAGTTTAAATGAAATTGTAAGGGCTAAGTAAATAGTAATGAAAATAAACTTCAATGGGGAAGTGAAAATAAATATAAACTTCAAAAATGAAGTAAAACAAATCCAAGAAGTATATAAAATGTTTATATTGGACTTAAGAAATGAATGGTGAATTCTTAAATAAATTTGGTATGGAGGAAAATTGTTCTAGGTGAATAATTGAATGACGATTAAAATATGAAGATGTGAATGGGATAAGTGTGATAAGTGAATAACAATCAAATGAATGTGAATAAAAAGGAAATTGATATAATTGATAATCAATTGGAATTTATACGTAAGATGTACGTATTATTTTATTCGCATAGCTATTTGGTCCAGATGTCGAACACAGAATTTCGAGATAGATATATCGATCCGAGTTGGAATTTTTCACTCGATTTTCGACGGCGAACCTGGATATGGATTGTTGATTGATTCTGAATATTCTCTATCATAGTTTGTGGCTATGCAAGGAGAATGACGGTTTCTGATCAAGAAACCAGATCTGAGTCCGCACTAGAAGGTCGGGTGGACGATACTAGTTCGGAAGTGAAATTGTGTGATCGATTGAGCGATCGAATGTGATATTGCGTACGAATGATATATGTGCATCGTACGGGCTTAAGTAAAACAAATGTTGAAAATTTGTAAAGGAAAGTATATAATGACTTTGGAACTGTGATTGAATATTATTGCTTAGTAGGATATACAGGTGTATAAAAGCAATGGATAGATTGGGATTTTGATTTTAGAGGATAAAATTTAATGGCCCGACAAAAAGGTATGTATTTAAATTTCTATATGAAATTTGATTGGGTTTTTGATCCAGCCACTTGGCTTTTTGTTTTCTTTTTGAAATTGGGAGGCCGTAGAGCCATTTTGTAGTAGTACCGAGCTAGCCGCGCAAAGGAGACGCTGGCAAAATTTTTCGGGAATTTAGAGAGTTAGAAAAATTTTGGGAAATTTTTGAAAATTTAAAATTTGTATTCAAATTTAAAATTTGAATTGATAAGTGATATTGTTTGGGAAACTTATAGCTAAGTTGAAAGGTGGGGAAAGATAGTGTGTCTTTATTTAAAAAATTATTATGGATAGTGGTTAAAACTATTTGGATTGGGAAATAGAACGGGGATTGAATCATTCTTCCTAACTAGTAATTTCGGGGACGAAATTCTTTTAAGGGGGGAGGAATGTGACGACCCAGAATTTTTGAGCATTTGAAATTGGAATATTTAATTAATTTTAAATATTCAAAGGGTTAAATTTTAACTAAAATTTCAAATATCGCTGTTTATTGAGTAATTTAATTATTAAATTAAATTTATTTGAAGTTGGATAAAATAGTAAATCTGGTATTCTAAGCTAATTAAAAATATTTTGAAAGCTCGTAAAATTCATATTAATAATACTGAAGATAATAGAACTTTTAAAATTGAATTCGAAAGTAATTTGTTCAGTTTTAAAAATATATTGTTTAAATTGAATTTAAAAATAGTCTTCCGAGGCACAGTCTCGGAATTCGACGAAACCAGTTCCATTGGGTCCGTAATATTGTATTATTACCGGATTTCAATTTTCGTAGTATTCAGAGTTGTTGTGTGATCGTACGATATGTAAACGTGCTGAAAATTTAATTGAAATTCAAATATAAATAATAAGTTATATTGACCAGTTAAAAAGAATTTCACATCAGATCTTTTCCCTTCATTTCGAATGTCACTGTAGATGGCTTAATTGAACACGTTACCCTCCTTTCAAAGACATCACATACTCTGTCTTTCTTTAGAAGCTAAAAACAATAATTCGATGCTTCCAGTATAAACCCGAGCTACTCCATCTACTTAAAAGTTCACGCAAATATTCCAGAACGAACAAATAAGTAAAAAGGGAACGAGGCTTCCCAGTTAAAATTATTCTCCCCTTTATATTTACAAGCGAAATCCAATTTCAAAAATCAAAGCTTCTCAAATCGAATCGCGTGTCCCCTTTTGAATCCAAATCGATTCGACGAATTGCACGCTCGCGCACGCGAGGACGGTCGGCGTCGAGTTTGTGCTACCGTGTCGTGGTACGGCAGTGAAGTGGTGGGGGGAAATCGCGTGTGCGTGGGAGGATAAAGGAATCAGCCGAGCTTTGGAGGAGTGGATGGCGTCGAAGTTGGGTCGCGACCGTTGGGGCCAGAGGGAACTCGCGAGCGTGGACTGTGGGGATTCGAGTAATGGTGATAGTCATCGGTGAGAGAGGAGTGGTGCTCCGATGGGGCATCTGTGAAGTTTGCCGCCGCGTTTTTGGGTGGTTAGTGCGTGAAGGCTTGGAAAGGGCTGCACGATGAGGTATTTCTCACGTTCGAGTTGGTAATTTATTTTTCTCAATCTAATATTAAGGTAAGTATAAATATAGATATACAGAAAATTATATTGACAGTAAGGTATATATTGTTTTTATGTAATTGCATAAATAAATGTTTTTTTATATATACAAATGAAAGAAAAAAGTATACAGTGAGATATACGAAGTTTTCTCAATTTATATATATACGTATGAATATCCATACCTGTTTAATTTTAATGTTGAGAGTGTATATATATAAGGCAGGATAAGTTTTACAGTAAGACAAAAGGTCTGTGGATAATGGTTTGATTTTTTTTGAATGTTAATTAATTTATTTAATTTATGGATTTTTATTTTTATGTAATATATATTTATATATATATGGTTTTGGGAAAATATATAAGAACTTTAAAGGATTGAGGAGTTTATTTAAAATTAGTTTTGTTGAAATCTATAAATTGGTTAAATGGTAATTAATTGTGTAGTTTATTCAAATGTTAATAAATTGTAAATCGTTTATAAAGGTCTTGGATCGGGAGGGGACCGAGTCAATTTGAAGTGGATTGCTAATTTAAAAATCAAAGGTGAGTTAATCTCACTCAGTTAAATTATAATTTAAATTTAATTGGTTAAATTTAAATATGGATGAATGATTGAATTGATTGATTTGATTGATATGGTATATAGTAGTATATACCAATATATATATATATTGGCATATGTATATATTGGAATTGATATTCCCGCATTTATATAGCGGATGAGACCCTATGCGCCGCATAATAGCGGATGATATTTTATAAAACCCATATACCGCGATATTCCACCTCGAAGTGGAATTGGTATTGTGCTAACATCTGTGGATGCAGGGAAACAGGTTGGAGGGATCCAACTGGATTCCTCAAAATATTTAATTTTGTTTAAATATTCTGTGATATGATTGTTGATATCCTGTGATGATTTATATCTGATAATCTGGTTGGATTGAATTTCCCAGTATAATGAGTTATCAAAAGCAATTGAATTGGATTTTTGGAAAGAATAAAAGAGTAAAATTAAGTTAAGTAATTCTAGTGAATTCGAATAAATTAAATATGGAAAAGAGGAATTTTGAATAAATAGAGAAATATTGAATTTAAAAAAAACACATGTGATATTATTTAAAGGAATAATTCATTCTAATTCAATGTTTAAATGTAATTAAAAAGAAAGAAAGAACTTGGGAAATCTGAAACTTGTGTTTCGGTTTAAAGATTTTAAATCATAATGAGAAATAAAATCTGGAAGTTAATGAATTGGGAAATAAATGGATTAAGTAAGGAAATTTATTTCAAAGTAAAATAAATGGGAAAATCAATTGTAAATTGATTTAAATATTTGGGAATTTGAAATTTAAAGAGAAGTGAGATTTTGGAAACTGGGTTATAAAGTAAAATAGAATATCAGTGGATATTTGAGAATATAAATTCAAGATGGGAATTTATAAAAGGATATGGTTTGGTTTAAAAATAAATGTTGAATTATTTTTAAAAGATGGAAATGAGAAGAGTATTTCTCTGGATAGCCAAGTACGTTTCAAAGAAATTTTTAATATAAGTTAAAAGTTCTAATTGTGTTTTTAAAAGCATGTTTTAGAAAATTGATTATTTCTAAATGTTAATTTCCTAAGTAAGTATTTTCAAAAATCTATTATTGTAGTAATTATATAAAAGTGATTTGGTATTATGTTTTAAAGAAGAAATTTAGTTTATATTTTATAAAGTGGTTTATTTTAAAGTATATATTTTTAATAAAGTATTAAGCTAGTTTGATTTCAAGGTTATAATATATTTAAAATACAGTGTTTTTAGATTATTTAAAATTAAAAGTATTTTGTACTTGGTGATTCGGAGAAAATAAATGGTGGGAAATGTATTCCGTAAGCGGAAACTGTTTGAAATTTGTTTTCAAATGAGCTTTGAAAATTTGGAAATATATCTTGGAAAGATATTTAGGCAAATAAATAATGTGGGAAATTATTTATTGTGTGATGGTTGCTTGTGGATGTTAATTGATAGTTAAATAACCGACTATCAATATTGGCCAAATGCGCTGATCGTTTCGAAGAGACCGGGATCGAGTTTCCGTATACCGGGATTCTAGGTCTGGAGACTCGAATACCACTTCGATCCGGTTTGTACGTTTCGTGTAACGATTTCGGAGTCGAAGATGGAGCAGTGAAGTGCAAGGGCTAGTCGCTACTAATCCTGAGGATATTTCCAAAATGGATGTAGTAGGAATAGTGCCTTCGGTTCCGTTCGAACCCGGGACGGACTTGTATGGACGAATGCTTACGAAACATCGTCAGGTGGACGATGGGCATTCTAAGGGATATGTTCTGAAAAAGGTATCGTTTAGCCTCAAGCCTCATCAACCGGGAATGACTGAAAATCAGGGGTTATGCAGCAAGGCTTCGTGGGTAGCACCCATTTGAGAGTAAGGTCATCCCTGTCTAGATGTCCCTTTTATTTCGGCTTAGTGTTGCGGTTGCTGATCCCAACCGTGGGGTGATTTTATTTGGAATTATCCAGTAAGGGATGATTCCGGCCTTGTGTTGCAGGGGAGCGGGCGTACTCCTCGGTACTGTGATCTAGGCCACGTACTGTGACAGGTGGTACCCCAGTGCCTAGTCATTCGTTGGAAATCCATTCTCCCTACGTGCCTGTACGGTTTTGATTGTGCCCAACTATTGTTGAAATGTGAGATGCAAGCATTTCAGCTAGATTCTATTTTACTTTCTATAGACACTATTATAATATCAGAGGATTTTGATATAAAGTGTTTTAGCTATCGTAAGGTAAAAACCCGACATGTTTATTTGTGGCGTGGTCTTACGAGATGCTTTTGTTTTAAAAAGGATTTTTGAAACTTTAATAATCAATTTGAGTGTGATTTTCTCACGCTGGTATTCCAGACTGACTCGGGTATTGTTTTATATGATGCTCGGGTCAGACCGAGATAAACAGGTTTAGGATATGATGCTGTGGAGCTCAGGAGACGAGCTGGATGACGATACGTACTCACGTACTTGTTATTATTTTTCCGCTGTGTATTCAGTTGTATGTTATGGATGTGGATGTACTCTGATGATGTATTCTGATGATGTATTATATAAACAGATATAGTTTTTGATTTGTGTAAAGATCTGTATTTATATATTATATTTCATTCCGCTGCGATGGTTAGATTCTGATGTTGTTTTTCTATTTTTCTTCTTCTACCTCTTCTTCTTAACTAAAATGGTTCGATTTTCCGGGTCTGGAAAGTCGGGTCGTTACAAGAAGCCGCTATTTTTTTTGTTCAGATTGCAATAACTTCTTCATACTAATTCTGAATCCGGTGAGAATTCGACCAATTAACTCCCACCTAAATTACGGACAATATGAAACACTCAGATACTTCATCTTGTGAACGCATACTGTAGTTCTCCATGGGCACTGACAATTGTACTTAGAAAATAACAGGATACCACATCTCCATATTTGAACTCCGCCTAGTGCAGAAGCCGCTATTTTTTTTGTTCAGACTGCAATATTTTCTTCATATTTACTCGAAATCCGACGAGACTTCGACCGATTAACTCCCACCTAAATTACAGACAATATGGAACACTCGGATGCCTCATCTTGTGAACGCATACTGTCGTTCTACATGGGCACTGATAGTTGTACTTAGAAAATAACAGGATACAACATCTCCATATTTGAACTCCGCCTAGTGCAGAAGCCGCTATTTTTTTCCAGACTGCAATAACTTCTTCATACTAATTCAGTATTTGGTGAGACTTCGAACAATTAACTCCCACCTAAATTACGGACAATATGGAACACTCAGATACTTCATCTTGTGAACGCAAACTGTAGTTCTCCATGGACATTGACAGTTGTACTTAGAAAATAACAGGATACCACATCCCCATATTTGAACTCCGCCTAGTGCAGAAGCCGCTATTTTCTTTGTTCAAACTGCAATAACTTCTTCATACTAATTCAGAATCCGGTAAGACTTCGACCAACTAACTCCCACCTAAATTACGGACAATATGGAACACTCGGATACTTCATCTTGTGAATGCATACTGTAGTTCTCCATGGGCACTGACAGTTGTACTTAGAAAATAACAGGATACTACATCCCCATATTTGAACTCCGCCTAGTGCAGAAGCCGCTATTTTTTTTGTTCAGACTGCAATATTTTCTTCATACTAACACGTAATCCGGCGAGACTTCGACCGATTAACTCCCACCTTATTAACGGACAATATGAAACACTCAGATACTTCATCTTGTGAACGTACACTGTAGTTCTCTATGGGACTGACAGTTGTACTTAAAAAATAACAGGCTACCACATCCCTATATATGAACTCCGCCTAGTGTAGAAGCCGCTATTTTTTTGTTCAGACTGCAATAACTTCTTCATAATAATTCGGAATCCGGTGAGAATTCGACAAATTAACTCCCACCTAAATTACGGACAATATGGAACACTCGGATACTTCATCTTGTGAACGCATACTGTAGTTCGACATGGCACTGACAGTTGTACTTAGAAAATAACAGGATACCACATCCCCATATTTGAACTCCGCCTAGTGCAGAAGCCGCTATTTATTTTGTTCAGACTGCAATAACTTCTTCATACTATTTAATAATCCGGTGAGACTTCGACCGATTAACTCCCACCTAAATTACGGACAATATGGAACACTCGGATACTTCATCTTGTGAACGTACACTGTAGTTCTCCATAGGAACTGACAGTTGAACTTAGAAAATGACAGGCTACCACATCCCCAAATTTGAACTCCGCCTAGTGTAGAAGCTGCTATTTTTTTTGTTCAGACTGCAATATTTTCTTCATACTAACTCGGAATCCGGCGAGAATTCGACCGATTAACTCCCACCTAAATTACGGACAATATGAAACACTCGGATACTTCATCTTGTGAACGTACATTGTAGTTCTCCATGGGGACTGACAGTTGTACTTAGAAAATAACAGTTTACCACATCCCCATATTTGAACTCCGCCTAGTACAGAAGCCGCTATTTTTTTTGTTCAGACTTCAATAACTTCTTCATACTTACTCGGAATCCGAAGAGACTTCGACCGATTAACTCCCACCTAAATTACGGACAATATGAAACACTCGGATACTTCATCTTGTGAACGTACATTGTAGTTCTACATGGGAACTGACAGTTGTACTTAGAAAATAACAGGCTACCTGTAACGACCCGCCATTTTGGACCATTCGCATCCATTATAAGTGAATAGGTAGACACTCATGCCGGAGTTGAATTGCTCAAAATGCCACGTTGTTAATTTAAATTTGGCAAAACTGAACATATACAGTAAATAAATAATCACAGATCACAGACACAGAGTAATAAGTGCAGCGGAAATAAAAGAGATAGTAGTTCATGAAGCTACTATATGAATATATAAAATACATCAGAGTTAAATAGATACAACGGAAGAGAAATACGATACATCAGATACAAATCAGAATACATCACTGGAATCATCAAATACTAGAAGCAGAATAGATGGCTGGATCCTCAAGCAAAGCTCCAACTCCAAAGGTGAGTCTCGAAAGCTGAACCTCTCAGTCTGACCCGAGCGTAAGGAAAAACACAAAACACTCGAGTCAGGATTAACATTCTTATATTTATAAATCCAACTCAAGTGAAATAGCAATTGAAATACAAGTAACTCAAAGGATGTTTGGAATAACCATCCTTTAAGGATCCGTCAAACTATCTACTAGGTAGTAATGTACGATAAGTAGATAATGTCTATCAGTAATATAAAAAGATATCAAAATAGCGTTAAGTCATGGCCCATTCCACCCTTAACACATTTTATTCCCAAAAGCATATACAAGACCGTAGTTTCCCCAAAACCGGAAGTCACCAGAGGGCAATCCATATACTAAAGGTACAAAACAAAATCGTAGTTGTCGCGAATAGGATAAACAGTATGACAAGGTACATGAGGCGATACCAACTAGGATACTAGTAGTTGCCTGATCCGGACTGATGTTGGGCATAGCAGCTACTACCCCAACACCGCGAAACAACACTCCCATAATCGAGGGGTGCACCCAAATCGAATCACAAAAGTAATAGATATGGTATCGAAGAAGTGTGTCCGCTAGAGATGGCGATCCTCAATGGCCCGGCGCGGCTCCTGTTTTAGTCATGTCAAGGGTCATCCAAAATCGTTCTCTTTCTTCAATCAACGCGTTAATCAAAACCATCCACTTCGTTCTGGATCAACACTCCGCGTATATTAGTTATTAAAGTGGTTTTCGGTATCGACAGAGAGTATGTCCATATTCGATCCCGGTCTCTTTAATAACTACGTATTATTACACCGATTGGTCGTTTAATATATTTCAAAAAAACCAAATCAAATAGAAGTCGTAAATCAACATTTCATTTGTCTTTCAAAACCAATTTCCAATATTTACGTTTCAAAACTTCCAAATTCACAATTTCAAAATCTTATAATTCAATTTCAATTTCTTTTTAAAACAATTCAAATATTGATTCAAGTTCGTATATAAGTTTCATTCCGAAATCATTTAAATTAATTTAACATTCAAACCAATTTAAATCCATTTATCCATTTCATTTAATATTCGTTAAGTTACTTTTTCATTCAAAACAATTTCTATTAAATTTCCAATTCGTTAAATCAATTCTTAAGTTCAACTTCATTAAATCAAAACCTACAATTTTGAATTAAATTCAATACGTCAAATCAATTCTTTCAATTACAAGTCTTACATTAATTCCAAAAATATCACATTTCATTTCTTGTTAAAGAAATTCAATCTCACTTATTTACTTTCCTAAATAATTTTCCAAAACTTACTTAATCAAGAAATCTCAATTTCAATTATTTACGAAGTAAAATTCACTTATTCAAAAGTTCAATTTTACTTATTAAAGAATTTCAATTCAATTTAATCATTAAATAATTCAATCTTATTTAATTATTAAATAATTCAAAACTTAATTATTAAATAATTCCAAAGTTTAATAAGTTCAAACTTAATTATAATTTCAAACTTAATTATTAAATCATTTCAACTTAATTCAATCATTTCTCAAATTAAACAACGTTCTTTCATCAATTACATTGTTAATATTTTGTTTCAGATTATTTAAACATTAACATTTTCCTTTTCACTTAAATTCAAATTTCAACTTCATTTCAAAACCATATTATTTATTCAAATAAAATCCTTATTTTATTTCAAAATCAAGTTATTGACCAATCGGGTTTATTTAATTTTCTATCCTAGGTCAAAGTTCAAATTTGGGTATTTATCATTTCAACCCGATTCCAATTCAATTAAAAATCAAAGCATAACAGAGGGAACTTGCAGTGTGATAACTGGTATGGTGTCAAAGTAAATAAACAAGCAATAACAACAATCAATATCAATCCAATAATCAATTCAAATAATCCCGAAATAACCATATTAATTCGCGTTGTTATTTGTATGAATTAATATAATTATTTCTAGAATCCACACTATCATTTCATGTAGATTAAAGATTATTACATTACGGTTTTCACTTGTCGTCTATTTACAATTTCATACATCATCAGTTTAAGCAACATACAATTGATGGTTCAAGGTGTAGTTAACAATCCTACGTGTCAATAAATTTAACAGTTAAAGGGGTCATATTATACAAATGTCCGTTAATCAAATTTAACATTTAACTATCCTTTATCAAGTTCAATTGCATACTATTTATCATTCTAACATTAACAATTTAACGTCCAATATAAACATCAGCAATCAATCAATTATCAGCCAAACTGTATTATCATCGCATAAATAATTAACAGAAAATGGTGTCAGATGCCATAGGTGAACTGATACAGGCAATAGCATATATAACAGTGTAATTAACTAACAGCAGTATATTTCAATTGTCGTTTCAATTGAAATCAAATTTAATAAATAAAAGAACGTTAATCGTGAGTGAGTGCTCACCTTTCGAGGCTAGAGATAGACAATGAAATGAGTTACGGATCCAAGCACGAATTCCAAAGCAAAATAGGATTGGCACGAATTCGATAGACAAGCTGATAACAAGAATCGATGGAAATAAATCAAATCAGTTTGATATAGCCCGACAATACATAACATTACTATTATATTATATATATTTTCCCAATATTCTGAATTAGACAAATATTAAAATAGTAAAATTTCAAATATCATTTCTCCTTATACTCGGCTGTTAAAATCAAAGATATATAATCTTCATAAACCCATATATTTCAAACCAAAACATATATAAATTACATTTTAAATAAGTACTTATAACTGATATATTATAAACGTATGAACAAATACGTAACGTATAAATTATAAACAGCTAGATCTATAACTTTTAAACTTGATCAACATTATATACTTTAAAAGTGAGTCCAAGTATATGCTTTAACTAAAAAAAAATTTCCATCAGATCTGAAATATACCGACTGTAACGTATCGGGTTTTGCCCGCTCGAAAATCAACATCTGTACTTCACATTGTACTAGAATGCCGCAGATTCGACCGTTCAAATCCGATTCGCCGGAGCTATAACACAATTAAGTAAATAACACAGCGGAAGAAAAGAATAATACATTGATATACAATATCTGATACAACAGAGTGATACAATGAATATCAATATACATCACAGATATGATACAAGAAATAGCAGAGATACAAGAAATAGCAGCGGAAAAGAAAATGATAACAACAGCAGTGGAACAATATCAATAGAAGTGATAACTCCAAAATGATCTTCAGACAAGAATGAATCCACAACTCCAAGATAAGCAACTCCGATGAATGAACTAGCTCCAGATAATCTACTAAACCTGAATATTTGAAAAGAAACCCAACTCTAGACTGCTCGTGTGGAAAATTATGAGCACCCAGAGTTTAGGAAGGGAACAATAAACTCCGGATCAGTCATGGGACTGGTGTGAGCAACAAAAACAGTTTATCTTTAAACAATCAACAAAAGATTTTAAACATTGGAATCCGCAATGCTTTTGGAAAATGAAACTACCATAAGACCTCCCGCCACACACACAATGCAAACGCAGAATTGGAGGAGATTTCTTCTTATGATAGTCAAAGATGCTTACTACGTAAATCATTGGATATTATCATTAGTGCATAGTGGAAAACAATTTGAAAGTATAATATTAATCTTAGCCAACATAGACATTTCGAACTATGCCTACTATAGCTACCATCTAAACAGTGGGGCGCCACCATAAGTAAATGGCAGGTACTACAACTAAAACCATACAAAGTTCGTATTTGGAAGATGGATTTCCAACAAATGGTCAGGCTAAGGAACTTCCTTCCGCCGCATGGGAACGCCTCTGGCAGGACGCCCCGAGAGACAAACTACTCTCTGCCAAACAAGGCCGGGTTACCCCTGTAACAGGTAACTCACGAATATGCCACCCCCCGGTCCTTTGGGACCTTTATCCGAGGCCTCGATAACCAACATCACACATAATAAAGTGTATCCACATGAGTAAGTATCTGGGCTCCATACCATGACACCACCCTTTTCCAAAAGGAAATGACATACCCTAAAGGGCGCGACCCTCATAACCTTGCCGCAACGATCCTGTTTCGACCATTTCCGGGTTGTGAGGCCCTGACAAAGTCTCATCCACAAAGCTACGCTTTGTCACAAAGCCATGCTTTGGGTCAACAAATGATCAACCTATGATCACAAAGATAAATGATCAAACAAATGATCATATCACAAATGATCAAACACTGATCATCACACAGCAACACTCAGCATGTCACATTACCAAATTGGGATATATCGCTGATAAATTTCAACTACATAACCTCTGAGCTCGTACGTCTCAGAGAAGGGTGTTAAGCTAAGAGAATAAATTCTCCGCCACCAACAGATATGTATTTGAAAGAAATCGGCTTTATATCTCAAAGTGTAATGTCAGACATGTATCCATACAAGTCTGTTCCGGGTTCGAACAGAACCGAAGGCACTTCTCACGAAGCCCTTGCAATTCCGGATAATTTCCAATCACGTCCGGACTTCCCGTCACTAAGGATGATAAAACCTCTATATCGGGGATCAGCCGATGCAGAGTAACTCGACGGTAATCCTTCCGTTTTCAAAAATATCCGGTCTTCAACACCGGTCTTCAAATGCTATCCATATACGACGTATCACATATTCGGAATGGGTTATACGACCCATAGGTCCTCTCCCGGCTAAACCGAATAGTGAGCGTAATATTTAAAAACATATGGATATTGGGATTTCAATTAAGTCACAACTTAAACCCAAACTTCCTTTTCAAATGGTTTAATAAATTACCATTTTCAAATCTTTAAACAAAAAGATTTAATCTTTACGGTTTAAATAGTTTCCACACTTTAATCTTTTAAACAAAAGATTCATTCACTGATTTTCCAAATTAATTTCCCTTTCAATTCGATTAACTCGTTAAACCTTTAAATCAAGATTTAACTTATAGCTTTCAAAACAATCTCATTTCAAATGATTTAAACCAATCATTATTTTAAATCTGTTAAAGATAACAGATTCAAATCATAGCTTTTCAAAACAATTCATTCATAACTTGGAAAACCATTTTTCAATTCAATATTGAAATTCCTTTAATTAAACTGGAATTTCATTGCTTATCTGAAAGCTTTTATCTTTTAAAACAAACAGTTTTATTTTGGAAATCTGATCCATTCATACAAGTTGAAATCTTTGGGTTAAATCTAAATTCTCAAAATTATCTTTTCAAATGGTTTAGATTCATACCAACACATTCATAACATTTTTAATCCCTAGTTTCAAATCATAGGATTCAATTTCAAACTTGAATTCAAATTTAAATCAAATTATTTAAATTTTCAAAACTCGATTAAGTTATCCAAAATAACTTTTATCTTTGAAATTCCATTTCAAAAGCTTTTCACCTTAAACCCGAATTTCCAATTTCAAAATCATTTGAAAATAAAATTTTCAATTTCAAAAACATCAAATTTAAATTATCTGTGACTTAACCGATTTCCACGTGAAATCCATATTTGTGTGTGTAAAAGTGTAGTCCAGGGGTTCAACACAATAGTGCAACATCATACAATCATCATATATCAGAATACAGAAACATAGTCGATAAACGATATAAACTATATCGCTCATCTTCATTCACAGATCACAGATATATAAATATCACAGATAAGTAAACTACAGATCACAACATAAATCAGGGTATATCACAAAGCATCATATACCAGGTATATCAAACAATCAAGTCATCCAATAGAATCCAAATATCCATAAGTAAGGTCAGTTAATTATCTGATTTACCCAAATCAAATTAATTTCTTATGAATTTCTAATCCGGGTTAATTAATCATTAATTAATTACAAATCATTTTGATTAATTATTCTTTAATCATTTATTAATCAACCATTAATAATAAATTAATTAACCTTTACTTATAATTCATCAACCTTTAATTAATTATTCTCAAATTAATTGCTTTAATTGATAAATCATATTAAGTAATTAACCTTTAAACCAATTTCATAATTAATTAACTCCTTAATTGCTTTCATTAAGTTATTAACAATTTACAGTTGATTATCTTAATTAATTTATCTAATTGCTTATCAAAATTAATCACATTAATTTATACAAAAAAATCCTTAGTTAATTATCTTCATTAACTAATAACAATTCTTAACTACTTTTAATTAATCTCAAATTTTAAATAAATCTTAATTATTAATTTATTAAGTTGATAAACAAATCATTCCTTAATTTAACTTCAAGACCGAGCTGAAATTCATATTTCATCTTTGATTTAAAATTCCATTTAAACCTTGATTTATAATTTAGATTTCAAGACAATGTTCTGTTGTTAAAATCTGGAAACTCATATACCCGAGCTCCTCTTCTATTTGCTTCGAGCAAAAATTCGAAACACACGAGGATTTCCCGAGTCCCTCCTTTCCTGAATTTGTTATTTTCTTCTTCTCTTTTTTAACGGTGATACTTAAATCACAGGAATAACCCACCAAAACTCGAAGTCCCCCTCTGAAAATCATCAGAAAATCTCGAATATCAAGTCGAGCCAAACATCCCCTTCTTTCCAGACTCCACCACTTCTTCTTGGTTTTCTTCCACTGACACATTGAATCACGGTGCACGTGCACTGATCGTCCAACAGCTTCCGACCAACCTCAAAGCTTCCTACCAGTCGCTGGTGATTTTTCTGACCATCACCAATACCCCACATCGTCGAACATCCCCTGAAACGAAATCGAGCCCATCTGCTCCTTCCTGAAACCAACCCATTCGCCAAAAACCCTCTACCGCCGATGATCTCGACTACCGGAAACCCCCCAATCTCGGCCACGCATTCGCCTACGACCAAACTACCAACCCCTAAAGCCCCGATCAACTCGATCATCCCTAGGGACCGTACCAACCCAAACAAGTTTCACAACCAAAACTAGGTTAAAAATTTTCAAACCCAAATTCCACAACCCACACAGCTAAATTCTTCGATCCAATATTTTTTTAAACTTCCATGATCACTCCTTTAACCTCTGAGCCAATCTCGACTTCTCCGATCAAGTGTGTTGTCCGGGGCAACCCCATCTTCCCAAAATGATCAACACCGCAATACACATTCTACCCATTTCAAAAAAATATGAATTGAGCTTTAAAAATCCTATTTTTGGTTTAGCAAACAGTTGGTAAACCTGGAACAAAAATTCGTGATGATTGAAAACATCACTTATGCTAACTTTGTACTGTTTTATGTTTATTACCAGAGCAATTCAGTTTTATTGGCAAAAATTTAATTTCTAAAATTTACTTTGTGCTCACCTAAACATAATTTGTTTATATACTTTACTCTAACAATCAATGGATTGATCAATAATGATTTTTTTTCTTTTATTAAGCAACTCAGGCCTCTAAAATTTTTGAACAGAGCATCATCCAGAAAAGAAGATGAGCAGCAGGCTTCATCTTGTCAAAACTTAATGGAATGCATATATTTCATACAACAATGTACCTGATAGTCATCATACACTAGATTAAACTTAGGATATTTTAAACATGAAGTTACTCACAGATTTTAAATCAAGCAACCATCTAGAGATATATTTAAGCATAAAAAAGAATGAAGTTGCTCACCATGGTTTCTTCCAGAAATATGAACAGAGTTCCTCTATGTATGAAACACTGCAGGCTTGATCTTCTGATCTCTGGTTTGATTTGAGTTATGTTAAATTGAGTTGTTGATTTTGTTTAAGTTACTATGATGATAGTTGCTTTTGTTTTCTCAGTTTTGAAGGGATGAACGAACTGAGATGCAAAGATGATATAAAGAAAGGATGTTACAGGGTATTATATTGTTTTTACTAGTATAGGCTTACTTCTTTTGTGCTGAGAGGATTGGCATTAAATGAAAGTACTTTACATTTTTACTTAAATATTATATTTGCTATCTTCTTTTACAAGCACACTTATATTTGGTTATCTACTTATCTTCATTTCGGCTGAAGTGATATTTGTTATGGTGGGTGAAGATGATTCATGTACTTTATTTGATTGTTTCATATTGTAAGTGTTGTTTGATATTTCCTTTTGTACTCTGTTTATATTTTCTTTTGTTTTTACTTTATCATTATTTACTTAATATTTATTGTCTTATATTTATTTTATAAACTCAAACCATCTTTAACCATCAATTCAAATATATATATTAAATTTGCTCGTATATACCTAAATATATATATATATATACATTCAATATACACACATATACTCACATATACACTATTTACAATATTTTAATCTCAAATGATTTATTCAGAATATACTTGGATATCGGGGAAACTCGCAATAAATAAATCGATTAATTTTACTTTAAAACATTTATTTTACTATTTTTATTCAGAATGAAATAATAATAACAATTTTAAATTCAAAAACTCAATTAATTATTAATTTAAATACTTATAAAATTTGGGGTCGTTACAGACTTCCCCCCTTAAAAGAATTTCGTCCTCGAAATTACCAAGGAGACACAAAGATAGATGAAGAATATTTCATTAACTCAAACTGAACATTTATTCTGCATTTGGCTTACCAAATCAGAATATCAATAACAGATACAAGAACGAATCTGTGTTAATACTTCAGAAGATACTCGGGTTATCCAGATTTACGAAATATGCAGCGACATCGGTTAGTTCGAAGGGATAACTAACCATTCGTAGAATATACTGGGACCCAAAGAATAGACAGATATATGGATACGATTTCAAAATTTTTTTAGTTTAGAAACTAAATTATATCTATCAACTATAGCAATCAAAGCAACCAATACATCCAAACAATTTTGGTCCATCCGGAGTTTACGTCCCATATTTATATATCGAATCTCTTTTCTGGATCTACCAGAAACTATCGAAGAATTGAAAAAAGATGACGAACAAAGAGATCGATAGAGAAAAGATTGATTTCTTGTTGTTACAGAGTATTGACCATTTCTAGTCGTATTTCTCTGTCCCCTATCTCATCCTCTTCTTGCACTCATACTCACTATCAGTGGATAGCAAGAGAATTTACTGAGGCATACAGACGGATATCTGAGAATTACTCATTCTAGAGTTTACTTCACTCTATCTCTAATGAGTTACTTAATGTGTTATACTCCTGAGCTAAAGTTCAACCTTAGCTCTGATACCACATGTGACGACTCGGGTTTTGCCCGCTCGAAAATCAACATCTGTACTTCACATTGTACTAGAATGCCGCAGATTCGACCGTTCAAATCCGATTCGCCGGAGCTATAACACAATTAAGTAAATAACATAGCGGAAGAAAAGAATAATACATTGATATACAATATCTGATACAACAGAGTGATACAATGAATATCAATATACATCAGAGATATGATACAAGAAATAGCAGAGATACAAGAAATAGCAGCGGAAAAGAAAATGATAACAACAGCAGTGGAACAATATCAATAGAAGTGATAACTCCAAAATGATCTTCAGACAAGAATGAATCCACAACTCCAAGATAAGCAACTCCGATGAATGAACTAGCTCCAGATAATCTACTAAACCTGAATATCTGAAAAGAAACCCAACTCTAGACTACTCGTGTGGAAAATTATGAGCACCCAGAGTTTAGGAAGGGAACAATAAACTCCGGATCAGTCATGGGACTGGTGTGAGCAACAAAAACAGTATATCTTTAAACAATCAACAAAAGATTTTAAACATTGGAATCCGCAATGCTTTTGGAAAATGAAACTACCATAAGACCTCCCGCCACACACACAATGCAAACGCAGAATTGGAGGAGATTTCTTCTTATGATAGTCAAAGATGCTTACTACGTAAATCATTGGATATTATCATTAGTGCATAGTGGAAAACAATTTGAAAGTATAATATTAATCTTAGCCAACATAGACATTTCGAACTATGCCTACTATAGCTACCATCTAAACAGTGGGGCGCCACCATAAGTAAATGGCAGGTTCTACAACTAAAACCGTACAAAGTTCGTATTTGGAAGATGGATTTCCAACAAATGGTCAGGCTAAGGAACTTCCTTCCGCCGCATGGGAACGCCTCTGGCGGGACGCCCTGAGAGACAAACTGCTCTCTGCCAAACAAGGCCGGGTTACCCCTGTAACAGGTAACTCATGAATATGCCACCCCCCGGTCCTTTGGGACCTTTATCCGAGGCCTCGATAACCAACATCACACATAATAAAGTGTATCCACATGAGTAAGTATCTGGGCTCCATACCATGACACCACCCTTTTCCAGAAGGAAATGACATACCCTAAAGGGCGCGACCCTCATAACCTTGCCGCAACGATCCTGTTTCGACCATTTCCGGGTTGTGAGGCCCTGACGAAGTCTCGTCCACAAAGCTACGCTTTGTCACAAAGCCATGCTTTGGGTCAACAAATGATCAGCCTATGATCACAAAGATAAATGATCAAACAAATGATCATATCACAAATGATCAAACACTGATCATCACACAGCAACACTCAGCATGTCACATTACCAAATTGGGATATATCGCTGATAAATTTCAACTACATAACCTCTGAGCTCGTACGTCTCAGAGAAGGGTGTTAAGCTAAGAGAATAAATTCTCCGCCACCAACAGATATGTATTTGAAAGAAATCGGCTTTATATCTCAAAGTGTAATGTCAGACATGTATCCATACAAGTCTGTTCCGGGTTCGAACAGAACCGAAGGCACTTCTCACGAAGCCCTTGCAATTCCGGATAATTTCCAATCACGTCCGGACTTCCCGTCACTAAGGATGATAAAACCTCTATATCGGGGATCAGCCGATGCAGAGTAACTCGACGGTAATCCTTCCGTTTTCAAAAATATCCGGTCTTCAACACCGGTCTTCAAATGCTATCCATATACGACGTATCACATATTCGGAATGGGTTATACGACCCATAGGTCCTCTCCCGGCTAAACCGAATAGTGAGCGTAATATTTAAAAACATATGGATATTGGGATTTCAATTAAGTCACAACTTAAACCCAAACTTCCTTTTCAAATGGTTTAATAAATTACCATTTTCAAATCTTTAAACAAAAAGATTTAATCTTTACGGTTTAAATAGTTTCCACACTTTAATCTTTTAAACAAAAGATTCATTCACTGATTTTCCAAATTAATTTCCCTTTCAATTCGATTAACTCGTTAAACCTTTAAATCAAGATTTAACTTATAGCTTTCAAAACAATCTCATTTCAAATGATTTAAACCAATCATTATTTTAAATCTGTTAAAGATAACAGATTCAAATCATAGCTTTTCAAAACAATTCATTCATAACTTGGAAAACCATTTTTCAATTCAATATTGAAATTCCTTTAATTAAACTGGAATTTCATTGCTTATCTGAAAGCTTTTATCTTTTAAAACAAACAGTTTTATTTTGGAAATCTGATCCATTCATACAAGTTGAAACCTTTGGGTTAAATCTAAATTCTCAAAATTATCTTTTCAAATGGTTTAGATTCATACCAACACATTCATAACATTTTTAATCCCTAGTTTCAAATCATAGGATTCAATTTCAAACTTGAATTCAAATTTAAATCAAATTATTTAAATTTTCAAAACTCGATTAAGTTATCCAAAATAACTTTTATCTTTGAAATTCCATTTCAAAAGCTTTCACCTTAAACCCGAATTTCCAATATCAAAATCATTTGAAAATAAAATTTTCAATTTCAAAAACATCAAATTTAAATTATCTGTGACTTAACCGATTTCCACGTGAAATCCATATTTGTGTGTGTAAAAGTGTAGTCCAGGGGTTCAACACAATAGTGCAACATCATACAATCATCATATGTCATAATACAGAAACATAGTCGATAAACGATATAAACTATATCGCTCATCTTCATTCACAGATCACAGATATATAAATATCACAGATAAGTAAACTACAGATCACAACATAAATCAGGGTATATCACAAAGCATCATATACCAGGTATATCAAACAATCAAGTCATCCAATAGAATCCAAATATCCATAAGTAAGGTCAGTTAATTATCTGATTTACCCAAATCAAATTAATTTCTTATGAATTTCTAATCCGGGTTAATTAATCATTAATTAATTACAAATCATTTTGATTAATTATTCTTTAATCATTTATTAATCAACCATTAATAATAAATTAATTAACCTTTACTTATAATTCATCAACCTTTAATTAATTATTCTCAAATTAATTGCTTTAATTGATAAATCATATTAAGTAATTAACCTTTAAACCAATTTCATAATTAATTAACTCCTTAATTGCTTTCATTAAGTTATTAACAATTTACAGTTGATTATCTTAATTAATTTATCTAATTGCTTATCAAAATTAATCACATTAATTTATACAAAAAAATCCTTAGTTAATTATCTTCATTAACTAATAACAATTCTTAACTACTTTTAATTAATCTCAAATTTTAAATAAATCTTAATTATTAATTTATTAAGTTGATAAACAAATCATTCCTTAATTTAACTTCAAGACCGAGCTGAAATTCATATTTCATCTTTGATTTAAAATTCCATTTAAACCTTGATTTATAATTTAGATTTCAAGACAATGTTCTGTTGTTAAAATCTGGAAACTCATATACCCGAGCTCCTCTTCTATTTGCTTCGAGCAAAAATTCGAAACACACGAGGATTTCCCGAGTCCCTCCTTTCCTGAATTTGTTATTTTCTTCTTCTCTTTTTTAACGGTGATACTTAAATCATAGGAATAACCCACCAAAACTCGAAGTCCCCCTCTGAAAATCATCAGAAAATCTCGAATATCAAGTCGAGCCAAACATCCCCTTCTTTCCAGACTCCACCACTTCTTCTTGGTTTTCTTCCACTGACACATTGAATCACGGTGCACGTGCACTGATCGTCCAACAGCTTCCGACCAACCTCAAAGCTTCCTACCAGTCGCTGGTGATTTTTCTGACCATCACCAATACCCCACATCGTCGAACATCCCCTGAAACGAAATCGAGCCCATCTGCTCCTTCCTGAAACCAACCCATTCGCCAAAAACCCTCTACCGCCGATGATCTCGACTACCGGAAACCCCCCAATCTCGGCCACGCATTCGCCTACGACCAAACTACCAACCCCTAAAGCCCCGATCAACTCGATCATCCCTAGGGACCGTACCAACCCAAACAAGTTTCACAACCAAAACTAGGTTAAAAATTTTCAAACCCAAATTCCACAACCCACACAGCTAAATTCTTCGATCCAATATTTTTTTAAACTTCCATGATCACTCCTTTAACCTCCGAGCCAATCTCGACTTCTCCGATCAAGTGTGTTGTCCGGGGCAACCCCATCTTCCCAAAATGATCAACACCGCAATACACATTCTACCCATTTCAAAAAAATATGAATTGAGCTTTAAAAATCCTATTTTTGGTTTAGCAAACAGTTGGTAAACCTGGAACAAAAATTCGTGATGATTGAAAACATCACTTATGCTAACTTTGTACTGTTTTATGTTTATTACCAGAGCAATTCAGTTTTATTGGCAAAAATTTAATTTTTAAAATTTACTTTGTGCTCACCTAAACATAATTTGTTTATATACTTTACTCTAACAATCAATGGATTGATCAATAATGATTTTTTTTCTTTTATTAAGCAACTCAGGCCTCTAAAATTTTTGAACAGAGCATCATCCAGAAAAGAAGATGAGCAGCAGGCTTCATCTTGTCAAAACTTAATGGAATGCATATATTTCATACAACAATGTACCTGATAGTCATCATACACTAGATTAAACTTAGGATATTTTAAACATGAAGTTACTCACAGATTTTAAATCAAGCAACCATCTAGAGATATATTTAAGCATAAAAAAAGAATGAAGTTGCTCACCATGGTTTCTTCCAGAAATATGAACAGAGTTCCTCTATGTATGAAACACTGCAGGCTTGATCTTCTGATCTCTGGTTTGATTTGAGTTATGTTAAATTGAGTTGTTGATTTTGTTTAAGTTACTATGATGATAGTTGCTTTTGTTTTCTCAGTTTTGAAGGGATGAACGAAATGAGATGCAAAGATGATATAAAGAAAGGATGTTACAGGGTATTATATTGTTTTTACTAGTATAGGCTTACTTCTTTTGTGCTGAGAGGATTGGCATTAAATGAAAGTACTTTACATTTCTACTTAAATATTATATTTGCTATCTTCTTTTACAAGCACACTTATATTTGGTTATCTACTTATCTTCATTTCGGCTGAAGTGATATTTGTTATGGTGGGTGAAGATGATTCATGTACTTTATTTGATTGTTTCATATTGTAAGTGTTGTTTGATATTTCCTTTTGTACTCTGTTTATATTTTCTTTTGTTTTTACTTTATCATTATTTACTTAATATTTATTGTCTTATATTTATTTTATAAACTCAAACCATCTTTAACCATCAATTCAAATATATATATTAAATTTGCTCGTATATACCTAAATATATATATATATATATATACATTCAATATACACACATATACTCACATATACATTATTTACAATATTTTAATCTCAAATGATTTATTCAGAATATACTTGGATATCGGGGAAACTCGCAATAAATAAATCGATTAATTTTACTTTAAAACATTTATTTTACTATTTTTATTCAGAATGAAATAATAATAACAATTTTAAATTCAAAAACTCAATTAATTATTAATTTAAATACTTATAAAATTTGGGGTCGTTACACCGACTTAAAATCACAGTATCTACAATTTGTACAGCTCTTACATATAACTCAAACAGGCCATTTATAAACTTGTATACAAACAAAACAATTTACATTCACTTATATAACTAATGTATCATATACCCAAACCTATACTAGGTAAAAGAATATATATCGCATCTGCCAGTAGAACTACAAACATACTATACTCCAACATTTATCTGCAGACGTACTTTTTATATTTACTAACATGTATACATTGTTATAATAACAAAATTTGAAATAAATGCTTAATAGACGTGTTCTGCACACAAACCAATATGACATATGTATAATATGCTACAGCAACAAAATGTATAGCTTATGTACAAATATATAGGTGATCAACAGCTTATTTATGTATAACAAAACATAGCATATATATTTCCAATCAACGTTCAATATTAACATTTCATAAAATAAATATTCGAGTCTGGCCATATATATGTTATATCACAATCTCTATACATTACATATAAAGTAATATTAAACTCAATGTTTTTTTTCTTCGAAATCCAGTTTTAAAACAACATTATTTATAAAATAAAAGGTACATTTATTACAAACAAAACAGGGCAAACTATATAGTTCAAACTAATAACCAAAAGTATATTGCATTTTAAACCAAAAACAAAAATACCTCGCGCAACTATATAGTATATATAAACTAAACGTACAATACAAGTATAACAGCCCTACGCATGTACTAACTATAAAAGAGTTTTTTTTTTCTTTTCAAACAAAACTTTTATACATAACAGAACAAAATTTATTTATATACTTTGAGCAGGGATGACATAGATGTGTCGAACATATATATAAACACACCTACATGAAAGATCACATGGAAATGAAGCTCGGCTCAGAGACATGCGTGGGCAGAGAAGAGATAGAGGATGGACTAGCGTGTGAGGCAGGTGGGCTTGCGGCAAACAAGAAGGTGGCTGCGATGATTCACGTGATGGGCGAGAAGGTCACTGGGTCGGGTTGATGGAGGAAGACGGCTGGAAGTGCTTAGTTGGGTTCGGGTTGCAAGGCCAAGGGGAGGGGAGGTTCAGAGCAGGTGGTGGAGGCATGGGAGGGTCGAGGCGGATCTGGAAGTGGTTGTCGGGTCTGGAGGTTGGCTCGGCTGTTATGAGGCTGGGTTTTGGGTGTTGTCTCGGTGGCGGTTGTTGTGGCTGAGTGTGGACGAACTGCTGGAGGTCAGTGGATGAAAAGGTGGGGAAGAGAAAGAAGGAGGTAGGCGGTTGCAAGTTGGGGGAGGCGAGGTTCACGTGCGAGGCTTCTTTCAATTTTCCAAATATATGAATCAATATATTTTGTTTTCAAACTATGAACAGAGGAGAAAAAAGGGATGCGTGTGAAAGGTGAGTTTTGTGATGTTGCTTTGGGAAATTGCAAATTGAAGAAGTAGCTGAACAGTTTACATTATCAAATATTATAAACGAAACAGAAAAATTTTGAAACTACACAAAACCAAGGGTCAGGTCTATTGGAATTCCGAAGAAATAAATTCTGGTGGTTGAATGCTATAAATATTGATAACTAGTTGCTACTGGTTTCACAATTCAGTGGATAATTGAATGGTCACAAAAGTTGTACCGATACGGTTATTTGTTTTACCAATTTTCGCAGTGTATTGAGTGTCGAAACACACAAACGAATATACTGTGGAGCTCAGCACGGCGAGACGAATAGAATGACACACAGATATTAGTGGTATGATTGAATCATTAAAATTCGAAATTTTTATTAGCGGAAAATGCAAGAAAAACGCTGAAAATTAAGATCGACGGAGCCAAAGATGTCCGAATTTGGAATAACGACAAACTGAAATCTTGCTCAGAAGATGGTTTAGAATTTTTCTATGTAAAAATATTTAGGTTTCGGAAACATTTTATTTTCAATGCTTTTTAACTGATTGAATTGAAGTGAATTTACGCGCGAAATAAATTTCCATATTTTCGGACGAAAATTTACCAGTCGCTATGTTTAACTAGACGCATTCCAAATATCAAATTTTTATTTCAAAATTTTATCATTTAAAATTTCACAAAATTTCAACTATTTACGTTATTAGAACAGTTGAAATTTACGGGTCGTTACACTCTCCCCCACTCAAAACTTTTCGTCCCCGAAAAGAAACGAGGTAGGAAAATAGAAACAACCAGAAAGAAAAATAGATTTGAAATACAAAATAACAATTAATTTAAACCATATAAATTCAAATTTTAATTAATTGATATTTAATAATTGATTTAATCCATTTGATTTCACGAAAATAAATTTGAATTTCTTCTTTATTCCATTATCTTATTATCCAATTATCTTTAATTTATAATTTCTAAAACCGTAAATTTGAATAGCCTTTTATTATAATCATATCTTCTTCAACAATTTAGATTCTTCTTTATTCCAAATTATTGTTAAATTTATTCTACTTAATATATCTAACCACATATATTTAACCTATATAAATTAATTTAAACCATAAAAGTTTCGATTTAAATTAATTTATATCTACTAATTGCTTTCAAATTCAAGGTATTTTCATATGTTGATCTACTTTCAATTTATTAATTCTTTCAAAACAAATTTATTATTCAATTATCTTATTATTATATTTATCTCTATTAACATCTATAATTAAAATTTAAGTGTATAACATTTATTATAACCACTCAAATCTTATTTATAAATTCAGTTTATATTATATATTATCCAATTACATATTCAACTTCTGAATGATTTAGGTAAGTTGTATTAGAATGCAGTTGAACAATATACAAATAAAATTTCCCAATTCAATTATTCAAGTTTAAATATTTATTCCAAATTTTGGTTTTATTTATAATCAAATCATCCTTTAACAAAATTTAAGAACTAGATTTCCGATTAACTTTAAACAATTTAGAGGTATATATAATATATTTATATCAAATCAAATTAAATTTTAAAATAATATACCTATATATATGTGAATCAAAATATACTGAAGGAATTCAAATCAAAATATTTTTTCTTCTCAAAACAGAACCGTAGCAAAGCTACAGAATGGTTTCTTCACTTCGAAACTCGAAAATGAATGTCGATGATGCGGCCGCCATCACCGAAATTATTTTCCAGCGACAAAGAGAAGAGCATTGATTTCAGCATTTTAAAAATTCTTTGGAAATGATTTCTATTTGAAAATATTTTATATAATATATACTTTAAAATTTTAAAACCAAAGTTCGAAATCACCGGAAACTAATTCTCAAATTTCTGAATTAAATTCATTTCAAATTCCAATCAATTTATAAACCGTATTTATAAATTTATTTATAACAATAAATGATAATCAAATATTATCATTTCAAACAAACAATTTAATTAACCTATTAAATTCCAGAAAATTTTACTTATATTTTCACAGTATAATCAAACAAAATTATTTCATTTTCCAAATTTGAAAATAATATTGTGTCAGTTTGCTCTGTTCAAGTGTTTTGGAAATCCTATCGATAGCGTTGATCAGACGTATCGATCGGAAGCCCAAATCAACATCAACAACTCAAACAACACAATATAAAAACATTTCAAAATTACTTTACAATACACTTCCTCACTTAACGATACAATAATGGATTTCAAAGCAAGGATAGGGATTCAAATTTTTTTTTATAGACTCAAATCAAAGAAAATTTCGATTCAAAGATAGGTTTGAACAAAGACGAGATAATTAAATAACAAAATAAGGCGATGGATAAGTTTTATATAAATCGCGGGCAACCTTAACCGGGTCGACCGTAACTTGAAAAATAAGATCGGTGTAGAATTCCGAGGTAAATCGACATTCGATCTCAAGAATTAGAATTCAGGTATAGCAGGAGATAGATAGCATCGTGAACCGAGGATACAGAAATCTCTGGTAAATCAATGCCTATTGTAAAGGAGTCTCACACCTTTACAAATCAATTTGAGATTGGCGGGACCGCCAACTCATTATAAAGATCATTCGAAGTGGAGTTATGTGATACTCCAGAATTTAAAGAAGACGAATAGTAAGGGACACGAATGAATTTCGGAACCGAGGGGAACGTTCCAAAATTCAAGGAATTGAGTCAAAGGAAGAGATTGAAACTCGAATGAGAGTGATTCTGTAAATACATTTACCCTATATGTTAAGTTTTGCCTAGAGCTACCAAAGCTCTGATACCAACTGAAACGACCCGCCATTTTGGACCATTCGCATCCATTATAAGTGAATAGGTAGACACTCATGCCGGAGTTGAATTGCTCAAAATGCCGCGTTGTTAATTTAAATTTGGCAAAACTGAACATATACAGTAAATAAATAATCACAGATCACAGACACAGAGTAATAAGTGCAGCGGAAATAAAAGAGATAGTAGTTCATGAAGCTACTATATGAATATATAAAATACATCAGAGTTAAATAGATACAATGGAAGAGAAATACGATACATCAGATACAAATCAGAATACATCACTGGAATCATCAAATACTAGAAGCAGAATAGATGGCTGGATCCTCAAGCAAAGCTCCAACTCCAAAGGTGAGTCTCGAAAGCTGAACCTCTCAGTCTGACCCGAGCGTAAGGAAAAACACAAAACACTCGAGTCAGGATTAACATTCTTATATTTATAAATCCAACTCAAGTGAAATAGCAATTGAAATACAAGTAACTCAAAGGATGTTTGGAATAACCATCCTTTAAGAATCCGTCAAACTATCTACTAGGTAGTAATGTACGATAAGTAGATAATGTCTATCAGTAATATAAAAAGATATCAAAATAGCGTTAAGTCATGGCCCATTCCACCCTTAACACATTTTATTCCCAAAAGCATATACAAGACCGTAGTTTCCCCAAAACCGGAAGTCACCAGAGGGCAATCCATATACTAAAGGTACAAAACAAAATCGTAGTTGTCGCGAATAGGATAAACAGTATGACAAGGTACATGAGGCGATACCAACTAGGATACTAGTAGTTGCCTGATCCGGACTGATGTTGGGCATAGCAGCTACTACCCCAACACCGCGAAACAACACTCCCATAATCGAGAGGTGCACCCAAATCGAATCACAAAAGTAATAGATATGGTATCGAAGAAGTGTGTCCGCTAGAGATGGCGATCCTCAATGGCCCGGCGCGGCTCCTGTTTTAGTCATGTCAAGGGTCATCCAAAATCGTTCTCTTTCTTCAGTCAACGCGTTAATCAAAACCATCCACTTCGTTCTGGATCAACACTCCGCGTATATTAGTTATTAAAGTGGTTTTCGGTATCGACAGAGAGTATGTCCATATCCGATCCCGGTCTCTTTAATAACTACGTATTATTACACCGATTGGTCGTTTAATATATTTCAAAAAAACCAAATCAATTCAATTTCAAATAGAAGTCGTAAATCAACATTTCATTTGTCTTTCAAAACCAATTTCCAATATTTACGTTTCAAAACTTCCAAATTCACAATTTCAAAATCTTATAATTCAATTTCAATTTCTTTTTAAAACAATTCAAATATTGATTCAAGTTCGTATATAAGTTTCATTCCGAAATCATTTAAATTAATTTAACATTCAAACCAATTTAAATCCATTTATCCATTTCATTTAATATTCGTTAAGATACTTTTTCATTCAAAACAATTTCTATTAAATTTCCAATTCGTTAAATCAATTCTTAAGTTCAACTTCATTAAATCAAAACTTACAATTTTGAATTAAATTCAATACGTCAAATCAATTCTTTCAATTACAAGTCTTACATTAATTCCAAAAATATCACATTTCATTTCTTGTTAAAGAAATTCAATCTCACTTATTTACTTTCCTAAATAATTTTCCAAAACTTACTTAATCAAGAAATCTCAATTTCAATTATTTACGAAGTAAAATTCACTTATTCAAAAGTTCAATTTTACTTATTAAAGAATTTCAATTCAATTTAATCATTAAATAATTCAATCTTATTTAATTATTAAATAATTCAAAACTTAATTATTAAATAATTCCAAAGTTTAATAAGTTCAAACTTAATTATAATTTCAAACTTAATTATTAAATCATTTCAACTTAATTCAATCATTTCTCAAATTAAACAACGTTCTTTCATCAATTACATTGTTAATATTTTGTTTCAGATTATTTAAACATTAACATTTTCCTTTTCACTTAAATTCAAATTTCAACTTCATTTCAAAACCATATTATTTATTCAAATAAAATCCTTATTTTATTTCAAAATCAAGTTATTGACCAATCGGGTTTATTTAATTTTCTATCCTAGGTCAAAGTTCAAATTTGGGTATTTATCATTTCAACCCGATTCCAATTCAATTAAAAATCAAAGCATAACAGAGGGAACTTGCAGTGTGATAACTGGGATGGTGTCAAAGTAAATAAACAAGCAATAACAACAATCAATATCAATCCAATAATCAATTCAAATAATCCCGAAATAACCATATTAATTCGCGTTGTTATTTGTATGAATTAATATAATTATTTCTAGAATCCACACTATCATTTCATGTAGATTAAAGATTATTACATTACGGTTTTCACTTGTCGTCTATTTACAATTTCATACATCATCAGTTTAAGCAACATACAATTGATGGTTCAAGGTGTAGTTAACAATCCTACGTGTCAATAAATTTAACAGTTAAAGGGGTCATATTATACAAATGTCCGTTAATCAAATTTAACATTTAACTATCCTATATCAAGTTCAATTGCATACTATTTATCATTCTAACATTAACAATTTAACGTCCAATATAAACATCAGCAATCAATCAATTATCAGCCAAACTGTATTATCATCGCATAAATAATTAACAGAAAATGGTGTCAGATGCCATAGGTGAACTGATACAGGCAATAGCATATATAACAGTGTAATTAACTAACAGCAGTATATTTCAATTGTCGTTTCAATTGAAATCAAATTTAATAAATAAAAGAACGTTAATCGTGAGTGAGTGCTCACCTATCGAGGCTAGAGATAGACAATGAAATGAGTTACGGATCCAAGCACGAATTCCAAAGCAAAATAGGATTGGCACGAATTCGATAGACAAGCTGATAACAAGAATCGATGGAAATAAATCAAATCAGTTTGATATAGCCCGACAATACATAACATTACTATTATATTATATATATTTTCCCAATATTCTGAATTAGACAAATATTAAAATAGTAAAATTTCAAATATCATTTCTCCTTATACTCGGCTGTTAAAATCAAAGATATATAATCTTCATAAACCCATATATTTCAAACCAAAACATATATAAATTACATTTTAAATAAGTACTTATAACTGATATATTATAAACGTATGAACAAATACGTAACGTATAAATTATAAACAGCTAGATCTATAACTTTTAAACTTGATCAACATTATATACTTTAAAAGTGAGTCCAAGTATATGCTTTAACTAAAAAAAATTTCCATCAGATCTGAAATATACCGACTTAAAATCACAGTATCTACAATTTGTACAGCTCTTACATATAACTCAAACAGGCCATTTATAAACTTGTATACAAACAAAACAATTTACATTCACTTATATAACTAATGTATCATATACCCAAACCTATACTAGGTAAAAGAATATATATCGCATCTGCCAGTAGAACTACAAACATACTATACTCCAACATTTATCTGCAGACGTACTTTTTATATTTACTAACATGTATACATTGTTATAATAACAAAATTTGAAATAAATGCTTAATAGACGTGTTCTGCACACAAACCAATATGACATATGTATAATATGCTACAGCAACAAAATGTATAGCTTATGTAAAAATATATAGGTGATCAACAGCTTATTTATGTATAACAAAACATAGCATATATATTTCCAATCAACGTTCAATATTAACATTTCATAAAATAAATATTCGAGTCTGGCCATATATATGTTATATCACAATCTCTATACATTACATATAAAGTAATATTAAACTCAATGTTTTTTTTTCTTCGAAATCCAGTTTTAAAACAACATTATTTATAAAATAAAAGGTACATTTATTACAAACAAAACAGGGCAAACTATATAGTTCAAACTAATAACCAAAAGTATATTGCATTTTAAACCAAAAACAAAAATACCTCGCGCAACTATATAGTATATATAAACTAAACGTACAATACAAGTATAACAACCCTACGCATGTACTAACTATAAAAGAGTTTTTTTTTTCTTTTCAAACAAAACTTTTATACATAACAGAACAAAATTTATTTATATACTTTGAGCAGGGATGACATAGATGTGTCGAACATATATATAAACACACCTACATGAAAGATCACATGGAAATGAAGCTCAGCTCAAAGACATGCGTGGGAAGAGAAGAGATAGAGGATGGACTAGCGTGTGAGGCAGGTGGGCTTGCGGCAAACAAGAAGGTGGCTGCGATGATTCACGTGATGGGCGAGAAGGTCACTGGGTCGGGTTGATGGAGGAAGACGGCTGGAAGTGCTTAGTTGGGTTCGGGTTGCAAGGCCAAGGGGAGGGGAGGTTCAGAGCAGGTGGTGGAGGCATGGGAGGGTCGAGGCGGATCTGGAAGTGGTTGTCGGGTCTGGAGGTTGGCTCGGCTGTTATGAGGCTGGGTTTTGGGTGTTGTCTCGGTGGCGGTTGTTGTGGCTGAGTGTGGACGAACTGCTGGAGGTCAGTGGATGAAAAGGTGGGGAAGAGAAAGAAGGAGGTAGGCGGTTGCAAGTTGGGGGAGGCGAGGTTCACGTGCGAGGCTTCTTTCAATTTTCCAAATATATGAATCAATATATTTTGTTTTCAAACTATGAACAGAGGAGAAAAAAGGGATGCGTGTGAAAGGTGAGTTTTGTGATGTTGCTTTGGGAAATTGCAAATTGAAGAAGTAGCTGAACAGTTTACATTATCAAATATTATAAACGAAACAGAAAAATTTTGAAACTACACAAAACCAAGGGTCAGGTCTATTGGAATTCCGAAGAAATAAATTCTGGTGGTTGAATGCTATAAATATTGATAACTAGTTGCTACTGGTTTCACAATTCAGTGGATAATTGAATGGTCACAAAAGTTGTACCGATACGGTTATTTGTTTTACCAATTTTCGCAGTGTATTGAGTGTCGAAACACACAAACGAATATACTGTGGAGCTCAGCACGGCGAGACGAATAGAATGACACACAGATATTAGTGGTATGATTGAATCATTAAAATTCGAAATTTTTATTAGCGGAAAATGCAAGAAAAACACTGAAAATTAAGATCGACGGAACCAAAGATATCCGAATTTGGAATAACGACAAACTGAAATCTTGCTCAGAAGATGGTTTAGAATTTTTCTATGTAAAAATATTTAGGTTTCGGAAACATTTTATTTTCAACGCTTTTTAACTGATTGAATTGAAGTGAATTTACGCGCGAAATAAATTTCCATATTTTCGGACGAAAATTTACCAGTCGCTATGTTTAACTAGACGCATTCCAAATATCAAATTTTTATTTCAAAATTTTATCATTTAAAATTTCACAAAATTTCAACTATTTACGTTATTAGAACAGTTGAAATTTACGGGTCGTTACACTCTCCCCCACTCAAAACTTTTCGTCCCCGAAAAGAAACGAGGTAGGAAAATAGAAACAACCAGAAAGAAAAATAGATTTGAAATACAAAATAACAATTAATTTAAACCATATAAATTCAAATTTTAATTAATTGATATTTAATAATTGATTTAATCCATTTGATTTCACGAAAATAAATTTGAATTTCTTCTTTATTCCATTATCTTATTATCCAATTATCTTTAATTTATAATTTCTAAAACCGTAAATTTGAATAGCCTTTTATTATAATCATATCTTCTTCAACAATTTAGATTCTTCTTTATTCCAAATTATTGTTAAATTTATTCTACTTAATATATCTAACCACATATATTTAACCTATATAAATTAATTTAAACCATAAAAGTTTCGATTTAAATTAATTTATATTTACTAATTGCTTTCAAATTCAAGGTATTTTCATATGTTGATCTACTTTCAATTTATTAATTCTTTCAAAACAAATTTATTATTCAATTATCTTATTATTATATTTATCTCTATTAACATCTATAATTAAAATTTAAGTGTATAACATTTATTATAACCACTCAAATCTTATTTATAAATTCAGTTTATATTATATATTATCCAATTACATATTCAACTTCTGAATGATTTAGGTAAGTTGTATTAGAATGCAGTTGAACAATATACAAATAAAATTTCCCAATTCAATTATTCAAGTTTAAATATTTATTCCAAATTTTGGTTTTATTTATAATCAAATCATCCTTTAACAAAATTTAAGAACTAGATTTCCGATTAACTTTAAACAATTTAGAGGTATATATAATATATTTATATCAAATCAAATTAAATTTTAAAATAATATACCTATATATATGTGAATCAAAATATACTGAAGGAATTCAAATCAAAATATTTTTTCTTCTCAAAACAGAACCGTAGCAAAGCTACAGAATGGTTTCTTCACTTCGAAACTTGAAAATGAATGTCGATGATGCGGCCGCCATCACCGAAATTATTTTCCAGCGACAAAGAGAAGAGCATTGATTTCAGCATTTTAAAAATTCTTTGGAAATGATTTCTATTTGAAAATATTTTATATAATATATACTTTAAAATTTTAAAACCAAAGTTCGAAATCACCGGAAACTAATTCTCAAATTTCTGAATTAAATTCATTTCAAATTCCAATCAATTTATAAACCGTATTTATAAATTTATTTATAACAATAAATGATAATCAAATATTATCATTTCAAACAAACAATTTAATTAACCTATTAAATTCCAGAAAATTTTACTTATATTTTCACAGTATAATCAAACAAAATTATTTCATTTTCCAAATTTGAAAATAATATTGTGTCAGTTTGCTCTGTTCAAGTGTTTTGGAAATCCTATCGATAGCGTTGATCAGACGTATCGATCGGAAGCCCAAATCAACATCAACAACTCAAACAACACAATATAAAAACATTTCAAAATTACTTTACAATACACTTCCTCACTTAACGATACAATAATGGATTTCAAAGCAAGGATAGGGATTCAAATTTTTTTTTATAGACTCAAATCAAAGAAAATTTCGATTCAAAGATAGGTTTGAACAAAGACGAGATAATTAAATAACAAAATAAGGCGATGGATAAGTTTTATATAAATCGCGGGCAACCTTAACCGGGTCGACCGTAACTTGAAAAATAAGATCGGTGTAGAATTCCGAGGTAAATCGACATTCGATCTCAAGAATTAGAATTCAGGTATAGCAGGAGATAGATAGCATCGTGAACCGAGGATACAGAAATCTCTGGTAAATCAATGCCTATTGTAAAGGAGTCTCACACCTTTACAAATCAATTTGAGATTGGCGGGACCGCCAACTCATTATAAAGATCATTCGAAGTGGAGTTATGTGATACTCCAGAATTTAAAGAAGACGAATAGTTAGGGACACGAATGAATTTCGGAACCGAGGGGAGCGTTCCAAAATTCAAGGAATTGAGTCAAAGGAAGAGATTGAAACTCGAATGAGAGTGATTCTGTAAATACATTTACCCTATATGTTAAGTTTTGCCTAGAGCTACCAAAGCTCTGATACCAACTGAAACGACCCGCTATTTTTTTTTGTTCAGACTGCAATATTTTCTTCATACTAACTCGGAATCCGGCGAGACTTCGACCGATTAACTCCCACCTAAATTACGGACAATATGAAACACTCGGATACTTCATATTGTGAACGTACATTGTAGTTCTCCACGGGGACTGACAGTTGTACTTAGAAAATAGCAGACTACTACATCCCCATATTTGAAATCCACCAAGTGCAGAAGCCACTGTTTCTTTTGTTCAGACTGCAATAACTTCTTCATACTAATTCAGAATCCGGTGAGACTTCGACCAATTAACTCCCACCTAAATTACGGACAATATGGAACACTCGGATACTTCATCTTGTGAACGTACACTGTAGTTCTCCATGGGGACTGACAGTTGTACTTAGAAAATAACAGGCTACTACATCCCCATATTTGAACTCCGCCTAGAGCAGAAGCCGCTATTTTTTTATTCAGACTGCAATAACTTCTTCATACTAATTCAGAATCCGGTGAGACTTTGACCAATTAACTCCCACCTAAATTACGGACAATATGGAACACTCGGATAATTTATCTTGTGAACGCATACTGTAGTTCTCCATGGGCACTGATAGCTGTACTTAGAAAATAACATGATATCACATCCTCATATTTGAACTCCGCCTAGTGTAGAAGCCGCTATATTTTTTGTTCAGACTGCAATATATTCTTCATACTAACTCGGAATCCGGCAAGACTTCGACCGATTAACTCCCACCTAAATTACGGACAATATGAAACGCTCGGATACCTCATCTTGTAAACGCATATTGTAGTTCTCGATGGGCACTGACAGTTGTACTTAGAATATAACAGTCTACCACATCCCCATATTTGAACTCCGCCTAGTGAAGAAGCCGCTATTTTTTTGTTCAGACTGCAATAACTTCTTCATACTTACTCGAAATCCGACGAGACTTCGACCGATTAACTCCCACCTAAATTACGGACAATATGGAACACTCGGATACTTCATCTTGTGAACGCATACTGTAGTTCTCCATGGGCACTGACAGTTGTACTTAGAAAATAACAGGCTATCACTTCCCCATATTTGAACTCCGCCTAGTGCAGAAGCCGCTATTTTTTTTATTCAGACTGCAATATTTTCTTCATACTAACTCGGAATCTGGCGAGACTTCGACCGATTAACTCCTACCTAAATTACGGACAATATGAAACACTTGGATACTTCATATTGTGAACGTACATTGTAGTTCTCCATGGGGACTGACAGTTGTACTTAGAAAATAACAGACTACTACATCCCCATATTTGAAATCCGCCAAGTGCAGAAGCCGCTGTATTTTTTGTTCAGACTGCAATAACTTCTTCATACTAATTCAGAATCCGGTGAGACTTCGACCAATTAACTCCCACCTAAATTACGGACAATATGGAACACTCGGATACTTCATCTTGTGAACGTACACTGTAGTTCTCCATGGGGACTGACAGTTGTACTTAGAAAATAACAGGCTACTACATCCCCATATTTGAACTCCGCCTAGAGCAGAAGCCGCTATTTTTTTTGTTCAGACTGCAATAACTTCTTCATACTAATTCAGAATCCGGTGAGACTTCGACCAATTAACTCCCACCTAAATTACGGACAATATGGAACACTCGGATAATTTATCTTGTGAACACCTACTGTAGTTCTCCATGGGCACTGACAGTTGTACTTAGAAAATAACATGATACCACATCCCCATATTTGAACTCCGCCTTGTGAAGAAGCCGCTATTTTTTTGTTCAGACTGCAATATTTTCTTCATACTAACTCGGAATCCGGCGAGACTTCGACCGATTAACTCCCACTAAAATTACGGACAATATGAAACACTCGGATACTTCATCTTGTGAACGTACATTGTAGTTCTCCATGGGGACTGACAGTTGTACTTAGAAAATAACAAGCTACTACATCCCCATATTTGAACTCCGCCTAAAGCAGAAGCCGCTATTTTTTTGTTCAGACTGCAATAACTTCTTCATAATAATTCGGAATCCGGTGAGACTTCGACCGATTAACTCCCACCTAAATTACGGACAATATGGAACACTCGGATACTTCATCTTGTGAACGCATACTGTAGTTCTCCATGGGCACTAGCAGTTGTACATAGAAAATAACAGGATACCACATCCCCATATTTGAACTCCGCCTAGTGCAGAAGCCGCTATTTTTTTGTTCAGACGGCAATATTTTCTTCATACTAACTCGGAATCTTGCGAGACTTTGACCGATTAACTCCCACCTAAATTACGGACAATATGAAACGCTCGGATACCTCATCTTGTAAACACATATTGTAGTTCTCGATGAGCACTGACAGTTGTACTTAGAAAATAACAGGCTACCACATCCCCATATTTGAACTCCGCCTAGTGCAGAAGCCGCTATTTTTTTTGTTCAGACTGCAATATCTTCTTCATATTTACTCGGAATCCGGCGAGACTTCGACCGATTAACTCCCACCTAAATTACGGACAATATGAAGCACTCGGATACCTCATCTTGTGAACGCATATTGTAGTTCTCGATGGGCACTGACAGTTGTACTTAGAAAATAGCAGGCTACCACATCCCCATATTTGAACTACGCCTAGTGCAGAAGCCGCTATTTTTTTGGTTCAGACTGCAATATTTTCTTCATACTAACTCGGAATCCGGCGTGACTTCGACCGATTAACTCCCACCTAAATTACGGACAATATGAAACACTCGGATACTTCATCTTGTGAACGTACACTGTAGTTCTCCATAGGGACTTACAGTTGTAATTAGAAAATAACAGGCTACGACATCCCCATATTTGAACTCCGCCTAGTGCAGAAGCCGCTATTTTTTTTGTTCAGACTGGAATATTTTCTTCATACTAACTCGGAATCCGACGAAACTTCGACCGATTAACTTCCACCTAAATTACGGAAAATATGGAACACTCGGATACTTAATCTTGTGAACGTACACTGTAGTTCTCCATGGGGACTGACAATTGTACTTAGAAAATAACAGGCTACTACATCCCCATATTTGAACTCCGCCTAGAGTAGAAGCCGCTATTGTGAACGTACATTGTAGTTCTCCATGGGGACTGGACAATATGAAACACTCGGATATTTCATATTGTGAACGTACATTGTAGTTCTCCATGGGGACTGACAGTTGTACTTAGAAAATAACAGACTACTACATCCCCATATTTGAACTCCGCCTAGTGCAGAAGCCGCTGTTTTTTTTGTTCAGACTGCAATAACTTCTTCATACTAATTCAGAATCCGGTGAGACTTCGACCAATTAACTCCCACCTAAATTACGGACAATATGGAACACTCGGATACGTAATCTTGTGAACGTACAATGTAGTTCTCCATGGGGACTGACAGTTGTACTTAGAAAATAACAGGCTACTACATCCCCATATTTGAACTCCGCCTAGAGCAGAAGCCGCTATTTTTTGTTTAGACTGCAATAACTTCTTCTTACTAATTCAGAATCCGGTGAGACTTCGACCAATTAACTCCCACCTAAATTACGGACAATATGGAACACTCGGACAGTTCATCTTGTGAACGCATACTGTAGTTCTCGATGGGCACTGACAGTTGTACTTAGAAAATAAAAGGATACCACATCCCCATATTTGAACTCTGCCAAGTGCAGAAGCCGCTATTTTTTTTGTTCAGACTGCAATAACTTCTTCATACTAATTCAGAATCCGGTGAGACTTCGACCAATTAACTCCTACTTAAATTACGAACAATATGGAACACTCGGATACTTCATCTTGTGAACGCATACTGTAGTTCTCCATGGACACTAACAGTTGTACTTAGAAAATAACAGGATACCACATCCCCATATTTGAACGTCGCCTAGTGCAGATGCCGCTATTTTTTTTGTTTAGACTGCAATAACTTCTTCATACTAATTCAGAATCCGGTGAGACTTCGACCAATTAACTCCCACCTAAATTACGGACAATATAAAACACTCGGATGCCTCATCCTGTAAACGCATAATGTAGTTCTCCATGGGCACTGACATTTGTACTTAGAAAATAACAGGATACAACATCTCCATATTTGAACTCCGCCTAGTGTAGAAGCCGCTATTTTTTTTGTTCAGACTGCAATAACTTCTTCATACTAATTCAGCATCTGGTGAAACTTCGACCAATTAACTCCCACCTAAATTATGGACAATATGGAACACTCAGATACTTCATCTTGTGAACGCAAACTGTAGTTCTCCATGGACACTGACAGTTGTACTTAGAAAATAACAGGATACCACATCCCCATATTTGAACACCACCTAGTGCAGAAGCCGCTAATTTTTTTGTTCAATGCAATAACTTCTTCATACTAAATCAGAATCCGGTGAGACTTCGACCAATTAACTTCCACCTAAATTACAGACAATATGGAACACTCGGATACTTCATCTTGTGAACGCATAATGTAGTTCTCCATGGACAATGACAGTTGTACTTAGAAAATAACAGGATACCACATCCCCATATTTGAACTCCGCCTAGTGCAGATGCCGCTATTTTTTTTTTCAGACTGCAATAACTTCTTCATACTAATTCAAAATCCGATGAGACTTCTACCAATTAACTCCCACCTAAATTACGGACAATATGGAACACTCGGATATTTCATCTTGTGAACGCATACTGTAGTTCTCGATGGGCACTGACAGTTATAATTAGAAAATAACAGGATACCACATTCCCATATTTGAACTCCGCCTAGTGCAGAAGCCGCTATTTTTTTTGTTCAGACTGCAGTAACTTCTTCATACTAATTCAGAATCCGGGGAGACTTCGACCAATTAACTCCTACCTAAATTACGGACAAAATGGAACACTCGGATACTTCATCTTGTGAACGCATACTGTAGTTCTCCATGGACACTGACAGTTGTACTTAGAAAATAACAGGATACCACATCCCCATATTTGAACTCCGCCTAGTGCAGATGCCGCTATTTTTTTTGTTCAAACTGCAATAACTTCTTCATACTAATTCAGAATCCGGTGAGACTTCGACCAATTAACTCCCACCTAAATTACGGACAATATGGAACACTCGGATATTTCATCTTGTGAACGCATACTGTAGTTCTCCATGGGCACTGACAGTTGTACTTAGAAAATAACAGGATACCACATCCCCATATTTGAACTCCGCCTTGTGCAGAAGTCGCTATTTTTTTGTTCAGACTGCAATAACTTCTTCATACTAACTCGGAATCCGACGGGACTTCAACCGATTAACTCCCACCTAAATTACAGACAATATGAAACGCTCGGATACCTCATCTTGTGAACGCATATTGTAGTTCTCGATTGGCACTGACAGTTGTATTTAGAAAATAGCAGGCTACCACATCCCCATATTTGAACTTCGCCTAGTGCAGAAGCCGCTATTTTTTTTGTTCAAACTGCAATAACTTATTCATACTTACTCGGAATTTGGCGAGACTTCGACCGATTAACTCCCACCTAAATTACGGACAATATGAAACACTCGGATACTTCATCTTGTGAACGTACACTGTAGTTCTCCATGGGAACTGACAGTTGAACTTAGAAAATGACAGGCTACCACATCCCCAAATTTGAACTCCGCCTAGTGTGGAAGCTGCTTTTTTTTGTTTAGACTGCAATATTTTCTTCATACTAACTCGGAATCCGGCGAGAATTCGACCGATTAACTCCCACCTAAATTACGGACAATATGAAACACTCGGATACTTCATCTTGCGAACGTACATTGTAGTTCTCCATGGGGACTAACAGTTGTACTTAGAAAATAACATGCTACTACATCCCCATATTTGAACTCCGCCTAGTGCAGAAGCCTCTATTTTTTTTGTTCAGACTGCAATAACTTCTTCATGATAATTCGAAATCCAGTGAGACTTCGACCAATTAACTTCCACCTAAATTACGGACAATATGGAACACTCGGATACTTCATCTTGTGAATGCATACTGTAGTTCTCCTTGGGCACTGGCAGTTGTACTTAGAAAATAACAGGATACCACATCCCCATGTTTGAACTCCGCCTAGTGCAGAAGCCGCTATTTTTTTGTTCAGACTACAATAACTTCTTCATACTAATTCAGAATCCGGCGAGACTTCGACCAATTAACTCCCACCTAAATTACGGACAATATGGAACACTCTGATACTTCATCTTGTGAACGTATATTGTAGTTCTCCATGGGCACTGACAGTTGTACATAGAAAATAACAGGATACCACATCCACATATTTGAACTCCGCCTAGTACAGAAGCCGCTATTTTTTTTTGTTCAAACTGCAATATTTTCATCATATTTACTCGAAATCCGACGAGACTTCGACCGATTAACTCCTACCTAAATTACAGACAATATGGAACACTCGGATGCCTCATCTTGTGAACGCATACTGTAGTTCTCCATGGGCACTGACAGTTGTACTTAGAAAATAACAGGATGCAACATCTCCATATTTGAACTCCGCCTAGTGCAGAAGCCGCTATTTTTTTTGTTCAGACTGCAACAACTTCTTCATACTAATTCAGCATCTGGTGAGATTCGACCAATTAACTCCCACCTAAATTATGGACAATATGGAACACTCGGATACTTCATCTTGTGAACGCAAACTGTAGTTCTCCATGGACACTGACAGTTATACTTAGAAAATAACAGGATACCACATCCCCATATTTGAACACCGCCTAGTGCAGAAGCCGCTATTTTTTTGTTCAAACTGCAATAACTTCTTCATACTAATTCAGAATCCGGTGAGACTTCGACCAATTAACTTCCACCTAAAGTACGGACAATATGGAACACTCGGATACTTCATCTTGTGAACGCATACTGTAGTTCTCCATGGGCACTGACAGTTGTACTTAGAAAATAACAGGATACCACATCCCCATATTTGAACTCCGCCTAGTGCAGAAGCCACTATTTTTTTGTTCAGACTGCAATAACTTCTTCATACTAACTCGGAATCCGACGAGACTTCGACCGATTAACTCCCACCTAAATTACGAACAATATAAAACTCTCGGATACCTCATCTTGTGAACGCATATTGTAGTTCTTGATGGGCACTGATAGTTGTACTTAGAAAATGACAGGCTACTACATCCCCATATTTGAACTCCGCCTAGTGCAGAAGCCGCTATTTTTTTGTTCAGACTGCAATAACTTCTTCATACTAATTGAGAATCCGGTGAGACTTCGACTGATTAACTCCCACCTAAATTACGGACAATATGGAACACTCAGATAATTTACCTTGTGAACGCACACTGTAGTTCTCCATGGGCACTGTCAGTTGTACTTAGAAAATAACAGGATACCACATCCCCACATTTGAACTCCGCCTAGTGCAGACGCCGCTATTTTTTTGTTCAGACTGCAATAACTTCTTCATACTAATTCAAAATCCGGTGAGACTTCGACCAATTAACTCCCACCTAAATTACGGACAATATGGAACACTCGGATAATTTATCTTGTGAACGCATACTGTAGTTCTCCATGAGCACTGACAGTTGTACTTAGAAAATAATAGGATACCACATCCCCATATTTGAACTCCGCCTAGTGCAGAAGCTGCTATTTTTTTTGTTTAGACCGCAATCTTCACACTAACTCGGAATCCGGCGAGACTTTGACCGATTAACTCCCACCTAAATTATGGACAATATGAAACACTCTAATACTTCATCTTGTGAACGCATACTGTAGTTCTCCATGGGCACTAACAGTTGTACTTAGAAAATAACAGGATACAACATCCCCATATTTGAACTCCTTGGGCACTCGGATACTGATAGTTCTCCATGGGAACTCGGATACTTCATCTTGTGAACGCATACTGTAGTTCTCGATGGGCACTGACAATTGTACTTAGAAAATAACAGGATACCACATCCCCATATTTGAACTCGGTCTAGTACAGAAGCCGCTATTTTTTTTCAGACTCTTCATACTAACTCAGAATCCAGTGAGACTTCGACCAATTAACTCCCACCTAAATTACGGACAATTTGGAACACTCAGATACCTCATCTTGTGAACGCATACTGTAGTTGTCCATGTGCACTGACAGTTGTACTTAGAAAATAACAGGATACAACATCCCCATATTTGAACTCCGCCTAGTGCAGAAGCCGCTATTTTTTTTGTTCAGACTGCAATATTTTTTTCATACTAACTCGGAATCCGACGAGACTTCGACCGATTAACTCCCACCTAAATTACTGACAATATGAAACACTCGGATACTTCATCTTGTGAACGTACACTGTAGTTCTACATGGGGACTGACAGTTGTACTTAGAAAATAACAGGCTACTACATCCCTATATTTGAACTCCGCCTAGTGCAGAAGCCGCTATTTTTTTGTTCAGACTGCAATAACTTCTTCATAATAATTCAGAATCCGGTGAGACTTCAACCAATTAACTCCCACCTAAATTACGGACAATATGGAAAACTCGGATACTTCATCTTGTGAACGCATACTGTAGTTCTCCATGGGCACTCATAGTTGTACTTAGAAAATAATAGGATACCACATCCCCATATTTGAACTCCGCCTAGTGCAGAAGCCGCTATTTTTTTGTTCAGACTGCAATAACTTCTTAATACTAATTCAAAATCCGGTGAGACTTCGACCTATTAACTCCCACCTAAATTACGGACAATATGAAACACTCGGATACTTCATCTTGTGAACGTACATTGTAGTTCTCCATGGGGACTGAAAGTTGTACTTAGAAAATAACAAGCTACTACATCCCCGTATTTGAACTCCGCCTAGAGCAGAAACCGTTATTTTTTAGTTCAGACTGCAATAACTTCTTCATAATAATTTGGAATCCGGTGAGACTTTGACCAATTAACTTCCACCTAAATTACGGACAATATGGAACACTCGGATACTTCATCTTGTGAACACATACTGTAGTTCTCCATGGGCACTAGCATTTGTATTTAGAAAATAACAGGATACCACATCCCCATATTTGAACTCCGCCTAGTGCAGAAGCCGCTATTTTTTTTGTTCAGACTCCAATAACTTCTTCATACTAATTCAGAATCCGGCGAGACTTCGACCAATTAACTCCCACCTAAATTACGGACAATATGGAACACTCAGATACTTCATCTTGTGAATGTATACTGTAGTACTCCATGGGCACTAACAGTTGTACATAGAAAATTACAGGATACCACATCCACATATTTGAACTCCGCCTAGTACAGAAGCCGCTATTTTTTTTGTTCAGACTGTAATATTTTCTTCATACTTACTCGAAATATGGCGAGACTTCGACCGATTAACTCCCACCTAAATTACGGACAATATGGAACACTCGGATACCTCATCTTGTGAATGCATACTGTAGTTCGCCATGGGCACTGACAGTTGTACTTAGAAAATAACAGGATACAACATCCCCATATTTGAACTCCGCCTAGTACAAAAGCCGCTATTTTTTTTGTTCAGACTGCAATAACTTCTTCATACTAATTTAAAATCCAGTGAGACTTCGACCAATTAACTCCCACCTAAATTACGGACAATGTAAAGACCCAAAAACTCGGCCTTCGAAAATCGGCACCCGTACTTCACTTGTACTCAAAATGTCGTAGATTCAAACGCCGAATCTGGTTCTCCGGAGCTTATAACACCATTAAATATAACAACACAGCGGAAGAAAAAGAATATATCAATATACATAACATTGATACAATGACAGATACAAAATCTGATACAATAGAATGATACAACAGATATCAATATACATCAGAGATATGATACAAGAAATAGCAGCGGAAAAAAAATAGATAACACCAGCAGTGGATAGAATATCTCCAATAGAATGCTCCAAGATAAGCAATGTCAGGCCATGAACTCCAAGAACTGAACTAGCTCCAGATAATCTACTAAACCTGAATATCTGAAAACCCCAACTCTAGACTGCTCGTGTAGAAAATTATGAGCACCTAGAGTTTAGGAAAGAAACAATAAACTCCGAGTCAGTCGTGGGACTGGTGTGAGCAACAAAAACAGTTTATCTTTAAAAACGAACAACAAAAGAATTTAAAGTCAATTCGTAATGGATTTGGAAAATGAAACTACCATAAGGCCTCCCGCACACACACACAATGCAAACGCAGAATCAGAGGAGATTTCTCCTTATGATAGTCAAAGATGCTTACTACGCAAATCATTGGATATTATTACTAGTGCATAGTGCAGAAAACATTTCAAAAGTATAATATTAATCTTAGCCAACATAGACATTCCGAACTATGCCTACTATAGCTACCATCTAAACAGTGGTGACCACCATAAGTAAATGGCAGGTTCTACAACTAAAACCATACAAGTTCTGTATTGGAAGATGGATTTCCAACAAATGGTCAGGCTAAGGAACTTCCTTTCGTCCTGCCGAATGGGATCGCCTCTGGCTGGACGTCCCGAGAGGCAAACTGCTCTCTGCCAACACAATGTCGGGTTACCCCTGTAACAGGTAACTCACGAATATGCCACCCCTCGGTCCTTTGGGACCTTTATCCGAGGCGCCTCGATAAACACACAATCACACAATAAATGAGATCGGAGTATCCACATAGGTTAAATACCTGGGCTCCATACCTGATACCACCCTTTTCCAGAAGGAAATGACATACCCTAAAGGGCGCGACCCTCATAACCTTGCCGCATATTCCTGTTTCGACCATTTCCGGGGTGTGAGGTCCGAAGAGGTCTCGTCCATAAAGCTACGCTTTGTCACAAAGCCATGCTTTGGGTCAACAGATGATCAAAGTAATGATCACAAAGATAAATGATCAAACAAATGATCATATCACAAATGATCAAACAATGATCATCACACAGCAACACTCAGCATGTCACATTACCAAATTGGGAGTATATCGCTGATAACTTTCAACTACATAACCTCTGAGCTCGTACGTCTCAGAGAAGGGTGTTAAGCTAAGAGAATAAATTCTCCACCACCAACAGAAATGTATTTGAAAGAAATCAGCTTTATATCTCAAAGTGTAATGTCAGACATGTAATCATACAAGTCTGTTCCGGGTTCGAACAGAACCGAAGGCACTTCCAAAGAAGCCCTTGCAATCCGGGTATTCACAATCCCGATCGAACTTCCCATCACTTAGGGAATCTCTATACCGTAGCTACTCGGTGCAGAGACAATCGATAGGTCATCCTATCGTTCTCGCAAATACCCGGTCTTCAACACCGGTCTTCAAATGCTATCCATATACGACGTATCACTTATTTGGAATGGGTTATGTGACACAAAGGTCCTCTCCCGGCTAAACCGAATAATGAGCGCAATATTTTAAAAACATATGGATAATGGGATTTCAATTAAGTCACAACTTATTACCCCAAAACTTTTCTTCAAATGGTTTAAACAAATTACCATTTTAATCTTTTAAATAAAAAGATTCATTTTAACAACCTACAACGGTTTAAACAATTTCCACATTTTTATCTTTTAAACAAAAGATTCATTCACAGATTTTCCAAATCAATTTCCATTTCAATTTAACTCGTTAAATCTTTAAATCAAAGATTTAACTTATAGCTTTCAAAACAATTTCATTTCGAATGGTTTAAATAAATCATCATTTTAAATCTGTTAAAAATAAACAGATTTAATTCATAGCTTTCAAAACAATTTCATTCATAACTTGGGAAACCATTTTTCAATTCAAACTTGAAATTCCTTTAATTAAACAGGAATTTCATTTCTTAAATGAAAGCTTTTATTCTTTGAAAAAAATTAGTTTTCATTTTGGAAGTCTGATTCATCTATACGAGTTAAAGTTCTTGGGTTAAATTCCAATTCTCAAAACCATACTTTTAAAATGGTTTAAATTCATATAAACACATTTATAACATCTTTAACTATAATTTCCAATTACGGAATTTAATTCCAATTCTTGCATTTAAGTTCAAATCATAGAATTCAATTTCAAAATATTGAATTCAAATTTAAATCAAATAATTTAAATTTCAAACTCAATCAAGTTACTCAAAAAATAAATTTCATCTTTGAAATTCCATTTCAAAAGCTTTTCACTTTAAACCCAAATTTCCAATTTCAAAATCAATTGAAATTAAAATTTCAATTTCAAAAACATCAAATTTAAATTATCTGTGACTTAACCGATTTCCACGTGAAATCCATATTTGTGTGTGTAAAAGTGTAGTCCAGGGGTTTTACACAGTAGTGCAACATCATACAATCATCACAGATCATATCAATATAGATAAGCGGTATAACTCATAATGCTTATCTTCATTAACAGATTCATAGATAAAAGAAATTTATTAATCACGAAGATTCATCATTACAATTCGATGTGGGTTTCGGATAACCAAGTGGAATCCGACTCCTTGTCGCATCGAAATTCAAATGCTGTGTTACGGGCAAAAAAAAAGGTTTTCACAGAACAAATCACGATTCACAGTACAGCATAAGGCAGTTCACATCACATAGCATCACGATCATAAACAGAAATATCAATCCAATACACGACATTTGATGATAGTCAATCATCTTTGATTTAAAGTGAAAGTGATTTAAAAGAATTAACTATATGACTATTTTTATTGATTTATTTTAAATCAATGATTAAATATTCTTAATGATAAGTAAATCAAATCCTTAATTAATTTTTCCTTAATTAATTATCTTAATTAACTACTAATCATTAATTCTCTTAAATTATCTAATTAAAATTTTTTAATTTCAAATAAATTAAATCCTTAATTGTGAATTAATCAAATTCTTTAATTTCAACTCGACAAATCTTTAGTTACTTAATAAATTACAATTTAAATTAATTATTTATTCTTAATTACCCTTTTAAACAATTAATAAAAATACTTATTTGTCTTAAGTAACATTTAAAAATCTTCTTTAAACTTTGAAAAACAATTTATTGTTCCATTGAAAATTTTAATGGAAATGTACTTTAATTTTTATTTTAAATTTAATTATTTAATTAAATGGTTAATTAAATTTAAAACATTGTTAACAAATTTTAACTTATAGTAAGTTTTTAACTTAACAAAATCAACATTAGTTACCTTGTAAATGCCAGAAAAAAAAATAACTTAACATTGTTAACTTGAAATTTTTGTTTGGGCTTAACCCATTACAAAAGCAAACCCGAGTAACTCAGGATTTTATGTAATAGTCCGCTTTTCCGTACCCCTTGAATAGACACTAATCTCCATCGATTTACTCAAGGTGAATGAAAAACCGAACCATTAGGGTTTTAAAAGAAGAGGTAGAAGAAAAGATAGAAGAAAAAGAAAGAAGAACAACAGAACAACATCAAAAACTGAACAATATCAGAATCTCACATTCACAGCGGAACAATATATAATAGATAATCACTAGTCTTTTAAAACAAAGAACTATATCAGTTTATACATACATCAATCAGAGTCAATATACAACAATGGACAGTTATATAAACTTGTCCTCATACAGAATACACAGCGGGATAAATACTATCAGATACAAACACTACGTCTCGTCATCCAGCTTATCTCCAAAGCTCCAGAATATCCAGAATATCCTGATAACCTAACTCTAGACTGCCCGTGTGGAAATTGGTGGGCACCCAGAGTTTAGAAGGGAACAATAAACTCCGAGTCAGTCATGGTGACTGGTGTGAGATCGTAAAACAGTTATTTTTCACAAAGAAAATATAACAGATTCGCAATGCTTTTGGAAAATGAAACTACCATAAGACCTCCCGCCACACACACAATGCAAACGCAGAATTGGAGGAGATTTCTTCTTATGATAGTCAAAGATGCTTACTACGCAAATCATTGGATTATTATTATTAATGTCTAGTGTAGAAAACATTTTGAAAGTATAATATTAATCTTAGCCAGCATAGGCATTTCGCACTTATGCCTACTATAGCTGCTATATTAGATAGCAGGTTCTACAACTAAAACCGTACAAGTTTCGTATTTGGAAAATGGATTTCCAATAAATGGTCAGGCTAAGGAACTTCCTTTCCTGCTGCCGAATAGGATCGCCTCTGGCTGGACGTCCTGAGAGACAAACTGCTCCCTGCCAAACAAGGCCGGGTTACCCCTGTAACAGGTAACTCACGAATATGTCATCACCAGGTCCTTTGGGACCTTTATCCGAGCGCTCGATAACCAACATCACACATCATAAAGAAAGTGTATCCACATGAGTAAGTATCTGGGCTCCATACCATGATACCACCCCTTTCCAGAAGGAAATGACATACCCTAAAGGGCGCGACCCTCATAACCTTGCCGCAACATTCCTGTTTCGACCATTTCCGGGTTGTTGAGGCCCTGACGAAGTCTCGTCCACAAAGCTATGCTTTTTCAAAAAGCCACGCTTTGGGTCAACAGATGATCAACCTATGATCACAAAGATAAATGATCAAACAAATGATCATATCACAAATGATCAAACACTGATCATCACACAGCAACACTCAGCATGCCACATTACCAAATTGGGAATATATCGCTGATAACTTCAACTACATAACCTCTGAGCTCGTACGTCTCAGAGAAGGGTGTTAAGCTAAGAGAATAAATTCTCCGCCACCAACAGATATGTATTTGAAAGAAATCAGCTTTATATCTCAATGTGTAATGTCAGACATACAATCAATACAAGTCTGTTCCGGGATCGAACAGAACCGAAGGCACTTCTCACGAAGCCCTTGCAAATCCGGATAATTTCCAATCACGTCCGGACTTCCCGTCACTAAGGGTGATAAAACCTCTAAATCGGAGATCAACCGATGTAGAGTAACTCGACGGTAATCCTTTCGTTTTCAAAAATATCCGGTCTTCAACACCGATCATCAAATGCGATTCATAACGATGTATCACATATTCGGAATGGGTTATACGACCTCATGGTCCTTTCCCGGCTAACCCGAATAGTGAGCGCTTATTCAAAAATAAGTGTGGCATTCAAATTCATCCATTCACAACAAATACCTATTCAAGGTAATTATTGATAGTCGGTTATTTAACTATCAATAAAGATGCGCAACATCATCAGATTCCAAATAATTCTCCAATTTATTTATTTTCCAAAATATCTTTACTAGATATAAAATTTCCACACTTCAAAAATAAATCAATATTTATTTTTCTAAACAATTTCCCTTTTCTTTATAAATTCCATAGTGAATTTATATTTTCAAATATCTACTCATATACAATTTTCAATCGATTTCAAATATTCACTTTCGATTTATCTTTACAAAGATAAATTCTCAAAAACGTTTCATTTCATTTTGGAAAATCATTTCCATACTTATTTAAAAATAAGTAATTCACAAATCTATTTATTTTCAACATTTGAAAATATTCAATATACTTAAAACAATATTAAGTATACATTTCATTCTTTAAGGAAATCTATTTGAGTCAAAACGAATGTTGCGTAAAACATCGTTACGACGACTCAAAATCACTAGTATAGGGATTCAAATTTTAGATAGATATATAAATCCCAATACTATATAAAAACATTTCCTTTCGGAAATCATTTACTATAACAATAGTGTTATAGTCCACCATCTCCTTATTTCTCGAAAACGTCTATTTCAACAATAAATGTTGAAATCTATGATTTCGATATTTAACACATTTTAAAACATCGTTAAAACAATTAACTTCATTTTAAAATATCACTTTCCCAAAATAATATCCATTTTACTTAATAATATATTCACTGTCCAAAATCATGAATATACTTCACTAACCAAATTTTCAATATTTTCTACACATTTTATTTCAAGAATTATCCACTATCCAAAATCGTGGATAAAATTCCCAACCAAACTCTTATTATTTACAACATTTAAATTAAAGGATAATTCGCTGTCCAAAATCACGAATATATCTCCTTTAATAACTTCTACGTTTAAAATTACCAAATTCAATTGGTTTCGGATTTATAAAACAATGTTTATAAATTCCATTCCTATTTATAAAAACTTCAACTTATAAATCTCCTTATTAACCAATTCCATTCTTATCTCAATTAAATGCCAAAATCCCATTTATAAGATTATTACTTATAAATCTTTTGTTTTACAAAATCTATTCATTTTGTAACTCCACAATTTATAATCTGTAAATTTCATTCGCTTACGAATTCCATAAATATTTCATTTTTAACACTTATAAAAACTCGTTTTATAATTCCAATACTTTTAATTTCATAGATATCAACTTTATAAATCTTTTATATAGACCGTTTACAATATTCAAAAATCCCAACTTAAACCATTTTATAATAAAATCAACTTTTATTTCAAAAATCACACTTTGGTTATATTTCACCAAAAATCTTAACTCTTATAACTTTAAAATTCTAGACGTTTATTTATTTGAAATAAATCAATTCAAAAATTCAATAAAACGTCTACTTTCAAAAATCACTTTAAAATCCTTTTAGAGTAAAAGTCGTTATTTTTAAACTTCAAAACTGAATCCGATGATGCAACAGCACCAATTAGTCAATCACAACAACAAACATCATATATCAATATGATAACAGAATATACATCAATATCTGTAAATAAACAAATACTGGTGAGGAATCCAGTTGGATCCCTCCAACCTGTTTCCCTGCATCCACAGACGTTAGCACAATACCAATTCCACTTCGAGGTGGAATATCGCGGTATATGGGTTTTATAAAAATCATCCGCTTACTAACGGCGCAATAGGGTCTCATCCGCTATACAGTGCGGGAAATCAATCAATCCAATATATACATATGCCAATATGTATATATTGCTATATATATAGATATATCCTACTATATCTAATATCACAAATCCAATATCAATCATCAATCAATAACTGCAAAATTAACTTTTCATTTTGAGTGAGAAGATCTCACCTTAGCTTTTATTTTGCAATCCATTTTCCATCCTGACTTGTTTTCTCGATTTATAGCCCTTGTATAAATAATTATACAATTCGTTAATATTCGAAATAAATCGAACAGTTAAATTTTATTTCTTAATTTTAAATAATAATTAGTTTTAAACCAATTTTCCCTTAAAATATCTTTTAGTAATTAAAATAATTAAATAAGTTTAAATAAACAAATCTATCTCCATAATCTATATTTTTTTTGTTTAAATGGAATTCCCGAATTTAATAACATCTGCTATGATTTTAAACCACCCATAATACCCTCATTTTAAATTTCAATCCATTGGGTAAATAAAATTATAAAGTTTACTTTTAAAACTTATTACTATTTTTCTCCCTGTAAAAATACATATTCACTAATAAAATGAGTTACAGATTTTCAAAAATCTATTTTTTCCTTAAATCTACATATACAGATTTTCATTAAACCAAGTTAAATTGATAAACGAATTCGAATACCTCACTGGAGAACTCGCGACCACGACGTCCTTGCTCGACCAAAAGATTACTGGTCGTGAACGAGCACGAGGCTTCCAACCCCATCCTTTCGCTCGACTCCTCCTTGTAATGACAACCCTACCACCCACGCGAATGCGATTGCCACCTCTTGAACGCGCCAAGACGAATCGCCAGAAGCCAATGCTTCGCCGCCATCCCACGTGTCGCGTGCCACTGTCCCCATCTCCACGAACACCCCAGCTGCCACGATCTCCGCGAGCCTCCCATGCCCTAACCCATCGCGAACGCCTGGTAACCCGCGACATCCCCAAACAAACGCGCCCTGCCGAGAGATTGAGCAGGGGACACGATGAATTCCTTCTCGAGTTCGTCTTTGATTTCAAACTCGCGATTATTATTATTTTTTCTTCTGTGAATGGAAGGCTTCGGCCATTTCCTAGTTTTCGTTCTGATTTTGAATCTGAGAGACAAAGAAAGGAAGGGTGTTTGTTTAAACGAAGATGGCTCGGTTTTGTTTTTTTGTAATGAAAAGAGATGGAGATGCGGTTTTAAATTACAGCCATTATTTTCTCTTCATAAATTTTGAACGAGATGATTTTCTTTTGTGTATTTTAACAGAGGAAGAAGGGTACGAAGGAGACAAGAGAACGTGATTTCTCTGAGAGAACGTGTTTGCCTTACCTTTACAGCTTTTTGATGGGGAAGGCAAAGTACTGGTGTTGACCAATTTCAACGCGTTTATGTGTCGTACGCTCACATAACAACTCAAAAAAATACGAAATCTGAAATCCGATAATAATTCAATATTACGGACCCAATGGTACTGTTTTCGTCAAATTCCGAGACTGTGACTCGGAACGCTATTTTTAAATATCGGTTGAACGATATAAATTTCAAAACTGGGCAAAGTACTTCCAAATTCAATTCTGAAGCTTCTATTATCTTCGGTGTTATCAATATAAATTTTAAAACCTTTCGAAATATTTTTCTTCAACTTAAAATTGAAGATTCAAATTTTTATTCAGCGTTCAATAGATTAAATTTTATAATTTTAATCGCCAATTTATTCTGATAATTTGAAATTCAAGTCAAACCATCATTCAAATATTTAAAATTAATTAAATATTTTCAATCTAATTGTTCAAAATTCTGGGTCGTTACATTTTACTTGAGTTACACTCGAGTTGCATCTTCCTTTCCCCGAGACATTCCCCTGTTCGTTCAAGTATTCATCTTCTTCTCCTTTTTCTCTTTTTTTTTTCTTTTACTTAAGCCAAGTTTTAAACTTTAACCACTGCAGGATCAACACCCTACGAACATGCGAGGGAACCCGAGCCAAAACCTATTTTACTCGAACGCACTCTCGAGTTCTTCCCAGGCCCAAACTCGCTGACATGAAATTGACGTCGTGCACATGCACGGAGCGGCGATTTAAAATTCGAGCTCCATTAAAACTAGGTTTAGAAAAAGGAAAACGACATCATCGTCGCCTCCGATGTCGAGGCCACCCCCGTCTATTTTTCCCATCACCCCGGTAAGCTCCTCCACCTTCTCATGTAACCCCGACTTCCAAAACCCCTCCGGCCGCCTGAATTTGACCATAATGCCCAAATCGAACACCCCCAAACTGCTCTCAAAACTCAATACTAAAAATCACCAAATTTACTTTAAAAATCGTCGTTTGATGTAAGGATACAAACTACATGTTTGAATCAGGGTTTTATTGAATTCGGAAATTTCAGAGTTTTAAATATCCTCTGAAAAAAATTAATCTTTCTTCCCGTATATGTTTTCACTTCTTGAAATTATTTTTAGAACAAAGTTCTTTCCTAATTACACCTTTTTACTTTAAACAACAAAGCTTGAAAGTGATTGGAAATAGAGGAATCGAATTTTAAATGATGGTTTCATCTAAACTAAAAACAGAGAAGCAAAGCCTGTCTCTGTATTGTCGAAAAGAGTTTCTCATATCCATAGTGTTTGAAAAAGACATCCAAACCATATCAACATAAACCATTCTCAGATCATATTTACATAGAATTTGAAATTATGTTTACTCACAGATTCACCGGTATTGAAAAAAAACTGGTTTTGAAAAAAATTTAAAGTTGCTCACAGTACTACCAGGAGAAAGAACAGAGGCTCATGTTTTGAAATGTTCGAATTTACCATATGTTTAGCCTTTCATTTGTAACACTAAGTTCACAGAGACATTACCTCACTGTTTAGCTTGCAATAGGTTTTTAAATCTTGATTATGTTTAAAACAACTAATTTTGTTTAAGTTCTAAGTCTAACAATGGTTGGATGAAAGTATTTTGAATTTTTGATTAACTACTCAATGCTGAAACAAAAACAAAACAAAAAAAACAGAGAACAAGTAAGTGAATTTACACAGGTCAAAATAAAAACTGTTTATAAACTTATGTATACTCTCAGAGCATTCAAATATATATAACTATACTTGTTTTCCAGATGTAAATGCAACCAAGTCAAGTTTGTTAAAATTTTAAAAGGTTGATGTTACTCACCTATTTTCCAGAAGAAAGAAGAATAAACAGAGCTTTGATAATGTTGAACAGTTTTGAAATTTGCAAGCTGGAGTCTTTTCTTGATTCTTTGATTCACTTCTTTGGTTTGAGTTGTACGTTTGTTTAAATTGAAATTTTGTTTTAGTTTAAAGATGATGTCAACTTCAGTTTTACTTGGCTTTGAATAAACGAACTGAAGTGAGAAAGTTGATGTATAAAAGAAGAAGTTTACAATATACATATTTGTACAGGGCAATGTATTATTTTGTACAAGTGATTATATTGTTTTGTACCATAGTCAGTGATATTTCTTTCTTTACTTTTCTTTATCTGGCCAAGCAGATTTGTGGAGGCTGAGATGATAATGTGTTGGGTACTCAAGATCCAAACATTAATTGCTAAGTACTTTATGTTTACTTGTTTCATTTTTTTATGTATGTTGATATTTTTCTCTTACTTTGTTTATTCTTACCTTGCATACTACTTTACAGGCAACATAATATACTTGCCTAGTTTGTCTCGGCTGTACAAAATGGAGAGGGTTTGATGTGGATCCTTTGCAAGCTTTTATACATGTCTTTTATTTTCTTTGTTTTGTTTTCATACTTGAATATATTTATGTTGTTTTCTTTTTCAAGTGTATATACATAACTATGTAGATTTGTTTACACTAAAATATACTTGGATGTATTTTTATTTGTTTCTATTTCCATCTTAAGTATTTGTTTTATCTTCCTACATACATATATGTTTTGTTCCTTCATTTGGTAAGTGTTCATACTTATATTTATTTGTTCATATTGCTATACAACATAAATGAACTTCTATTTTATTTTACTTCCTTTTATTATTTGAATGTGTATTTTCTCTTTGTTTTGTTGTGGTTAAAATTTATTTATGTATTTATTTTATTTTGTTTCATTACTTGTTTCATTCTTTCACTTATATTTTATAGCTTATCTTTTATTATTTTTATCTCTATTTATAACTCAAATATTTATTTTACTTCTATTTTTAGTTTAAATATTTATCATAAATTTTACTTTAAAAATTATTGTTTTATATTTCTCTATATACACATATATTTTTCAAAGAATCGGGGAAATTCGCTTCAATCTATCGATTAATTTCACAATTTAATTAAAAATTAAATTAATTATCAATTTGAACTTAATAAAACTACGGGGTCGTTACAGACTTCCCCCCTTAAAAGAATTTCGTCCTCGAAATTGCCAAGGAGACACAAAGATAGATGAAAAATAATTCATCAACTCAACTGAATATCTATTCTGCATTTGGCTTACCAAATCAGAATATCAATAATAGATACAAGAGCGAATCTATTTAACAATCAACAAAATACTCGAGTTATCCAGATCTACGAAATATGCAGTGGCATTTGTTAGTTTGAAGTGATAACTAACCATTCGTAGAATATATCCGGACCCAAAGAATAGATTGATATATAGATATAATTTTCAAAATTTTTAGTTTAGAAACTAAATTATACCTATCAACCATAGCAAACAAAACAACCAATTCATCCAAACAAACAATTTTGGTCCATTCGGAGTTTACGTTCCATATTGATGTATCGAATCTTCTTCCTGGATCTACTAGAAACTATCGAAGAATTGAGGAGAAACAACGAACCAAAGAGATTGATAGAGAAAATTTGTTTCCACTATTATTACAGATTATTGACCATTTATAATCATATTCCCATGTCCCCGGTCTCGTCCTCTTCTTACACTCATACTTACTATCAGTGGATAGCAAGAGAATTTACTGAGGAATTCGAACAGATATCTGAGAAATACTCATTCTAGGATATACTTTACCCTATCTCTAATGAGCTACTTAATGTGTTATACTCCTGAGCTAAAGTTTTACCCTCATCTCTGATACCAAGTTGTAAAGACCCAAAAACTCGGCTTTCAAAAATCGGCACTCGTACTTCACTTGTACTCAAAATGCCGTAGATTCAAACGCCGAATCTGGTTCTCCGGAGCTTATAACACCATTAAATATAACAACACAGCGGAAGAAAAAGAATATATCAATATACATAACATTGATACAACGACAGATACAAAATCTGATACAACAGAATGATACAACAGATATCAATATACATCAGAGATATGATACAAGAAATAGCAGCGGAAAGAAAATAGATAACACCAGCAGTGGATAGAATATCTCCAATAGAATGCTCCAAGATAAGCAACTTCAGTCCATGAACTCCAAGAACTAAACTAGCTCCAGATAATCTACTAAACCTGAATATCTGAAAACCCCAACTCTAGACTGCTCGTGTAGAAAATTATGAGCACCCAGAGTTTAGGAAAGGAACAATAAACTCCGAGTCAGTCGTGGGACTGGTGTGAGCAACAAAAACAGATTATCTTTAAAAACGAACAACAAAAGAATTTAAAGTCAATTCGCAATGCTTTTGGAAAATGAAACTACCATAAGGCCTCCCGCACACACACACACAATGCAAACGCAGAATCGGAGGAGATTTCTCCTTATGATAGTAAAAGATGCTTACTACGCAAATCATTGGATATTATTACTGGTGCATAGTGCAGAAAACATTTCGAAAGTATAATATTAATCATAGCCAACATAGACATTCCGAACTATGCCTACTATAGCTACCATCTAAACAGTGGTGACCACCATAAGTAAATGTCAGGTTCTACAACTAAAACCGTACAAGTTCCGTATTGGAAGATGGATTTCCAACAAATGGTCAGGCTAAGGAACTTCCTTTCATCCTGCCGAATGGGATCGCCTCTGGCTGGACGTCCCGAGAGACAAACTGCTCTCTACCAACACAAGGCCGGGTTACCCCTGTAACAGGTAACTCACGAATATGCCACCCCCCGGTCCTTTGGGACCTTTATCCGAGGCGCCTCGATAAACACACAATCACACAATAAATGAGATCGGAGTATCCACATAGGTTAAATACCAGGGCTCCATACCTGATACCACCCTTTTCCAGAAGGAAATGACATACCCTAAAGGGCGCGACCCTCATAACCTTGTCGCATATTCCTGTTTCGACCATTTCCGGGGTGTGAGATCCGAAGAGGTCTCGTCCACAAAGCCACGCTTTGTGACAAAGCCACGCTTTGTCACAAAGCCGCGCTTTGGGTCAACAGATGATCAAAGTAATGATCACAAAGATAAATGATCAAACAAATGATCATATCACAAATGATCAAACAATGATCATCACACAGCAACACTCAACATGTCACATTATCAAATTGGGAGTATATCGCTGATAACTTTCAACTACATAACCTCTGAGCTCGTATGTCTCAGAGAAGGGTGTTAAGCTAAGAGAATAAATTCTCCGCCACCAACAGAAATGTATTTGAAAGAAATCTGCTTTATATCTCAAAGTGTAATGTCATACATGTAACCATACAAGTCTGTTCCGGGTTCGAACAGAACCGAAGGCACTTCCAAAGAAGCCCTTGCAATCCGGGTATTCACAATCCCGATCGAACTTCCCATCACTTAGGGAATCTCTATACCGTAGCTACTCGGTTCAGAGACAATCGATAGGTCAACCTATCGTTCTCGCAAATACCCGGTCTTCAACACCGGTCTTCAAATGCTATCCATATACGACGTATCACTTATTCGGAATGGGTTATGTGACACAAAGGTCCTCTCCCGGCTAAACCGAATAATGAGCGCAATATTTTAAAAACATATGGATAATGGGATTTCAATTAAGTCACAACTTATTACCCCAAAACTTTTCTTCAAATGGTTTAAACAAATTACCATTTTAATCTTTTAAATAAAAGATTCATTTTAACAACCTACAACGGTTTAAACAATTTCCACATTTTTATCTTTTAAACAAAAGATTCATTCACAGATTTTCCAAATCAATTTCCATTTCAATTTAACTCGTTAAATCTTTAAATCAAAGATTTAACTTATAGCTTTCAAAACAATTTCATTTCGAATGGTTTAAATAAATCATCATTTTAAATCTGTTAAAAATAAACAGATTTAATTCATAGCTTTCAAAACAATTTCATTCATAACTTGGGAAACCATTTTTCAATTCAAACTTGAAATTCCTTTAATTAAACATGAATTTCATTTCTTAAATGAAAGCTTTTATTCTTTGAAAACAATTAGTTTTCATTATGGAAGTCTGATTCATCTATACGAGTTAAAGTTCTTGGGTTAAATTCCAATTCTCAAAACCATACTTTTAAAATGGTTTAAATTCATATACACACATTTATAACATCTTTAACTATAATTTCCAATTACGGAATTTAATTCCAATTCTTGCATTTAAGTTCAAATCATAGAATTCAATTTCAAAATATTGAATTCAAATTTAAATCAAATAATTTAAATTTCAAACTCAATCAAGTTACTCAAAAAATAAATTTCATCTTTGAAATTCCATTTCAAAAGCTTTTCACTTTAAACCCAAATTTCCAATTTCAAAATCAATTGAAATTAAAATTTCAATTTCAAAAGCATCAAATTTAAATTATCTGTGACTTAACCGATTTCCACGTGAAATCCATATCAGTGTGTGTAAAAGTGTAGTCCAGGGGTTTTACATAGTAGTGCAACATTATACAATCATCACAGATCATATCAATATCGATAAGCGGTATAACTCATAACGCTTATCTTCATTCACAGATTCACAGATAAAATAAATTTATTAATCACGAAGATTACAATTCGATGTGGGTTTCGGATAACCAACTGGAATCTGACTCCTTGTCGCATCGAAATTCAAATGCCGTGTTACGGGCAAAAAAAAGGTTTTCACAGAACAAATCACGATTCACACTACAGCATAAGGCAGTTCACATCACATAGCATCACGATCATAAACAGAAATATCAATCCAATGCACGACATTAGATGATAGTCAATCATCTTTGATTTAAACTGAAAGTGATTTAAAAGAATTAACTATATGACTATTTTTATTGATTTATTTTAAATCAATGATTAAATATTCTTAATGATAAGTAAATCAAATCCTTAATTAATTTTTCCTTAATTAATTATCTTAATTAACTACTAATCATTAATTCTCTTAAATTATCTAATTAAAATTTTTAATTTCAAATAAATTAAATCCTTAATTGTGAATTAATCAAATTCTTTAATTTCAACTCGGCAAATCTTTAGTTACTTAATTAATTACAATTTAAATTAATTATTTATTCTTAATTACCCTTTTAAACAATTAATAAAAATACTTATTTGTCTTAAGTAACATTTAAAAATCTTCTTTAAACTTTGAAAAACAATTTATTGTTCCATTGAAAATTTTAATGGAAATGTACTTCAATTTTTATTTTAAATTTAATTATTTAATTAAATGGTTAATTAAATTTAAAACATTGTTAACAAATTTTAACTTATAGTAAGTTTTTAACTTAACAAAATCAACATTAGTTACCTTGTAAATGCCAGAAAAAAAATAACTTAACATTGTTAACTTGAAATTTTTGTTTGGGCTTAACCCATTATAAAAGCAAACCCGAGTAACCCAGGCTTTTACTTGAGTTAAACTCGAGTTCCATCTTCCTTTCCCCGAGACATTCCCCTGTTCGTTCACGTATTCATCTTCTTCTCCTTTTTCTCTTTTTTTTTCTTTTACTTAAGCCAAGTTTTAAACTTTAACCACTTCAGGATCAACACCCTTCGAACACGCGAGGGAACCCGAGCCAAAACCTATTTTACTCGAACGCACTCTCGAGTTCTTCCCAGGTCCAAACTCGCCGACATGAAATTGACGTCGTGCACGTGCACGGAGCGGCGATTTAAAATTCGAGCTCCATTAAAACTAGGTTTAGAAAAAGGAAAACGACATCATCGTCGCCTCCGATGTTGAGGCCACCCCCATCTATTTTTCCCATCACCCCGATAAGCTCCTCCACCTTCTCACGTAACCCCGACTTCCAAAACCCCTCCGGCCGCCTGAATTTGACCATAATGCCCAAATCGAACACCCCCAAACTGCTCTCAAAACTCAATACTAAAAATCACCAAATTTACTTTAAAAATCATCGTTTGATGTAAGGATACAAACTACATGTTTGAATCAGGGTTTTATTGAATTCGGAAATTTCAGAGTTTTAAATATCCTCTGGAAAAAATTAATCTTTCTTCCCGTATATGTTTTCACTTCTTGAAATTATTTTTAGAACAAAGTTCTTTCCTAATTACACCTTTTTACTTTAAACACTAAAGCTTGAAAGTGATTGGAAATAGAGGAATCGAATTTTAAATGATGGTTTCATCTAAACTAAAAACAGAGAAGCAAAGCCTGTCTCTGTATTGTCAAAAAGAGTTTCTCATATCCACAGTGTTTGAAAAAGACATCCAAACCATATCAACATAAATCATTCTCAGATCATATTTACATAGAATTTGAAATTATGTTTACTCATAGATTCACCGGTATTGGAAAAAAAACTGGTTTTGAAAAAATTTTAAAGTTGCTCACAGTACTACCAGGAGAAAGAACAGAGGCTCATGTTTTGAAATGTTCGAATTTACCATATGTTTAGCCTTTCATTTGTAAAACTGAGTTCACAGAGACATTACCTCACTGTTTAGCTTGCAATAGGTTTTTAAATCTTGATTATGTTTAAAACAACTAATTTTGTTTAAGTTCTAAGTCTAACAATGGTTGGATGAAAGTATTTTGAATTTTTGATTAACTACTCAACGCTGAAACAAAAACAAAACAAAAAAAACAGAGAACAAGTAAGTGAATTTACACAGGTCAAAATAAAAACTGTTTATAAACTTATGTATACTCTCAGAGCATTCAAATATATATAACTATACTTGTTTTCCAGATGTAAATGCAACCAAGTCAAGTTTGTTAAAATTTTAAAAGGCTGATGTTACTCACCTATTTTCCAGAAGAAAGAAGAATAAACAGAGCTTTGATAATGTTGAACAGCTTTGAAATTCGCAAGCTGGAGTCTTTTCTTGATTCTTTGATTCACTTCTCTGGTTTGAGTTGTATGATTGTTTAAATTGAAATTTTTTTTAGTTTAAAGATGATGTCAACTTCAGTTTTACTTGGCTTTGAATAAAGGAACTGAAGTGAGAAAGTTGATGTATAAAAGAAGAAGTTTACAATATACATATTTGTACAGGGCAATGTATTATTTTGTACAAGTGATTATATTGTTTTGTACCATAGTCAGTGATATTTCTTTCTTTACTTTTCTTTATCTGGCCAGGCAAATTTGTGGAGGCTGAGATGATAATGTGTTGGGTACTCAAGATCCAAACATTAATTGCTAAGTACTTTATGTTTACTTGTTTCATTTTTTTATGCATGTTGATATTTTTCTCTTACTTTGTTTATTCTTACCTTGCATACTACTTTACAGGCAACATAATATACTTGCCTAGTTTGTCTCGGCTGTACAAAATGGAGAGGGTTTGATGTGGCTCCTATGCAAGCTTTATACATGTCTTTTATTTTCTTTGTATTGTTTTCATACTTGAATATATTTATGTTGTTTTCTTTTTCAAGTGTATATACATAACTATGTAGATTTGTTTATACTAAAATATACTTGGATGTATTTTTATTTGTTTCTATTTCCATCTTAAGTATTTGTTTTATCTTCCTACATACATATATGTTTTGTTCCTTCATTTGTTAAGTGTTCATACTTATATTTATTTGTTCATATTGCTATATAACATAAATGAACTTCTATTTTATTTTACTTCCTTTTATTATTTGAATGTGTATTTTCTCTTTGTTTTGTTGTGGTTAAAATTTATTTAACCATTTATTTTATTTTGTTTCATTACTTGTTTCATTCTTTCACTTATATTTTATAGCTTATCTTTTATTATTTTTATCTCTATTTATAACTCAAATATTTATTTTACTTCTATTTTTAGTTTAAATATTTATCATAAATTTTACTTTAAAAACTATTGTTTTATATTTCTCTATATACACATATATTTTACCAAGAATCGGGGAAACTCGCTTCCATCTATCGATTAATTTCACAATTTAATTAAAAATTAAATTAATTATCAATTTGAACTTAATAAAAATACGGGGTCGTTACAGACAATATGGAACACTCGGATAGTTCATTTGGTAAACGCATACTGTAGTTCTCGATGGGCACTGACAGCTGTACTTAGAAAATAACAGAATGCCACATCCCCATATTAGAACTCCGCCTAGTGCATAAGCCACTATTTTTTTTTTAGACTGCAATAACTTTTTCATACTAATTCAGAATCCGGTGAGACTTCGACCAATTAACTCCTACCTAAATTACGGACAATATGGAACACCCGGATACTTCATCTTGTGAACGCATACTGTAGTTCTCCATGGACACTGACAGTTGTACTTAGAAAATAACAGGATACCACATCCCCATATTTGAACTCCGCCTAGTGCAGATGCCGCTATTTTTTTTGTTCAGACTGCAATAACTTCTTCATACTAATTCAGAATCCGGTGAGACTTCGACCAATTAACTCCCACCTAAATTACGGACAATATGGAACACTAGGATACTTCATCTTGTGATCGCATACGGTAGTTCTCCATGGGCACTGACAGTTGTGCTTAGAAAATAACAGGATACCACATCCCCATATTTGAACTCCGCCTAGTGCAGAAGTCGCTATTTTTTGTTCAGATTGCAATAACTTCTTCATACAAACTCGGAATCCGACGAGACTTCGACCGATTAACTCCCACCTAAATTACGGACAATATGAAACGCTCAGATACCTCATCTTGTGAACACATATTGTAGTTCTCGATGGGCACTGACAGTTGTACTTAGAAAATAGCAGGCTACCACATCCCCATATTTGAACTCCGCCTAGTGCAGAAGCCGCTATTTTTTTTTGTTCAGACTGCAATAACTTCTTCATACTTACTCGGAATCCGGCGAGACTTCGACCGATTAACTCCCACCTAAATTACGGACAATATGGAACACTCGGATACTTCATCTTGTGAACGCATGCTGTAATTCTCCATGGGCACTGACAGTTGTACTTAGAAAATAACAGAATACCACATCCCCATATTTGAACTCCGCCTAGTGCAGAAGCCGCTATTTTTTTGTTCAGACTACAATATTTTATTCATACTAACTCGGATTTCGGCGAGACTTCGACCGATTAACTCCCACCTAAATTACGAACGATATGAAACACTCGGATACTTCATCTTGTGAACGTATATTGTAGTTCTCCATGGGGACTGACAGTTGTACTTAGAAAATAACAGGCTACTACATCCCCATATTTGAACTCCGCCTAGTGCAGAAGCCGCTATTTTTTTTGTTCAGATTGCAATAACGTCTTCATGATAATTCGGAATCCGGTGAGACTTCGACCAATTAACTCCCACCTAAATTACGGACAACATGGAACACTCGGATACTTCAACTTGTGAACGCATACTGTAGTTCTCCATGGGCACAGGCAGTTGTACTTAGAAAATAACAGGATACCACATCCCCATGTTTGAAATCCGCATAGTGCAGAAGCCGCTATTTTTTTGTTCAGACTACAATAACTTCTTCATACTAATTCAGAATCCGGCGAGACTTCGACCAATTAACTCCCACCTAAATTACACACAATATGGAACACTCGGATACTTCGTCTTGTGAACGTATACTGTAGTTCTCCATGGGCATTGACAGTTGTACATAGAAAATAACAGGATACCACATCCACATATTTGAACTCCACCTAGTCCAGAAGCCGCTATTATTTTTGTTCAGACTGCAATATTTTCTACATACTTACTCGGAATCCGACAAGACTTCGACCGATTAACTCCCACCTAAATTACGGACAATATGGAACACTCGGATACATCATCTTGTGAATGCATACTGTAGTTCTCCATGGGCACTGACAGTTGTACTTAGAAAATAACAGGATACAACATCTCCATATTTGAACTCCGCCTAGTGCAGAAGCCGCTATTTTTTTTTGTTCCGACTGCAATAACTTCTTCATACTAATTCAGAATACGGTGAGACTTCGACCAATTAACTCCCACCAAAATTACGGACAATATGGAACACTTGGATACCTCATCTTGTGAACGCATACTGTAGTTCTCCATGGGCACTGACAGTTGTACTTAGAAAATAACAGGATACAACATCCCCAAATTTGAACTCCGCCTAGTGCAGAAGCCGCTATTTTATTGTTCAGACTGCAATAACTTCTTCATACTAACTTGGAATCCGACGAGACTTCGACCTATTAACTCCCACCTAAATTACGGACAACATGGAACACTCGGATACTTCTTCTTGTGAATGCATACTGTAGTTCTCCATGGGCATTGACAGTTGTACTTAGAAAATAACAGGATACTACATCTCCATATTTGAACTCCGCCTAGTGCAGAAGCCGCTATTTTTTTGTTCAGACTGCAATATTTTCTTCATACTAACTCGGAATCCGGCGAGACTTCGACCGATTAACTCCCACCTAAATTACGAACAATATGAAACACTCAGATACTTCATCTTGTGAACGTACACTGTAGTTCTCCATGGGGACTGACAGTTGTACTTAGAAAATAATAGGCTACTACATCCCTATATTTGATCTCCGCCTAGTGCAGAAGCCGTTATTTTTTTTGTTCAGACTGCAATAATTTTTTCATACTAATTCAGAATCCGGTGAGACTTCGACCAATTAACTCCCACCTAAATTACGGACAATATGGAACACTTTGATACCTCATCTTGTGAACTCATACTGTAGTTCTCCATGGGCACTGAAAGTTGTACTTAGAAAATTACAGGATACAACATCCCCATATTTGAACTCCGCCTAGTGCAGAAGCCGCTATTTTTTTTGTTCAGACTGCAACTTCTTCATACTAATTCAGAATCCGGTGAGACTTCGACCTATTAACTCCCACCTAAATTACGGACAACATGGAACACTCAGATACTTCTTCTTGTGAACGCAGACTGTAGTTCTTTATAGGCACTGACAGTTGTACTTAGAAAATAACAGGATACCACATCCCCATATTTGAACTCTGCCTAGTGCAGAAGCCGCTATTTTTTTTGTTCAGACTGCAATATTTTCTTCATACTAACTCGGAATCCGGCGAGACTTCGACCAATTAACTCCCACCTAAATTACGGACAATATGAAACACTCAGATACTTCATCTTGTGAACGTACACTGTAGTTCTCCATGGGGACTGACAGTTGTACTTAGAAAATTACAGGCTACTACATCCCTATATTTGAACTCCGCCTAGTGCAGAAGCCGCTATTTTTTTTGTTCAGACTTCAATAATTTCTTCATACTAATTCAGAATCCGATGAGACTTCGACCAATTAACCCCCACCTAAATTACGGACAATATGGAACACTCAGATACTTCATCTTGTGAACGCATACTGCAGTTCTCAACGGGCACTGACAGTTGTACTTAGAAAATAAGAAGATACCACATCCCCATATTTGAACTCCGCCTAGTGCAGAAGCCGCTATTTTTTTGTTCAGACTGCAATAACTTCTTCATACTAATTCAAAATCCGATGAGACTTTGACCTATTAGTTCCCACTTAAATTACGGACAACATGAAACACTCGGATACTTCTTCTTGTGAACGCATACTGTAGTTCTCCATGGGCACTGACAGTTGTACTTAGAAAATAACAGGATACTACATCCCCATATTTGAACTCCGCCTAGTGCAGAAGCAGCTATTTTTTTTGTTCATACTGCAATATTTTCTCGGCGAGACTTCGACCGATTAACTCCCACCTAAATTACGGACAATATGAAACATTCGAACACTTCATCTTGTGAACGTACACTGTAGTTCTCCATGGGGACTGACAGTTTTACTTAGAAAATAACAGGCTACCACATCCCCATATTTAAACTCCGCCTAGTGCAGAAGGCTCTATTTTTTTATTCAGACTGCAATAACTTCTTCATAATAATTCGGAATCCGGTGAGACTTCGACCAATTAACTGCCACCTAAATTACGGACAATATGGAACATTGGGATACTTCATCTTGTGAACGCATACAGTAGTTCTCCATGGGCACTAACAGTTGTACTTAGAAAATAACAGTGTACCACATCTCCATATTTGAACTCCGCCTAGTGAAGAAGCCGCTATTTTTTTGTTCAGACTGCAATAACTTCTTCATACTAATTCAGAATCCAGTGAGACTTCGACCAATTAACTCCCACCTAAATTACAGACAATATGAAACACTCGGATACTTCATCTTGTGAACGCATGCTGTAGTTCTCCATGGGAACTGACTGTTGTACTTAGAAAATAACAAAATACCACTTCCCCATATTTGAACTCCGCCTAGTGCAGAAGCGGCTATTTTTTTGTTCAGACTGCAGTAACTTCTTCATACTAATTCAGAATCCGAGGAGACTTCGACCAATTAACTCCCACCTAAATTACGGACAATATGGAACACTCGGATACTTCATCTTGTGAACACATACTGTAGTTCTCCATGGGCACTAACAGTTGTACTTAGAAAATAACAGGCTACCACTTCCCCATATTTGAACTCCGCCTAGTGCAGAAGCCGCTATTTTTTGTTCAGACTGCAATAACTTCTTCATACTTACTCGGAATCCGGCGAGACTTCGACCGATTAACTCCCACCTAAATTACGGACAATATGAAACACTCGGATACTTCATCTTGTGAACGTAAACTGTAGTTCTCCATGGGAACTGACAGTTGTACTTAGAAAATGACAGGCTACCACTTCCCCATATTTGAACTCCGCCTAGTGTAGAAGCCGCTATTTTTTTGTTCAGACTGCAATAACTTCTTCATACTTACTCGGAATCCGGCGAGACTTCGACCGATTAACTCCCACCTAAATTACGGACAATATGAAACACTCGGATACTTCATCTTGTGAACGTAAACTGTAGTTCTCCATGGGAACTGACAGTTGTACTTAGAAAATGACATGCTACTACATCCCCATATTTGAACTCCGCCTAGTGCAGAAGCCGTTATTTTTTTTGGTCAGACTGCAATATTTTCTTCATAATAACTCGGAATCCGGCGAGACTTCGACCGATTAACTCCCACCTAAATTACGGACAATATGAAATACTCGGATACTTCATCTTGTGAACGTACATTGTAGTTCTCCATGAGGACTGACAGTTGTACTTAGAAAATGACAGGCTACCACATTCCCATATTTGAACTCCGCCTACTGCAGAAGCCAATATTTTTTAGTTTAGACTGCAATAACTTCTTCAAACTAATTCAGAATCCGGTGAGACTTCGACCAATTAACTCCCACCTAAATTACGGACAATATGGAACACTCGAATACCTCATCTTGTGAAAGCATACTGTAGTTCTCCATGGGAACTGGCAGTTGTACTTAGAAAATAACAGGCAACCACTTCCCCATATTTGAACTCCGCCTAGTGTAGAAGCCGATATTTTTTTGTTTAGACTGCAATAACTTCTTCATACTAATTCAGAATCCGGTGAGACTTCGACCAATTAACTCCCACCTAAATTACAGACAATATGGAACACTCGGATACCTCATCTTGTGAACGCATACTGTAGTTCACCATGGGCACTGGCAGTTGTACTTAGAAAATTACAGGATACAACATCTCCATATTTGAACTCCGCCTAGTGCAGAAGTCGCTATTTTTTTTCAAACTGCAATATTTTCTTCATACTAACTCGGAATCCGGCGAGACTTCGACCGATTAACTCCCACCTCAATTACGGACAATATGAAACGCTCGGATACTTCATCTTGTGAATGTACACTTTAGTTCTCCTTGGGGACTGACATTAGTACTTAGAAAATAACAGGCTACCACATCTCCATATTTGAACTCCGCCTAGTGCAGAAGCCGCTATTTTTTTTGTTCAGACTGTAATATTTTCTTCATACTAACTCGGAATCCGGCGAGACTTCGACCGATTAACTCCCACCTAAATTACGGACAATATGAAATACTCGGATACTTCATTTTGTGAACGTACACTGTAGTTCTCCATGGGGACTGACAGTTGTACTTAGAAAATAACAGGCAACTACATCCCCATATTTGAACTCCGCCAAGTGCAGAAGCCGCTACTTTTTTTGTTCAGACTGCAATAACTTCTTCACACTAATTCAGAATCCGGTGAGACTTCGACCAATTAACTCCCATCTAAATTACGGACAATATGGAACACTCGGATACTTCATTTTGTGAACGCATACTGTAGTTCTCCCTGAGCATTGACAGTTGTACTTAGAAAATAATAGGATACCTCATCCCCATATTTGAACTCCGCCTAGTGCAAAAGCCGCTATTTTTTTGTTCAGACTGCAATAATTTCTTCATACTAATTCAGAATCCGGTGATACTTCGACCAATTAATTCCCACCTAAATTACGGACAATATGGAACACTCTGATACTTCATCTTGTGAACGCATACAGTAGTTCTCCATGGGCACTAACAGTTGTACTTAGAAAATAACAGTGTACCACATCTCCATATTTGAACTCCGCCTAGTGCAGAAGCCGCTATTTTTTTGTTCAGACTGCAATAACTTCTTCACACTAATTCAGAATCCGGTGAGACTTCGACCAATTAACTCCCATCTAAATTACGGACAATATGGAACACTCGGATACTTCATCTTGTGAACGCATACTGTAGTTCTCCATGGGCACTGACAGTTGTACTTAGAAAATAAAAGGATACCAAATCCCCATATTTGAACCCCGCCTAGTGCAAAAGCCGCTTATTTTTTATTCCGACTGCAATAACTTCTTCATACTAATTCAGAATCCGGTGAGACTTCGACCAATTAACTCCCACCTAAATTACGGAAAATATGGAACACTCTGATACTTCATCTTGTAAACGCATACTGTAGTTCTCAACGGGCACTGACAGTTGTACTTAGAAAATAACAAGATACCACATCCCCATATTTGAACTCCACCTAGTGCAGAAGCCGCTATTTTTTTGTTCAGACTGCAATAACTTCTTCATACTAATTAAGAATCCGGTGAGACTTCGACCAATTAACTCCCACCTAAATTACGGACAATATGGAACACTCGGATACTTCATCTTGTGAACGCATACTGTAGTTCTCCATGGGCACTGACAGTTGTACTTAGAAAATAACAGGCTACCACTTCCCCATATTTGAACTCCGCCTAGTGCAGAAGCCGCTATTTTTTTGTTCAGACTGCAATAACTTCTTCATACTTACTCGGAATCCGACGAGACTTCGACTGATTAACTCCCACCTAAATTACGGACAATATGAAACACTCGGATACTTCATCTTGTGAACGTAAACTGTAGTTCTCCATGGGAACTGACAGTTGTACTTATAAAATGACATGCTACTACATCCCCATATTTGAACTCCGCCTAGTGCAGAAGCCACTATTTTTTTGGTCAGACTGCAATATTTTCTTCATAATAACTCGGAATCCGGCGAGACATCGACCGATTAACTCCCACCTAAATTACGGACAATATGAAATACTCGGATACTTCATCTTGTGAACGTACATTGTAGTTCTCCATGAGGACTGACAGTTGTACTTAGAAAATGACAGGCTACCACATTCCCATATTTGAACTCCGCCTAATGCAGAAGCCGATATTTTCTTGTTTAGACTGCAATAACTTCTTCATACTAATTCAGAATCCGGTGAGACTTCGACCAATTAACTCCCACCTAAATTGCGGACAATATTGAACACTCGAATACCTCATCTTGTGAACGCATACTGTAGTTCTCCATGGGAACTGGAAGTTGTACTTAGAAAATAACAGGCAACCACTTCCCCATATTTGAACTCCGTCTAGTGTAGAAGCCGCTATTTTTTTGTTCAGACTGCAATAACTTCTTCATACTTACTAGGAATACGGCGAGACTTCGACCGATTAACTCCCACCTAAATTACGGACAATATGAAACACTCGGATACTTCATCTTGTGAACGTACACTGTAGTTCTCCATGGGAACTGACAGTTGTACTTAGAAAATGACAGGCTACTACATCCCCATATTTGAACTCTGCCTAGTGTAGAAGCCGCTATTTTTTTTTGTCAGACTGCAATATTTTCTTCATAATAACTCGGAATCCGGCGAGACTTCGACCGATTAACTCCCACATAAATTACGGACAATATGAAATGCTCGGATACTTCATCTTGTGAACGTACATTGTAGTTCTCCATGGGGACTGACAGTTGTAATTAGAAAATAACAGGCTACTACATCCCCATATTTGAACTGTGCCTAGTGTAGAAGCCGCTATTTTTTTTGTTCAGACTGCAATAACTTCTTCATACTAATTCAGAATCCGGTGAGACCTCGACCAATTAACTGCCACCTAAATTACGGACAATATGGAACACTCGGATACTTCATCTTGTGAACGCATACTGTAGTTCTCCATGGGCACTGACAGTTGTACTTAGAAAATATCAGGATACCACATCCCCATATTTGAACTCCGCCTAGTGCAGAAGCCGCTATTTTTTTTGTTCGGACTGCAATAACTTCTTCATACTAATTCAGAATCTGGTAAGACTTCGACCAATTAACTCCCACCTAAATTACGGACAATATGAAACACTCGGATACTTTATCTTGTGAACGCATACCGTAGTTCTCCTTGGACACTGACAGTTGTACTTAGAAAATAGCAGGATACTACATCCCCATATTTGAACTCCGCTTAGTGCAGAAGCCCCTATTTTTTTGTTCAGACTACAATAACTTCTTCATACTAATTCAGAATCCGGTGAGACTTCGACCAATTAACTCCCACGTAAATTACGGACAATATAGAACACTTGGATACTTCATCTTGTGAACGTATACTGTAGTTCTCCTTGGGCACTGACAGTTGTACTTAGAAAATAATAGGCTACCACTTCCACATATTTGAACTCCGCCTAGTGCAGAAGCCGCTATTTTTTTTGTTCAGACTACAATAACTTCTTCATACTTACTCGGAATCCGGCGAGACTTCGACCGATTAACTCCCACCTAAATTACGGACAATATGAAACACTCGGATACTTCATCTTGTGAACGTAAACTGTAGTTCTCCATGGGAACTGACAGTTGTACTTAGAAAATGACATGCTATGACATCCCCATATTTGAACTCCGCCTAGTGCAGAAGCCGTTATTTTTTTTGGTTAGACTTCAATATTTTCTTCATAATAACTCGGAATCCGGCGAGACTTCGACCGATTAACTCCCACCTAAATTACGGACAATATGAAATACTCGGATACTTCATCTTGTGAACGTACACTGTAGTTCTCCATGGGGACTGACAGTTGTACTTAGAAAATAACAGGCTACTACATCCCTATATTTGAACTCCGCCTAGTGCAGAAGCCACTATTTTTTTGTTCAGACTGCAATAATTTCTTCATACTAATTCAGAATCCGGTGAGACTTCGACCAATTAACTCCCACCTAAATTACGGACAATATGGAACACTTGGATACCTCATCTTGTGAACGCATACTATAGTTCTCCATGGGCACTGACAGTTGTACTTAGAAAATAACAGGCTACCACTTCCCAATATTTGAACTCCGCCTAGTGCAGAAGCCGCTATTTTTTTTTGTTCAGACTGCAATAACCTCTTTCTACTTACTCGGAATCCGGCGAGACTTCGACCGATTAACTCCCACCTAAATTACGGACAATATGAAACGCTCAGATACTTCATCTTGTGAACGTACACTGTAGTTCTCCTTGGGGACTGACATTAGTACTTAGAAAATAACAGGCTACCACATCCCCATATTTGAACTCCACCTAGTGCAGAAGCCGCTATTTTTTTGTTCAGACTGCAATATTTTCTTCATACTAACTCGGAATCCGGCGAGACTTCGACCGATTAACTCCCACCTAAATTATGGACAATATGAAATACTCGGATACTTCATCTTGTGAACGTACACTGTAGTTCTCCATGGGGACTGATAGTTGTACTTAGAAAATAACAGGCTACTACATCCCCATATTTGAACTCCGCCTAGTGCAGAAGCCGCTACTTTTTTTGTTCAGACTGCAATAACTTCTTCACACTAATTCAGAATCCAGTGAGACTTCGACCAATTAACTCCCATCTAAATTACGGACAATATGGAACACTCGGATACTTCACCTTGTGAACGCGTACTGTAGTTCTCCATGGGCACTGACAGTTGTACTTAGAAAATAAAAGGATACCACATCCCCATATTTGAACTCCGCCTAGTGCAAAAGCCGCTATTTTTTTGTTCAGACTGCAATAACTTCTTCATACTAATTCAGAATCCGGTGAGACTTCGACCAATTAACTCCCACCTAAATTACGGAAAATATGGAACACTCTGATACTTCATCTTGTAAACGCATACTGTAGTTCTCAACGGGCACTGACAGTTGTACTTAGAAAATAACAAGATACCACATCCCCATATTTGAACTCCGCCTAGTGCAGAAGCCGCTATTTTTTTGTTCAGACTGCAATAACTTCTTCATACTAATTCAGAATCCGGTGAGACTTCGACCAATTAACTCCCACCTAAATTACGGACAATATGGAACACTCGGATACTTCATCTTGTGAACGCATACTGTAGTTCTCCATGGGCACTGACAGTTGTACTTAGAAAATAACAGGCTACCACTTCCCCATATTTGAACTCCGCCTAGTGCAGAAGCCGCTATTTTTTTGTTCAGACTGCAATAACTTCTTCATACTTACTCGGAATCCGGCGAGACTTCGACTGATTAACTCCCATCTAAATTACGGACAATATGAAACACTCGGATACTTCATCTTGTGAACGTAAACTCTAGTTCTCCATGGGAACTGACAGTTGTACTTATAAAATGACATGCTACTACATCCCCATATTTGAACTCCGCCTAGTGAAGAAGCCACTATTTTTTTTGGTCAGACTGCAATATTTTCTTCATAATAACTCGGAATCCGGCGAGACATCGACCGATTAAAACCCACCTAAATTACGGACAATATGAAATACTCGAATACTTCATCTTGTGAACGTACATTGTAGTTCTCCATGAGGACTGATAGTTGTACTTAGAAAATGACAGGCTACCACATTCCCATATTTGTACTCCGCCTAATGCAGAAGCCGATATTTTTTTGTTTAGACTGCAATAACTTCTTCATACTAATTCAGAATCCGGTGAGACTTCGACCAATTAACTCCCACCTAAATTACGGACAATATTGAACACTCGAATACCTCATCTTGTGAACGCATACTGTAGTTCTCCATGGGAACTGGAAGTTGTACTTAGAAAATAACAGGCAACCACTTCCCCATATTTGAACTCCGCCTAGTGCAGAAGCCGCTATTTTTTTGTTCAAACTGCAATAACCTCTTCATACTTACTCGAAATCCGGCGAGACTTCGACCGATTAACTCCCACCTAAATTACGGACAATATGAAACGCTCGGATACTTCATCTTGTGAACGTACACTGTAGTTCTCCTTGGGGACTGACAGTTGTACTTAGAAAATGACAGGCTACCACATCCCCATATTTGAACTCCGCCTAGTGCAGAAGCCGCTATTTTTTTTGTTCAGACTGCAATATTTTCTTCATAATAACTCGGAATCCGGCGAGACTTCGACCGATTAACTCCCACCTAAATTACGGACAATATGAAATGCTCGGATACTTCATCTTGTGAACGTACATTGTAGTTCTCCATGGGGACTGACAGTTGTACTTAGAAAATAATAGGCTACTACATCCCCATATTTGAACTGTGCCTAGTGTAGAAGCCGCTATTTTTTTTGTTCAGACTACAATAACTTCTTCATACTAATTCAGAATCCGGTGAGACTTCGACCAATTAACTCCCACCTAAATTACGGACAATATGGAACACTCGGATACTTCATCTTGTGAACGCATACTGTAGTTCTCCATGCGCACTGACAGTTGTATTTAGAAAATAACAGGCTACCACTTCCCCATATTAGAACTCCGCCTAGTGCAGAAGCCGCTATTTTTTTTGTTCAGACTGCAATAACTTCTTCATACTAATTCAGAATCCGGTGAGACTTCGACCAATTAACTCCCACCTAAATTACGGACAATATAGAACACTCGGATACTTCATCTTGTGAACGTATACTGTAGTTCTCCTTGGGCGCTGACAGTTGTACTTAGAAAATAATAGGCTACCACTTCCACATATTTGAACTCCGCCTAGTGCAGAAGCCGCTATTTTTTTGTTCAGACTCCAATAACTTCTTCATACTTACTCGGAATCCGGCGAGACTTCGACCGATTAACTCCCACCTAAATTACGAACAATATGAAACACTCGGATACTTCATCTTCTGAACGTAAACTGTAGTTCTCCATATTTGAACTCCGCCTAGTGCAGAAGCCGTTATTTTTTTGGGTCAGACTTCAATATTTTCTTCATAATAAATCGGAATCCGGCGAGACTTCGACCGATTAACTCCCACCTAAATTACGGACAATATGAAATACTCGGATACTTCATCTTGTGAACGTACACTGTAGTTCTCCATGGGGACTGACAGTTGTACTTAGAAAATAACAGGCTACTACATCCCTATATTTGAACTCCGCCTAGTGTAGAAGCCACTATTTTTTTTGTTCAGACTGCAATAATTTCTTCATACTAATTCAGAATCCGGTGAGACTTCGACCAATTAACAACCACCTAAATTACGGACAATATGGATACTTGGATACCTCATCTTGTGAACGCATACTGTAGTTCTCCATGGGCACTGGAAGTTGTACTTAGAAAATGACAGGCTACCACTTCCCCATATTTGAACTCCGCCTAGTGCAGAAGCCGCTATTTTTTTGTTCAGACTGCAATAACCTCTTCATACTTACTCGGAATCCGGCGAGACTTCGACCGATTAACTCCCACCTAAATTACGGACAATATGAAACGCTCGGATACTTCATCTTGTGAACGTACACTGTAGTTCTCCTTGGGGACTGACATTAGTACTTAGAAAATAACAGGCTACCACATCCCCATATTTGAACTCCGCCTAGTGCAGAAGCCGCTATTTTTTTTGTTCAGACTGCAATATTTTCTTCATACTAACTCGGAATCCGGCGAGACTTCGACCGATTAACTCCCACCTAAATTATGGACAATATGAAATACTCAGATACTTCATCTTGTGAACGTACACTGTAGTTCTCCATGGGGACTGACAGTTGTACTTAGAAAGTAACAGGCTACTACATCCCCATATTTGAACTCCGCCTAGTGCAGAAGCCGCTACTTTTTTTGTTCAGACTGCAATAACTTCTTCACACTAATTCAGAATCCGGTGAGACTTCGACCAATTAACTCCCATCTAAATTACGGACAATATGGAACACTCGGATACTTCATCTTGTGAACGCATACTGTAGTTCTCCCTGGGCATTGACAGTTGTACTTAGAAAATAATAGGATACCTCATCCCCATATTTGAACTCCGCCTAGTGGAGAAGCCGCTATTTTTTTAGGTCAGACTGCAATATTTTCTTCATAATAACTCGGAATCCGGCGAGACTTCGATCGATTAACTCCCACCTAAATTACAGACAATATGAAATACTCGGATACTTCATCTTGTGAACGTACATTGTAGTTCTCCATGAGGACTGACAGTTGTACTTAGAAAATGACAGGCTACCACATTCCCATATTTGAACTCCGCATAATGCAGAAGCCGATATTTTTTTGTTTAGACTGCAATAACTTCTTCATACTAATTCAGAATCCGGTGAGACTTCGACCAATTAACTCCCATCTAAATTACGGACAATATGGAACACTCGAATACCTCATCTTGTGAACGCATACTGTAGTTCTCCATGGGAACTGGCAGTTGTTCATAGAAAATAACAGGCAACCACTTCCCCATATTTGAACTCCGCCTAGTGTAGAAGCCGCTATTTTTTTGTTCAGACTGCAATAACTTCTTCATACTTACTCGGAATCCGGCGACACTTCGACCGATTAACTCCCACCTAAATTACGGACAATATGAAACACTCTGATATTTCATCTTGTGAACGTACACTGTAGTTCTCCATGGGAACTGACAGTTGTACTTAGAAAATGACAGGCTACTACATCCCCATATTTGAACTCTGCCTAGTGTAGAAGCCGCTATTTTTTTTGTCATACTGTAATATTTTCTTCATAATAACTCGGAATCCGGCGAGACTTCGACCGATTAACTCCCACCTAAATTACGGACAATATGAAATGCTTGGATACTTCATCTTGTGAACGTACATTATAGTTCTCCATGGGAACTGACAGTTGTACATAGAAAATAACAGGCTACTACATCTCCATATTTGAATTGTGCCTAGTGTAGAAGCCGCTATTTTTTTTGTTCAGACTGCAATAACTTCTTCATACTAATTCAGAATCCGGTGAGACCTCGACCAATTAACTCCCACCTAAATTACGGACAATATGGAACACTCGGATACTTCATCTTGTGAACGCATACTGTAGTTCTCCATGGGCACTGACAGTTGTACTTAGAAAATAACAGGATACCACATCCCCATATTTGAACTCCGCCTAGTGCAGAAGCCGCTATTTTTTTTGTTCGGACTGCAATAACTTCTTCATACTAATTCAGAATCCGGTAAGACTTCGACCAATTAACTCCCACCTAAATTACGGACAATATGGAACACTCGGATACTTTATCTTGTGAACGCATACCGAAGTTCTCCATGGACACTGACAGTTGTACTTAGAAAATAGCAGGATACTACATCCCCATATTTGAACTCAGCCTAGTGCAGAAGCCGCTATTTTTTTGTTCAGACTGCAATAACTTCTTCATACTAATTCAGAATCCGGTGAGACTTCGACCAATTAACTCCCACCTAAATTACGGACAATATGGAACACTCGGATACTTCATCTTTTGAACGCATACTGTAGTTCTCCATGGGCACTGACAGTTGTACTTAGAAAATAACAGGCTACCACTTCCCCATATTTGAACTCCGCCTAGTGCAGAAGCCGCTATTTTTTTTGGTCAGACTGCAATAACTTCTTCATAATAACTCGGAATCCGGCGAGACTTCGACCGTTAACTCCCACCTAAATTACGGACAATATGAAACACTCGGATACTTCATCTTCTGAACGTAAACTGTAGTTCTCCATATTTGAACTCCGCCTAGTGCAGAAGCCGTTATTTTTTTTGGTCAGACTTCAATATTTTCTTCATAATAAATCGGAATCCGGCGAGACTTCGACCGATTAACTCCCACCTAAATTACGGACAATATGAAATACTCGGATACTTCATCTTGTGAACGTACATTTTAGTTCTCCATGAGGACTGACAGTTGTACTTAGAAAATGACAGGCTACCACATTCCCATATTTGAACTCCGCCTAATGCAGAAGCCGATATTTTTTTGTTTAGACTGCAATAACTTCTTCATACTAATTCAGAATCCGGTGAGACTTCGACCAATTAACTCCCACCTAAATTACGGACAATATTGAACACTCGAATACCTCATCTTGTGAACGCATACTGTAGCTCTCCATGGGAACTGGAAGTTGTACTTAGAAAATAACAGGCAACCACTTCCCCATATTTGAACTCCGCCTAATGTAGAAGCCGCTATTTTTTTGTTAAGACTGCAATAACTTCTTCATACTTACTCGGAATACGGCGAGACTTCGACCGATTAACTCCCACCTAAATTACGGACAATATGAAACACTCGGATACTTCATCTTGTGAACGTACACTGTAGTTCTCCATGGAAACTGACAGTTGTACTTAGAAAATGACAGGCTACTACATCCCCATATTTGAACTCTGCTAGTGTAGAAGCCGCTATTTTTTTTGGTCAGACTGCAATATTTTCTTCATAATAACTCGGAATCCGGCGAGACTTCGACCGATTAACTCCCACCTAAATTACGGACAATATGAAATGCTCGGATACTTCATCTTGTGAACGTACATTGTAGTTCTCCATGGGGACTGACAGTTGTACTTAGAAAATAACTGGCTACTACATCCCCATATTTGAACTGTGCCTAGTGTAGAAGCCGCAATTTTTTTTGTTCAGACTACAATAACTTCTTCATACTAATTCAGAATCCGGTGAGACCTCGACCAATTAACTCCCACCTAAATTACGGACAATATGGAACACTCGGATACTTCATCTTGTGAACGCATACTGTAGTTCTCCATGGGCACTGACAGTTGTACTTAGAAAATAACAGGATACCACATCTCCATATTTGAACTCCGCCTAGTGTAGAAGCCGCTATTTTTTTGTTCAGACTGCAATAACTTCTTCATACTAATTCAGAATCCGATGAGACTTCGACCAATTAACTCCCACCAAAATTACGGACAATATAGAACATTCGGATACTTCATCTTGTGAACGTATACTGTAGTTCTCCATGGGCACTGACAGTTGTACTTAGAAAATAATAGGCTACCACTTCCACATATTTGAACTCCGCCATTGTGCAGAAGCCGCTATTTTTTTGTTCAGACTACAATAACTTCTTCATACTTACTCGGAATCCGGCGAGACTTCGACCGATCAACTCCCACCTAAATTACGGACAATATGAAACACTCGGATACTTCATCTTGTGAACGTACACTGTAGTTCTCCTTGGGGACTGACAGTTCTACTTAGAAAATGACATGCTACTACATCCCCATATTTGAACTCCGCCTAGTGCAGAAGCCGTTATTTTTTTTGGTCAGACTTCAATATTTTCTTCATAATAACTCGGAATCCGGCGAGACTTCGACCGATTAACTCCCACCTAAATTACGGACAATATGAAATACTCGGATACTTCATCTTGTGAACGTACACTGTAGTTCTCCATGGGGACTGACAGTTGTACTTAGAAAATAACAGGCTACTACATCCCCATATTTGAACTCCGCCTAGTGCAGAAGCCGCTACTTTTTTTGTTCAGACTGCAATAACTTCTTCACACTAATTCAGAATCCGGTGAGACTTCGACCAATTAACTCCCATCTAAATTACGGACAATATGGAACACTCGGATACTTCATCTTGTGAACGCATACTGTAGTTCTCCCTGGGCATTGACAGTTGTACTTAGAAAAAAATAGGATACCTCATCCCCATATTTGAACTCCGCCTAGTGGAGAAGCCGCTATTTTTTTAGGTCAGACTGCAATATTTTCTTCATAATAACTCGGAATCCGGCGAGACTTCGATCGATTAACTCCCACCTAAATTACGGACAATATGAAATACTCGGATACTTCATCTTGTGAACGTACATTGTAGTTCTCCATGAGGACTGACAGTTGTACTTAGAAAATGACAGGCTACCACATTCCCATATTTGAACTCCGCATAATGCAGAAGCCGATATTTTTTTGTTTAGACTGCAATAACTTCTTCATACTAATTCAGAATCCGGTGAGACTTCGACCAATTAACTCCCATCTAAATTACGGACAATATGGAACACTCGAATACCTCATCTTGTGAACGCATACTGTAGTTCTCCATGGGAACTGGCAGTTGTTCATAGAAAATAACAGGCAACCACTTCCCCATATTTGAACTCCGCCTAGTGTAGAAGCCGCTATTTTTTTGTTCAGACTGCAATAACTTCTTCATACTTACTCGGAATCCGGCGACACTTCGACCGATTAACTCCCACCTAAATTACGGACAATATGAAACACTCTGATATTTCATCTTGTGAACGTACACTGTAGTTCTCCATGGGAACTGACAGTTGTACTTAGAAAATGACAGGCTACTACATCCCCATATTTGAACTCTGCCTAGTGTAGAAGCCGCTATTTTTTTTGTCATACTGTAATATTTTCTTCATAATAACTCGGAATCCGGCGAGACTTCGACCGATTAACTCCCACCTAAATTACGGACAATATGAAATGCTTGGATACTTCATCTTGTGAACGTACATTATAGTTCTCCATGGGAACTGACAGTTGTACATAGAAAATAACAGGCTACTACATCTCCATATTTGAATTGTGCCTAGTGTAGAAGCCGCTATTTTTTTTGTTCAGACTGCAATAACTTCTTCATACTAATTCAGAATCCGGTGAGACCTCGACCAATTAACTCCCACCTAAATTACGGACAATATGGAACACTCGGATACTTCATCTTGTGAACGCATACTGTAGTTCTCCATGGGCACTGACAGTTGTACTTAGAAAATAACAGGATACCACATCCCCATATTTGAACTCCGCCTAGTGCAGAAGCCGCTATTTTTTTTGTTCGGACTGCAATAACTTCTTCATACTAATTCAGAATCCGGTAAGACTTCGACCAATTAACTCCCACCTAAATTACGGACAATATGGAACACTCGGATACTTTATCTTGTGAACGCATACCGAAGTTCTCCATGGACACTGATAGTTGTACTTAGAAAATAGCAGAATACTACATCCCCATATTTGAACTCAGCCTAGTGCAGAAGCCGCTATTTTTTTGTTCAGACTGCAATAACTTCTTCATACTAATTCAGAATCCGGTGAGACTTCGACCAATTAACTCCCACCTAAATTACGGACAATATGGAACACTCGGATACTTCATCTTTTGAACGCATACTGTAGTTCTCCATGGGCACTGACAGTTGTACTTAGAAAATAACAGGCTACCACTTCCCCATATTTGAACTCCGCCTAGTGCAGAAGCCGCTATTTTTTTTGGTCAGACTGCAATAACTTCTTCATAATAACTCGGAATCCGGCGAGACTTCGACCGTTAACTCCCACCTAAATTACGGACAATATGAAACACTCGGATACTTCATCTTCTGAACGTAAACTGTAGTTCTCCATATTTGAACTCCGCCTAGTGCAGAAGCCGTTATTTTTTTTGGTCAGACTTCAATATTTTCTTCATAATAAATCGGAATCCGGCGAGACTTCGACCGATTAACTCCCACCTAAATTACGGACAATATGAAATACTCGGATACTTCATCTTGTGAACGTACACTGTAGTTCTCCATGGGGACTGACAGTTGTACTTAGAAAATAACAGGCTACTACATCCCTATATTTGAACTCCGCCTAGTGTAGAAGCCACTATTTTTTTTGTTCAGACTGCAATAATTTCTTCATACTAATTCAGAATCCGGTGAGACTTCGACCAATTAACAACCACCTAAATTACGGACAATATGGATACTTGGATACCTCATCTTGTGAACGCATACTGTAGTTCTCCATGGGCACTGGAAGTTGTACTTAGAAAATGACAGGCTACCACTTCCCCATATTTGAACTCCGCCTAGTGCAGAAGCCGCTATTTTTTTGTTCAGACTGCAATAACCTCTTCATACTTACTCGGAATCCGGCAAGACTTCGACCGATTAACTCCCACCTAAATTACGGACAATATGAAACGCTCGGATACTTCATCTTGTGAACGTACACTGTAGTTCTCCTTGGGGACTGACATTAGTACTTAGAAAATAACAGGCTACCACATCCCCATATTTGAACTCCGCCTAGTGCAGAAGCCGCTATTTTTTTTGTTCAGACTGCAATATTTTCTTCATACTAACTCGGAATCCGGCGAGACTTCGACCGATTAACTCCCACCTAAATTATGGACAATATGAAATACTCAGATACTTCATCTTGTGAACGTACACTGTAGTTCTCCATGGGGACTGACAGTTGTACTTAGAAAGTAACAGGCTACTACATCCCCATATTTGAACTCCGCCTAGTGCAGAAGCCGCTACTTTTTTTTGTTCAGACTACAATAACTTCTTCACACTAATTCAGAATCCGGTGAGACTTCGACCAATTAACTCCCATCTAAATTACGGACAATATGGAACACTCGGATACTTCATCTTGTGAACGCATAATGTAGTTCTCCATGGGCACTGACAGTTGTAATTAGAAAATAAAAGGATACCACATCCCCATATTTGAACTCCGCCTAGTGCAAAAGCCGCTATTTTTTTGTTCAGACTGCAATAACTTCTTCATACTAATTCAGAATCCGGTGAGACTTCGACCAATTAACTCCCACCTAAATTACGGAAAATATGGAACACTCTGATACTTCATCTTGTAAACGCATACTGTAGTTCTCAACGGGCACTGACAGTTGTACTTAGAAAATAACAAGATACCACATCCCCATATTTGAACTCCGCCTAGTGCAGAAGCAGCTATTTTTTTGTTCAGACTGCAATAACTTCTTCATTATAATTCAGAATCCGGTGAGACTTCGACCAATTAACTCCCACCTAAATTACGGACAATATGGAACACTCGGATACTTCATCTTGTGAACGCATACTGTAGTTCTCCATGGGCACTGACAGTTGTACTTAGAAAATAACAGGCTACCACTTCCCCATATTTGAACTCCTCCTAGTGCAGAAGCCGCTATTTTTTTGTTCAGACTGCAATAACTTCTTCATACTTACTCAGAATCCGGCGAGACTACGACCGATTAACTCCCACCTAAATTACGGACAATATGAAACACTCGAATACTTCATCTTGTGAACGTAAACTGTAGTTCTCCATGGGATTTGACAGTTGTACTTATAAAATGACATGCTACTACATCCCCATATTTGAACTCCGCCTAGTGCAGAAGCCACTATTTTTTTTGGTCAGACTGCAATATTTTCTTCATAATAACTCGGAATCCGGCGAGACATCGACCGATTAACTCCCACCTAAATTACGGACAATATGAAATACTCGGATACTTCATCTTGTGAACGTACATTGTAGTTCTCCATGAGGACTGACAGTTGTACTTAGAAAATGACAGGCTACCACATTCCCATATTTGAACTCCGCCTAATGCAGAAGCCGATATTTTTTTGTTTAGACTGCAATAACTTCTTCATACTAATTCAGAATCCGGTGAGACTTCGACCAATTAACTCCCACCTAAATTACGGACAATATTGAACACTCGAATACCTCATCTTGTGAACGCATACTGTAGCTCTCCATGGGAACTGGAAGTTGTACTTAGAAAATAACAGGCAACCACTTCCCCATATTTGAACTCCGCCTAATGTAGAAGCCGCTATTTTTTTGTTAAGACTGCAATAACTTCTTCATACTTACTCGGAATACGGCGAGACTTCGACCGATTAACTCCCACCTAAATTACGGACAATATGAAACACTCGGATACTTCATCTTGTGAACGTACACTGTAGTTCTCCATGGAAACTGACAGTTGTACTTAGAAAATGACAGGCTACTACATCCCCATATTTGAACTCTGCTAGTGTAGAAGCCGCTATTTTTTTTGGTCAGACTGCAATATTTTCTTCATAATAACTCGGAATCCGGCGAGACTTCGACCGATTAACTCCCACCTAAATTACGGACAATATGAAATGCTCGGATACTTCATCTTGTGAACGTACATTGTAGTTCTCCATGGGGACTGACAGTTGTACTTAGAAAATAACTGGCTACTACATCCCCATATTTGAACTGTGCCTAGTGTAGAAGCCGCAATTTTTTTTGTTCAGACTACAATAACTTCTTCATACTAATTCAGAATCCGGTGAGACCTCGACCAATTAACTCCCACCTAAATTACGGACAATATGGAACACTCGGATACTTCATCTTGTGAACGCATACTGTAGTTCTCCATGGGCACTGACAGTTGTACTTAGAAAATAACAGGATACCACATCTCCATATTTGAACTCCGCCTAGTGCAGAAGCCGCTATTTTTTTGTTCAGACTGCAATAACTTCTTCATACTAATTCAGAATCCGATGAGACTTCGACCAATTAACTCCCACCAAAATTACGGACAATATAGAACATTCGGATACTTCATCTTGTGAACGTATACTGTAGTTCTCCATGGGCACTGACAGTTGTACTTAGAAAATAATAGGCTACCACTTCCACATATTTGAACTCCGCCATTGTGCAGAAGCCGCTATTTTTTTGTTCAGACTACAATAACTTCTTCATACTTACTCGGAATCCGGCGAGACTTCGACCGATCAACTCCCACCTAAATTACGGACAATATGAAACACTCGGATACTTCATCTTGTGAACGTACACTGTAGTTCTCCTTGGGGACTGACAGTTCTACTTAGAAAATGACATGCTACTACATCCCCATATTTGAACTCCGCCTAGTGCAGAAGCCGTTATTTTTTTTGGTCAGACTTCAATATTTTCTTCATAATAACTCGGAATCCGGCGAGACTTCGACCGATTAACTCCCACCTAAATTACGGACAATATGAAATACTCGGATACTTCATCTTGTGAACGTACACTGTAGTTCTCCATGGGGACTGACAGTTGTACTTAGAAAATAACAGGCTACTACATCCCCATATTTGAACTCCGCCTAGTGCAGAAGCCGCTACTTTTTTTGTTCAGACTGCAATAACTTCTTCACACTAATTCAGAATCCGGTGAGACTTCGACCAATTAACTCCCATCTAAATTACGGACAATATGGAACACTCGGATACTTCATCTTGTGAACGCATACTGTAGTTCTCCCTGGGCATTGACAGTTGTACTTAGAAAATAATAGGATACCTCATCCCCATATTTGAACTCCGCCTAGTGGAGAAGCCGCTATTTTTTTAGGTCAGACTGCAATATTTTCTTCATAATAACTCGGAATCCGGCGAGACTTCGATCGATTAACTCCCACCTAAATTACGGACAATATGAAATACTCGGATACTTCATCTTGTGAACGTACATTGTAGTTCTCCATGAGGACTGACAGTTGTACTTAGAAAATGACAGGCTACCACATTCCCATATTTGAACTCCGCATAATGCAGAAGCCGATATTTTTTTGTTTAGACTGCAATAACTTCTTCATACTAATTCAGAATCCGGTGAGACTTCGACCAATTAACTCCCATCTAAATTACGGACAATATGAAACACTCGAATACCTCATCTTGTGAACGCATACTGTAGTTCTCCATGGGAACTGGCAGTTGTTCATAGAAAATAACAGGCAACCACTTCCCCATATTTGAACTCCGCCTAGTGTAGAAGCCGCTATTTTTTTGTTCAGACTGCAATAACTTCTTCATACTTACTCGGAATCTGGCGACACTTCGACCGATTAACTCCCACCTAAATTACGGACAATATGAAACACTCTGATATTTCATCTTGTGAACGTACACTGTAGTTCTCCATGGGAACTGACAGTTGTACTTAGAAAATGACAGGCTACTACATCCCCATATTTGAACTCTGCCTAGTGTAGAAGCCGCTATTTTTTTTGTCATACTGTAATATTTTCTTCATAATAACTCGGAATCCGGCGAGACTTCGACCGATTAACTCCCACCTAAATTACGGACAATATGAAATGCTTGGATACTTCATCTTGTGAACGTACATTATAGTTCTCCATGGGAACTGACAGTTGTACATAGAAAATAACAGGCTACTACATCTCCATATTTGAATTGTGCCTAGTGTAGAAGCCGCTATTTTTTTTGTTCAGACTGCAATAACTTCTTCATACTAATTCAGAATCCGGTGAGACCTCGACCAATTAACTCCCACCTAAATTACGGACAATATGGAACACTCGGATACTTCATCTTGTGAACGCATACTGTAGTTCTCCATGGGCACTGACAGTTGTACTTAGAAAATAACAGGATACCACATCCCCATATTTGAACTCCGCCTAGTGCAGAAGCCGCTATTTTTTTTGTTCGGACTGCAATAACTTCTTCATACTAATTCAGAATCCGGTAAGACTTCGACCAATTAACTCCCACCTAAATTACGGACAATATGGAACACTCGGATACTTTATCTTGTGAACGCATACCGAAGTTCTCCATGGACACTGACAGTTGTACTTAGAAAATAGCAGGATACTACATCCCCATATTTGAACTCAGCCTAGTGCAGAAGCCGCTATTTTTTTGTTCAGACTGCAATAACTTCTTCATACTAATTCAGAATCCGGTGAGACTTCGACCAATTAACTCCCACCTAAATTACGGACAATATGGAACACTCGGATACTTCATCTTTTGAACGCATACTGTAGTTCTCCATGGGCACTGACAGTTGTACTTAGAAAATAACAGGCTACCACTTCCCCATATTTGAACTCCGCCTAGTGCAGAAGCCGCTATTTTTTTGGTCAAACTGCAATATTTTCTTCATAATAACTCGGAATCCGGTGAGACTTCGACCGTTAACTCCCACCTAAATTACGGACAATATGAAATACTCGGATACTTCATCTTGTGAACGTACATTGTAGTTCTCCATGAGGACTGACAGTTGTACTTAGAAAATGACAGGTTACCACATTTCCATATTTGAACTTCGCCTAATGCAGAAGCCGATATTTTTTTGTTTAGACTGCAATAACTTCTTCATACTAATTCAGAATCCGGTGAGACTTCGACCAATTAACTCCCACCTAAATTACGAACAATATGGAACACTCGAATACCTCATCTTGTGAACGCATACTGTAGTTCTCCATGGGAACTGGCAGTTGTACTTAGAAAATAACAGGCAACCACTTCCCCATATTTGAACTTCGCCTAGTGTAGAAGCCGTTATTTTTTTCTTCAGACTGCAATAACTTCTTCAAACTTACTCGAAATCCGGCGAGACTTCGACCGATTAACTCCCACCTAAATTACGGACAATATGAAACACTTGGATACTTCTTTTTGTGAACGTACACTGTAGTTCTCCATGGGAACTGGCATTTGTACTTATAAAATGACAGGCTACTACATCCCATAGTTGAACTCTGCCTAGTGTAGAAGCCGCTATTTTTTTTGGTCAGACTACAATATTTTCTTCATAATAACTCGGAATCCGGCGAGGCTTCGATCGATTAACTCCCACCTAAATTACGGACAATATGAAATGCTCAGATACTTCATCTTGTGAACGTACATTGTAGTTCTCAATGGGGACTGACAGTTGTACTTAGAAAATAACAGGCTACTACATCCCCATATTTGAACTCCGCCTAGTGCAGAAGCCGCTATTTTTTTGTTCGGACTGCAATAACTTCTTCATACTAATTCAGAATCCGGTGAGACTTCGACCAATTAACTCCCACCTAAATTACGGACAATATGGAACACTCGGATACTTCATCTTGTGAACGCATACTATAGTTCTCCATGGACACTGACAGTTGTACTTAGAAAATAGCAGGATACTACATCCCCATATTTGAACTCCGCCTAGTGTAGAAGCCGCTATTTTTTTTGTTCAGACATCAATATTTTCTTCATACTAACTCGGAATCCGGCGAGACATCGACCGATTAACTCCCACCTAAATTACGGACAATATGAAACGCTCGGATACCTCATCTTGTGAACGCATATTGTAGTTCTCGATGGGCACTGACAGTTGTAGTTAGAAAATAACAGGTCACCACATCCCCATATTTGAACTCAGCCTAGTGCAGAAGCCGCTATTTTTTTGTTCAAACTGCAATAACTTCTTCATACTTACTCGTAATCCGGCGAGACTTCGACTGATTAAATCCCACCTAAATTACAGACAATATGAAACACTCGGACACTTCATCTTGTGAACGTACACTGTAGTTCTCCATGGGAACTGGCAGTTGTACTTAGAAAATAACAGGCTACCACATCCCCATATTTGAACTCCGCCTAGTGTAGAGGCCGCTATTTTTTTTGTTCAAACTGCAATATTTTCTTCATACTAACTCGGAATCCGGCGAGACTTCGACCGATTAACTCCCACCTAAATTACGGACAATATGAAACACTCGAATACTTCATCTTGTGAACGTACACTGTAGTTCTCCATGGGGACTGACAGTTGTACTTAGAAAATAACAGGCTATCACATCCCCATATTTGAACTCCGCCTTGTGTAGAAGCTGCTATTTTTTTTTGTTCAGACTGCAATAACTTCTTCATAATAATTCAGAATCCGGTGAGACGTCGACCAATTAACTCTCACCTAAATTACGGACAATATGGAACACTCGAATACTTCATCTTGTGAACGCATACTGTAGTTCTCCATGGGCACTGACAGTTGTACTTAGAAAATAACTGTATACCACATCCCCATATTTGAACTCCGTCTAGTGCAGAAGCCACTATTTTTTTGTTCAGACTGCAATAACTTCTTCATACTAATTCAGAATCCGGTGAGACTTCGACCAATTAACTCCCACCTAAATTACGGACAATATGGAACACTCGTATACTTCATCTTGTGAATGCATACTGTAGTTCTCCTTGGGAACTGACAGTTGTACATAGAAAATAATAGGATACCACATCCCCATATTTGAACTCCGTCTAATGCAGAAGCCGCTATTTTTTTGTTCAGACTGCAATATTTTCTTCATACTTACTCAGAATCCGGCGAGACTTCGACCGATTAACTCCCACCTAAATTACGGACAATATGGAACACTCGGATACCTCATCTTGTGAATGCATACTGTAGTTTTTCATGGGCATTGATAGTTGTACTTAGAAAATAATAGGATACAACATCTCCATATTTGAACTCCGCCTAGTGCAGAAGCCGCTATTTTTTTGTTCAGACTGCAATAACTTCTTCATACTAATTCAGAATCCGGTGAGACTTCGACCAATTAACTCCCACCTAAATTACGGACAATATGGAACACTCAGATACTTAATCTCGTGAAAGCATACTGTAGTTCTCGATGGGCACTGACAGTTGTACTTAGAAAATAACAGGATACCACATCCCCATATTTGAACTCAGTCTAGTGCATAAGCCGTTATTTTTTTTGTTCAGACTGCAATAACTTCTTCATACTAATTTAGAATCCGGTGAGACTTCGACAAATTAACTCCTACCTAAATTACGGACAATATGGAACACTCGGATACCTCATCTAGTGAACGCATAATGTAGTTCTCCATTGGTACTGACAGTTGTACTTAAAAAATAACAGGATACAACATCCTCATATTTGAACTCCGCCTAGTGCAGAAGCCGCTATTTTTTTGTTCAGACTGCAATAACTTCTTCATACTAATTCAGAATCCGGTGAGACTTCGACCAATTAACTCCCACCTAAATTACGGACAATATGGAACACTCAGATACTTAATCTCGTGAAAGCATACTGTAGTTCTCGATGGGCACTGACAGTTGTACTTAGAAAATAACAGGATACCACATCCCCATATTTGAACTCAGTCTAGTGCATAAGCCGTTATTTTTTTTGTTCAGACTGCAATAACTTCTTCATACTAATTTAGAATCCGGTGAGACGTCGACAAATTAACTCCTACCTAAATTACGGACAATATGGAACACTCGGATACCTCATCTAGTGAACGCATAATGTAGTTCTCCATTGGTACTGACAGTTGTACTTAGAAAATAACAGGTTACCACATCCCTATATTTGAACTCCGTCTAGTGCAGAAGCCGCTATTTTTTTTATTCAGACTGCAATAACTTCTTCATACTAATTCAAAATCCAGTGAGACTTCGACCAATTACCTCCCACCTAAATTACGGACAATATGGAACACTCGAAAACTTCATCTTGTGAACGCATACTGTAGTTCTCCATGGGTACTGACAGTTGTACTTAGAAAATAACACGATACCACATCCCAATATTTGAACTCCGCCTAGTGCAGAAGCCGCTATTTTTTTGTTCAAACTGCAATAACTTCTTCATACTAATTCAAAACCCGGTGAGACTTCGACCTATTAACTCCCACCTAAATTACGGACAACATGAAACACTCGGATACTTCTTCTTGTGAACGCATAATGTAGTTCTCCATGGGCAGTGACAGTTGTACTTAGAAAATAACAGGATACTACATCCCCATATTTGAACTACGCCTAGTCCAGAAGCCGTTATTTTTTTTGTTCAGACTGCAATATTTTCTTCATACTAACTCGGAATCCGGCGAGACTTCGACCGATAAACTCCCACCTAAATTACGGACAATATGAAACATTCGGACACTTCATTATGTGAACGTACACTGTAGTTCTCCATGGGGACTGACAGTTTTACTTAGAAAATAACAGGCTACCACATCCCCATATTTGAACTCCGCCTAGTGAAGAAGCCGCCATTTTTTTTGTTCAGACTGCAATAACTTCTTCATAATACTTCGGAATCCGTTGAGACTTCGACCAATTAACTCCCACCTAAATTACGGACAATATGGAACACTCGGATACTTCATCTTGTAAACGCATACTGTAGTTCTCCATGGGCACTGACAGTTGTACATAGAAAATTACAGGATACAACATCTCCATATTTGACCTCCGCCTGTGCAGAAGCCGCTATTTTTTTGTTCAAACTGCAATATTTTCTTCATACTAACTCGGAATCCGGCGAGACTTCGACCGATTAAATCCCACCTAAATTACGGACAATATGAAACGCTCAGATAATTCATCTTGTGAACGTACACTGTAGTTCTCCATCGGGACTGAAAGTTGTACTTAAAAAATAACAGGCTACCATATCTCCATATTTGAACTCCGCCTAGTGCAGAAGCCGCTATTTTTTGGGTTCAGAGTGCAATAACTTCTTCATACTAATTCAAAATCCGGTGAGACTTCGACCAATTAACTCGCACCTAAATTACGGACAATATGGAACACTCGGATACTTCATCTTGTGAACGTACACTATAGTTATCCATGGGGACTGACAGTTGTACTTAGAAAATAACAGGCTACTACATTCCCAAATTTGAACTCCACCTAATGCAGAAGCCGCTATTTTTTTATTCTGACTGCAATAACTTCTTCGTACTAATTCAGAATCCGGTGAGACTTCGACCAATTAACTCCCACCTAAATTACGGACAATATGGAACACTCGGATACTTCATCTTGTGAATGCATACTGTAGTTCTCCATGGGCACTGACAGTTGTACTTAGAAAATAACAGGATACCACATCCCCATATTTGAACTCCGCCTAGTGCAGAAGCCACTATTTTTTTTGTTCGGACTGCAATATTTTCTTCATACTTACTCGGAATCCGGCGAGACTTCGACCGATTAACTCCCACCTAAATTACGGACAATATGAAATACTCAGATAATTCATCTTGTGAACGTACACTGTAGTTCTCCATGGGGACTGACAGTTGTACTTAGAAAATAACAGGCTACCACATCCCCATATTTGAACTCCGCCTTGTGCAGAAGCCGCTATTTTTTTGTTCAGACTGCAATAACGTCTTCATACTAATTCAGAATCCGGTGAGACTTCGACCAATTAACTCCCACCTAAATTACGGACAATATGAAACACTCGGATACTTCATCTTGAGAACGCATACTGTAGTTCTCTATAGGCACTAATAGTTGTACTTAGAAAATAACAGTTTACCACATCCCCATATTTGAACTCCGCCTAGTGCAGAAGCCGCTATTTTTTTGTTCAGACTGCAATAACTTCTTCATACTAATTCAGAATCCGGTGAGACTTCGACCAATTAACTCCAACCTAAATTACGGACAATATGGAAGCCTCAGATACTTCATCTTGTGAACGCTTACTGTAGTTCTCCATGGGCACTGACAGTTGTACTTAGAAAATAGTGAATATTAGGCTCAGGTCCCGAATAAGTTTTAAAATACACAAAAACCCCAGTAAAAAAAGTTTGTAAATTAGGTCCCTAGAATTAAGTTACTAAGTAATTGCATATAGTCATGCAATTATTCACTGAATAATTGTAGACATTTATGCAATTATATCCAAAAGTTGCATAAATTTATACAAATTTTTCGGTGAATAATTGCAGAAATTTCTGCAATTTTTTGGTAAATAATTGCGGAATTTTCCGCAAATTTTTGAAAAAATTGCGGAAATATCCGCAATTTTTGGTAAATAGTTGCGGAATTTTCCACAATTTTTCAGTGAATAATTGTGGAAATATCAGCAATTTTTTTATATAATTGCATAAATGTCTGCAACTATTCACTGAATAATTGCACAAGTGTATGCCATTATTCGGTAACTTAATTCTAGGTTCATAATTTACAAACTTTTTTTACTGGGGTTTTTGTGTATTTTGAAACTTATTAGGGACCTGTGCCAAACTGTCCCTAGAAAATAACAGGATACCACATCCTCATATTTGAACTCCGCCTAGTGCAGAAGCCGCTATTTTTTTTGTTCAGACTGCAGTATTTTCTTCATACTAACTCGGAATCCGGCGAGACTTCGACCGATTAACTCCCACCTAAATTACGGACAATATGAAACACTCAGATACTTCATCTTGTGAACGTACACTATAGTTCTCCATGGGGACTGACAGTTGTACTTAGAAAATAACAAGCTACTACATCCCTATATTTGAACTCCGCCTAGTGCAAAAGCCGCTATTTTTTTTGTTTAGACTGCAATAATTTCTTCATACTAATTCAGAATCCGGTGAGACTTCGACCAATTAACTCCCACCTAAATTACGGACAATATGGAACACTCGGATACTTCATCTTGTGAACGCATACTGCAGTTCTCAACGGGCACTGACAGTTGTACTTAGAAAATAACAGGATACCACATCCCCATATTTGAACTCCGCCTAGTGCAGAAGCCGCTATTTTTTTTGTTCAGACTGCAATAACTTCTTCATACTAATTCAGAATCCGGTGAGACTTCGACCAATTAACTCCCACCTAAATTACGGACAATATGGAACACTCAGATACTTCATCTTGTGAACGCATACTGTAGTTCTCTATGGGCATTGAAAGTTGTACTTAGAAAATAATAGGATACCTCATCTCCATATTTGAACTCCGCAGTGCAGAAGTCGCTATTTTTTTTGTTCAGACTGCAATATTTTTTTCATACTGTTAACCCTTAATTCTCCACGACTCAAGAATGGCACGATTCAAGCAGGGTGTGCGACTTAGCGAGTCAAGGAACTGTGCGAGTCAGGAAAAGTACACGACTCAAGACTTAACGAGTTAAGGGATTGTGCGACTTAACGAGTTAAGGCTTGTATGAAAAATAATATAATCTACGACTCAAGAAAGTTATGTGACTTAACGAGTTAAGAACTGGACTCTTTAACGAGTTAGGGATTGAATGACCTAACAGCTTGGAAGGGTTCCACGACTTAACGACTTAAGATATGTGCCGACCTAAGAGGCTACCGACTTAAGAAGATGGCAGCTCAACGACCTAAGGAGTAACGAGTTAACTTCGTACCGACCTAAAAAGCATACCGGCTCAATGGATGCCGACCTAACTTCTGAAAGGAGGATACCGACTTAAAGAACCAGACGACTTAACGACCTGAGGAGCTAAAAAGACTTAAGACTTAGGGTTATTTGGGACTCGCGACTTAGATTAAGTCGTCTACGACTTAAAAGTTGGCGAGCTAAAAACCAATGCCTGCACCTATGCTGCTTTTACCTGCAAAGTCGTCCACGACCTACGACTTATTATAAGTCGACTACGACTTAGGACTTGCCTTCGACCAAGTTACGAGCTGAATTCAGCAAGTCGTCCACATGCTACTTTAAGTCAACCACGAGTCACGACTTATCCTAAGTCGGCCACGACTCATGACTTGGCAGAAACTCCTGTCCAGATTTTCCTATAAATACCCCCCTAACTCCAACAAGGAGGGGACTTTTGGCCGATCATTTCTTGAAGCAACGTTACTCTGCCGAACTCTCCACTCATTCAACAATTGAAGATCTTCAAACATTCGAAACACAACAACAAGCTACGAGAGGAATTCTATACATCCAACACGGATTCATCGAGTTTCATCATCGAAGTTTGAGCTAGTAGTCGAGATTGCCTTTGTGATCAAATTGTGTTGTTTTCATAAGTGTATTGTATCGTCTTGTAACCAGATTCAATAATAAAGAGATTCAAAGTGGACGTAGGCTCAATCTCAAGCCGAACCACTATAAACTGCTGTCTTTTACCGTATTTTTGCTATTTTTACTGCTTACTTCTTATTCCCGTCACACGGGTGGTGCTTTCACAATTCTACTACACACATCGGGTGTTAGCGTTCACTTTTTAGCGTTAACATTTTGGTGCTTTCACTGAGAAAGTGAACTCAGGAAGATTTTCACCGTTGCTTTGCAAAGACTCATAAAAAGAACCTCTCTTAAAAACCAGAAGTTGATCTGAAATAATGGCTCCTGGAAGAAGAGGTAGACCTATCAGATCCAGAAATGCTCATGAAGGGACTTCCGCTTCCCCAACAGCAGACCAAGCAACTCCTACCGTTGGAGTCACCAGGGCTGAATTAGATGACGCAATTTCTGTTTTATACCAACAAATTGAAGCTCAAAACGCTTTGATGATGGATAGATTAACTGCTCTGCTCGGGGCAAATCGTCAACCAGAAAACCATCAAACAACCTTTCCTGAAATGCCACCTTTCCAAGCTGAGGGTTCTATGCCGCAGCCAACTTATCGTGAACATGTGCCCAGGCAAGCTTCCGAGAGAAGGACTGATGCCTGCCTAGAGATGTCTTTGAATAATAAAGAGTACCTGTCCGAAATGGTTGGCCGCATCATGAAAGAGAGCATGCAGAGGGAAGAGAATGAGAGTGACTGGGGATTTGCACCAAGCAGAACTCCGTTTACTAAAAGGATCCTGAAAGCGGAATTTCCAAGGAAATTTGCACCTCCTACTATCCAAGCCTATAGGGGAACGAGTGACCCTAATCATTTCCTATACAAGTACGATTGGCATATGGCCGGTGCAAGTGCGTCAGACGAGATTAAGTGTCGATACTTTCCAGTGTACTTGGAAGGTGTGGCCTTACTTTGGTTCACAAAGCTTCCAATTCGGTCAATAGATCAATTCTCCGACTTGACGCAAAAGTTTAAAGAACAGTTCAGATTGTATGCTTCAAAAGCTAAGGATATAATGTCACTATCTAGTCTTGAACAAGCTCCCGGAGAATCAATCAAATCTTTCTTAAGCCGTTTCAATATAGCTGTAACCGAAGTGGATAATGTAGAACCGCGTATGATCCTGACCTACTTGGTGCGAGCCATCAATAAATCGAGTGAATTTGGAAAATGGCTAAAAATGAAGGAACCAAATTCCTTTGAGAAGTTTTATAAAAAGGCCGATGAATTCATGCGCCAGGAAAACCTTTCCGCCTCAGCAAAAGTATTAGTTGCTAAGGACAACAATAATGATTTGGCTTCTAACAGAAGAAATTCTGAGAATCAGAAAAGGGAAAACGACGGAGGAAAGAATCAGGGGAATGAGATGAAATTCCGCCGCTTCGATCTTTCAGATTTTACTCCTTTAACTGATACACCAAGAAATATCTTTTTCGCAACAAAGGATGTTGTCAGGTATCCTAAGCCACCTGAGATGAAGAGAGGTGTAGTGCGCAATGGAAAATTCTGCCAATTTCACAATCAACCTGGCCATGATACTGACCAATGTCGCTAGTTAAAAAATGCGATTGAAGAATTGCTGAAGCAGGGTAAACTCCAACAATACGTTAAGAGAAGCGGAGTCGATCCAACCTCATCCACTCGGGGTCAACAACGTCCTACCCATCAATCCGATTCTCGCAACAACAATGCAGTGCAAAATTCAGAAAAGCTTGTCATTAATGTTGTCACAGGAGGTCCACACCCAGCAGGCAGAAGTTGGGACGACTGCTAATTGTCCACAAAACTGCGACTGGGGCATCTTTCACTTTCTCTGGCATATAAATCCGAAGCTATGAATCTAGTGCAAATGGAAAGTCAGCCCGAAGATTCTGAAACAACAATCACTAGCATCCATTTTTTACTTAACAACATTGCTTAAATTTGTAAAATGATAATGGATGTGTAACTTCTGCATTGTAAACCGCTGAGAAATCGGTATGATTGAATAATGAAAAACTATGAATTCTGTGTTTTCTGTTACAAAATGCCTGTTATATTTCGATGTGTAAATACTCTAAATGTATTGTTAAAATGTCGATCTAATATTGCAGGTCATTAAAGCGAAGCTCACCCATCGCAAAGCCAAGCGAGCCCTACAAATCACTTATTAAGCAAATACCAAGCAACAAAAAATTCCAGATTCAAATCCCATACAAGAGGAACTTCACATAAAAAGTTGGCGATGCCACTGTATCAAGCACTCGTTAACTGGTTGCGGTCGTCAATATAAAAAGACATCCAACCAAGTAACTTGCGTTTACCCTGTGGAGTCACTTAACAGTGAAGTCTACTTCTTCGGATAAAGCAATTTACTTGCAAAAGAAAGGGAGACGCGCTTGGAAACAATAATAAAGGATCGCAGATTGGCAGATGATGAGGAAACATGGGCCGGCAAACATAGAAGCAGCCAAAAGGAGGTATGCCTCTCAATAAGAAGGCCGGTAGATCCACAAAAGGGACACCTTCCCAAGCAGAAGGAACATGACCCTTGCTAACTGGTCATGATGCATTCGATCAGACAGCTTGCGTCCGTCTCGTGGATCCAATCGCCTCTGAGACGCAACCCTCCTGGCACACCAATCCACCAAGGCTCCTCTCCGGAAGCCTATAAAGCCCTCTAACGAGGCACGCCAAAAAATGAAAGTGCTTTCCTCAATCAAAAAAGATTGGTGGAACCACCGGAGGGGCACCTTCCCAAGCTGAAGGAACATGGCTCTTGTTAGTTAATTGTGATCGTTTGTGCAAATGAACATCCAATCAAGCAACTTGCGTCCCCCCGTGGATCCATTCAACCATGAGAAAGTAACTTCCAGGAAATCACAAGACCTCTTCGGAGGCAAAAGCCCTCTTCGGAGGCACATTTCACCAGTGTAGAAGTGCAAAATGCTCCTCTTCGGAGGCCCACTTCACCAGAGCTGAAATGCTAAAAAGCCCTCTTCGGAGGCACATTTCACCAGTGTAGAAGTGCAAAATGCTCCTCTTCGGAGGCCCACTTCACCAGAGCTGAAATGCTAAAAAGCCCTCTTCGGAGGCACATTTCACCAGTATAGAAGTGCAAAATGCTCCTCTTCGGAGGCCCACTTCACCAGAGCTGAAATGCCAAATTGCTTCTCTTCGGAGACCAAAATCGCTTCTCTTCGGAGACCAAAATCGCTTCTCTTCGGACACCAAAAAACCTCTTCGGAGGCACACTTCACCATGCTTGAAGTACCAGACATAAGCCCTCTTCAGAGGCACAAAAACAAAGCCTTCTTCGGAAGCACTAAACAAATCAAAAAATTCTTCAGAAAGTTCACTTCATTGCATAGGAAAATCCACTTTTTAACAAATAAGAGTGATCATCTCTGAAAGTTGAAGTGTTCTTCAAGGAAGAAAGAGAAAGTGAAAATTTCTCCAAAAATGAGATATAATCTATTAAAAGCAGAATGATTCTTCCCTTAAAAGCGGAATAGTTATTCTCTGAAATAGGAATATCAGTCTTGTAAAAGCTAGAAATGTTGCAATGCACTTGTGGTATGGGGGCAACACTATACAATTCAGTTACATTAATAAAAGTAATGTGCAAGCAACATACCGCAAGTTCATTGCAATATCACGAAGAGTAGATGTGGAATAAATGCATTCTCAAACACAGACAAAAAAGTTTGTACAAGTAAAAAGAATCGTTTATTCTACACTAAAAATGAGAAACAGATGCGTTCTCACTTACACAAGAATTTGTACAAGTAAAATAGCTATTTTATTCAATACTATGAAAACTTGTTACATTGTGCAGATTACAAAAAGAAGCGGGGACCGGTACCCGCACAATCTCCGGTCGATGCATGCAAAAAGCAAAATAAGAAGTAGAAAATCCAGCTTGTCATTCCTTCTCCCCGCTACCTTTGGAGCCTTTGCCTGGCCTGATAGTTCATTTCGGAATCTGGCGTGTGCGGGATGGAGAAGGAGGAGTGGTTGAGTCTTCTTCTATTTTGTCTTCCCCAGCTGAAGCACTTCTCTTTTTCTTCTTTAGTGCACGCTTTCCTCTTCTCTTTGAAGAAGATTCACTTCCCGGAGTCAGCAGCTTGGAAAGTTTTGTATCGTCATCTAATGACTGCTCCGGAGTCTTCTCCCTGTCCTCCGTCCCTTCCGCTTTCTGCTCTTGAGAAGCGGGTGGATCCTCCAAGCCTTGGAGAGCTTCTATCTTTTCCTCCTGCGACCCTGGTTGAGAAGCCGGAGTAATTTGAAGAGTTGGAGGAGGTACAGCTGGAAGAGGGGAAGTGTGCGCAGCGCCAGGAGCTTCCGCTACAGAAGAAAAGAAGTCAAAATCAGTATTCTCCGAGAAAAGAGAAAACTTTGGATCACCAGGACTTAAGTAATAAGCAAAGAATTCATCCAAATCGACTGAATCAAATGAATAATCCACTTGAGCCAAGTCTGACTTGAAGTTACCTGGAGAAGTCGGTTTTGACAAATCAATTTCAAATTTATCAGCCTCAGTGTCTTCTTGGCTCTTCTCTTCGATTTGGGTAGGAGGAGACTCGGTGGTGACGGGCTTAGCCTCAATGTCTTTTGCAGAAAGAGGAGAGTGAGAGCTGGAACCAATGATATCAGCATCGGTCGGAATTGAAGTGTGGACAGGGGCAGATAAAGATATTTTCTTTTCTAAGTGTTCTTCTGCCACTGCTCCAGCTCTAGCTTCAGCAAGCTGCTCTTTTCCCCTAGCAAGAGCGACGCGGGTATCATCATCAAGGTAAATTGCCTCAAGCGCCGTCTCGTCATAGCCGGCACCACCAAACATATCAATAATCGCCTCCCACACTTCAGCTAATGTGACTTCATACTCCGGTCCCAAAAATGAAAGGCTACCACGCCCCAAGACGCAATGGACATAAAAGTCAAACAAAGTCATATCGATAGTGGCTCTAGTTGCCTTATGGGATTCTTCAGCCCCAGCTTTACCAGCGAGAGCTTCATCACGCTCTCTTTCAACCTTCAATAATTGAGACTGCAGTCTTGTAATCTCCAAGTCTTGGGAGCTGACTTTCTCCCAAAGTTGAGCCGCATCATCACGATATTTCCTGGTAACGTGCTGCTCTGCTTCTAGTTTCACTTCAGCATCCCGCTGAGCAGCATGAGCATTTCGAACCTGCTGTTGAAGCATCTCTTCCTTTTGTGAAAAAGAAGTGGAAGAAGTAGCAAGTTCGTTCTTGAGTCTTTCAACTTCAGCCTCAAGCTTCTCATAACCATCGGAGATGCTCTTCATTTCGGCGTTGTGCTGTTTGCAAACTTTATCCCACTCGGATTTATCATTCTCCATGGTTAGCATAGCCTCAAGATTTGCACGGTTGACTCTTTGCAGCTCATCGACAAGCTTTTGCCATCCGGACACCCTTTCAATATTAAGTTTGACGGCATCGAGGCTACGCAGCATATCCGATTTATCGATCGAAACCAGATCTAAATCAAAGCGCACTCCTTTTAAGCACCAATTCGGAAATCGGCTTTGAAGCGTTGGAGGGCCATCTTTAACCTGATACTGGGGTCTGTTGATAATCGCTTGGATATCAGATTTTTTTAAAGGAGGAGAGCCAGACGGGATATTAGAAGAGATAGGAGCGTCAGTTTTTCCAGAAATTGCAGACACGTCCGTTTCATCAAGTCTAACCCGTTTACTCGGGTTTTCAGCAGCATGGCTTTTTCCTTTATCATCATGATATTTCCTTTTATGGAAGTCATCGTCCTTTCTTCTTTGCTGCTCCTCATAAGCTCGCCTCTCTTGAGTTTTTCTAACTGCACGCTCTTCGTCAGATTCTCTACGAGTGGGAAGATAGCGTCCATAATCGTAAGAATCGCGCCCTCCGTAGCGCCTAAAGTTGTCATAATACGAGCCAGTACGCCCCATTGGAGAATCTGAAAATGGAAAAGAAACGAAGTTTAGAATTTTCCAGAAAAAAGAGGATAAGTGCGTATAAGTGCTGAAAAATCCTAAGTGTGTGCGGCGTGCAAACTACATGCGTCAAACTACAAACCACGCTTTAATGTGGAAACAGAGACGGTTAGTGTAGAAGGTGTCAAAGCTTGTTTCAAAGAGGAAGTCGCTTCAACGACAGGAGAAATCGCCTTTGAAATATCATCTTTAAAAAGTTCCTGAGAAGTTATCATTATATCGCTCAAATCATCAAAGGTATCATCGCCATGATGCCCAGCAGAACTCTCTTTCTCGACTTCCACGTCAGCCGTCTTTTCAGAAATATGAGGATTTTCTTCCTCTTCAATAACTGGAGAGAGCGTTAACTTGCTGGACGACCCCACAACATTAGTGGATGCGGAACATTTTATCAAAGCAGCCTCTACGACAGGTACTTCCGATGCAACTTCTTCTGCAGAAGCTGGGGCATTCGATGCCTCTGCTCGAGAGCCCGAGGCTAACGTTTCTGCATCAGAACTAGAGATTTCATGAATCTGAGTCGATCTAGAGGGATGTAAAAGTCCAAACTGGTGCAGAAACTCATCTTTCAACAAAAATTTCGCGTCCCGCTCTTCAGCTGGTACAGCCATGAGCCTCTCCAGAGTTTGCTTGTGACTGGGGTCCCTAGAAGGAGGGGGGAGCGCTGAAATGAGAAAGCAAAGTTAACACTTGGTGATTTGGACTTCACAAAACTCAGAGAATAGAAGAAGAAAAGATAGACAATCTTACTTCCTTCCCTCCACACGGCATAAAACCCAGGGGGATAGCGAACGTAAAAATACTGAGTTAAGAACCCATGGGCACTGTCAGGAAGGCCGATAACTAATTTACGATTTCTGGCGCTTCTCACAACAATGATCGAAGGATGATCTTTAGTTCTGATAAAAGAGCATAAGTAATAGATCTCGTCAACACCAGGGAGACGGTCAAGCGTTCTACTGAATAATACACACAGCCCCATTAGAACGGCATAGCTATTGGGATGTAGTTGGAATGGGGAGATTGCCAGTCGACGAAGAAGATGTTGAAGAAAGTTGTTGAAAGGAGGAATGGCTCCGCTCAAGCACATTTGTCGATTGACCGCTACAAAGCCAGAAGGGGCTGCATCAGTAGTGTTGCTTTTCCCGGGAAGAATGGCATCCGCTTCAGCAATGCCGAACTGAGCGCACAACTGTCGGAAAACTTTGTACGATAAAGTGGTAGAGGCCCTTTCTGGAGGGTTGACTAATGGAGCTGGAATAAAAGTGGCTTCTTCAGCCTGGACTGTAGTATCTTCTCGCAGAGAAGTCATTCTACACAAGCAACTGGACATTCAAATATGAAGGTGCACGTATCCTAAAAAGTGTGAGGTATTGTGCAAAACTAATGAAAAGAACAAGTAAATATAACTGGAATTAAACTAGTCGAGAATTGATCGATTACTAAATTTCAGGACTTGTTAGTTTTAAAATTCAGGCACAGCATTAATGCAAACATGTAAGTATAGTTGACTATTCCAATGTTGCTTTGATGCTTTGTTTGAATTAGTTGGTTTAAAAGCACTTCGTTCACACGATCTGTTTGAGTTGATTATTTGTTATTAACTAATCTGTCATTTGATGTGGGCACTCAGTGGCAGTATATTAGTCCCAATTTTCTGTGAATGTTGTATTGAACAGGTTGTAAGCCTGCAAGTTAAAATGATCTGTGAAAGAATGCAGCAAAGTTTAACAATTTAAAGTCCAAACACTAGTTCAAAGTTCAAGCAAAATATGAAAATTGCAAGTGATAAGTCGTGAATGACTCAAGTGATAAGTCGCCCACGATTCAAGCATTGACTCGGCAACGACTTAGGTGCTAACTCAGCTGCGACTTAAAAATTGCTTTCTACGGGTTAAGGTCAGCCGTGCTCTAAGTTGTAAGTTGTGAAGGGTAAAAGAGGCTCCAATTCAATTCGAAACCCGGCTACGACTCAGAGCTTAAGTCGTAGAAAGTGATAAGTCGATCCGTAGTTAAATCATCAGAATTGCTGGATCCCACGAAATCACCAATCCATCTAACTCCTGACTTGTTTAATCCTTAACTCATTAACCATCTATCCATCCAATTCCTAACCCGTTTACCTTCTAACTCGTTAATTCCTAACCCGTTTACCTTCTAACTCGTTAATCCCTAACTCGTGAACCATTCAACGCTTAACCCATTAACCCGATAACATCACAACCATCAACCCTAGTTCTGACACGCCACTAAACCACTGCGAATCACGAATCGAGTCATATCGAACTACCCTAAGTCCATCAATGTCCAGTGTGACGATATTTGCAAGGTTCAAGGGAGCAAACCAGAGACAGAGGATTGATGATAATCGGCGATTGGGAAAGAGGCGAAAATGCTTACGATGCTAGGGATGATTGAAGAAGAATCGAATCGAAATCGCCTTAGAAAGCTTGGAAAAGTATTAATGGCAGACGCGGCTGGGAAAAATGTTAATGAGAAGAAGAAGATAAGAGGAACGACTTAAGCTTTTTATACCTCGGAGCAACGGAATTTGAATCGGCCCACACGAGTTAAGATGAGTCGAAGCACACGACCTACGACTTAGGCGTGTACTTCGAGGGGCAAATGTTAACCCTTAATTCTCCACGACTCAAGAATGGCACGATTCAAGAAGGGTGTGCGACTTAGCGAGTCAAGGAACTGTGCGAGTCAGGAAAAGTACACGACTCAAGACTTAACGAGTTAAGGGATTGTGCGACTTAACGAGTTAAGGCTTGGATGATCTACGACTCAAGAAAGTTATGCGACTTAACGAGTTAAGAACTGGACTCTTTAACGAGTTAGGGATTGAACGACCTAACAGCTTGGAAGGGTTCCACGACTTAACGACTTAAGATATGTGCCGACCTAAGAGGCTACCGACTTAAGAAGATGGCAGCTCAACGACCTAAGGAGTAACGAGTTAACTTCGTACCGACCTAAAAAGCATACCGGCTCAATGGATGCCGACCTAACTACTGAAAGGAGGATACCGACTTAAAGAACCAGACGACTTAACGACCTGAGGAGCTAAAAAGACTTACGACTTAGGGTTATTTGGGACTCACGACTTAGATTAAGTCGTCTACGACTTAAAAGTTGCCGAGCTAAAAACCAATGCCTGCACCTATGCTGCTTTTACCTGCAAAGTCGTCCACGACCTACGACTTATTATAAGTCGACTACGACTTAGGACTTGCCTTCGACCAAGTTACGAGCTGAATTCAACAAGTCGTCCACATGCTACTTTAAGTCAACCACGAGTCACGACTTATCCTAAGTCGGCCACAACTCATGACTTGGCAGAAACTCCTGTCCAGATTTTCCTATAAATACCCCCCTAACTCCAACAAGGAGGGGACTTTTGGCCGATCATTTCTTGAAGCAACGTTACTCTGCCGAACTCTCCACTCATTCAACAATTGAAGATCTTCAAACATTCGAAACACAACAACAAGCTACGAGAGGAATTCTATACATCCAACACGGATTCATCGAGTTTCATCATCGAAGTTTGAGCTAGTAGTCGAGATTGTCTTTGTGATCAAATTGTGTTGTTTTCATAAGTGTATTGTATCGTCTTGTAACCAGATTCAATAAAAAGAGATTCAAAGTGGACGTAGGCTCGATCTCAAGCCGAACCACTATAAACTGCTGTCTTTTACCGCATTTTCGCTATTTTTACTGCTTACTTCTTATTCCCGTCACACGGGTGGTGCTTTCACAATTCTACTACACACATCGGGTGTTAGCGTTCACTTTTTAGCGTTAACATTTTGGTGCTTTCACTGAGAAAGTGAACTCGGGAAGATTTTCACCATTGCTTCGCAAAGACTCATAAAAAGAACCTCTCTTAAAAACAAGAAGTTGATCTGAAATAATGGCTCCTGGAAGAAGAGGTAGACCTATCAGACGCATATTGTAGTTCTCAACGGGCACTGACAGTTGTACTTAGAAAATAACAAGATACCACATCCCCATATTTAAACTCCGCCTAGTGCAGAAGCCGCTATTTTTTTTGTTCAGACTGCAATAACTTCTTCATACTAATTCAGAATCCGGTGAGACTTCGACCAATTAACTCCCACCTAAATTACGGACAATATGGAACACTCGGATACTTCATCTTTTGAACGCATACTGTAGTTCTCCATGGGCATTGACAGTTGTACTTAGAAAATAATAGGATACCTCATCCCCATATTTGAACTCCGCCTAGTGCAGAAGCCGCTATTTTTTTTATTCAGATTGCAATATTTTCTTCATACTAACTCGGAATCCGGCGAGACTTCGACCGATTAACTCCCACCTAAATTACGGACAATATGAAATACTCAGATACTTCATCTTGTGAACGTACACTGTAGTTCTCCATGGGGACTGACAGCTGTACTTAGAAAATAATAGGCTACTACATCCCCATATTTGAACTCCGCCTAATGCAGAAGCCGCTATTTTTTGTTCAGACTGCAATAACTTCTTCATACTAATTCAGAATCCGGTGAGACTTCGACTAATTAACTCCCACCTAAATTACGGATAATATGCAACACTTTGATACTTCATCTTGTAAACGCATACTGTAGTTCTCAACGGGCACTGACAGTTGTACTTAGAAAATAACAGGATACCACATCCCCATATTTGAACTCTGCCTAGTGTAGAAGCCGCTATTTTTTTGTTCAGACTGCAATAACTTCTTCATACTAATTCAGAATCCGGTGAGACTTCGACCAATTAACTCCCACCTAAATTACGGACAATATGAAACACTCGGATACTTCATCTTATGAACGCATACTGTAGTTCTCCATGGGCATTGACAGTTGTACTTAGAAAATAACAGGATACGACATCCCCATATTTAAACTCCGCCTAGTGTAGAAGCCGCTATTTTTTTGTTCAGACTGCAATATTTTCTTCATACTAATCCGGCGAGACTTCGACCGATTAACTCCCACCTAAATTACGAACAATATGAAACACTCGGATACTTCATCTTGTGAACGTACACTGTAGTTCTCCATGTGGACAGACAGTTGTACTTAGAAAATAACAGGCTACCACATCCCCATATTTGAACTCCGCCTAGTGCAGAAGCTGCTATTTTTTTTGTTCAGACTGCAATAACTTCTTCATAATAATTCAGAATCCGGTGAGACTTCAACCAATTAACCCCCACCTAAATTACGGACAATATGGAACACTCGGCTACCTCATCTTTTGAACGCATACTGTAGTTCTCCATGAGCACTGACAGTTGTACTTAGAAAATTAAAGGATACAACATCTCCATATTTGAACTCCGCCTAGTGCAGAAGCCGCTATTTTTTTTGTTCAAACTGCAATATTTTCATCATACTAACTCGGAATCCGGCGAGACTTCGACCGATTAACTCCCACCTAAATTACGGACAATATGAAACGCTCGTATACTTCATCTTGTGAACGTACACTGTAGTTCTCCATCGAGTCTGAAAGTTGTACTTAGAAAATAACAGGCTACCACATCCACATATTTGAACTCCGCCTAGTGCAGAATCCGCTATTTTTTTTTGCTCAGAGTGCAATAACTTCTTCATAATAATTCAGAATCGGGTGAGACTTCGACCAATTAACCCCCACCTAAATTACGGACAATATGCAACACTCGGCTACCTCATCTTGTGAACGCATACTGTAGTTCTCCATCGGCACTGACAGTTGTACTTAGAAAATTACAAGATACAACATCTCCATATTTGAACTCCGCCTAGTGCAGAAGCCGCTATTTTTTTTGTTCAAACTACAATATTTTCTTCATACTAACTCGGAATCCGACGAGACTTCGACCGATTAACTCCCACCTAAATTACGGACAATATGCAACGCTCGGATACTTCATCTTGTGAACGTACACTGTAGTTCTCCATGGTGACTGACAGTTGTACTTAGAAAATAACAGGCTACTACATCCCCATATTTGAACTCCGCCTAGTGCAGAAGCCGTTATTTTTTTTGTTCAGACTGCAATAACTTCTTCATACTAATTTAGAATCCGGTGAGACTTCGACCAATTAACTCCTACCTAAATTACGGACAATATGGAACACTCGGATACTTCATCTTGTAAACGCATACTGTAGTTCTCTATAGGCACTAACAGTTGTACTTAGAAAATAACAGGATACCACATCCCCGTATTTGAACTCCGCCTAGTGCAGAAGCCGCTATTTTTTTGTTCAGACTGCAATAACTTCTTCATAAATATTCAAAATCCAGTGAGACTTCGACCAATTAACTCCCACCTAAATTACGGACAATATGGAACACTCGGATACTTCATCTTGTAAACGCAGACTGTAGTTCTCTATAGACACTGACAGTTGTACTTAGAAAATAATAGGCTACCACATCCCCATATTTGAACTCCGCCTAATGCAGAAGCTGCTATTTTTTTGTTCAGACTGCAATAACTTCTTCATAATAATTCAGAATCCGGTGAGACTTCGACCAATTAACCCCCACCTAAATTACGGACAATATGGAACACTCGGCTACCTCATCTTTTGAACGCATACTGTAGTTCTTCATGGGCACTGACAGTTGTACTTAGAAAATTACAGGATACAACATCTCCATATTTTAACTCCGCCTAGTGCAAAAGCCGCTATTTTTTTTGTTCAAACTGCAATATTTTCATCATACTAACTCGGAATCCGGCGAGACTTCGACCGATTAACTCCCACTAAATTACGGACAATATGAAACGCTCGGATAATTCATCTTGTGAACGTACACTGTAGTTCTCCATCGAGTCTGAAAGTTGTACTTAGAAAATAACAGGCTACCACATCCTCATATTTGAACTCCGCCTAGTGCAGAAGCCGCTATTTTTTTGTTCAGAGTGCAATAACTTCTTCATGATAATTCAGAATCCGGTGAGACTTCGACCAATTAACCCCCACCTAAATTATGGACAATATGGAACACTCGGCTATCTCATCTTGTGAACGCATACTGTAGTTCTCGATGGGCACTGACAGTTGTACTTAGAAAATTACAGGATACAACATCTCCATATTTGAACTCCGCCTAGTGCAGAAGCCGCTATTTTTTTTGTTCAAACTACAATATTTTCTTCATACTAACTCGGAATCCGACGAGACTTTGACCGATTAACTCCCACCTAAATTACGGACAATATGCAACGCTCGGATACTTCATCTTGTGAACGTACACTGTAGTTCTCCATGGGGACAGATAGTTGTACTTAGAAAATGACAGGCTACCACATCCCCATATTTGAACTCCGCCTAGTGCAGAAGCTGCTATTTTTTTTTGTTCAAACTGCAATAACTTCTTCATAATAATTCAGAATTCGGTGAGACTTCGACCAATTAAACCCCACCTAAATTACGGACAATATGGAACACTCGGCTACCTCATCTTGTGAACGCATACTGTAGTTCTCCATGGGCACTAACAGTTGTACTTAGAAAATTACAGAATACAACATCTCCATATTTGAACTCCGCCTAGTGCAGAAGCCGCTATTTTTTTTGTTCAAACTGCAATATTTTCATCATACTAACTCGGAATCCGACGAGACTTCGACCGATTAACTCCCACCTAAATTACGGACAATATGCAACGCTCGGATACTTCATCTTGTGAACGTACACTGTTGTTCTCCATCGGGGCTGAAAGTTGTACTTAGAAAATAACATGCTACCACATCCGCATATTTGAACTCCGCCTAGTGCAGAAGCCGCTATTTTTTTTGTTCAGAGTGCAATAACTTCTTCATAATAATTCAGAATCCAGTGAGACTTCGACCAATTAACTTCCACCTAAATTACAGACAATATGGAACACTCGGATACTTCATCTTGTGAACGTACATTATAGTTCTCCTTGGGGACTGACAGTTGTACTTAGAAAATAACAGGCTACTACATCCCCATATTTGAACTCCGCCTAGTGCAGAAGCCGCTATTTTTTTTTCTGACTGCAATAACTTCTTCATACTAATTCAGAATCCGGTGAGACTTCGACCAATTAACTCCCACCTAAATTACGGACAATATGGAACACTCGGATACTTCATCTTGTGAACGCATACTGTAGTTCTCCATGGGCACTGACAGTTGTACTAAGAAAATAATAGGATACCACATTCACATATTTGAACTCCGCCTAGTGCAGAAGCCACTATTTTTTTTGTTCAAACTGCATTATTTTCTTCATACTAACTCGGAATCCGGCGAGACTTCGACCGATTAACTCCCACCTAAATTACTGACAATATAAAATACTCGGATACTTCATCTTGTGAACGTACACTGTAGTTTTCCATGGGGACTGACTGATGTACTTAGAAAATAACAGGCTACTACATCCCCATATTTGAACTCCGCCTAGTGTAGAAGCCGCTATTTTTTTGTTCAGACTGCAATAACTTCTTCATACTAATTCAGAATCCGGTGAGACTTCGACCAATTAACTCCCACCAAAATTACGGACAATATGGAACACTCGGATACTTCATCTTGTGAACGCATACTGTTATTCTCTATAAGCACTGACAGTTGTACTTAGAAAATAACAGGATACCACATCCCCATATTTGAACTCCGCCTAGTGTAGAAGCCGCTATTTTTTTGTTCAGACTGCAATAACTTCTTCATACTAATTCAGAATCCGGTGAGACTTCGACCAATTAACTCCCGCCTAAATTACGGACAATATGAAACCCTCAGAAACTTCATCTTGTGAATGCATACTGTAGTTCTCCATGGGCACTGACAGTTGTACTTAGAAAATAATAAATGTTAGGCTCAAGTCCCGAATAAGTTTTGAAATACACAAAAACCCCAGTAAAAAAAAGTATGTGAATTAGGTCTCTAGAATTAAGTTACTAAGTAATTGCATATAGTTATGCAATTATTCACTGAATAATTGTAGACATTTATGCAATTATATCCAAAAGTTTCATAAATTTATGCAATTTTTTCGGTGAATAATTGCAGAAATTTCTGCAATTTTTTTGGTAAATAATTGTGGAATTTTCCGCAAATTTTTGAAAAAATTGCGGAATTTTCCGCAATTTTTCAGTGAATAATTGTGGAAATATCAGCAATTTGTTTATATAATTGCATAAATGTCTGTAACTATTCACTGAATAATTGTACAAGTGTATGCCATTATTCGGTAACTTAATTCTAGGGACATAATTTACAAACTTTTTTTTACTGGGGTTTTTGTGTATTTTGAAACTTATTAGGGACCTGTGCCAAACTGTCCCTAGAAAATAACAGGATACCACATCCCCATATTTGAACTCCGCCTAGTGCAGAAGCCGCTATTTTTTTGTTCAGACTGCAATATTTTCTTCATACTAACTCGGAATCCGGCGAGACTTCGACCGATTAACTCCCACCTAAATTACGGACAATATGAAACACTCGGATACTTCATCTTGTGAACGTACATTGTAGTTCTCCATGGGGGCTGACAGTTGTACTTAGAAAATAACCGGCTACTACATCCCCATATTTGAACTCCGCCTAGTGTAGAAGCCGCTATTTTTTTTGTTCAGACTGCAATAGTTTTTTCATACTAATTCAGAATCCGGTGAGACTTCGACCAATTTACTCCCACCTAAATTACGGACAATATGGAACACTCGGATACTTCATCTTGTGAACGCATATTGTAGTTCTCAACGGGCACTGACAGTTGTACTTAGAAAATAACAGGATACCACATCCCCATAATTAAACTCCGCCTAGTGCAGAAGCCGCTATTTTTTTTGTTCAGACTACAAAAACTTCTTCATACTAATTCATAATCCGGTGAGACTTCGACCAATTAACTCCCACCTAAATTACGGACAATATGGAACACTCGGATACTTCATCTTGTGAACGCATACTGTAGTTCTCCATGGGCATTGACAGTTGTACTTAGAAAATAATAGGATACCTCATCCCCATATTTAAACTCCGCCTAGTGCAGAAGCCGCTATTTTTTTATTCATACTGCAATATTTTCTTCATACTAACTCGGAATCCGGCGAGACTTCGACCGATTAACTCCCACCTAAATTACGGACAATATGAAATACTCGGATACTTCATCTTGTGAACGTACACTGTAGTTCTCATAGGGGACTGACAGCTGTACTTAGAAAATAATAGGCTACTACATCCCCATATTTGAACTCCGCTTAATGCAGAAGCCGCTATTTTTTTGTTCAGACTGCAATAATTTCTTCATACTAATTCAGAATCCGATGAGACTTCGACCAATTAACTCCCACCTAAATTACGAACAATATGCAACACTTTGATACTTCATCTTGTAAACGCATACTGTAGTTCTCAACGGGCACTGACAGTTGTACTTAGAAAATAACAGGATACCACATCCCCATATTTGAACTCCGCCTAGTGCAGAAGCCGCTATTTTTTTTGTTCGGACTGCAATAACTTCTTCATACTAATTCAGAATCCGGTGAGACTTCGACCAATTAACTCCCACCTAAATTACGGATAATATGAAACACTCGGATACTTCATCTTGTGAACGCATACTGTAGTTCTCCATGGGCATTGACAGTTGTACTTAGAAAATAACAGGATACGACATCCCCATATTTGAACTCCGCCTAGTGTAGAAGCCGCTATTTTTTTTGTTCAGACTGCAACAATTTCTTCATACTAACTCGGAATCCGGCGAGACTTCGACCGATTAACTCCCACCTAAATTACGGACAATATGAAACACTCGGAGACTTCATCTTGTGAACGTACACTGTAGTTCTCCATGTGGATAGACAGTTGTACTTAGAAAATAACAGGCTACCACATCCCCATATTTGAACTCCGCCTAGTGCAGAAGCTGCTATTTTTTTGTTCAGACTTCAATAACTTCTTCATAATAATTCAGAATCCGGTGAGACTTCGACCAATTAACCCCCACCGAAATTACGGACAATATGGAACACTCGGCTACCTCATCTTGTGAACGCATACTGTAGTTCTCCATGGGCACTGACAGTTGTACTTAGAAAATTACAGGATACAACATCTCCATATTTGAACTCCGCCTAGTGCAGAAGCCGCTATTTTTTTTGTTAAGACTGCAATAACTTCTTCATAATAATTCAGAATCCGGTGAGACTTCGACCAATTAAACCCCACCTAAATTACGGACAATATGGAACACACGGCTACCTCATCTTGTGAACGCATACTGTAGTTCTCCATGGGCATTGATAGTTGTACTTAGAAAATTACAGGATACAACATCTCCATATTTGAACTCCGCCTAGTGCAGAAGCCGCTATTTTTTTTGTTCAGACTGCAATATTTTCTTCATACTAACTCGGAATCCGGCGATACTTCGACCGATTAACTCCCACCAAAATTACGGACAATATGAAATGCTCGGATACCTCATCTTGTGAACATACACTGTAGTTCTCCATCGAGTTTGAAAGTTGTACTTAGAAAATAACAGGCTACCACATCCTCATATTTGAACTCCGCCTAGTGCAGAAGCCGCTATTTTTTTTGTTCAGAGTGCAATAACTTCTTCATAATAATTCAGAATCCGGTGAGACTTCGACCAATTAACCGCCATCTAAATTACGGACAATATTGAACACTCGGCTACCTCATCTTGTGAACGCATACTGTAGTTCTCCATGGGCACTGACAGTTGTACTTAGAAAATTACAGGATACAACATCTCCATATTTGAACTCCGCCTAGTGTAGAAGCCACTATTTTTTTTGTTCAAACTGCAATATTTTCTTCATACTAACTCGGAATCCGGCGATACTTCGACCGATTAACTCCCACCAAAATTACGGACAATATGAAACGCTCAGATACTTCATCTTATGAACGTACACTGTAGTTCTCCATCGAGTCTGAAAGTTGTACTTAGAAAATAACAGGCTACCACATCTCCATATTTGAACTCCGCCTAGTGCAGAAGTCGCTATTTTTTTGTTCAAACTACAATATTTTCTTCATACTAACTCAGAATCCGACGAGACTTCGACCGATTAACTCCCACCTAAATTACGGACAATTTGCAACGCTCGGATACTTCATCTTGTGAACGTACACTGTAGTTCTCCATGGGGACAAACAGTTGTACTTAGAAAATAACAGGCTACCACATCCCCATATTTGAACTCCGCCTAGTGCAGAAGCTGCTATTTTTTTTGTTCAAACTGCAATAACTTCTTCATAATAATTCAGAATCCGGTGAGACTTCGACCAATTAAACCCCACCTAAATTACGGACAATATGGAACACTCGGCTACCTCATCTTGTGAACGCATACTGTAGTTCTCCATGGGCATTGACAGTTGTACTTAGAAAATTACAGGATACAACATCTCCATATTTGAACTCCGCCTAGTGCAGAAGCCGCTATTTTTTTGTTCAGACTGCAATATTTTCTTCATACTAACTCGGAATCCGGCGAGACTTCGACCGATTAACTCCCACCAAAATTACGGACAATATGAAATGCTCGGATACCTCATCTTGTGAACATACACTGTAGTTCTCCATCGAGTCTGAAAGTTGTACTTAGAAAATAACAGGCTACCACATCCTCATATTTGAACTCCGCCTAGTGCAGAAGCCGCTATTTTTTTTGTTCAGAGTGCAATAACTTCTTCATAATAATTCAGAATCCGGTGAGACTTCGACCAATTAACCGCCACCTAAATTACGGACAATATTGAACACTCGGCTACCTCATCTTGTGAACGCATACTGTAGTTCTCCATGGGCACTGACAATTGTACTTAGAAAATTACAGGATACAACATCTCCATATTTGAACTCCGCCTAGTGCAGAAGCCACTATTTTTTTTGTTCAAACTGCAATATTTTCTTCATACTAACTCGTAATCCGGCGAGACTTCGACCGATTAACTCCTACCAAAATTACGGACAATATGAAACGCTCATATACTTCATCTTATGAACGTACACTGTAGTTCTCCATCGAGTCTGAAAGTTGTACTTAGAAAATAACAGGCTACCACATCCCCATATTTGAACTCCGCCTAGTGCAGAAGCCGCTATTTTTTTTGTTCAGAGTGCAATAACTTCTTCGTAATAATTCAGAATCCGGTGAGACTTCGACCAATTAACTCCCACCTAAATTATGGACAATATGGAACACTCGGATACTTCATCTTGTGAACCTACACTGTAGTTCTCCATGGGGACTGACAGTTGTACTTAGAAAATAACAGGCTACTACCTCCACATATTCGAACTCCGCCTAGTGCAGAAGGCGCTATTTTTTTGTTCAGACTGCAATAACTTCTTCATACTAATTCAGAATCCGGTGAGACTTCGACCAATTAACTCCCACCTAAATTACGGACAATATGGAACACTCGGATACTTCATCTTGTGAACGCATACTCTAGTTCTCCATGGGAACTGACAGTTGTACTTAGAAAATAACAGGATACCACATTCCTATATTTGAACTCCGCCTAGTGCAGAAGCCCCTATTTTTTTGTTCAGATTGCAATATTTTCTTCGTACTAACTTGAAATGCGGCGAGACTTCGACCGATTAACTCCCACCTAAATTACGGACAATATGAAATACTCAGATACTTCATCTTGTGAACGTACACTGTAGTTCTCCATGGTGACTGACAGTTGTACTTAGAAAATAACAGGCTACTACATCCCCATATTTGAACTCCGCCAAGTGTAGAAGCCGTTATTTTTTTTGTTCAGACTGCAATAACTTCTTCATACTAATTTAGAATCCGGTGAGACTTTGACCAATTAACTCCTACCTAAATTACGGACAATATGGAACACTCGGATACTTCATCTTGTAAACGCATACTCTAGTTCTCTATAGGCACTAACAGTTGTACTTAGAAAATAACAGGATACCACATCCCCATATTTGAACTCCGCCTAGTGCAGAAGCCGTTATTTTTTTGTTCAGACTGCAATAACTTCTTCATAATAATTCAAAATCCAGTGAGACTTCGACCAATTAACTCCCACCTAAATTACGGACAATATGGAACACTCGGATACTTCATCTTGTAAACGCATACTGTAGTTCTCCATGGGCACTGACAGTTGTACTTAGAAAATAACAGGATACCACATCCCCATATTTGAACTCCGCCTAGTGCAGTAGCCGCTATTTTTTTGTTCAGACTGCAATAACTTCTTCATACTAATTCAAAATCCGGTGAGACTTCGACCAATTAACTCCCACCTAAATTACGGACAATATGGAACACTCGGATACTTCATCTTGTAAACGCAGACTTTAGTTCTCTATAGGCACTGACAGTTGTACTCAGAAAATAACAGGATACCACATCCCCATATTTGAACTCCGCCTAGTGCAGAAGCCGTTATTTTTTTTGTTTAGACTGCAATATTTTCTTCATACTAACTCGGAATCCGGCAAGACTTTGACTGATTAACTCCCACCTAAATTACGGACAATATGAAACACTCGGATACTTCATCTTGCAAACGTACACTGTAGTTCTCCATGGGGACTGACAGTTGTACTTAGAAAATAATAGGCTACTACATCCCCATATTTGAACTCCGCCTAATGCAGAAGCCGCTATTTTTTTGTTCAGACTGCAATAACTTCTTCATACTAATTCATAATCCAGTGAGACTTCGACCAATTAACTCCCACCTAAATTACGGACAATATGGAACACTCTGATACTTCATCTTGTAAACGCATACTGTAGTTCTCAACGGGCACTGACAGTTGTACTTAAAAAATAACAGGATACCACATCTCCATATTTGAACTCTGCCTAGTGTAGAAGCCGCTATTTTTTTTGTTCAGACGGCAATAAATTCTTCATACTAATTCATAATCCGGTGAGACTTCGACCATTTAACTCCCACCTAAATTACGGACAATATGGAGCACTCGGATACTTCATCTTGTGAACACATATTGTAGTTCTCTATGGGCAATGACAGTTGTACTTAGAAAATAACAGTATACCACATCCCCATATTTGAACTCCGCCTAATGCAGAAGCCGCTGTTTTTTTGTTCAGAGTGCAATAACTTCTTCATACTAATTCAGAATCCGGTGAGACTTCGACCAATTAACTCCCACCTAAATTACGGACAATATGGAACACTCGGATACTTCATCTTATGAACGCATACTGTAGTTCTCCTTGGGCACTAACAGTTGTACATAGAAAATAACAGGATACCACATCCCCATATATGAACTCCGCCTAATACAGAAGCCGCAATTTTTTTTGTTCAGACTGCAATATTTTCTTCATACTTACTCGGAATCCGGCGAAACTTCGACCGATTAACTCCCACCTAAATTACAGATAATATGGAACACTCGGATACCTCATCTTGTGAACGCATACTGTAGTTCTCCATGGGCACTGACAGTTGTACTTAGAAAATAATAGGATACAACATCTCCATATTTGAACTCCGCCTAGTGCAGAAGCCGCTATTTTTTTGTTCAGACTGTAATAACTTCTTCATACAAATTCACAATCCGGTGAGACTTCGAACAATTAACTCCCACCTAAATTACGGACAATATGGAACACTCAGATAATTCATCTTGTGAAAGCATACAGTAGTTCTCGATGGGCACTGTCAGTTGTACTTAGAAAATAATAGGATACCACATCCCCATATTTGAACTCCGTCTAGTGCAGAAGCCACTATTTTTTTTTGTTCAGACTGCAATAACTTCTTCATACTAATTTAGAATTCGGTGAGACTTCGACCAATTAACTCCCACCTAAATTATGGACAATATGAAACACTCGGATACTTCATCTTGTGAACGCATATTGTAGTTCTACATGGGCACTGACAGTTGTACTTAAAAAATAACAGGATACAAAATCCCCATATTTGAACTCCGCCTAGTGCAGAAGCCGCTATTTTTTTTGTTCAGACTGTAATATTTTCTTCATACTAACTCGGAATCCGACGAGACTTCGACCGATTAACTCCCACCTAAATTACGGACAATATGAAACACTCGGATACTTCATGTTGTGAACGTTCACGGTAGTTCTACATGGGGACTGACAGTTGTACTTAGAAAATAACAGGCTACTACATCCCCATATTTGAACTCCGCCTAGTGTAGAAGCCGCTATTTTTTTGGTTCAGACTGCAATAACTTCTTCATAATAATTCAGAATCCAGTGAGACTTCGACCAATTAACTCCCACCTAAATTACGGACAATATGGAACACTCAGATACTTCATCTTGTAAACGCATACTGTAGTTCTCCATGGGCACTGACAGTTGTACTTAGAAAATAACAGGATACCACATCCCCATATTTGAACTCCGCCTAGTGCAGTAGCCGCTATTTTTTTGTTCAGACTGCAATAACTTCTTCATACTAATTCAGAATCCGGTGAGACTTCGACCAATTAACTCCCACCTAAATTACGGACAATATGGAACACTCGGATACTTCATCTTGTAAACGCAGACTGTAGTTCTCTATAGGCACTGACAGTTGTACTTAGAAAATAACAGGATACCACATCCCCATATTTGAACTCCGCCTAGTGTAGAAGCCGTTATTTTTTTTTGTTCAGACTGCAATATTTTCTTCATACTAACTCGGAATCCGGCAAGACTTCGACCGATTAACTCCCACCTAAATTACGGACAATATGAAACACTCGGATACTTCATCTTGCAAACGTACACTGTAGTTCTCCATGGGGACTGACAGTTGTACTTAGAAAATAATAGGCTACTACACTACGCCATAAATGACCTTCTGCAACATTTTTGCAAGGTGTTGCCAGCTAAAATGTTGCGATAGCTATAGAATTTTGGTCCTACTGCAACGTTGTATTTTTGGTGTTACCTTAGCCATAGAAATGTGTTGCTCTAGCTAAACAAGTGTAACACGATGCAACATTTTTATATTGTGTTGCCATAGATGTTATCATATTAAAAAATTAAAAAAAAAATTACACCTCAGCGATCCACACCACCATTTAAAACAAAATCTCAACCCTCGATTCACACCATCGATCCACACCTTACCAATTTCCATTTCCCGCTTTACTTTTCACTCATCCGCTTTCGTTTCTCACCCCTAATTTTCCAATCCCTAATTTTTATTCCTCCGACTTTAAAAAAAATGACGCCGCTCCTCCTTGTTTCTTCGATCTGGAGAATAACTGGCTTTGATTTTATCCCTTGTCGGCCATATCAATTTCCGTTATTTTCTTTCGCCTCGCGTCAGTTTTCCTCACTACTTCCGGATTTGCGATTTTGTTCAGGTTTTTGGCGATTCTGGTGATTCGAGGTAAGGCTGTGGGATTGCGATGGTTGCTGATTTGGTCGCAATTTCGTGGTTGGGGCCTAATGTCAGAGTGGCAGGGGGTAGTCGAATTGGTTTCGGTGAAAACTAGGGCACGCGATTCCAGTTGCTTTGATGCTCTAATTGATCGAATCTAGTGTGAGAAACGTTCCTGGTAGCTTGCTCCTTCGTTCTCCTTGATTGATTGCTCGAATTGCTTTGACTTCGTCGTCGGGTGCGATGTGATATTATTTGGTATGTTTTCTGCCTTCTGGTTTACTTGAATATTCTTGATTTTGATTACACTCGCACGCTTTTGCCGATGATGAATTGGGATTTATTTATAGGCTTTATTTCCTATAATCTCGTGTTTAATCTTTCTGTTGGACTTTGAGAAATCTGGTATGTTGGATTTCAATGATGAATACAAACATATGTGTGTTGAGCTTTGTTGGTTTTGCTTGGTCTGGACTGAACTGGTACCATGCTAACCTTGTTCTTTAACATGAACTGATGCTCCAAGTCCTCTGTATATCATGTTACTGCCTAGGTTTCTCTTGTACATGCCTGATGCATTCACTGTTTTTGCTTGATGGGCTGCCTATGTGTACTGCTGTGTTTCTTGCACTGGCTTGTCTATATTTTGCTGAACCTGGTTCTTGTTTGTTTTGTTGGTTGCTTGGCCCTGAGTTGAATCCAGTCGATGACTCGGGTTTGACCTTGTGCCGTGTCCGTTTTTTTGGCTTGTCTACATATCTGGCTGCACTTGAGTATGAACTTGCACTTGAGTAGTTGCACTTGAGTAGTTTCTTGTACCAAGCCTTATGATGCATGTATGTTCATCCATGTACATGCATTTCTTGGTCATGTTATGTTGCTTGCTGTGTTGAGTACTACTTTGTTCACTTGGCTTCTCCTTTGTGCATTTTTGCTTGAACTGTTGCTTGCTGTCTTCCATACTGCCTTGTATCCATGTGTTGCATTCATGTTTGGCTTATGCACTTATGAAAAGAAACAACCCAAATACCTGAGGCAAATAATATAACAAAAATATTTTCATTTTCTGTTCGAGTTAAATATTGTTTTCCAGATTACTGCTTTTGAATTATATGTGACAGGTATTAAAGACTGGACAGCTGGATATAAGCTTGAAGACAGAGTCAAATCAAATGTGCATGAGCTTGAAGACAGGTTTCAAAGAAGGCTCGATCTTTCGAAATCGGATGAATCGGGCGGTGCCCACTTGTTTAGGTCGATCCCCGCCGGGACTGCGGTGCCCCGGACCCCCGCCGGCGCTGCGCTCGGACCCGCTTCTCGGCTCGCCTTCGGCTCGGCACTCGGCTCGCCTTCGGCTCGGCATATATTTGTCAGTGTCGGTGTTTGTATAAATTGAAACTTCATATGTAATGAGTGAACTGAGTGATGTAGTGAGGAATATCTGTATATGTGAATATCAGTGTTATATATCATTGAATTGTAAAATAGTGGAGTCAGGAATTTGTACTATTTCAAATGTTGAAATAAAATATTTATTTAAATAAATTACTGTTTAAATATCAAATTCTATGCAATAGCATTTTATTAAATAAATATTTATTTTTATTAAAAAATTAAATATGCTCTATATTGTGGGCCCCACAAATTCAAAAAGTTCATATCTATAGCAACATTTTGGAATGTTGCTACAGATACCTATGGGTGTTGCCATAGACCCAAATAGGGTTCTATTGCAACAATATTACTTATGTTGCCTTAGATAGTCAAAATGTTGCCTTTGAGGTCTAAGGCAACGGCAAAAATTGCATCACCCTAAAAGTGTTGCCATAGACCTATGGCAACATTTTTCGGGCCTGAGCCAACATTTTTTTGTGTTGCAGTAGGCCATTTATGGCGTAGTGCTACATCCCCATATTTGAACTCTGTCTAATGCAGAAGCCGCTATTTTTTTGTTCAGACTGCAATAACTTCTTCATACTAATTCATAATCCAGTGAGACTTCGACCAATTAACTCCCACCTAAATTACGGACAATATGGAACACTCTGATACTTCATCTTGTAAACGCATACTGTAGTTCTCAATGGGCACTGACAGTTGTACTTAAAAAATAACAGGATACCACATCCCCATATTTGAATTCCGCCTAGTGTAGAAGCCGCTATTTTTTTTGTTCAGACTGCAATAACTTCTTCATACTAATTCAGAATCCGGTGAGACTTCAACCATTTAACTCCCACCTAAATTACGGACAATATGGAGCACTCGGATACTTCATCTTGTGAACGCATACTGTAGTTCTCCATGGGCACTGACAGTTGTACTTAGAAAATAAAAGTATACCACATCCCCATATTTGAACTCCGCCTAATGCAGAAGCCGCTATTTTTTTGTTCAGAGTGCAATAACTTCTTCATACTAATTCAGAATCCGGTGAGACTTCGACCAATTAACTCCCACCTAAATTACGGACAATATGGAACACTCGGATACTTCATCTTGTGAACGCATACTGTAGTTCTCCTTGGGCACAAACAGTTGTACATAGAAAATAACAGGATACCACATCCCCTTATTTGAACTCCGCCTAATATAGAAGCCGCTATTTTTTTGTTCAGACTGCAATATTTTCTTCATACTTACTCGGAATCCGGCGAGACTTCGACCGATTAACTCCCACCTAAATTACGGACAATATGGAACACTCGGATACCTCATCTTGTGAACGCTTATTGTAGTTCTACATGGGCACTGACAGTTGTACTTAGAAAATAATAGGATACAACATCCCCATATTTGAACTCCGCCTAGTGCAGAAGCCGCTATTTTTTTTGTTCAGACTGCAATATTTTCTTCATACTAACTCGGAATCCGACGAGACTTCGACCGATTAACTCCCACCTAAATTACGAACAATATGAAACACTCGGATACTTCATCTTGTGAACGTACACGGTAGTTCTACATGGGGACTGAAAGTTGTACTTAGAAAATAACAAGCTACTACATCCCCATATTTGAACTTCGCCTAGTGCAGAAGCCTCTATTTTTTTGGTTCAGACTGCAATAACTTCTTCATAATAATTCAGAATCCGGTGAGACTTCGACCAATTAACTCCCACCTAAATTACGGACAATATGGAACACTCAGATACTTCATCTTGTGAACGCATACTGTAGTTCTCCATGGGCACTAAAAGTTGAACTTAGAAAATAACAGGATACCACATCCCCATATTTGAACTCCGCCTAGTGTAGAAGCCGCTATTTTTTTATTCAGACTGCAATAACTTCTTCATACTAATTCAGAATCCGGTGAGACTTCGACCAATTAACTCCCACCTAAATTACGGACAATATGAAACCCTCGGATACTTCATCTTTTGAACGCATACTGTAGTTCTTCATGGGCACTGATAGTTGTACTTTGAAAATAGTAAATGTTAGGCTCAGGTCCCGAATAAGTTTTAAAATACACAAAAACCCCAGTAAAAAAAAGTATGTAAATTAGGTCACTAGAATTAAGTTACTAAGTAATTGCATATAGTAATGCAATTATTCACTGAATAATTGCAGACATTTATGCAATTATATCCAAAAGTTGCATAAATTTATGCAATTTTTTCGGTGAATAATTGCATAAATTTCTGCAATTTTTTTGGTAAATAATTGCGGAATTTTCCGTAAATTTTTGAAAAAATGGCGGAATTTTCTGCAATTTTTCAGTGAATAATTGTGGAAATATCAGCAATTTTTTTATATAATTGCATAAATGTCTGCAACTATTCACTGAATAATTGCACAAGTGTATGCCATTATTCGGTAACTTAATTCTAGGAACATAATTTACAAACTTTTTTTACTGGGGTTTTTGTGTATTTTGAAACTTATTAGGGACCTGTGCCAAACTGTCCCTAGAAAATAACAGGATACCACATCCCCATATTTGAACTCCGCCTAGTGCAGAAGCCGCTATTTTTTTGTTCAGACTGCAATATTTTCTTCATACTAACTCGAAATCAGGCGAGACTTCGACCGATTAACTCCCACCTAAATTACGGACAATATTAAACACTCGGATACTTCATCTTGTGAACGTACACTTAGTTCTCCACGGGGACTGACAGTTCTACTTAGAAAATAACAGGCTACTACATCCCCATATTTGAACTCCGCCTAGTGCAGAAACCGCTATTTTTTTTGTTCAGAGTGCAATAACTTCTTCATACTAATTCAGAATCCGATGAGACTTCGACCAATTAACTTCCACCTAAATTACAGACAATATGGTACACTCGGATACTTCATCTTGTGAACGCATACTGTAGTTCTCTATGGGCATTGACAGTTGTACTTAAAAAATAAAAGGATACCACATCCCCATATTTGAACTCGGCCTAGTGCAGAAGCCGCTATTTTTTTTGTTCAGACTGCAATAACTTCTTCATACTAATTCAGAATCCGGTGAGACTTCGACCAATTAACTCCCACCTAAATTACGGACAATATGAAACCCTCGGATACTTCATCTTTTGAACGCATACTGGAGTTCTCTGTGGGCATTGACAGTTGTACTTAGAAAATAACAGGATACTACATCCCTATATTTGAACTCCGCCTAGTGCAGAAGTCGCTATTTTTTTGTTCAGACTGCAATATTTTCTTCATACTAACTCGGAATCCGGCGAGACTTCGACCGATTAACTCCCACCTAAATTACGGACAATATGAAACATTCAGACACTTCATCTTGTGAACGTACACTGTAGTTCTCCATGGGGACTGACAGTTTTACTTAGAAAATAACAAGCAACCACATCCCCATATTTGAACTCCGCCTAGTGCAGAAGCCGCTATTTTTTTTGTTCAGACTGCAATAACTTCTTCATAATAATTCGGAATCCGGTGAGACTTCGACCAATTAACTCACACCTAAATTACGGACAATATGGAACACTCGGATACTTCATCTTGTGAACGCATACTGTGGTTCTCCATGGGCACTGACAGTTGTACTTAGAAAATAACAGTATACCACATCCCCATATTTGAACTCCGCCTAATGCAGAAGCCGCTATTTTTTTGTTCAGAGTGCAATAACTTCTTCATACTAATTCAGCATCCGGTGAGACTTCGACCAATTAAATCCCACCTAAATTACGGACAATATGGAACACACGGATACTTCATCTTGTGAACGCATATTGTAGTTCTCCTTGGGCACTAACAGTTGTACATAGAAAGTAACAGGATACCACATCCCCTTATTTGAACTCCGCCTAATGTAGAAGCCGCTATTTTTTTTGTTCAGACTGCAATATTTTCTTCATACTTACTCGGAATCCGACGAGACTTCGACCGATTAACTCCCACCCAAATTATGGACAATATGAAACACTCAGATACCTCATCTTGTGAACGTACGCTGTAGTTCTCCATGGGGACTGACAGTAGTACTTAGAAAATAACAGGCTACTACATCCCCATATTTGAACTCCGCCTAGTACAGAAGCCGCTATTTTTTTTGTTCAGACTGCAATAATTTCTTCATACTAAATCAGAATCCGGTGAGACTTCGACCAATTAACTCCCACCTAAATTACGGACAATATGGAACACTCGGATACTTCATCTTGTGAACGCATACTGTAGTTCTCCATGGGCACTGACAGTTGTACATAGAAAATAATCATATCCCCATATTTGAACTCCGCCTAGTGCAGAAGCCGCTTTTTTTTGTTCAGACTGCAATAACTTCATCATACTAATTCAGAATCCGGTGAGACTTCGACCAATTAACTCCCACCTAAATTACGGACAATATAGAACGCTCGGATACTTCATCTTGTGAACGTACACTGTAGTTCTCCATGGGGACTGACAGTTGTACTTAGAAAATAACAGGCTACTACATCCTCATATTTTAACTCCGCCTAGTGCAGAAGCCGCTATTTTTTTTGTTCATACTGCAATAACTTCTTCATACTAATTCTGAATCCGGTGAGACTTCGACCAATTAACTCCCGCCTAAATTACGGACAATATGGAACACTCGGATACTTCATCTTGTGAACGCGTACTGTAATTCTCTATAGGCACTGACAGTTGTACTTAGAAAATTACAGTATACCACATCCCCATATTTGAACTCCGCCTAGTGTAGAAGCCGCTATTTTTTTGTTCAAACTACAATAACTTCTTCATACTAATTCAGAATCCGGTGAGACTTCGACCAATTAACTCCCACCTAAATTACAGACAATATGAAACCCTCGGATACTTCATCTTGTGAACGCATACTGTAGTTCTCCATGGGCACTGACAGTTGTACTTTGGAAATAGTAAATGTTAGGCTCAGGTCCCGAATAAGTTTTAAAATACACAAAAACCCCAGTAAAAAAAAGTATGTAAATTAGGTCCCTAGAATTAAGTTACTAAGTAATTGCATATAGTAATGCAATTACTCACTGAATAATTGCAGACATTTATGCAATTATATCCAAAAGTTGCATAAATTTATGCAATTTTTTCGGTGAATAATTGCAGAAATTTTTGCAGTTTTTTTGGTAAATAATTACGGAATTTTCCGTAAATTTTTGAAAAAATGGCGGAATTTTCCGCAATTTTTCAGTGAATAATTGTGGAAATATCAGCAATTTTTTTATATAATTGCATAAATATCTGCAACTATTCACTGAATAATTGCACAAGTGTATGCCATTATTCGGTAACTTAATTCTATGGACATAATTTACAAACTTTTTTTTACTGGGGTTTTTATGTATTTTGAAACTTATTAGGGACCTGTGCCAAACTGTCCCTAGAAAATAACAGGATACCACATCCCCATATTTGAACTCCGCCAAGTGCAGAAGCCGCTATTTTTTTGTTCAGACTGCAATATTTTCTTCATACTAACTCGGAATCCGGCGAGACTTCGACCGATTAACTCCCACCTAAATTACGGACAATATGAAACACTCGGATACTTCATCTTGTGAATGTACACTGTAGTTCTCCATGGGGACTGACAGTTGTACTTAGAAAATAACTGGCTACTACATCCCCATATTTGAACTCCGCCTAGTGCAGAAACCGCTATTTTTTTGTTCAGAGTGCAATAACTTCTTCATACTAATTCAGAATCTGATGAGACTTCGACCAATTAACTTCCACCTAAATTGCGGACAATATGGAACACTCGGATACTTACCCTTGTGAACGCATACTGTAGTTCTCTATGGGCACTGACAGTTGTACTTAAAAAATAACAGGATACCACATCCCCATATTTGAACTCCGCCTAGTGCAGAAGCCGCTATTTTTTTTGTTCAGACTGCAATAACTTCTTCATACTAATTCAGAATCCGGTGAGACTTCGACCAATTAACTCCCACCTAAATTACGGACAATATGGAACACTCGGATACTTCATCTTGTAACGCATACTGTAGTTCTCCATGGGCATTGACAGTTGTACTTGGAAAATAACAGGATACTACATCCCCATATTTGAACTACGCCTAGTGCAGAAGTCGCTATTTTTTTGTTCAGACTGCAATATTTTCTTCATACTAACTCGTAATCCAGCAAGACTTCGACCGATTAACTCCCACCTAAATTACGGATAATATGAAACATTCGGACACTTCATCTTGTGAACGTACACTGTAGTTCTCCTTGGAGACTGACAGTTTTACTTAAAAAATAATAAGCAACCACATCCCCATATTTGAACTCCGCCTAGTGCAGAAGCCGCTATTTTTTTTGTTCAGACTGCAATAACTTCTTCATAATAATTCGGAATCCGGTGAGACTTCGACCAATTAACTCACACCTAAATTACGGACAATATGGAACACTCGGATACTTCATCTTGTGAACGCATACTGTAGTTCTCCATGGGAACTGATAGTTGTACATAGAAAATAACAGGATACCACATCCCCGTATTTGAACTCCGCCTAGTGCAAAAGCCGCTATTTTTTTATTCAGACTGCAATAACTTCTTCATACTAATTCGGAATCCGGTAAGACTTCGACCAATTAACTCCCACCTAAATTACGGACAATATGGAACACTCGGATACCTCATCTTGTGAACGCATACTGTAGTTCTCTATGGGCACTGACAGTTGTACTTAAAAAATAACAGGCTTCTACATCCCCATATTTGAACTCCGCCTAGTGCAGAAGCCGCTATTTTTTTGTTCTGACTGCAATAACTTCTTCATACTAATTCAAAATCCGGTGAGACTTTGACCAATTAACTCCCACCTAAATTACGGACAATATGGAACACTCGGATACTTCATTTTGTGAACGCATACTGTAGTTCTCCATGGGCACTGACAGTTGTACTTAGAAAATAACAGGATACCACATCCCCATATTTGAACTCCGCCTAGTGCAGAAGCCGCTATTTTTTTTGTTTAGACTGCAATATGTTCTTCATACTAACTCGGAATCCGACGAGACTTCAACCGATTAACTCCTACCTAAATTACGCCCAATATGAAATACTCGGATACTTCATCTTGTGAACGTATACTGTAGTTCTCCTTGGGGACTGACAGTTGTACTTAGAAAATAACAGGCTACTACATCCCCATATTTGAACTCAGCCTAGTGCAGAAGCCGCTATTTTTTTTGTTCAGACTGCAATAACTTCTTCATACTAATTCAGAATCCGGTGAGACTTCGACCAATTAACTCCCACCTAAATTATGGACAATATGGAACACTCGGATACTTCATCTTGTGAACGCATACTGTAGTTCTCTATAGAAACTGACAGTTTTACTTAGAAATTAACAGGATACGACATCCCCATATTTGAACTCCGCCTAGTGCAGAAGCCGCTATTTTTTTGTTCAGACTGCAATAACTTCTTCATACTAATTCAGAATCCGGTGAGACTTCGACCAATTAACTCCTACCTAAATTACGGACAATATGAAACCCTCGGATACTTCATCTTGTGAACGCATACTGTAGTTCTCCTTGGGCACTGACATTTGTACTTAGAAAATAACAGGATACCACATCCCCATATTTGAACTCCGCCTAGTGCATAAACCGCTATTCTTTTTGTTCAGACTGCAATATTTTCTTCATAATAACTCGGAATTCGGCGAGACTTCGATCGATTAACTCCCACCTAAATTACGGACAATATGAAACACTCGGATACTTCATCTTGTGAACGTACACTGTAGTTCTCCATGGGGACTGACAGTTGTACTTAGAAAATAACAGGCTACTACATCCCCATATTTGAACTCCGCCTAGTGCAGAAGCCGATATTTTTTTTGTTCAGACTGCAATAATTTCTTCATACTAATTCAGAATCTGGTGAGACTTCGACCAATTAACTCCCACCTAAATTACGGACAATATGGAACACTCGGATACTTCATCTTGTGAACGCATACTGTACTTGTAACGACCCAGAATTTTCGAATCCGAAAATTCCAGATAGTTAGTAAAGAAGAAGGAGATAGAAGAAAGAAACAGAAATCACAACACAGATTCTCACATTCGTAGCGGATCCAAAATATAATATCAAATAATAACAGTTTACAAAAAAATACTATATTTGTCAATTTACATTTATAATACATCAGAGTCACTCTCATACACAACACTGAGCATATACAAATCAAATATATCTCAGATAACAGAAATAATAGTCACAGCGGAACACTCCATACGTCCTGCCATCCAGCTCGCCTCTTGAGCTCCAGAACGTCCTAACCTGAAAATCTGTAATACTCGGTCTGACCCGAGCATTACATCAAAGTAACACCCGGGTCAGGCTGGAAACCAGCGTGAGTAAACTCATAAATTTTAATTCATAGAATTTTAAGACATATTTGGAAACCCGGGGTAACTCGTACCTCACTACGAGTTTCTTAACCTGTTATAGTCAATCACTTATTTCCCAAAATAATATCTAAGTACCGTTACTTAGTTTCAATAGTCCAGTTTACTTAATTATTCCACTCCAGCCTATTTATTTCATGTATCAATCTATAAAGAATCAATGTGGTTTCGGGTATTGACTAATACCCGACTCCGGTCTCTTCGAATTCAATACCATCTTAATTAATCATCCTTGTTTAATTAACTTCAATTATATAAAGTAATTATCCTTTAATTAATTTCACAAATTAGTTATCCTTAATCATTTGCAGTAATTAATCTTTAATTACTTTCCTTTATTACATTAGTTGATGACCCTTAATTTATTTCTCCCATTAATCAGCCTTAATCAATCATAAAAAGTAATTAACCATCCTGTAATTAATTACCTTAATTAATTCACTCCTTAATTAATGATATTAATTCTTTAATTAATTACACCAAGTAATTACTTCTTAATTACTTCTCCGAAGTAATTAACCTTTGATTACTTCTCATTAAGTATAGTAATTTATCCATCAATTCTTCACTAAGCAATTACACTTATCAATCCCATTAAGTAATTATACTTAATCATTACCAAGTGACTATCTTAAATTAATTTATCACATTCATCTCATTTGTTACTTCATTAAGTAATTTCACCTCCTTTATTACTTAGGTAAATCAATCTTAAATTGAGAAATCAACTACCTTTAATTAACTAATTTATCTTAATTTAATTTCCTAATTTACTTATTTTAGTTAATTGAGTAATTATACTTTAATTACTTTTGTTAGCTTAAACAAACAAAAACAACTGGGAAAGGCAAACACGCGAATACGTCTCGAGTACAGACTCGAGCTAAAGCCAATCATTCTCGAGCATCCCTTCATGTTGCACACAATCTCGTCTCCCCAGACACCAAACCTCGGCTGTGCACGTGCACGCGCCATTAACGTCATCGCCACCTCCGGCGATTCGCCCCACATATCGACGATCGACCATTCGTACATACCCGACCCTCTAACCGATGCCACGAAGCCAAAAGAAACATCGAGGCTTCCAGTCGAAACTGGAAGCTCACGACCCCATCAACGATCACTTCGCCAGAACAATATCGACCACCAGAAACCCCGTGCTAACGTCAACACCTTCGTCCACATCTCTAGTATGATCTCCTCCAATCTGGTCAAGCTCGATACAACGAGGAATCCCCTGTGACCAAATCTTCAAACCCAAACAAAACTAGGGTTTAAAATCTAATTCTCCTATCGCCGACGCCACGGCGCGTGAACACCACATCCACCATTTTCTCAACTTCGTCGATCACCATACCAGCTCCGACCCAAGCCTCGACCACCAGAACCAACCCAGTTGCCTGATTTTGCTCGAAAACTCATTTCTGGTCAACCCAGAAATGCCTCATCAATCCCAATCTAAAACCCATGATTTTTCTTTTAAAAATCAAGTTTTACAATGTTGATTCAAGTTGCATGCTCGAATCTAGGAAATAAAATGTTTGATTTTTATCAAATTTAAAGATAACATTGTCTTTTCTTAATTTCAGAAAATTTTCAAATTTAAAATCCTTAAACACTATTTTAAACTTATATTACATTATTACCGACATTTTACCTCTAGAAATCAAAGCTTGAAACTGATTTGGTTAGGATGATATGAATTTATATGTTGTTCTTTGATATTGTGAAACAACAGAGGCCAGGAATATGTATACACACAGACATGCAAAGCAATAAACAGTGTAATCCAATCTATACTCTAGTTGAAAACATCCAAGCAAACTCTATTTCAACTTAACTCTACAGATTCATCACATATCTCAAGTATGAACATAGTTTAAAACTGTTTTTAAGAAAAGTTTACTCACAGTTTTTATGAAAAAGAAGAACAGAGGCTTCAAGATGAAACAGGCTTGAATATACAGGCTGAAACAAGATTTTCTTTGATCCTCAGCTTGATTTGCTTGCTGATGTTTTAATGAAGTTTTGTCTTAGTTTTAAAAGGAAGTTTACTTGTATTTGCTCAGCTCGAACAGACATGAAGATATATAGGAAAGAAAAGAAGGAGACAGAGATAAATTTTATATTCAAACAGTGTCAATTCTTGGTACAAGACTGTATACATTTGTACAAAAATCTGAGAATCCTCTATTGTTTAATTGATTTAGCAAATATTGTTCTCCCCTTAGGTGGCTGAGAAAAGAAATAAGGTGGCTAGCATTTAATGCTCTTGTTTAAATTTACACATTTTATATTTGTCAAACATTGTTTTGTACACAATTAGTATCCTTTATTTCCCTTTAAATTTCTCAGCCTGCACACTTACAACTTGAAGATCATTTGTTTACAAACCTACCCTATGCAAGCTTACAATATATACTTATATTTTTACTTTGGTGGCTGATAGATATATTAGGGTGTGCTATAGATATGGGCATTTATTGCAGTTGTCTTCTTTTACAAGCCTACATACTTGCATATTATTTCAATTGTTCATTTGGCTATGCAGTTTTCTTGTTGTCTTCCAGGTTACATACCTACGTTCCAATTTGTACATACCTGAATGTATGTTGTATCTTGTTTGGTGATACTTGAATATATTTCTACTTTTCTTTAGTCTCATTACTTTAAACTATACATGGAATCTTATTTTTAACATGATATTTGAATTTGCTAATGTATTGACTTTATTTTCTACAATTTATCTTATATATTTTATTTCAATTTCTAACTTAAATATTGATTTTTAACTTAAATGCTTATTGTCTAAATGTATATTTATTTTAAATAATATATTTGTTTTATACTTATGCTTAATGTTTACCAAGCTATTTTAAAAAGAAAATAGAACAAATCTTTTGGGTTAAATAAATTTTAAATTTAAACTAAAGCTAGAATAAATTTTAAACTATTTAAACATTTATCATATATATTTAAAACCATATAGTTGTTTATTAAATAGCTTTGAAAATCTTAATATTAAATAAATCATAATTTCCAAATCACTAAAACGTATGTTGAAAACACAATTTATTTGTTAAATTTTAAAACAAAGCTTTCCTATTTACAATGTATACAAATATATACATACATAAATAGAAGACAATCAATTAATTTTAAAAGATAAAATTCACCAATTAGATATTTATTAAAAGAAAGGTATCAATTTAAATCTTATAAATCAAAGATATATCAAATCAATTTAATATTTAATTTAGATTATTAAATTGATATTGCTCAAAAATTTCGGGTTATCACATTCCTTCCCCCTTAAAAGAATTTCGTCCCCAAAATTTAAAAACAAAGGTAATTTAATAGTCTATTTAAGATTTTAATTTTAAATCACAAGTATATATCAATCATATGCTAACAATCATAGCAACCAATTCATCCAATCAAACAAATCTAACTATCCAAACAAAACTCTGGATAGAATTCTCTCGAGTTTCCTAAGTATAAATATCGAGATACTCACTTTATAGAATCCAAACAATCAACACTACTAAGTTACAAATATCCTCGAGAAGGAACGAAGCTAGAATTATCAAAATGCTTAATATCAGATAAATTTTCTTTGATCATTTTTATAACACTTTTTAATATCTATATAATATTATGCTAAAGTCATTTTTATAAAAATACTTTAATAACTCGATGTTTCAACAAGTCCATCCTCGTCCTCATAGAGATTCGGTCATACGTTGATCATGCGTAGGACTGAAAATCTATAAGTACTTGGTAAACCCGTTTTCAACACCCAGTGAAAACACTTGGAAAATAATTTTATTGAAAATGTAGAAAACAGTTTGAAATAGAGAAAATAGCTTTGGTGAGAATGCTTTGGAAATCATCACACCCATCCATGGTCACAGTTACATCCTGGGTTACGTTGCCATCGCAGCAAAAGTCCATGTAACTAATTACACCATAGAACCCACGACAGATCGCAGTTACATCCAGGGTTACGTTGCCGTCACAGCAAAAGTCCATGTAACTGTTGGCTCTCAGCGGCACAAACGATTTTCGCTGTCAAAATGAAACTTCTCCACTCCTACATAGGTCTCAGTCTACCGATATAAAATCAAACGCAGACTGTTGGCTCTCAGCGGCACACATGACTTTCGCTATGTTACCATAGTGTCGCAGTCTACCGATGTAAAATCAAACATAGACTGTTGGCTCTCAGCGGCACACACGACTTACGCTATGGTCTGCAGTAGATCGCAGTGACATCGAGTTACACTATCGTCACAGCATAACCCAAATGCCTCTGTGGGCACCAGCCCCTCGACTTTCGCTACACAAATAATCCTCAGGAACTAGTTTTGTCCGGACTCCTCACAGGATCAACTTTAGAAACCCCCCCTTGGGGCTCAAGGCAGTACCACCCAGTGGCACTCCTGAGAAGTTCATTTCAAGGGAGCGCCTTTTTCCCCAGAGCTATTCTCAAAACACTTTATACTATACACATATAGTATTTTCCAAATCATACACCTAGTATGAATTTCATATAAATGCTTTTACACAAAATCGATTCTCAAAATCGATAATTCACAAATCAGGCTTTCCCAAATCCCAATATTGATTTTACCCAAAAATCAAAAGCCTTTTCCAAATCCAAAGGTTCCCAAAACCTTTTTCTCAAAACCATTTCCATAAAATCTTTTATATATATATACATATATATAATTTTCTTAGGAAATCTTTAAATCACTTTATACTTACAAAAGTTTCCTTTATATACTTCAAAAACTTCCAAAAACCTTTTTCTTCTGGCAATGGATTCAATAAGGGAAGTTTTATCATATATAACAAAGATACTTAACTTTGTTTATTCCAAATCAAATATTCAAATTTGATTACTTTATAAAGTCACTTACCAAATTATTTACTTTGATAAAGTAAATTTTTATCATAAAGATATTCCATTTTCACTTATTTTATGGTATATTTCTCAAAATTTACTTCCATTTCAAAAACCATATTACAGTTTTATCCACAAATTTCAATATCAATTTTATTCAAACCCGTACGATGTCCACATATCATCCGTACGCAATATCAATCTGATCGCTCACTCGATCACACAATTTCACTTCCGAACTAGTACCGTACACCCGACTATCTAGTGCGGACTCGGATCTGGTTTCTTGATCAGAAACCGTCATTCTCCTTGCATAGTCACAGCTATGATAGAGAATATCCAGAACCAATCAAAAATCCATATTCAGGTTCGCCGTTGAAAATCGAGCGAAAAATCCCAACTCGGATCGATAATACTATCTCGAAATTATGTGCTCGAATCTGGATCAAATCACTATGCGAACAGAATAATATACGTACATCCTACGTATTTAACTTCATTGATTATTAACCAAATCAATTTCCTTTCCATTCACATTCACTCAAATTTTATTCACTTATTCCCATTTGCCTTAATCCCCATTTGGATTATCACTTCAATTCTTATCTCAGTTGGGTATTTAATCAATAACAGTTTGACTCCGACCTGCTTAAATTTAGAAATATAGCTTGAAAATTTTAAAAATAGATAAGTAGTTGAAAAATAATTATTAATTTGTAAAATAGCTGTAAACAGTTAAGTAATTGTAAAATAGTTGAAAAATAGTAATTATTTATAAAACAGTTGAAAAACAGTAATCAGTTTATAAAGTAGTAAAAAAAATAGTAATTAGCTTATAAAACAGTTGTAAAATAGTTAAATAGTTCCAAAAGTAATTATAAAACAAGCTTAAGATAGTTTTAGGTTTTAAAAAGAAAAGTTGTATGGTAAATAGTTTGGAACATTAGATTTATATTAAAACAATTTATTTTGAAAATAGTCCAGAGTCAAACTGTTTAATACCCCATCTCCGTTCCCATAAATTCAATTTAAATTTCCACTTACATTTAAATTGACTCAATCCCAATTTGAATAACTTCAATTTTCCTTAAACTTGATTTGTTCCCAATTCAAGTTGAACTAGCCTCAATTCCTTTCCAAATTCAAATCAAATTCCATTTGATTTTTAAACATATTCACTTTAATTACAATTCCAAATTATTCCAATTAGTTTAGACTAATTTCAAATCATTTCAATTTCTATATGAATTAATCCCAATTCCAATTTTCCATTTGAATTCTATACTTATCCATCTTCAATCACAATTCCTATTAATTCAAATCAATTTCAGTTTGAACTAATTCAATTTAAATCTCAATTTTAAACCATCTCGAGTTATATAAATTCAAGTTATTATTTCAAATGTTGATTTAACCCCTTAAAACAAATTAATCTTTATTTTTAAATTAATACTCCTAATCCTTAAACAATTTAATTCTGAGTCGAATTCTCAAAATTCCATTTAAATCTTCTTTACTTAACTTATTTCAAAGTTCAAATAAGAGTTCGAAACAATTTTATCTTAAAAATTCAATTTATCACCCAAATTTTATCTTTCACTTTGAAACCAGTTCTTAAACAATTTTAATTTACACATTTAATTCTTAAGTTTAAAGTGATTCCATTAAATTTCTACAATGGATGTATATTACCTCAATCCATTTCTTAATTTAATTAGAATAATCCAATTCACAGTTTCATGGATTATTTATAACAAAAGGATGATATCGGGATAAGCCAAAGTAAATAAACATCCAGATTATTTAAAACAGCATCCTTCAATAACACACATTTCCTATTCCCAGATCTCAAATCCGTTTGAGATCACATATAACTCCCATTTCAAAACAACCCATTTAACTTCACTAAGTAAATTTTTAATTTCATCTTGAAATTTCCAATTTAGGTTGTTCTTATTTAACTTCCCCTAAGTTAAATTTAATTCACTTGATCCAGTCAATTTACACAATTTGAATTCCCATTCAAATTTTAAACATCAGATTAATAACCTTCCCACTTAAGTTTAAAACTCGCTTCACTTTGGGTTTCACATCACATTCCAAGGAAAATTCAAAACTCTACCTTAGAGTTTATTTCATATTTATTTCCTTCACACACTAGCCCACCTTTAAATTTTAAACTACCCTTGGTTTTAAATTCAAATCAAATTCTGGACCCAGATTTAAAACTCCACAATTCAGATCAACTTTAGTTCCAACTTATAAGTCAGACTTGCCTAAATGTTTTACTTCCCAAATATTTTATTATTGTTTACTCATTTATACTCACCTTATTAATCATTTCTGATAATAACCAAGGTTATTGTATCTGAAAACCAATTCATCACTATCTTATTCTGAAATTCTCCTTAAATTCAAGATTTAAATTTTGGTTTGAATTCATTCCAAACCAATCCTTATTTTACTTTAAATTTTGTTATATTTCTATTATCACTTAATTCAATTCCAATAATTTAACAGCCAATTACCCTTGTATTCATTTGATAGAAATATTACTTTATATATATATCAAAATATATTCTTATATGAAATCATTTAAAATCTTTATATAAGAAAATAACAAGTACGCTCTCTCATATATATATACTCAACTCATTCTAGGGTACTATTGACCCTATCTTTAATGAGCAATCCCAATAGAGCCAAGGTTCTCGCTTAACCTTCAGCTCTGATACCAACTGTAACGACCCAGAATTTTCGAATCCGAAAATTCCAGATAGTTAGTAAAGAAGAAGGAGATAGAAGAAAGAAACAGAAATCACAACACAGATTCTCACATTCGTAGCGGATCCAAAATATAATATCAAATAATAACAGTTTACAAAAAAATACTATATTTGTCAATTTACATTTATAATACATCAGAGTCACTCTCATACACAACACTGAGCATATACAAATCAAATATATCTCAGATAACAGAAATAATAGTCACAGCGGAACACTCCATACGTCCTGCCATCCAGCTCGCCTCTTGAGCTCCAGAACGTCCTAACCTGAAAATCTGTAATACTCGGTCTGACCCGAGCATTACATCAAAGTAACACCCGGGTCAGGCTGGAAACCAGCGTGAGTAAACTCATAAATTTTAATTCACAGAATTTTAAGACATATTTGGAAACCCGGGGTAACTCGTACCTCACTACGAGTTTCTTAACCTGTTATAGTCAATCACTTATTTCCCAAAATAATATCTAAGTACCGTTACTTAGTTTCAATAGTCCAGTTTACTTAATTATTCCACTCCAGCCTATTTATTTCATGTATCAATCTATAAAGAATCAATGTGGTTTCGGGTATTGACTAATACCCGACTCCGGTCTCTTCGAATTCAATACCATCTTAATTAATCATCCTTGTTTAATTAACTTCAATTATATAAAGTAATTATCCTTTAATTAATTTCACAAATTAGTTATCCTTAATCATTTGCAGTAATTAATCTTTAATTACTTTCCTTTATTACATTAGTTGATGACCCTTAATTTATTTCTCCCATTAATCAGCCTTAATCAATCATAAAAAGTAATTAACCATCCTGTAATTAATTACCTTAATTAATTCACTCCTTAATTAATGATATTAATTCTTTAATTAATTACACCAAGTAATTACTTCTTAATTACTTCTCCGAAGTAATTAACCTTTGATTACTTCACATTAAGTATAGTAATTTATCCATCAATTCTTCACTAAGCAATTACACTTATCAATCCCATTAAGTAATTATACTTAATCATTACCAAGTGACTATCTTAAATTAATTTATCACATTCATCTCATTTGTTACTTCATTAAGTAATTTCACCTCCTTTATTACTTAGGTAAATCAATCTTAAATTGAGAAATCAACTACCTTTAATTAACTAATTTATCTTAATTTAATTTCCTAATTTACTTATTTTAGTTAATTGAGTAATTATACTTTAATTACTTTTGTTAGCTTAAACAAACAAAAACAACTGGGAAAGGCAAACACGCGAATACGTCTTGAGTACAGACTCGAGCTAAAGCCAATCCCACTCGAGCATCCCTTCATGTTGCACACAATCTCGTCTCCCCAGACACCAAACCTCGGCTGTGCACGTGCACGTGCCATCAACGTCATCGCCACCTCCGGCGATTCGCCCCACATATCGACGATCGACCATTCGTACATACCCGACCCTCTAACCGATGCCGCGAAGCCAAAAGAAACATCGAGGCTTCCAGTCGAAACTGGAAGCTCACGACCCCATCAACGATCACTTCGCCAGAACAATATCGACCACCAGAAACCCCGTGCTAACGTCAACACCTTCGTCCACATCTCTAGTATGATCTCCTCCAATCTGGTCAAGCTCGATACAACGAGGAATCCCCTGTGACCAAATCTTCAAACCCAAACAAAACTAGGGTTTAAAATCTAATTCTCCTATCGCCGACGCCACGGCGCGTGAACACCACATCCACCATTTTCTCAACTTCGTCGATCACCATACCAGCTCCGACCCAAGCCTCGACCACCAGAACCAACCCAGTTGCCTGATTTTGCTCGAAAACTCATTTCTGGTCAACCCAGAAATGCCTCATCAATCCCAATCTAAAACCCATGATTTTTCTTTTAAAAATCAAGTTTTACAATGTTGATTCAAGTTGCATGCTCGAATCTAGGAAATAAAATGTTTGATTTTTATCAAATTTAAAGATAACATTGTCTTTTCTTAATTTCAGAAAATTTTCAAATTTAAAATCCTTAAACACTATTTTAAACTTATATTACATTATTACCGACATTTTACCTCTAGAAATCAAAGCTTGAAACTGATTTGGTTAGGATGATATGAATTTATATGTTGTTCTTTGATATTGTGAAACAACAGAGGCCAGGAATATGTATACACACAGACATGCAAAGCAATAAACAGTGTAATCCAATCTATACTCTAGTTGAAAACATCCAAGCAAACTCTATTTCAACTTAACTCTACAGATTCATCACATATCTCAAGTATGAACATAGTTTAAAACTGTTTTTAAGAAAAGTTTACTCACAGTTTTTATGAAAAAGAAGAACAGAGGCTTCAAGATGAAACAGGCTTGAATATACAGGCTGAAACAAGATTTTCTTTGATCCTCAGCTTGATTTGCTTGCTGATGTTTTAATGAAGTTTTGTCTTAGTTTTAAAAGGAAGTTTACTTGTATTTGCTCAGCTCGAACAGACATGAAGATATATAGGAAAGAAAAGAAGGAGACAGAGATAAATTTTATATTCAAACAGTGTCAATTCTTGGTACAAGACTGTATACATTTGTACAAAAATCTGAGAATCCTCTATTGTTTAATTGATTTAGCAAATATTGTTCTCCCCTTAGGTGGCTGAGAAAAGAAATAAGGTGGCTAGCATTTAATGCTCTTGTTTAAATTTACACATTTTATATTTGTCAAACATTGTTTTGTACACAATTAGTATCCTTTATTTCCCTTTAAATTTCTCAGCCTGCACACTTACAACTTGAAGATCATTTGTTTACAAACCTACCCTATGCAAGCTTACAATATATACTTATATTTTTACTTTGGTGGCTGATAGATATATTAGGGTGTGCTATAGATATGGGCATTTATTGCAGTTGTCTTCTTTTACAAGCCTACATACTTGCATATTATTTCAATTGTTCATTTGGCTATGCAGTTTTCTTGTTGTCTTCCAGGTTACATACCTACGTTCCAATTTGTACATACCTGAATGTATGTTGTATCTTGTTTGGTGATACTTGAATATATTTCTACTTTTCTTTAGTCTCATTACTTTAAACTATACATGGAATCTTATTTTTAACATGATATTTGAATTTGCTAATGTATTGACTTTATTTTCTACAATTTATCTTATATATTTTATTTCAATTTCTAACTTAAATATTGATTTTTAACTTAAATGCTTATTGTCTAAATGTATATTTATTTTAAATAATATATTTGTTTTATACTTATGCTTAATGTTTACCAAGCTATTTTAAAAAGAAAATAGAACAAATCTTTTGGGTTAAATAAATTTTAAATTTAAACTAAAGCTAGAATAAATTTTAAACTATTTAAACATTTATCATATATATTTAAAACCATATAGTTGTTTATTAAATAGCTTTGAAAATCTTAATATTAAATAAATCATAATTTCCAAATCACTAAAACGTATGTTGAAAACACAATTTATTTGTTAAATTTTAAAACAAAGCTTTCCTATTTACAATGTATACAAATATATACATACATAAATAGAAGACAATCAATTAATTTTAAAAGATAAAATTCACCAATTAGATATTTATTAAAAGAAAGGTATCAATTTAAATCTTATAAATCAAAGATATATCAAATCAATTTAATATTTAATTTAGATTATTAAATTGATATTGCTCAAAAATTTCGGGTTATCACAGTACTTCTCCATGGGCACTGACAGTTGTACATAGAAAATAACAGGATACCACATCCCCATATTTGTACTCCGCCTAGTGTAGAAGCCGCTATTTTTTTGTTCAGACTGCAATAACTTCTTCATACTAATTCAGAATCCGGTGAGACTTCGACCAATTAACTCCCATCTAAATTACGGACAATATGGAACGCTCGGATACTTCATCTTGTGAACGTACACTGTAGTTCTCCATGGGCACTGACAGTTGTACTTAGAAAATAACAGGCTATCACATCCCCATGTTTGAACTCCGCCTAGTGGAGAAGCCGCTATTTTTTTTGTTCAGACTGCAATATGTTCTTCATACTAACTCTGAATCCGGCGAGACTTCGACCGATTAACTCCCACCTAAATTACGGACAATATGAAATACTCGGATACTTCATCTTGTGAACGTATACTGTAGTTCTCCATGGGGACTGACAGTTGTACTTAAAAAATAACAGGCTACTACATCCCCATATTTGAACTCCGCCTAGTGTAGAAGTCGCTATGTTTTTTGTTCAGACTGCAATAACTTCTTCATACTAATTCAGAATCCGGTGAGACTTCGACCAATTAACTCCCACCTAAATTACGGACAATATGCAACGCTCGGATACTTCATCTTGTGAACGTACACTGTAGTTCTCCATGGGGACTGACAGTTGTACTAAGAAATTAACAGGATACCACATCTCCATATTTGAACTCCGTCTAGTGCAGAAGCCGCTATTTTTTTGTTCAGACTACTATAACTTTTTCATACTAATTCAGAATTCGTTGAGACTTTGACCAATTAACTCCCACCTAAATTACGGACAATATGAAACCCTCGGATACTTTATCTTGTGAACGCATACTGTAGTTCTCCATGGGCACTAAAAGTTGTACTTAGAAAATAGTGAATATTAGGCTCTGGTCCTGAATAAGTTTTAAAATACACAAAAACTCCAATAAAAAAAGTATGTAAATTAGGTCCCTAGAATTAAGTTATTAAGTAATTGCATATAGTTATGTAATTATTCACTGAATAATTGCAGACATTTATGCAATTATATCCAAAAGTTGCATAAATTTATGCAATTTTTTCGGTGAATAATTGCAGAAATTTCTGCAATTTTTTTGGTAAATAATTGCGAAATTTTCCGCAAATTTTTGAAAAAATTGCGGAAATTTCTGCAATTTTTGGTAAATATTTGCGGAATTTTCTGCAATTTTTCAGTGAATAATTGTGGAAATATCAGCAATTTTTTTATATAATTGCATAAATGTCTACAACTATTCACTGAATAATTCCACAAGTGTATGTCATTATTCGGTAACTTAATTCTAGGAACATAATTTGCAAACTTTTTTTTACTGGGGTTGTTGTGTATTTTGAAACTTATTAGGGAATGTGCCAAACTGTCCCTAGAAAATAACAGGATACCACATCCCCATATTTGAACTACGCCTAGTGCAGAAGCCGCTATTTTTTTTGTTCAGACTGCAATAATTTCTTCATAATAATTCAGAATCCGGTGAGACTTCAACCAATTAACTCCCACCTAAATTACGGACACTATGGAACACTCGGATACTTCATCTTGTGAATGCATACTGTAGTTCTCAACGGGCACTAACAGTTGTACTTAGAAAATAATAGGATACCACATCCCCATATTTGAACTCCGCCTAGTGCAGAGGCCGCTATTTTTTTTGTTCAGACTGCAATAACTTCTTCATACTAATTCAGAATCCGGTGAGACTTCGACCAATTAACTCCCACCTAAATTACGGACAATTTGAAACACTCGGATACTTCATCTTGTGAACGCATACTGTAGTTCCCCATGGCCATTGACAGTTGTACTTAGAAAATAACAAGATACTGCATCCCCATATTTGAACTCCGCCTAGTGCAGAAGCCGCTATTTTTTTTGTTCAGACTGCAATATTTTCTTCATACTAACTCGGAATCCGGCGAGACTTCGACCGATTAACTCCCACCTAAATTACGGACAATATGAAACACTCGGATACTTCATCTTGTGAACGTACACTGTAGTTCTCCATGGGGACTGACAGTTGTACTTAGAAAATAACAAGCTACCACATCCCCATATTTGAACTCCGCCTAGTGCAGAAGCAACTATTTTTTTTTTCAGACTGCAATAATTTCTTCTTAATAATTAAGAATCCGGTGAGACTTCGACCAATTAACTCCCACCTAAATTACGGACAATATGGAACACTCGGCTACCTCATCTTGTGAACGCATACTGTAGTTCTCCATGGGCACTGATAGTTGTACTTAGAAAATTACAGGATACAACATCTCCATATTTGAACTCCGTCTAGTGTAGAAGCCGCTATTTTTTTATTCAAACTACAATATTTTCTTCATACTAACTCGGAATCCGGCGAGACTTCGACCGATTAACTCCCACCTATATTACGGACAATATGGAACACTCGGATACTTAATCTTGTGAACGCATATTGTAGTTCTCAACGGGCACTGACAGTTGTACTTAGAAAATAACAGGATACCACATCCCCATATTTAAACTCCGCCTAATGCAGAAGCCGCTATTTTTTTTGTTCAGACTGCAATAACTTCTTCATACTAATTCAGAATCTGGTGAGACTTCGACTGATTAACTCCCACCTAAATTACGGATAATATGGAACACTCGGATACTTCATCTTGTGAACGCATATAGTAGTTCTCCATGTGCACTGACAGTTGTACTTAGAAAATAATAGGATACCTCATCCCCATATTTGAACACCGCCTAGTGCAGAAGCCGCTATTTTTTTTGTTCAGACTACAATATTTTCTTCATACTAACTCGGAATCCGACGAGAGTTCGACCGATTAACTTCCACCAAAATTACGGACAATATGAAATACTCGGATACTTCATCTTGTGAACGTACACTGTAGTTCTCCATGGGGACTGACAGTTGTACTTAGAAAATAACAGGCTACTACATCCCCATATTTGAACTCCGCCTAATGCAGAAGCCGCTATTTTTTTGTTCAGACTGCAATAACTTCTTCATACTAATTCATAATCCGGTGAGACTTCGACCAATTAACTCCCACCTAAATTACGGACAATATGGAACACTCTGATACTTTATCTTGTAAACGCATAATGTAGTTCTCAACGGGCACTGATAGTTGTACTTAGAAAATAAAAGGATACCACATCCACATATTTGAACTCCGCCTAGTGCAGAAGCCGCTATTTTTTTGTTCAGACTGCAATAACTTCTTCATACTAATTTAGAATCCGGTGAGACTTCGACCAATTAACTCCCACCTAAATTACGGACAATATGGAACACTCGGATACTTCATCTTGTGAACGCATACTGTAGTTCTCCATGGGCATTGACAGTTGTACTTAGAAAATAACTGGATACTACATCTCCATATTTGAACTCCGCCTAGTGCAGAAGGCGCTATTTTTTTTTCAGACTGCAATATTTTCTTCATACTAACTCGGAATCCGACGAGACTTCGACCGATTAACTCCCACCTAAATTACGGACAATATGAAACACTCGGATACTTCATCTTGTGAACGTACACTATAGTTCTCCATGGGGACTGACAGTTGTACTTAGAAAATAACAGGATACAACATCCCCATATTTGAACTCCGCCTAGTGCAGAAGCCGCTATTTTTTTTGTTCAGATTACAATAACTTCTTCATAATAATTCAGAATCTGGTGAGACTTCGACCAATTAACTCCCACCTAAATTACGGACAATATGGAACACTCGGATACCTCATCTTGTGAATGCATACTGTAGTTCTCCATGGGCACTGACAGTTGTACTTAGAAAATTATAGGATACAACATCTCCATATTTTAACTCCGCCTAGTGCAGAAGCCGATATTTTTTTTGTTCAAACTGCAATATTTTCTTCATACTAACTCGGAATCCGGCGAGGCTTCGACCGATTAACTCCCACCTAAATTACAGACAATATGAAACGCTCGGATACTTCATCCTGTGAACGTACACTGTAGTTCTCCATCGAGACTGGAAGTTGTACTTAGAAAATAACAGGCTACCACATCCCCATATTTGAACTCCGCCTAGTGCAGAAGCCGCTATTTTTTTTGTTCAGAGTGCAATAACTTCTTCATACTAATTCAGAATCCGGTGAGACTTCGACCATTTAACTCCTACCTAAATTACAGACAATATGGAACACTCAGATACTTCATCTTGTGAACCTACACTGTAGTTCTCCATGGGGACTGACAGTTGTACTTAGAAAATAACAGGCTACCACATCGCCATATTTGAACTCCGCCTAGTGCAGAAGCCGCTATTTTTTTTTGTTCAGAGTGCAATAACTTCTTCATACTAATTCAGAATCCGGTGAGACTTCGACCAATTAACTCCCACCTAAATTACGGACAATATGGAACACTCGGATACTTCATCTTATGAACCTACACTGTAGTTCTCCATGGGCACTGACACTTGTACATAGAAAATAACAGGATACCACATCCCCATATTTGAACTCCGCCTAGTGCAGAAGCCGCTATTTTTTTATTTAGACTGCAATAACTTCTTCATACTAATTCAAAATCCGGTGAGACTTCGACCAATTAACTCCCACCTAAATTACGGACAATATGGAACGCTCGGATACTTCATCTTGTGAACGTACACTATAGTTCTCCATGGGGACTGACAATTGTACTTAGAAAATAACAGGCTACCACATCCTCATATTTGAACTCCGCCTAGTGCAGAAGCCGCTATTTTTTTTGTTCAGACTACAATAACTTCTTCATACTAATTCAGAATCCGGTGAGACTTCGACCAATTAACTCCCACCTAAATTACGGACAATATGGAACACTCGGATACTTCATCTTTTGAACGCATACTGTAGTTCTCCATGGGGACTGACAGTTGTACTAAGAAAATAATAGGATACCCCATCCCCATATTTGAACTCCGCCTAGTGCAGAAGCCGCTATTTTTTTTTTTCAGAATGCAATACTTTCTTCATACTAACTCGGAATGCGACGAGACTTCGACCGATTAACTCCCACCTAAATTATGGACAATATGAAATACTCGGATACTTCATCTTGTGAACGTACACTGTAGTTCTCCATGGGGACTGACAGTTGTACTTAGAAAATAACATGCTACTACATCCCCATATTTGAACTCTGCTTAGTGTAGAAGCCGCTATTTTTTTTATTCAGACTGCAATAACTTCTTCATACTAATTCAGAATCTGGTGAGACTTCGACCAATTAACTTCCACCTAAATTACGGATAATATGGAACACTCTGATACTTCATCTTCTTAATGCATACTGTAGTTCTCAACGGGCACTGACAGTTGTACTTAGAAAATAACAGGATACCACATCCCCATATTTGAACTCCGCCTAGTGCAGAAGCCGCTATTTTTTTTGTTCAGACTGCAATAACTTCTTCATACTAATTCAGAATCCGGTGAGACTTCGACCAATTAACTCTCACCTAAATTACGGACAATTTGGAACACTCGGATACTTCATCTTGTGAACGTACACTGTAGTTCTCCATGGGGACTGACAGTTGTACTTAGAAAATAACAGGCTACCACATCCCCATATTTGAACTCCGCCTAGTGTAGAAGCCGCTATTTTTTTTGTTCAGACTGTGATAACATATTCATACTAATTCAGAATCCGGTGAAACTTCGACCAATTAACTCCCACCTAAATTACGGACAATATGGAATACTCGGATACTTCATCTTGTGAACGCATACTGTAGTTCTCCATGGGCACTGACAATTGTACTTAGAAAATAACATGATACCACATTTCCATATTTGAACTCTGCCTAGTACAGAAGCCGCTATTTTTTTTGTTCAGACTGTAATATTTTCTTCATACTAACTCGTAATCCTGCGAGACTTCGACCGATTAACTCCCACCTAAATTACGGACAGTATGAAACACTCGGATACTTCATCTTGTGAACGTACACTGTAGTTCTACATGGGGACTGACAGTTGTACTTAGAAAATAACAGGCTACTACATCCCCATATTTGAACTCTGCCTAGTGCAGAAGCCGCTATTTTTTTTGTTCGGAGTGCAATAACTTCTTCATACTAATTCAGAATCCGGTGAGACTTCGACCAATTTACTCCCACCTAAATTACGGACAATATGGAACACTCGGATACTTCATCTTGTGAACGTACACTGTAGTTCTCCATGGGGACTGATAGTTGTACTTAGAAAATAATAGGCTACCACATCCCCATATTTGAACTCCGCCTAGTGTAGAAGCCGCTATTTTTTTTGTTCAGACTGCAATAACTTCTTCATACTAATTCAAAATTTGGTGAGACTTCGACCTATTAACACCCACCTAAATTACGGACAACATGAAACACTCAGATACTTCTTCTTGTGAACGCATACTGTAGTTCTCCATGGGCAGTGACAGTTGTACATAGAAAATAACAGGATACTACATCCCCATATTTGAACTCCGCCTAGTGTAGAACCGCTATTTTTTTTGTTCAGAATGCAATATTTTCTTCATACTAACTCGAAATCCGGCGAGACTTCGACCGATTAACTCCCACCTAAATTACGGACAATATGAAACATTCGGACACTTCATCTTGTGAACGTACACTGTAGTTCTCCATGGATACTGACAGTTTTACATAGAAAATAACAGGCGTAGTGCAGAAGCCGCTATTTTTTTTGTTCAGACTGCAAAAACTTCTTCATACTAATTCAGAATCCGGTGAGACTTCGACCAATTAACTTCCGCCTAAATTACGGACAATATGGAACACTCGGATACTTCATCTTGTGAACGCATACTTTAGTTCTCCATGGGCACTGGCAGTTGTACTTAGAAAATAACAGGATACCACATCCTCATATTTGAACTCCGCCTAGTGCAGAAGCCGCTATTTTTTTTGTTCAGACTGCAATATTTTCTTCATACTAACTCGGAATCTGGCGAGACTTCGACCGATTAACTCCCATCAAAATTACGGACAATATGAGACACTCAGATACTTCATCTTGTGAACGTACACTGTAGTTCTCCATGGGGACTGATAGTTGTACTTAGAAAATAATAGGCTACTACATCCCCATATTTGAACTCCGCCTAGCGTAGAAGACGCTATTTTTTTTGTTCAGACTGCAATAACTTCTTCATACTAATTCAAAATCTGGTGAGACTTCGACCTATTAACTCCCACCTAAATTACGGACAACATGAAACACTCGGATACTTCTTCTTGTGAACGCATACTGTAGTTCTCCATGGGCAGTGACAGTTGTACTTAGAAAATAACAGGATACTACTTCCCCATTTGAACTCCGCCTAGTGTAGAACCGCTATTTTTTTTGTTCAGACTGCAATATTTTCTTCATACTAACTCGGAATCCGACGAGACTTCGACCGATTAACTCCCACCTAAATTACGGACAATATGAAACATTCGGACACTTCATCTTGTGAACGTACAATGTAGTTCTCCTTGGGGACTGGCAGTTTTACTTAGAAAATAACAGGCTACCACATCCCCATATTTGAACTCCGCCTAGTGGAGAAGCCGATATTTTTTTTGTTCAGACTGCAAAAACTTCTTCATAATAATTCGGAATCCGATGAGACTTCGACCGATTAACTCCCACCTAAATTACGGACAATATGGAACACTCGGATACTTTATCTTATGAACGCATACTGTAGTTTTCCATGGGCAATGACAGTTGTACATAGAAAATAACAGGATACCACATCCCCATATTTGAACTCCGCCTAGCGCAGAAGCTGCTATTTTTTTGTTCAGACTGCAATAACTTCTTCATACTAATTCAGAATCCGGTGAGACTTCGACCAATTAACTCCCACCTAAATTACGGACAATATGGAACACTCGGATACCTCATCTTGTGAACCCATACTGTAGTTCTCCATGGGCACTGACAGTTGTACTTAGAAAATTAAAAGATACAACATCTCCATATTTGAACTCCGCCTAGTGCAGAAGCCTCTATTTTTTTGTTCAAACTGCAATATTATCTTCATACTAACTCGGAATCCGGTGAGACTTCGACCGATTAACTCCCACCTAAATTACGGACAATATGAAATGCTCGGATACTTCATCTTGTGAACGTACACTGTAGTTCTCCATCAGGACTGAAAGTTGTACTTAGAAAATAACAGGCTACCAAATCCCCATATTTGAACTCCGCCTAGTGCAGAAGCCGCTATATTTTTTGTTCAGAGTGCAATAACTTCTTCATACTAATTCAGAATTCGGTGAGACTTCGACCAATTAACTTCCACCTAAATTACGGACAATATGGAACACTCGGATACTTCATCTTGTGAATGTACACTGTAGTTCTCCATGGGGACTGACAGTTGTACTTAGAAAATAACAGGCTACTACATCCCCATATTTGAACTCCGCCAAATACAGAAGCCGCTATTTTTTTTATTCAGACTGCAATAACTTCTTCATACTAATTCAGAATCTGGTGAGACTTCGACCAATTAACTTCCACCTAAATTACGGATAATATGGAACACTCTGATACTTCATCTTGTAAATGCATACTGTAGTTCTCAACGGGCACTGACAGTTGTACTTAGAAAATAACAGGATACCACATCCCCATATTTGAACTCCGCCTAGTGCAGAAGCCGCTATTTTTTTGTTCAGACTGCAATAACTTCTTCATACTAATTCAGAATCCGGTGAGACTTCGACCAATAAACTCTCACCTAAATTACGGACAATTTGGAACACTCGGATACTTCATCTTGTGAACGTACACTGTAGTTCTCCATGGGGACTGACAGTTGTACTTAGAAAATAACAGGCTACCACATCCCCATATTTGAACTCCGCCTAGTGCAGAAGCCGCTATTTTTTTTGTTCAGACTGCGATAACTTCTTCATACTAATTCAGAATCCGGTGAAACTTCGACCAATTAACTCCCACCTAAATTACGGACAATATGGAATACTCGGATACTACATCTTGTGAACGCATACTGTAGTTCTCCATGGGCACTGACAGTTGTACTTGGAAAATAACAGGATACTACATCCCCATATTTGAACTCCGCCTAGTCCAGAAGCCGCTATTTTTTTGTTCCGACTACAATAATTTCTTCATACTAATTCAGAATCCGATGAGACTTCGACCAATTAACTCCCACCTAAATTACGGACAATATGGAACACTCGGATACTTCATCTTGTGAACGCATATTGTAGTTCTCAACGGGCACTAACAGTTGTACTTAGAAAATAACAGGATACCACATCCCCATATTTGAACTCCGCCTAGTGCAGAAGCCGCAATTTTTTTTGTTCAGACTGCAATAACTTCTTCATACTAATTCAGAATCCGGTGAGACTTCGACCAATTAACTCCCACCTAAATTACGGACAATATGAAACACTCGGATACTTCATCTTGTGAACGCATACTGTAGTTCTCCATGGCCATTGACAGTTGTACTTAGAAAATAACAGGATACTACATCCCCATATTTGAACTCCGCTTAGTGCTGAAGCCGCTATTGTTTTGTTCAGACTGCAATATTTTCTTCATACTAACTCGGAATCCGGCGAGACTTCGATCGATTAACTCCCACCTAAACTACGGACAATATGAAACACTCGGATACTTCATCTTGTGAACGTACACGGTAGTTCTCCATGGGGACTGACAGTTGTACTTAGAAAATAACAGGTTACCACATCCCCTATTTAAACTCCGCCTAGTGCAGAAACCGCTATTTTTTTTTGTTCAGACTGCAATAACTTCTTCATAATAATTCAGAATCCGGTGAAACTTCGACCAATTAACTCCCACCTAAATTACGGACAATATGGAACAGTCAGATACTTAATCTTGTGAACGCATACTGTAGTTCTCCATGAGCACTAACAGTTGTACTTAGAAAATAATAGGATACCACATCCCCATATTTGAACTCCGCCTAGTGCAGAAGCCGCTATTTTTTTGTTCAGACTGCAATAACCTCTTCATAATAACTCGGAATCCGGCGAGACATCGACCGATTAACTCCCACCTAAATTACGGACAATATGAAACGCTCGGATACTTCATCTTGTGAACGTACACTGTAGTTCTCCTTGGGGACTGACATTAGTACTTAGAAAATAACAGGCTACCACATCTCCATATTTGAACTCCGCCTAGTGCAGAAGCCGCTATTTTTTTGTTCAGACTGCAATATTTTCTTCATACTAACTCAGAATCCGGCGAGACTTCGACCGATTAACTTCCACCTAAATTACGGACAATATGAAACACTCGGATATTTCATCTTGTGAACGTACACTAGAGTTCTCCATGGGAACTGACAGTTGTACTTAGAAAATAAGAGGATACTACATCCCCATATTTGAACTCCGCGTAGTGCAGAAGCCGCTATTTTTTTGTTCAGACTACAATATTTCCTTCATACTAACTCGGAATCCGGCGAGACTTCGACCGATTAACTTCCACCTAAATTACGAACAATATGAAACACTCGGATACTTCATCTTGTGAACGTACACTGTAGTTCTCCATGGGGACTGACAGTTGTACTTTGAAAATAACAGGCTACCACATCCCCATATTTGAACTCCGCCTAGTGCCGAAGTCGCTTTTTTTTGTTCAGACTGCAATAACTTCTTCATAATAATTCAGAATCCGGTGAGACTTCGACCAATTAACTCCCACCTAAATTACGGACAATATGGAACACTCGGATACTTCATCTTGTGAATGCATACTGTAGTTCTCCATGGGCACTAACAGTTGTACATAGAAAATAACAGGATACCACATCCCCATAATTGAACTCCGCCAAGTGCAGAAGCCGTTATTTTTTTTTGTTCAGACTGCAATAACTTCTTCATACTAATTCAGAATCCGGTGAGACTTCGACCAATTAACTCCCACCTAAATTACGGACAATATGGAACACTCGGATACTTCATCTTGTGAACACATACTGTAGTTCTCCATGGGCACTGACAGTTGTACTTAGAAAATAACAAGATACCACATCTCAATATTTGAACTCCGCCTAGTGCAGAAGCCGCTATTTTTTTGTTCAGACTGCAATATTTTCTTCGTACTAACTCGGAATCGGGCGAGACTTCGAATGATTACCTCCCACCTAAATTACGGACAATATGAAACACTCGGATACTTCATTTTGTGAACATACACTTTAGTTCTCCATGGGGACTAACAGTTGTACTTAAAAAATAACAGGCTACCACATCCCCATATTTGAACTCCGCCTAGTGCAGAAGCCGCTATTTTTTTATTCAGACTGCAATATTTTTTTCATACTAACTCGGAATCCGGCGAGACTTCGACCGATTAACTCCTACCTAAATTACGGACAATATGAAATACTCGGATACTTCATCTTGTGAACGTACACCGTAGTTCTCCATGGGGACTAACAGTTGTACTTAAAAAATAACAGGCTACTACATCCCCATATTTGAACTCCGCCTAGTGCAGAAGCCGCTATTTTTTTTGTTCCGACTACAATAATTTCTTCATACTAATTCAGAATCCGGTGAGACTTCGACCAATTAACTCCCACCTAAATTACGGATAATATGGAACACTCGGATACTTCATCTTGTGAACGCATATTGTAGTTCTCAACGGGCACTAACAGTAGTACTTAGAAAATAACAGGATACCACATCCCCATATTTGAAATCCGCCTAGTGCAGAAGCCGCAATTTTTTTTTGTTCAGACTGCAATAACTTCTTCATTCTAATTCAGAATCCGGTGAGACTTCGACCAATTAACTCCCACCTAAATTACGGACAATATGAAACACTCGGATACTTCATCTTGTGAACGCATACTGTAGTTCTCCATGGCCATTGACAGTTGTACTTAGAAAATAACAGGCTACCACATCCCCATATTTGAAATCCGCCTAGTGCAGAAGCCGCTATTTTTTTTGTTCAGACTGCAATATTTTCTTCATACTAACTCGGAATCCGGCGAGACTTCGATCGATTAATTCCCACCTAAACTACGGACAATATGAAACACTCGGATACTTCATCTTGTGAACGTACACGGTAGTTCTCCATGGGGACCGACAGTTGTACTTAGAAAATAACAGGCTACCACATCCCCATATTTGAACTCCGCCTAGTGCAGAAACCACTATTTTTTTTTGTTCAGACTGCAATAACTTCTTCATAATAATTCAGAATCCGATGAGACTTCGACCAATTAACACCCACCTAAATTACAGACAATATGGAACACTCAGATACTTAATCTTGTGAACGCATACTGTAGTTCTCCATGAGCACTAACAGTTGTACTTAGAAAATAATAGGATACCACATCCCCATATTTGAACTCCGCCTAGTGCAGAAGCCGCTATTTTTTTGTTCAGACTGCAATAACCTCTTCATAATAACTCGGAATCCGGCGAGACATCGACCGATTAACTCCCACCTAAATTACGGACAATATGAAACGCTTGGATACTTCATCTTGTGAACGTACACTGTAGTTCTCCTTGGGGACTGACATTAGTACTTAGAAAATAACAGGCTACCACATCCCCATATTTGAACTCCGCCTAGTGCAGAACCGCTATTTTTTTTGTTCAGACTGCAATATTTTCTTCATACTAACTCGGAATCCGACGAGACTTCGACCGATTAACTCCAACCTAAATTACGGACAATATGAAACACTCGGATATTTCATCTTGTGAACGTACACTAGAGTTCTCCATGGGAACTGACAGTTGTACTTAGAAAATAAGAGGATACTACATCCCCATATTTGAACTCCGCGTAGTGCAGAAGCCGCTATTTTTTTGTTCAGACTACAATATTTCCTTCATACTAACTCGGAATCCGGCGAGACTTCGACCGATTAACTTCCACCTAAATTACGAACAATATGAAACACTCGGATACATCATCTTGTGAACGTACACTGTAGTTCTCCACGGGGACTGACAGTTGTACTTTGAAAATAACAGGCTACCACATCCCCATATTTGTACTCCGCCTAGTGCAGAAGCCGTTATTTTTTTTTTGTTCGGACTGCAATAACTTCTTCATACTAACTCGGAATCTGGCGAGACTTCGAATGATTACCTCCCACCTAAATTACGGACAATATGAAACACTCGGATACTTCATTTTGTGAACATACACTGTAGTTCTCCATGGGCATTGAAAGTTGTACTTAGAAAATAACAAGATACCACATCTCCATATTTGAACTCCGCCTAGTGCAGAAACCGCTATTTTTTTTGTTCAGACTGCAATATTTTCTTCATACTTACTCGGAATCCGGCGAGACTTCGACCGATTAACTCCCACCTAAATTACGGACAATATGAAACACTCGGATATTTCATCTTGTGAACGTACACTAGAGTTCTCCATGGGGACTGACATTTGTACTTAGAAAATAACAGGCTACCACATCCCCATATTTGAACTCCGCCTAGTGGAGAAGCCGCTATTTTTTTTTGTTCAGACTACCATAACTTCTTCATACTAATTCAGAATCCGGTGAGACTTCGTCCGATTAACTCCCACCTAAATTACGGATAATATGGTACACTCGGATACTTCATCTTGTGAACGCATATAGTAGTTCTCCATGGGCACTGACAGTTGTACTTAGAAAATAACAGGATACCACATCCCCATATTTGAACTCCTCCTAGCGCAGAAGCCGCTATTTTTTTTGGTCAGACCGCAATAACTTCTTCATACTAATTCAGAATCCGGTGAGACTTCAACCAGTTAACTCCCACCTAAATTACGTACAATACGGAACACTCGGATACCTCATCTTGTGAACACATACTGTAGTTCTCCATGGGCACTGACAGTTGTACTTAGAAAATTACAAGATACAACATCACCATATTTGAACTCCGCCTAGTGTAGAAACCACTATTTTTTTTTGTTCAGACTGCAATATTTTCTTCATACTAACTATAAATCCGACGAGACTTTGACCGATTAACTCCCACCTAAATTACGGACAATATGAAAGACTCGGATACTTCATCTTGTGAACGTACACTGTAGTTCTCCATGGGGACTGACAGTTGTACTTAGAAAATTACAGGCTACTACATCCCCATATTTGAACTCCGCCTAGTGTAGAACTTGCTGTTTTTTTTGTTCAGACTGCAATAACTTCTTCATACTAATTCAGAATCTGGTGAGAGTTCGACCAATAAACTCCCACCTAAATTACGGACAATATGGAACACTCGGATACTTCATCCTGTGAACGCGTACTGTAGTTCTCTATGGGCACAAACAGTTGTACTTAGAAAATAACAGGATACCACAACCCCATATTTTAACTCTGCCTAGTGCAGAAGTCGCTATTTTTTTTTTGTTCAGACTGCAATAACTTCTTCATACAAATTCATAATCCGGTGAGACTTCGACCAATTAACTCTCATCTAAATTACGGACAATATGGAACACTCGAATACTTCATCTTGTGAACGCATACTGTAGTTCTCCATCGGCACTGACAGTTGTACTTTGAAAATAACAGGATACTACATCCCCATATTTGAACTCCGCCTAGTGCAGAAGCCGCTATTTTAACTCGGAATCCGACGAGACTTCGACCGATAAACTTCCACCTAAATTACGAACAATATGAAACACTCGGATACTTCATCTTGTGAACGTACACTATAGTTCTCCATGGGGACTGACAGTTGTACTTTGAAAATAACAGGCTACAACATCCCCATATTTGAACTCCGCCTAGTGCCGAAGCCGCTATTTTTTTTGTTCAGACTGCAATAACTTCTTCATAATAATTCAGAATCCGGTGAGACTTCGACCAATTAACTCCCACCTAAATTACGGACAATATGGAACACTTGGATACTTCACTTGTGAACGCATACTATAGTTCTCCATGGGCACTGACAGTTGTACTTAGAAAATAACAAGATACCACATCCCCATAATTGAACTCCGCCTAGTGCAGAAGCCGTTATTTTTTTTGTTCAGACTGCAATAACTTCTTCATACTAATTCAGAATCCGATGAGACTTCGACCAATTAACTCCCACCTAAATTACGGACAATGTGGAACACTCGGATACTTCATCTTGTGAACACATACTGTAGTTCTCCATGGGCACTAACAGTTGTACTTAGAAAATAACAAGATACCACATCTCAATATTTGAACTCCGCCTAGTGCAGAAGCCGCTATTTTTTTGTTCAGACTGCAATATTTTTTTCATACTAACTCGGAATCCGGCGAGAATTCGACCGATTACCTCCCACCTAAATTACGGACAATATGAAACACTCGATACTTCATCTTGTGAACGTACACTGTAGTTTTCCTTGGGAACTGACAATTGTACTTAGAAAATAACAGGCTACCACATCCACATATTTGAACTCCGCCTAGTGCAAAAGCCGCTATTTTTTTTTGTTCAGACTGCAATAACTTCTTCATACTAATTCAGAATCCGGTGAGACTTCGACCGATTAACTCCCACCTAAATTACGGACAATATGGAACACTCGGATACTTCATCTTGTGAACGCATACTGTAGTTCTCCATGGGCACTGACAGTTGTACTTAGAAAATAACAGGATACCACATCCCCATATTTAAACTCCGCCTAGTGCAGAAGCCGCTATTTTTTTTGTTCAGACTGCAATAACTTCTTCATACTAATTCAGAATCTGGTGAGACTTCGACTGATTAACTCCCACCTAAATTACGGACAATATGGAACACTCGGATACTTCATCTTGTGAACGCATACTGTAGTTCTCCATGGGCACTGACAGTTGTACTTAGAAAATAACAGGATACCACATCCCCATATTTAAACTCCGCCTAGTGCAGAAGCCGCTATTTTTTTTGTTCAGACTGCAATAACTTCTTCATACTAATTCAGAATCCGGTGAGACTTCGACCGATTAACTCCCACCTAAATTACGGACAATATGGAACACTCGGATACTTCATCTTGTGAACGCATACTGTAGTTCTCCATGGGCACTGACAGTTGTACTTAGAAAATAACAGGATACCACATCCCCATATTTAAACTCCGCCTAGTGCAGAAGCCGCTATTTTTTTTGTTCAGACTGCAATATTTACTTCATACTAACTCGAAATCCTGCGAGACTTCGACCGATTAACTCCCACATAAATTACGGACAATATAAAACACTCGGATATTTCAACTTGTGAACGTACACTAGAGTTCTCCATAGGGACTGACAGTTGTACTTAGAAAATAACAGGCTACCACATCCCCATATTTGAACTCCGCCTAGTGGAGAAGCCGCTATTTTTTTTGTTCAGACTACAATAACTTCTTCATACTAATTCAGAATCCGGTGAGACTTCGTCCGATTAACTCCCACCTATATTACGGATAATATGGTACACTCGGATACTTCATCTTGTGAACGCATATAGTAGTTCTCCATGGGCACTGACAGTTGTACTTAGAAAATAACAGGATACCACATCCCCATATTTGAACTCCTCCTAGTGCAGAAGCCGCTATTTTTTTTGGTCAGACTGCAATAACTTCTTCATACTAATTCAGAATCCGGTGAGACTTCAACCAGTTAACTCCCACCTAAATTACGTACAATATGGAACACTCGGATACCTCATCTTGTGAACGCATGTTGTAGTTCTCCATGGGCACTGACAGTTGTACTTAGAAGATAACAGGATACAACATCGCCGTATTTGAACTCTGCCTACTGTAGAAACCATTTTTTTTTGTTCAGACTGCAATATTTTCTTCATACTAACTCGAAATCCGACGAGACTTCGACCGATTAACTCCCACCTAAATTACAGACAATATGAAAGACTCGGATACATCATCTTGTGAACGTACACTGTAGTTCTCCATGGGGACTGACAGTTGTACTTAGAAAATTATAGGCTACTATATCCCCATATTTGAACTCCGCCTAGTGCAGAAGCCGCTATTTTTTTTGTTCAGACTGCAACAACTTCTTCTTACTAATTCAGAATCCGGTGAAACTTCGACCAGTTAACTCCCACCTAAATTACGAATAGTATGGAACACTCGGATACTTCATCTTGTGAACGCTTACTGTAGTTCTCTATGGGCACTGACAGTTGTACTTAAAAAATTACATGATACCACATCCCCATATTTGAACTCCGCCTAGTGGAGAAGCCGCTATTTTTTTTGTTTAGACTGCAATAACTTCTTCATACTAATTCAGAATCCGGTGAGACTTCGACCAATTAACTCCCGCCTAAATTACGGACAATATGGAACACTCGGATACTTCATCTTATGAGCGCATACTGTAGTTCTCCATGGGCACTGACAGTTGTACTTAGAAAATAACAAGATACCACATCTCCATATTTGAACTCCGCCTAGTGCAGAAGCCGCTATTTTTTTTGTTCAGACTGCAATATTTTCTTCATACTAACTCGGAATCCGGCGAGACTTCGACCGATTAACTCCAACTAAATTACGGACAATATGAAACACTCGGATATTTCATCTTGTGAACGTACACTAGAGTTCTCCATGGGGACTGACAGTTGTACTTAGAAAATAACAGGCTACCACATCCCCATATTTGAACTCCGCCTAGTGGAGAAGCCGCTATTTTTTTTTGCTCAGACTGCAATAACTTCTTCATACTAATTCAGAATCTGGTGAGACTTCGACTGATTAACTCCCACCTAAATTACGGATAATATGGAACACTCGGATACTTCATCTTGTGAACGCATATAGTAGTTCTCCATGTGCACTGACAGTTGTACTTAGAAAATAACAGGATACCACATCCCCATATTTGAACTCCGCCTAGTGCAGAAGCCATTAATTTTTTGGTCAGACTGCAATAACTTCTTCATACTAATTCAGAATCCGGTGAGACTTCGACCAATTAACTCCCACCTAAATTACGTACAATATGGAACACTCGGATACCTCATCTTGTGAACGCATACTGTAATTCTCCATAGGCACTGACAGTTGTACTTAGAAAATAACAGGGTACAACATCCCCATATTTGAACTCCGCCTAGTGTAGAAACCACTAATTTTTTTGTTCAGACTGCAATATTTTCTTCATACTAACTCGAAATCCGACGAGACTTCGACCGATTAACTCCCACCTAAATTACGGACAATATGAAAGACTCGGATACTTCATCTTGTGAACGTACACTGTAGTTCTCCATGGGGACTGACAGTTGTATATTGAAAATTACAGGCTACTACATCCCCATATTTGAACTCCGCCTAGTGCAGAAGCCGCTATTTTTTTGTTCAGACTCCAACAACTTCTTAATACTAATTCAGAATCCGGTGAGACTTCGACCAGTTAACTCCCACCTAAATTACGGACAGTATGGAACACTCGGATACTTCATCTTGTGAACGCATAGTGTAGTTCTCTATGGGCACTGACAGTTGTACTTAAAAAATAACAGGATACCACATCCCTATATTTGAACTCTGCCTAGTGGAGAAGCCGCTATTTTTTTTGTTTAGACTGCAATAACTTCTTCATACTAATTCAGAATCCGGTGAGACTTCGACCAATTAACTCCCACCTAAATTACGGACAATATGGAACTCTCGGATACTTCATCTTGTGAACGCATACTGTAGTTCTCCGTGGGCATTGACAGTTGTACTTAGAAAATAACAGGATACTACATCCCCATATTTGAACTCCGCCTAGTGCAGATGTCGCTATTTTTTTGTTCAGACTGCAATATTTTTTTCATACTAACTCGGAATCCAGCGAGACTTCGACCGATTAACTCCCACCTAAATTACGGACAATATGAAACACTCGGATACTTCATCCTGTGAACGTACACTGTAGTTCTCCATGAGGACTGACAGTTGTACTTAGAAAATAACAGGCTACCACATCCCCGTATTTGAACTCCGCCTAGTGCAGAAGCCACTATTTTTTTGTTCAGACTGCAATAACTTCTTCATAATAATTCAGAATCCGGTGAGACTTCGACCAATTAACTCCCACCTAAATTACGGACAATATGGAACACTCGGATACTTCATCTTGTGAACGCATACTGTAGTTCTCCATGAGCACTGCAGTTGTACTTAGAAAATAATAGGATACCACATCCCCATATTTGAACTCCGCCTAGTGCAGAAGCCGCTATTTTTTTGTTCAGACTGCGATAACTTCTTCATACTAATTCAGAATCTGGTGAAACTTCGACCAATTAACTCCCACCTAAATTACAGACAATATGGAACACTCGGATACTTCATCTTGTGAATGCATACTGTAGTTCTCCATGGGCATTGACAGTTGTACTTAGAAAATAACAGGATACCACATCTCCATATTTGAACTCCGCCTAGTACAGAAGCCACTATTTTTTTTGTTCTGACTGCAATATTTTCTTCATACTAACTCGGAATCCGGCGAGACTTCAACCGATTAACTCCCACCTAAATCACGGATAATATGAATCACTCGGATACTTCATCTTGTGAACGTACACTGTAGTTCTCCATGGGGACTGATAGTTGTACTTAGAAAATAACAGGCTATATTCCCATATTTGAATACTATTTCTCTATAGGATAAGATGTAAAAGGGTATATTTGGAATTTCAAAAAGACAGTGAGTAAATCTATTCAATGAATTCTCTTTATTAGTAGTAAAGATATATATATATATAAACTATGAATTGTCACATCATTATATATATAAGTTTAATTATTAATTAAAGCTAAGATGTGATAAGATAGGTCCTTATTAAGGTTCAAAATACACGAAAAGTCCTTCACTAAATTTTAGTGTAAATTAGGTCCCTGTTTTTTATTCATGATTATTGCAGAGCATGATGCAACTTTTCATAAAAGTTGCTGACATTTCCGCAACTTTTCTGTACACTGTGAACATAGTGTATGAAAGTTGCTAAAATATCAGCACTTATTTATAAAAGTTGCTGACATTTCAGCAACATTTATGTACACTGTGAACACAGTGTATGAAAGTTGCTGAAATATCAGCACATATTTATAAAAGTTGCTGACATTTTAGCAATAATTTTTCTTTGTTTTTAGAATATAGGTATCAGATTTACAATGAAACTTTGACAGGGAAAGTTGCTGACATATCAGCACTTATTTACAAAAGTTGCTGACATTTCAACAATAATTTTTCTTTGTTTCTAGAAAATAGGGACCGGATTTACAATGAAACTTTGACAGGGATCCGTTTTACAATATGAAAGTATGATAGGGATGCCTCCCTAATTTCCACTAATATATACATATATTTATATAAAATGTTTATTATTTTTAAAACTATGTATTGTCACATTACTTACTAATCCAAATTAACATAAGATAATTTATTTCTAAGTGTATTATTATCTGGTTAATTAACTCTTATATACATGTATACGAGTACATATGCACGCTCAGATGGGTCGGCATTTAACCACAATGTACATGCAATTTTATTTGTACCTGTGGAAGTAGATTTGAAAGTAGCATACCAACATTTGAACGCCGTCTAGGCAGAAACCGCTATTTTTTTTGTTCTGACTGCAATAACTTCTTCATACTAACTCGGAATCAGACAAAACTTCGACCGATGAATTCCTACCTAAATTATAGACAATATGGTACACTCGGATACTTCACCTTGTGAATGCACACTGTAGTTCTCCAAGGGGACTGACAGTTTACTTAGAAAATAACATGGCACAACATCCTCATATTTGAACTCCGCCTAATGCAGAAAGCGCTATTTTTTTTATTCAGACTGCTACATTTTCTTCATACTAACTTGGAATCCAGCGAGACTTCGATAGATTAACTCCCACCTAAATTACGGATAATATGGAACACCCGGATACTTCATTTTATGAACGCACACTGTAGTTCTCCATGTGGACTGACAGTTGTACTTAGAAAATAACAGGCTAACACATCCTCATATTTCAACTCCGCCTGGTGCAGAAGCCGCTATTTATTTTGTTCAGACTGCAATAACTTCTTCATACTAACTCGGAATTAGGCGATACTTCGACCGATGAACTCCCACCTAAATTACGGACAATACGGTATAGTTGGATACTTCATCTTGTGAACCTACACTGTAGTACTCCATGGTGACAGACAGTTGTACTTAGAAAATAACATGCTATATCCCCACTTCAACGCTCACTGTAGTTCTCCATGGTGACTAATAGTTGTACTTAGAAAATAACAGACTACATCCTCATATTTGAACTTTGCCTAGGAAAAAGCCGCTATTTTTTTGTTCAGACTGCAATAACTTTTTCATACTAACTCGGAATCAGACAAAACTTCGACCGATGAACTCCCACCTAAATTACAAACAATATAGTACACTCGGATACTTCATCTTGTGAACGCACATTGTAGTTCTTCATGGGGACTGACAGTTTACTTAGAAAATAACATGCTACCACATCCCCATATTTGAACTCTGCCTAGTGTAGAAGCCGCTATTTTTTTTGTTCAGCCTGCAATAAATTCTTCATACTAATTTGGAACCCGGTGAGACTTCGATCGATTAACTCCCACCTAAATTACGGACAATATGGAACACTCGTATACTTCATCTTGTGAATGCACACTGTAGTTCTCCATGGGGACTAACAGTAGTACTTAGAAAATAAGAGGCTACCACATCCCCATATTTGAACTCTGCCTAGTGTAGAAGCTGCTATTTTTTTTGTTCAGACTGCAATAACTTCTTCATACTAATTTGGAATCCGGTGAGACTTCGATTGATTAACTCCCACCTAAATTACGGACATTATGGAACACTCGGATACTTCATCCTGTGAACGCACATTGTAGTTCTCCAAGGGGACTGACAGTTGTACTTAGAAAATAACAGGCTACCACATCCTCGTATTTGAACTCCGCTTAGTGTAGAAGCCGCTATTTTTTTTATTCAGACTGCTATATTTTCTTCATACTAACTCGGAATCCGGCGAGACTTCGACAGATTAACTCCCATCTAAATTACGGACAATGTGAAACACTCGGATACTTCATCTTCTGAGTGCACACTGTAGTTCTCCATGGAAACTGACAGTTGTACTTAGAAAATAACAGTCTACCACATCCCCAGATTTGAACTCCGCCTAGTGCATAAGCCGCTATTTTTTTGTTTAAACTGCAATAACTTCTTCATACAAATTCAGAATCCGGTGAGACTTCGACCAATTAACTCCCACCTAAATTACGGACAATATGGAACACTCAGATACTTCATCTTGTGAACGCACATTGTAGTTCCCCATGGGCACTGACAGTTGTACTTAGAAAATAACAGGATGTCACATCCCCATATTTGAACTCCACCTAGTGTAGAAGCCGCTTTTATTTTGTTCAAACTGCAATATTTTCTTCATACTAACTCGGAATCCGGCGAAACTTCGATCGATTAACTCCCACCTAAATTACGGACAATATGAAATACTCGGATACTTCATCTTGTGAACGTATATTGTAGTTCTCCATGGGAACTGACAGTTGTACTTAGAATATAACAGTCTACCACATCCCCAGATTTGAACTCCGCCTAGTGTAGAAGCCGCTATTTTTTTTGTTCAGACTGCAATATTTTCTTCGTACTAACTCGAAATCCAGCGAGTCTTCGACAGATTAACTCATACCTAAATTACAGACAATGTGGAACACTCGGATACTTCATCTTCTGAACGCACAATGTAGTTCTCCATGCGAACTGACAGTTTACTTAGAAAATAACAGTCTACCACATCCCCAGATTTGAACTCCGCCTAGTGCAGAAGCCGCTATTTTTTTGTTCAAACTACAATAACTTCTTCATAATGATTCAGAATCCGGTAAGACTTCGACCAATTAACTCCCACATAAATTACGGACAATATGGAACACTCGGATACTTCATCTTGTGAACGCACACTGTAGTTCTCCATGGGCACTGATAGTTTTACTTAGAAAATAACAGGATACCACATCCCCATATTTGAACTCCGCCTAGTGCAGAAGCCGCTATTTTTTTGTTCAGACTGCAATATTTTCTTCATACTAACTCGGAATCCGACGAGACTTCGACCGATTAAGTCTCACCTAAATTACCGAAAATATGAAACACTCGTATACTTCATCTTGTGAACGTACACTGTAGTTCTCCATGGGGACTGACAGTTGTACTTAGAAAATAACAGGCTATATTCCCATATTTGAATACTATTTCTCTATAAGATAAGATGTAAAAGGGTATATTTGGAATTTCAAAAAGACACTGAGTAAATCTATTCAATGAATTCTCTTTATTAGTAGTAAAGATAAAGATAGAGTAAAAGATTTCCATAATTATAATGAGGGGTATTTCTGGTATTTCAAAAAGACACGGTTGAATTCCTATTCAAGGAATTCTCATTATTAGTAGTAAAGATATAGTGCACAAGGACGAAAAATGTTCTCGACAACTTTCCGTTGTCGAAAGGTCGAAATTTCAAAAAACGTTATTCAGTCACATTTTCTGTTTTTCTACGAACTATGTAATTTGGTAAACAAATTTTGAAAACGATTTTACCATCATTATTAATTAAATAAATTGAGTTTATTTTCATTATAAAACCTATATATTGAATATTTAAAACTAATTAAATATTCGCTAATCAGAATACTGAAATTCCGGGTCGTTACAGGAAGTTTTGTTGTGGATGGTAAGTCAAATTTGGTTTGCAAATTAAAGAAATCACTATATGGTTTAAAGTAATCACCTTGACAATGGTACAAGAGATTTGATCATTTTATGCTTCAAAGTGGTTTTGATAGAAGCATCAAGGACGCTTGTGTATATTTCAAAAAGTTGAAAAATGATTGTTGGGTGTATTTACTTTTGTATGTGGACAACATGCTCATTGCTTCAAAAGATAAGAATGAAATCAACAAGTTAAAACTGAGTTTGAAATCACAGTTCGAAATGAATGATCTTAGAGAAGCAAAGAAGATATTAAGCATGAAAATAGAAAGGGATCGGAGCGTTTTGAGTTCAAATTGAATCAAAAGAAGTATATAGAGAAAGTGCTTTGCCGGTTTAGCATGGAGAATGCAAAGGCGTCAAATACACCTTTACCTTTGCATATGAAGCTTTCGAGTAAGGGATCACCTATCTTGGAGAAAGACCAGGCTTATATGGCAAATGTGCCATATTGTTGTGCGGTTGGAAATTTAATATATGTTATGGTGTGTACAAGGTCCGATATTGCAAATGTCATCGTGATGGTTAGTCGGTATATGGCTAATCCGGGGAAATCCTATTGGGAAGCTGTGAAGCTTATATTGAGATACCTTAGAAGTACATCATCTCATGGTCTTGTTTTTAGCGATTGTAAGGGGATGAATTGCAAGTTTGTTGATTATTTTGATTCAGATTACGCCGGTGATATGGATCGAAGAAAGTCAACTTACAGATATTTCTTCAAACTTGGTGGTACGGCGGTAAGTTGGAGATCGATATTGCAGACTGTAGTTGCTTTATCCACTACGGAGGTAGAGTTGATAGCCACGGTGGAGGCGGCAAAGGAGGCACCTTATTTGAGGCAATTGTTATGTGACTTGGGATTCGAGCACGATAGCATTGACGTTCGATGTGATAGCTAGAGTGTTATTCCCTTGACCGAGAATTTGACGTTTAGCTCACGGACAAAGCATATTGAAGTGAGAGAGTCATTTCTAGTAGCCATGGATGAAGATAAACAAGTATATCTTCAAAAAGTGCACACAAAGGATAACGCGGTGGATGTGTTCACTAAGGCATGCCGGTTGGAAAGTTCGAGCATTGCTCGAACTTGATTCGTTTGTTGAAGTGCTAGGTGCCACGGAGTGGCACGGTTGAGGGTGGAGCTTGGTTATTGATGATTAAGAGTATCGGTGAGAGATCGTAGTTCTATCTTCTTGGTGAGTACTAGTTTACACTCCATAGTGCTTTTGTCTTTTGATGAGACGGTTTTGGATTTGGGTGCTTTCAACACTTTGTTAGCGGACGAGGGCTTTGCCTAAGCTCGTTGATGGAGTGCAATGGGCGATAGCTTTGCCGGAGTTCATTGGGAAAGCATTCAAGCTTGTTTGGTTGAAAGTAGAAGTGGTGATAGTTGGTGTTATCAGTTGTTATCGATGGTATGGTACCATTGAAGTTGGAGATGGATATAGTGTCGAGGTGGAGTGTTGAATTTTGACGACACTATATGGAGAAATTGAAGTGGTTGGAAGTAGCTTGTGAAGGAGAAGACGGTTCGCAAATCGAAGCTCGGATGAGAAAGTTATGGCGAAGAGAAGAGAAATGCTGCTTGGAGCACCAGCACAGACGTCTGTTGTGGAGTGACAAACATCTGTTGCTTCAGAGTTTTGGAACCCGAGACTTGGAACAGACGTCCGTCACTTTGGGGCAGACGTCTGTGTTTCAGGAGATGTTTTCCTAAAATATATGACAGACGTCTGTCATAAAGTGACAGACGTCTATGACGATTCCCAACCTATTTTCAACTCGAGCTTGGTGTGATGATTTGTGATATTCGAAGGGGTAATTCTGGAATTTCGCCTAGGTTTTCTATTCTCTTATATAAGCTATTTTCAAGATTCAGAAACAGGATGGCAGCAAGGGTTTAATCAAGGGTTTTATCCTCCGTTAATTAGGGTTTATCAAAACCTAATTTTCTTTAATTCTCTTCTCTATAAATCAATTCTATTAGAATATCATTGTAATCAATCTCTTGTACTTTTCTCGTTGGTATTAATAAAGGTTTTCTCCCAAAGTGGATGTACACTAACAAGACGTTAGTAGAACCACTATAAATCAGTGTGTGTGATTTATTTTATCGTTATTGCTTTTATTTTATGCTGCTTGTTTGGTGATTGTGATTGGTTTTGGATTGGATTGAGAATTGAATTGAGATATTGATTGGTTGTTTTTGCACTTCTTACCACGATCTCGTTTTCCGTTGTGCTTTGGGGTTTTGATTTGAGTGGTCTCAAGTTATAATTCCCACAACATCTAGAATATAAATAAATCCTAAGGTCCAGAATAGCTAATAGGCCAATTGAATGCTTGGTAATGTTTGCATCTATAGAGGTATGAAATTTTATACATAAATTGTGTGTGTAGGTGTGCAATGTGTCTGCACATAAATTTACTGTTGCAAGATATTACTTATCAGAAGTTAGCACCTTGAGCACATGAAACTGGTTTGATCTACACCACAGAGATACTCTTGCAACATCTGAGGTTGGTATTCCAAAATCTGATAGCAGATGGGAAAATTGTTACATCCACTTCTGTTAAGAACCACAGTTGGTTAAGATGAAATTACCTCTCTGTAAATTAACTCCCTTACATCATCTTTTGTTAATTTTCTCCTTTCAAACTCAAATTCAAGTTTCGAAATTGGTTGGGTTGATGGTTCACGATCTTTATTTGCAAGGCCCATAAAGTAAGGATCGGCTAAGGCCTACAAACTAAAGTAAGCAAAAAATCAGCAGAACCTCATGTCTAAATTATTTTGTCTTTATTTCTACTGTTATTGTTTATTTTTTTCTGGTACGTACTTGCCATCAAACAATGGTTAAATAGAGATACTGTCTTTTACGTAATCATGTAAATAATCCTTAACAAGTTGCTCACCATCTACAATTATTTTAAGGTGAGGTTTCAGAGGTACGAATTTGGCATCTTTTTTATATATTTTTTACTTCTACCTCTTCAGCTGTAGGTCGATCGTTAAAATCAAAGGCAAGGAGACGTTGTAGCAAAGTCAGAGCTAAAGGATCTACATCAGGGAACTTTTGTGAGAAAGGGACTGGTAACTTTTTCCCCATCATACTCAAATATCTTCTAGCCTTTTCATTTCGTATCTACAAAGAAACACATTAAAATGTGAGTCAGAGGCAGATAAGGAACTAAAGGTAATAGAAATAGAGGCAGATAAGGAACTAAAGGTAATAGAAATATAGAACACAATATCTGTTATGGTTAATTAGTACGTCATCTATATGGAAGACTATAGATGTTTTGTGTCACATAGCTATTTCTACACTTTAATCTTTTTATTGACTCAAGATTGACTAATACATGATTCAAGTGTTACCACCTTAAAATGACTCAAGATTAACTAATACATTTTCAGGCATTATCATCTTGGAATGACTCAAGATTGACTAATACATTTTTCTAGTATTAGCATCTATTATTCTCTTCTTCATTTTCCAGATTATTCTATAAACCAGATTGATTAATTTGTGGATTTATAACCCATGTATTTGATCTTTGGGATTCATGAATTCATACATGTTGTTTTAGAATGATAAAACATATTAAAACTTGGTTTGATCTATGGATCACTGGTTAGTCTAGCCCAGATTCAGGATTCAAACATAAACATGCACAAACATGTACGAGCAATTCAGGTCAAGCAAAATGCACATATCCAGGTTCATAAAGCATGTAATGATCATGTGAGTAATAGAGTTGTAAACTAATTTAAAGGTCATACAGATTTTGATATTTAGATTGGAAATAGTGTTGAATATGATTTTAGAAAGATCTTTGCATATTTGTGGCTAAAAGCATATAAAGTGTGATGTTCTGGATTTTTAAACACTTAACAAAATTACTCTACATTCTTGTTTGAGCCTATATTGTCTATCTCTATTTCTGGCTTGCTACTTCAGTTTCATATTGAAGTCAGTTCCAGATTTTACCAATTCTAATTCCTAAATCCTTATATACTTATGATTTTCAGGTTTTATGGTATCATAATCCTACTCTTGTTTTAGACATATCATAGGATTTAATTGCATTTCACATTAGCTTACACTATGGTCTTGTTTGCTTCAGGAATCTGAAGACTATGACTTCAAGCTTTTGCATGTACTTGTATCAATTACAAGACATGTACAAGCCTTACTTGTTAGCCAAGACCATGTTCAACCCATCTACTTAATACTTTGGCACATATTTATTCAAAAACAACTTTAACTTTATAACTGAAATATAACAAACATGCCAAGAAGAATATATCCACATATCGGATTATATGGCATGTTCTCCTTCATTATAATCCACTGGATTATTTCCAGAGTCTGCTACTTAAATCAACAACTCACAAGAACATATAATACTTAAGTTTTTTTTCTTTTTACATGTTCTTTTCAAGAAAACAAAGCAAGTATCAATCCTGGAAATACACAAGACATAAGAGAGTTTGCCTAGATTATTTATTACAATTATACTTCTACTTCTCTAAAGCATTTTTAAAACCAGCAAGTTCTTCAAACATCCATACAAGCAAGATACTCAAGCAACTTTCCCTGCAGCAACACTTTGAACTGCCTCAATGAAAATGAGACACCCAAAGATTGCAAAGGCAACAAATAGGGTCAGAAAATATATTCTGGTGTGAGTGAAATCATAGATTATAAATAACTTGTAATTACTAAATACTGTGCAGAGATTCATATGTTTGATGCTTATTTAAATTCATACTAAAATCTGAGTATATATATACATATATAAGCTCTTACTAACATACATGCACACAAGCATTCATTCATCAACACAATTCAGTTATATGTACATATACTCCTATGGATTAACTCCCTTAATTCCATAGCTCAATTTCTCAATCCCATTTATCATTTATTTGGTCTTAACTCTTGCCATTGAACACCATGTGTGCATTGCAAAGGGGCTCAATTCTATTAACCCTTTACACAGAGGCCTACAGGACTTAAACAAGTCATGCACATACCCATCATCCACCTAATGATGAGTAGATCAAGGCACTACTCCTAGATTAGCTTTATAATCTAGAGTCCATTCTCATTTTCTTTCAGGAGAATTTTATTAATTCTTGAAATGCTTTATATTCTTTTCTTCCTTTCATAAATCAAAGAGTATTAAACTCACTCAGGGATTTCAGCCAGACATACAAAGCATTCATGCAAAACACCACATCCCATTTTAAGGTCATTTTTATTCAATCATATTTTCTAAAACTTGCATATATTTATCTCCAGAAATATTCCCATTTCTTACATAAATCTGGTGAAGTCATATAAAACATTACATTTATTTTACTGTGAACATAGGGTATGGTTTTTTTTGAGAAAAACCCATAAAAACATATTAACTTATGATTTGAACAAATTAGCACATATATATATATATATAATATTGCATTGTTCATATCATTTTTAAAATGAACTAGACATAAGCATGAATCCCCTTATTCACACTGCCTACTTCATTCTTCATTAATACCCTATTTCTCAATAAAAACATTTAACTCGTCTCCATATAAAAATTGGATTATAAGTTACATAATCCATTTCTGTGATCAAGGTGTTTGTCTTTTCAAAGCATTAATCAAAACAATCAAAACAAATCAAAACATCAACCAAAGACTAAGCCAAAACACCAACCATACTCAACATTTATTTATTCAGAGAATAAAATCAAACAAAGACATGATATGGTTTTATAAAAGTAATATGGCTGCCCTTAACTTGGGTCTTAATGCCTTAAATCTCATAAGATGATTAATCACTCACCTTCCTTCTTCTTTCCCCGAGAATGCTCTAACTTGAAAACAGTGTGAGTTTTCTCTTCTTTTTATTTTCTAAAATATCTTTCTGTTTTCAAAAATAAACTGCTGCTTATCCTCTAATTTTCAAAACATTTAGCTAGGGTTTTAGTGGAGTGAAAAAACCCATTTTATCCCCACACAAAGAAGAGAATTCTGTATATATGTTTATGGCTAAATATGCCATTTTCTTTTTGATTCCATTTCGGGTATTACAGTTGCTTTTCTTCATTTTCTGTGTACATGCCATTTGCATGTTTCACATACACACTATTTTCATGCGACTTATCTACATTATGTATTTTCTTAAGACAAATCTGTAATGTTCACATATATATCTTTTTATCAATTAATTCCTTGCTAATGTTTCAAACCATTTGTTTTCTCTTGATTTTAAAATGTATTTATACATATATAATACTAAACTGGTTTCATATATTTTAATCATCATAAGAGTTTATTTTATCACTCTATACTCCTCTGGCTACTTATATACAATATATATGTGAGATATGTGAATATAAAACTCATTCATACTTAGTTATTTTCTTCTCATTATTATTTACTGAAAACAACTATCCTCTTCCTTATTTATTTCGCTCATTCTTGATATTTATTTTCAAACTATTTTATTCTTTGAATATTTTCCATTAACTGATTTTTATAAAATCATTTTCATCTCAATAATTTGGGTCTTCACATACTCTCCTCCTAAAAGGAATTGTGTCCCACAATTATTTTTCTCATACATTTCCATCCAAATGTATACAAAGCATAATTTCATTTCAGAAATTTCAGAAACTCATGCATTCAAAACCAATCTAACATACATAAGTAATGTTTAAGTTTATCATAATTTTAGGCATACCTTTAAGCAGAAAATAGATTAGGATATTTATCCTTCATCCTATCTTCAGTCTCCTATGTACAATCATTCTCATCTAAACTCCACTGGATTTTAACCAATTTAATTATTTTATTTCTCAATTTCTTTTCTTCTGTAGCCACAATGCCCACTGGTTCCTTCTTATAAACCAGATTTTCTTGAATTTCAACTTGTGTAGAAGATTCCAGAATGGTCTCCTTATCATGCACCCATTTTCTTAATTGAGGTACATGAAATACATCATGTATATTACTCAATTCCTCTGGAAATTTCAACTTATAAGCCAAAGTTCCTACTCTTTGAATAATTTCATATGGCCCTATATATCTTGGTGACAATTTTCCTGCCTTGCCAAACCTCAATATTTTTCTCATTTGTGAAACTTTGAGAAATACATAATTTCCCACTTCAAATTCCACTGGCCTTCTCCCTTTATCTGCATAGGCTTTTTGTCTCTCTTGTGTTGCTCTCATTCTCTGCCTTACAAGTTCAATCCTTGCAAAGGTCTCTTTCACATGTTCTGGTCCAAGCAACACTCTTTCACCTGCCTCCATCCAGCATGCAGGAGATACACAAGGCTTCCCATACAAAGCCTCAAATGGAGCCATACCTATAGTGGACTGATAGCTATTGTTATAAGCAAATTTAGCTAAATAGAGATGACCTTCCCAGTTGCCTCCAAAATCAAGTATACATGCTCTAAGCAAATCCTCTAAAATCTTGTTAACAATCTCAGTTTGCCCATATGTTTGTGGGTGGTAAGCTGTGCTTAAGCTTATTCTGTCCTCATAGCCTCTTGAAAGCTACCCCAGAACCTTGAGGTAAATAAGGTATCTCTATCACTAATGATAGTCCTGGGGATTCCATGTAATCTCACTATCTCCTTCACAAATAATTGAGCTAATCTGTGAGCATTTCTATTTGAATTCACTGGAATGAAGTGAGCTGTTTTGGTGAGTCTATCAACCACAACCCAAATACTATCATTGCCTCTTCTTGTTCTTGGCAAACCATCCACAAAATCCATTGAAATGCTTTCCCATTTCCAGGTAGGCACTTCCAGAGGTTGTAGTACGCCTGAAGGTCTTTGATAATCTGCCTTGACTTGTTGACATGTTAAACACCTTGCCACATATCTTGCCACTGCCCCTTTCATTCCTGGCCACCAATAGTTTCTTTTAAGATCATGATACATTTTTGTACCACCTGGATGTATAGTGTACTTTGTCTTGTGATGCTCATCCATAACCTCTTGCTTCAGTTCTTCTACATTGGGTATGCAGAGTTTCCCTTTCTTTCTTAAGTAGCCTCTATCATCAACTTCATAATTTTCAACTGACATGCCTTGTGATATCATGTCCTTCTTTTCTTTTAAATTAGTGTCTTGATTCTGCATATTTCCTATCTAATCAACCAGGGTTGATCTTAAGGAGATGAGACTTAATTTTCCATATTCAATCATGTCACTCTGTATGTAACGACCCTGAATTTTAATTACATTTAAATTGATAATTTAATGAATTTTTGAATTAAAATTGTATAGTTAATTGATAAATTGATACGAGTTTCCCCGAATTCAAATAAATTCAGTATAAATCATTTAAATTTTAAATTATTGTATATATATGTATATATGTGAATATATATGTATTTGGGCATATATGAGTAAATTTGAAATTTTATATATATATATATATAGATATATATTTGATTTGATTTAAATCGTAAATAAATGGTTTGAAAATAAAAATACAAATTATATAAGATAAAGTATAAAATTATAAAAGTAACCCATTAGCTAGAATTTAACAACATATTAAAATATAGAAATACAAAATAATAAGTATTAAAGAATAATTTAAGCTAGAAATAGAAGTAAAATTTATAATAAATATTTAAGCTAGAGATAGAGATAAGTATATAAAAGATAAATTATAAAAGTAAATATCAAGTAACCCTTAAATAAAATTTTAATAACATATTTAAAATAGAAATTGTTTATACTATGAAATAATAAGACTAAAGAAGAAAAATAAAATACAACTTAACTAAATATAAGTATGTAAGGAATAGAATCAATATATATAAGATAACTATAAAAAATCTAAAGTAAACAAACACATAGATAAAATTTAACAACATATTAGAATAGAAGTTTATTTATATTATAAAGTAATATTACAAAACATAAGTGTAAAATAAACATATACCTTCAAACAAAAGAAGAAAACATATCTAAGTATGAAACAAAACCAAAGTATGTATGTATGTATATGAAGTATAAGGTTGAGAAAAGAAACAAACATACACATTCAAAAAAAGAAATACAAATATATATATAAAGTATGTAGCTTGCAAAGGAAGATATGAGAAAAATATTCATTTGTACAAGTAATAAATGCAGCCACCACAACCATATTATCTCAGCCCCAAAGGAGAACTATATTCGAACATAAGTATGTAGGCTGAAGTAAACAAATCATTTAAATACAAAACAAAGCAAATATATATATTCAAGCATAAGTGTGGAAACATACAACATAAAGAAATGAAGAAAAATATAATTATGAAGACATAAAGTACCTTGGCATTAAATGCTAGCAATACATTTGTCAATTCGAAATGTTGAAAAAAAGCAATTCAGCCTCCATTTAAAAAAAAGAAGAGTATAATCTCTGATCAAAGATAGCGTACCAGTAAAAAAAACTATACCAGTGAACACCTACCCCCCCCCCCATACAAACTTATCTTTTTATATATATCTTCTTGTTCGTTAACTACATAGCAAACCAGGAAACAAGAAAATAAGTTAGCATTTCCATTTTTCAAATTTAAACAACAATCAAACTTGCCTGCATTTTCAAAGCCTACAAGCAAATTCAAATCAAAACCCGATGCATTCATCTTCAACCCAAGTTTTAAACCAAGCAACCTGCATGCAAATCTAAACAACAAAGCAACTCAAGTTTAAAATAAAGGCATTCAAGTGCAAGGTTTTTTAAAGCTAAAGGATTTCAGTTTTTCAAGTTGTTTTTCAAATCTGGGTGCTCTGTCTTCTGTTTAAAAGGTGAGTGACATTTCCTTTTAAAAAAAAGTTTAAGAATGAATCTGGTTGCATGTTAATATCTGAAAATAAATAATGTTTGCTTGTATATATCTATATAGTGATATCTCTGTATATAGGCATGTCTGTTGAAATTGTGTATCTCTGTTCTTAGTTCAGAGTTAAACTTTTGATCTAAAATTCAAAAAAAAAAATCTTTCCCTCTGATCTCTGTTAGACCTTAGCTTTCAAACCAATTAAGTTTGTTAAAACATGAACTAGGATTAAAAAAAATATAGTTTAAACATGTTGGATGTATATATATTATCTGGAATCAAGAATACAGTAGCAAATCCTAAAAACATGTAAAATTCAAATGTTGCAATTTGCTGATTCAAGTATATAACTTGAATCGACTCGGGAAAATATGATTTTTAAGATGAAGATCACAATTTTTAGATTAGTATCGAGTGTGCATTTTGGATATGACCAGAAAGTGGTTTTTTTAGCAATTTCTGGTGACCCAAGGATCTAGGGTGATCGGGGTTTTGACTGGAGGTGGATGAGTGTTCGGCGAGGTTGGTAAAAATAGCCGGAGTTGTTCTAGTTCGTCGTAGCGTAGGGATTTGGTCGATGTAGGGTTGTCGAGCGGTTTTTGGTCGAGTCTGGAAACGTGGTCATGGTGGTGTCTCTGGTGGATCGAGTGCCACCAGCTTGTTGGGAATGGAAGTAGGGCGGTTGTCGAAGCTGTGGCCGGAATTGTAGGCACTCCGGTGATCGGAGACGTGGACGCGAGGGGTTTCTGATTTGGGTTTGTGTTGAAGTTTTCATTTGGGTTGCTCGATTTTGATTCGAGGCTTATGCTTATGAATTGGTGGTCGGGATGGATAGCAGCGATGATAAGTGGCATGCTGGAAGGATGAACGGAGGCCAGAGGTGGCTCTGGTGGCGATACATGTACATGGGGGTGTCAGTGGTGTCTGTTGTTTGGGTTTGATTTTGTCTCGAAGTAGGGATCATGTTTTTTGGGGTATTGACTCGAGTTTGAACTCGAGTAGGTTCGTGTGGGATAGCCTGTAAAGTTTTTAACTTAAAATTTATCTAAGTTTTGTAAAAGGGAAAGAGCAGGGGGAAACTCGGGTTTGACCCGAGAAATCTTCGAGTTTGACCCGAAGTAAAAAAAAATTGAACAGTGTTAAAAAGATTTTAAAACAAGTTTTGAAATTTAAATGGAAATAGTTTTAAAACTATCACTTGAAAATGTTTAAAACACTTAAAGGTAAGTTATGATTGGTAACCTTAATTTATCAAGTTAAATGGTTATTTTATTTAAACTTAATTAATGATTTAATTAAGTAAAGTTAATTAAAGATAAAATGGTTTAAATATGTTAATAGTAATTAATGATTTGTTAATTTAAGAATAATTACTTAATTAATTACTTAATATTAAAGGTTAATTTAACAAATAAATTAAGGTTAATTAATTTGTTATTAATTATTAATTAATTAAGCAGTAATTAATTAATAAAAGAAATTGAGAGTTAATTAGTTAACCATTAAGGGTTAATTAATTAAGGTAAATTAATTAATGAAAGTGATTAAGAAATACTTATTAATTAAGGAGTAATTAATTAGTTGTTGTAATTAATTAAGAATTAATTATTAATTAGAGGTTAATAAATGATTAATCAAAGAATAATTTATTAAATGTTTTGTAATTAATTGATTATTAATTTACCATGACTAGCAATTTTATTCATAGAAATTTATCTGATTTGAATCAATCAGATAATTAAAGTGATCCTATCTATGGATGTTTAGATTGTATTGGATGTTTGAATTGTTGATATTCCCTGATCTGTGATGCTGTGTGATATATTCTGATTTGTGTGTGATCTGTATTGTAGTTTATTTATCTGTAATTTATATATCTGTGATCTGTGAATAAAAGATAAGTGTTATAGTTATACCGCTTATCAACTATATTTCTGTATTCTGATCTGTGATGATTGAATGATGTTGCATTATTGTTTGAAACCCCTGGACCACACTGTTACACACACAAATATGGATTTCACGAGGAAATGGGTTAAGTCACAGATAATTTAAATTTAATATTTTTGAAATTTTAATTTTAATTTCAATTGATTTTGGAAATGAATGGGGTTAAATGTGAAAGCTTTTGAAAAGGAGATTTAAGATATAAGTTATTTTGAATAACTTGGCAAAGTTCCAATTTAAATAATTTAATTTGAATTCAAAATTTTGAATTGAATTCAATGATTGGAAATTTTGGTTAAAAATGGTATAAATGTGTTTATATGAATTCGAACCATTTTGAAAGCATTGTTTGAGAATTTGAATTTAACCTAAAGATCTTAACTTGTATAAATGAATCAGATTTTCCGAAATAAAAACTATTGTTTTCAAATAATAAAAGCTTTCATATAAGAAATGAAATTCCAATTTAATTAAAGGAATTTCAAGTTTGAATTGGAAATGGTTTTCCGAATTATGAATAAATCTTTGTGAAGATTGTTGAACTTGTTTTGAAATTGGAAAGGTGTACCTTTCGTATAAAAGATCGAAATGGAATTATTTTGAAAGCTATCAGCTAAATCTTTGTTTTAAATATTTAACGAGTTAATCCATATTAAAATGGAAATTGATTTGAAAATCTGAGAATAGATCTTTGTGAAACTGGGTGAACTTTATGAATTGAATCTTTTTGTTTAAAAAGATTAAAATGGTAATGTGTTTAAAACCATTTGAAAGAGAAGTTTTGGGTAATAAGTTGTGACTTAATTGAAATCCCAATATCCATATATTTTTAAATATTACGCTCGTTATTCGGTTTAGCTGGGAAAGGACCTTTGTGTCATATAACCCGTTCCGAATAATGATACGTCGTATATGGATTGCATTTGAAGACCGGATATTTTCAAAAATGAAAGGACAACTCATCGAATGTCTCTACATCGACTGGCCCCCGATATAGAGATTTTATCACTCTTTGTGATGGGAAGTCCGGATGTGATTAGAAATTATCTGGATTTGCAAGGGCTTCTTCGGAAGTGCCTTCGGTTCTGTTCGAACTCGGAACAGACTTGTATGGTTACATGTCTGACATTACATTTTGAGATATAAAGCTGATTTCTTTCAAATACATTTCTGTTTGGTGGCGGAGAATTTATTCTCTTAGCATAACACCCTTCTCTGAGACGTACGAGCTCAGAGGTTATGTAGTTGAAATTTATCAGTGATATACTCCCAATTTGGTAATGTGGCATGCTGAGTGTTGCTGTGTGATGGTCATTTATTGATCATTTATGATCAAAGCGTGGCTATGTGAAAAAGCGTAGCTTTGTGGACGAGACTTCGTCAAGACCTCACAACCCAGAAATGGTCGAAACAGGAATGATGCGGCAAGGTTATGAGGGTTCTATAGAAAATCCGATGGTATTATAATAATGTTTAGCGTTTTAAAATAAATTATGAATATAGCTGGAATGCTTGCATCTCACATTCTAGCATAGTTAGGCATAATCAAGTCTGTACGGCGCTTATTGGAGAATGGATTCCATCAATGACAAAGCTACTAGGGTATGTCACAGTACACCTCTAGATAAAATGTATCGAGGGCCTCACACCGACCTCCTGCATGGCAAGACCGGCCCTGCCCCTTACTGGATAGTAAAGAATATTTCATCACCTCGGTTGCTTTGCAACCTTTTCACGAGAGCTCTCATGCACAACCAAATCCATAAATGTTTGTGTGTTTGTCTAGAAGGGTGATGACATACCCTATTGGTAGCAAACCACGTAGCCCTGAGCATATACCATGATTTAGTCATTCCCGGTTGTGAGACTTGAGGCTACGTTTTACCTTTTATATAGCAATCTCATTTAGAATGCTAACACTGCCCTTGACATTGCAATGTCAGCATTTGTCAATATAAGTTGTTTAGGATATGAGCAAATCGAAGGCGCTACTTCTACTACATCCATTTTGGAATCACCCTTGGGATTAGTAGCAAGTAGCCGTTGCACTTCAAGAGCTCCATCTTCAAATTAATCATCTTTAAGATACTTCCAAATCGAATGCTTAAGTTGGTTCAAAGTAGTTTTTGGATAATTCATACTTATCCAATCCCGGTCTCTTTGAGCCAACATACGATGGTTTCTGATAAACTCAATTCTGGTTCTTTTGGAAATATACAGATGATACATAAGAATGGAGATCACCTCCTAATCTTTAAGTGGATGGATTTTCTTATTATTTGTCATAGAAGAACACACGAGTTTATACACACAATATAGCATCCTCGAGGATAACTATACCATATGACTCTCGTGTTTTCTCCTGGATATTTCAAAAGTTAAAAATTGGTCCAGATTTGATACTCTATTATTTAACTATCAATTAAACAAACAATCAAACATAGATTAATTCCATTTGGGATCCACAATGCCACTATTAATAAATTAGATCTCTTTAAAATTATTTGAATCAAAATACCTTAACAAAAGATATTTTTGCAAAACCCTTATACTCTTTCAAATACTGGGAAAAAACATTCATATACTTATCTCACCAATATAAGTATATTGCAAATATTATACTTTTAATTCTTAGAAAATATATCATATACTTATCCCAACGGTATAAGTATATTTATAAAACTGAAGGATGATTTCCTCCTTTCCTAATTTATACTTAAACAAGCTAAACAAATATCATTTAAAACATTACTTACTATAAACTAAACCACTATTCTTCGGCGTTAAGTTTGGAAAGAATGTTTCCATACCACCATAATTAAGAAGGATTAATTGCTAAAACAAATCTCATTCTTTTATAAAATTCCATTTTTATACGCTCATTTCATATTTACAAATATTTTATAAATCTCCAAATTAATTTACAAAACTTCTTTTATAATCTCTAAATTGATTTATATAATCCCTCTCTATTTATAAAACTCATTTATAAATCTTCCTTTATAACTCCTTTATAAAATCCTTTATAAAATATCATTTGAAATCTACTTTAAATAAATCCATTTACTAAGTAAATTCCCTTTTATAAACAAATTATCATTTATAAATACCTTTATTTAATTAATTGATTTCCTTTAAATATCATAATAGAATAATCAATTAACTTTAAAAACTCATTAATAAATAATCAACTAACTTACTTCAAAAATCATTTATAAACACTTTAAATTCAAATTGTTATAAAATTTAAGTTATTTTAAATCCATAACTTTACAAATTCGGAAAAAGGCTTAGTGACCCCGATAGTACTAAATCAAGTTACCATTTTAATTCAATTTAACTTTTCAAGTCACATAACTAGTAGGCATATATGTAAATAAAATGAATAACTAACCCATCAATAGTTAACACGTCACTTTTCTGATATTAACTAACTGTCATATGAATAAATGTACAAATTAATATAATAGCAGAACAGTGATTTATTCTGCTAAACAAATGTCATCGATAATCTATTCCATTTAAATTATAGTAGAACATGGATTTATTCTACTAAACAGATGTCATCAATAATCTATTCCATTTTAATTTAACCGAATGGTGTTAAGTATACAATGAAGTATCATTCGTATACTTAATTTATCATGACCTATTTATCGAAATTAACTCTCTTATATTTATCACGTTTCCGACGTTCCGACTTCCCTATCCCTCGCCTAGAAACAAAATTCTAGATCTCAGAGGTAGAAGAAAGTTTACATTTCGGCTTTTAGTGTTAAACACCGGACGACTTATTTTCAATAAACCGTGTCTAACATTTCAGTATAACTTATTCATATTTGTTTGACTACTTAATGGCACAGACAAAGAGAATCCCTTGTGTTTAAACTATGCTTTGAAAATGAAAGTAGCTTTTTAAACAAACCGATCCTTGGAAATAATTTAAAATAAACTTTTATTTAATAATAGTTAAATTTAATTAAATCTTAAATTAGTTAGTAATTGATTAATAATTAACCCTGCCTGATTATTAATCAATAATAAAACCTTAATTACTTAACGGTTAATAAATAATAATTAAACCTTATTTAAATATAATTAATTAAATAATTAATCTTTACTTAATCAATAAATAATTAACCTTTACTTAATTAATTAATTATAATTATCTTACTTAATTAGAAATTAAGTACTAATTAACTTTACTTAACTAATAATTAAGTATTAATTATCATTACTAATTAATTAATCAATTAATCCTTTAACTTTTTTTAAAAAGTAATAATTACTTTTTTTTAATACTAATAATATGTTGACATACTTTTCAAAACTACTTAAAATGAAAAACACTCTTAATTTACACAAATGTGTTTGTTTTACGAACTGCATGCATAGCGGCTATCGCTATGGATACTATAACTTCAAAACAAGCTTCACATTCCAAATACCCCTTTTTAAACCTTACCCTTTACCTTTAAAATTACTTTTTAAACTTAGTATAAATTTTTTGAAAATTAAAAAGTAAAGTTTCAAAATATGTAAAAAAATTCTGGAAAAAATAAAATAAGTAACCAAGTTTAAACCAAGGGGTCTTGATGTCACACATCTACAAGTTCAAGTGCTAACTTTCTTTTGCATACACATCTATAACATAAGCTCAAACATTTTCACACATGCCAAAACATCCTACACAAAGTAAAGATCATGAATTTAAACACCACTTAACATTTTGACTTCATTTCCAAGTCCATAACCAAACATTACATATAAACACGCATATATAAAAGCACATACAACAATACTTTCCAACCAAACAGCTACAAAATTATTTCAATAATATAAAGTTTAAAACTTTAATTAAATGATGAGCTTTAGTCACTAAATTTACCAAAACCAAGTCAAACTGCTACCACTTTCCCACCTTCACCCGAAACATAGCTTTTCTTTTCAAACCTTAATTTTTAAATCATGAAAGGTGCAATACGGGTTCGACCTTAGGCTTTGTGGGGGAGTTTAGACTTGCTTTTGAAATGAGAGGCGATGTAGAATAGAAAGGAGTATTTTTTGAATAGGTTTTAAGGGATTTAAAATAGAAAAGGAAGGATTTTTAAATTTTAAAGCATTAAGGAAGCCATGAGAATGAAAGAGGGAGCTTGGAAAAGAGGGAGTAAAGTTTGAAAGCAAAATAATGAAACAAAAATGAAAGTTGAAAAAGAAGGAAATTGTTTTTATATAAAATAGAATAAGAGAATTACTAAAATACCCTTAGGTCCATACACTCCGCCACCTTTTTGCCATATCACCTCCTCCATATACTTCATAAACACACTACCATCTCCTTGCCCACACTCCATCATTTCCAAATCCGTCAAAGTACCAAACATTTGATAATATGTTGGATATTAGGATGACCTTGTAATTAAATTAACTTTAACACTTAAGGAATCACTCCCTCTCACATCCATCATTTCTTATTTGAAATTATATTTTATACTAATTAATTATCATTATTATCATATATTACTTATTTACTTAACATTTCAAAATAAAATGTTTTAAACATTCAAATATTATTTAAAATGTACACAAAGGTTCAATAACTTTCTACAACTTGTTGTTCGAAAATCCAAAAAAACGAGTTTCGGTCACATTTTCTGTTTTCATCAAACTACCTATTTTAGTAAACAAAATTCAAAAATGAATTTTCTATCATTAGTTATAAATTAAAAAAAGTTTATTTACTTATTAAAACCATTAATTAAATTTATAAAAGTAATAAAATATTTACAAATCAAAGCGATAAAATTCCGAATCATTATAGAAATCTATTGTTTTATTAAGATAATAACCTATGTCCAAGGTTTTAAATCTTGGATTTCAGTCGCATCTCGGGAATTTTACACATAATATCTCATACTGGACGAGATCTCGAGCAAGATAAGTGTATCTTAGGTTTACCTACCGAATTGATATCTTGGAATTTAAAGTCAATCTCGAGAATATCTCAAAGTAACTCAAATGTCTAAATTTGGCATTTTAAAGATTTTCATAATAATTTTTGTTTAAATGAAAACTTTTCAGCATACATAAGTGCTAACATGATTGATTTGGTATTCACTAAAAGGATTCTACTCGTATGATATTAAAAATAAAAAATAAATATAAAGCCTTTTATTTTTGCACACTTGTTAAAAAAACAACAATATAACTAGGAAGTTAGTAAAAAGGTTGTTATAGTGCAATTTCTTTTTAAATCACACTAGAAGTAAAATAATTATATGAATGAATAAAAAATCGTAAGCTATTTTCAACTGAGATTTTACCTCAAATTTCACTTAATATCTTAATATCTTGGACCATATGAGTGTCAAATAATATATAACCAAAAGTAAATGTCTCGTTTCGTTGAATCTTGTCTCGCTCAAGTTTGAAAATGAGATCTAGAGTGAGTTCTCATGTGAGAGAAACGAAATTTGAAATAGTGCCTATATCATGTCAATATAAATGAACAATCATTGCTTGAAAATATTTTTCAACATCATAGGTCTTATTTCTTGCAATTTTTTATAAGCATTAGTATCACGGTTCAAGATCTTGATTTCGTTCTCGGTTTTGGTCTTTTACAATTTTAGGAATTTTGATTCAATTCGTATATTTCATAAATGTTAGCAATTTTGGTTTTAGATTCGTTAATTATTTTTCATATAGTTACATATATATTTGTTTAATTATTGAAGTAAAAATGTATAATTTATCTTTAATTGAAAAAGAATAAATAAATAAACAATACTAATTAATTTTAAATATTTATAACACTGAAAAATGTGTATTCATTACTTCAATTTCAAATCTTTTTAGTTACACCATTTATATATTTCGTGATTTTATTTTTTTACTAATTTAAAATTTAAAATTATGAATATTCATATATTTGAAACTCAAATAAATTCTTTTCTTTGAGTTTTAATGAATAATTTGAAGTTTACTAGCTTTTTTTATTGAATCGGAGTTTCAATTTGGTTTCGCTTCAGTCTCAATTGAAATCGAAAGGAAACGATCGAAATCTCGGTGTTTTGATTGAAACCTCAAACCTTAATTGGTACTACACAGTTTGTTTTCAGCCAAAATTTGTTATCTAAACTTCTAAATATTTCACTTGTGTGTAGGTAGGAAAAAATTATATTAGTCTGCTATGGTGATGATGGATATTCGATGTTCAAAAATTAATTCGATAAGACACGAACACAAAACTATTAGCATTTGCATTCGACAATTGACAACCTGAGGAGGAGAATGAATGAGCTCTTTAAATTGCTCAGGTAACACAAAGCATGCTTAAGCATTAAGTGGAAGTGTCGCTCGATAATAGAGAGGAAATGCGCCCAACGTTGGACTGGTGGCGAGCTGAGTAGGTACAAGCTATGGAGATGTACTCGAAGCATAAGCACTTTAAGCTTGAGAAAGATTAGTATAGTGTTCAAGTAATAATACTTGAATGATCAAATTTGAGTAAAAGAACTCGAGAGACACTTGAAAAATAAGTCAAAGAGGTGTGCTCCTCGGTTCAAGGATGTTAAATGAAGCAACTTGGAATTGTGCTAGCGAAACACGAGCAAGTGGCTCAATGGAAACACAGTAGAGTAAGCATAGGTCAGTAAAGAACAATATGAACTTACTGAGCATCATAAGTAAATTGCTTGATTGTGTTATACGACTTGTGCTTAGGGTAATCCAGAGAGATTATTCAAACATAAGTTCGAAGGTAACCTAGCTGTTATTGGGTAAGCATTTGCTCAAGGTGATGTTTTAATGTTTATTGATATCTGGCTAATGATGTATTTGGGTGAAATGACGAAGTATACTCGAGGTTGATGTCCTCGAGAAGAGTGAGCTTAATAGGAGTGTGCTCGATGTATAACTAATGGTTCAAACATATAATCAATTTCAAAACATGTACAAACCTTAAAATATGAATCTTTTGAATCTATGATGTACGAATCCCGTTTTGATTTAAAATCTGAACTTTTCGATTTACGATTTGAATGTAATTTTGATAACCTTACGAAGGGAAGATAAGTGATCAAAGCCTATGTTATCTAAGTTACTCCTAGTTCAAGCGTTCCACCAAAACTCGACAATGGGAAGAATATTATCATGGACGATGTGCTTTCTATTTATGATTTTTCTATTCGTGCTTTATATGATACGTGAGATTTACGTTTTTTACTAGTCCATCTTGTTGATAATTTGTGCCTAGTGCCCACGTTATCGATAACTCTCTTATTGTGTTAAATCCTGTTAGGACTCGACATATCTTTCTATGATATGTAGAGATGTTAAATTATCTCAAGATGGGTCTAGTTTTCTTATAATGCTTTTATGCTCATGACTTTCACGTTATGGACTTATACTAGAAATGGAATGGATGATGAAGCACGGGTTATTATTAATTGTGGTGGTTGTGTAGTTCGTATGAAGGATAGTAATGGCAAAAGGTTTAATGTTTATTGCGAGCCCGAGAGTTCCATGATGATGGGCTATTTATACTCATTGAATCTCTCACATAATGAGTTGACATGATACCCTCTTATACAGAATCTTCATCAAGAAACTAAATTCTGCATTGATTTAAAGCAAGATGCATTGTTGGTTGTCTTTACCTATTAGATGCATTGCTTAAAGAGATAGAAGGTAATTAAAAATTCAAATTCCTAAGTTTTCAAAGAAAGGCCTATTGGGAGAAGTACATCGGAATGGGTTGTACCTGTCTTGCTCACCACTAAAGCGAATGGATCTTTGAGACTGTGTCCACTGTAGAGAGTCGAATAAGTTGACAAAAAAAGAACAAACAACCTATTCCCCACACTGATGATTTGTTCGACCAATTCGAAGGAGCTAAGATGTCCTCTCAACTTAATCTTGCAACGAGTTTTAACTAACTAAGGATGGCTAGAGAAGGTATTTGAAAAATCACATTTAGAACATCAATGCATCTTATGGATAGTTACTAATGTCATTCGATCTTACAAAGGCACTGACATACTTTGTTGATCTTATAAGCCGTGTCTTTCGGGATCAATACAGTATGTTCGTGGTGGTATTCATATACGATATTTTGATCTTTTCTAAAAGTGAAGCACAATTGCTTTTGAGGGAAGTGTTAGAGTGTTGAAGCGGAATTACTTAAAAGTAAAGTTTTCCTAATATACTTTTAGAGGAGAAAAGTGTATCCTTGAATCATGTCATATTCGAGCCTGGAATTTCTGTTGATCCGAGTAAGGATGCCACGATGCAAGATTGAAAGATACTAAGTAGTGCAACCGAAATTTGTAGTCCCGTAAGGTTGGCAGGATATTATCGGAAGTTTAATAAGGACTTTGCAAAGGTTACAACACCTTTGACCAGGCTAACTATGAAGAATCAAGTCTTCTTCTGTAATGCACGTAGCGAAGGGAATCAATTATTGACCAATAATCTAGTTCTTTTCATACCAAAAGGAGTTAAACCATTTACTGTAGACACCGATGTTTATGGTATGTGACTCGATGCAGCTCTTATGCAAGAACACAAAGTGATTATATATGCAAGTAGTCATCTTAAGACCAATGACAGGGATTATCCAATTCACGATTTGGAGTTGATGGCCATTGTCTTTGCTTTGAAGACATTGAGGCATTATTTGTTGGGTGAGAGGTTTGAGCTATTCATCGATCATAAATCTTTGAAGTATTTGTTATCCCAAAAAGATCTCACTACTAGGCAACAAAGATAAATGGAATTCCTACTGTCATGTAACTTTTGAATTTCCTATATTCTTGAAAAAGAAAATGTTGCGGATGCATTGAGTAGAAGGCATGCTATTTTGGGTTTTATGTTCTCTGAGTAGAAGGCATGCCATTTTGGGTTCTACGTTTGTTGAATGGAAGGCTTTGGATTTTATTTTGGATTTTAATTTCCGGTCTTCTTGTGAAATGTTGCCTTTTTTGTCGGCGACATCGGAATTTAAATTCACACTTATTAATTTGATTAGATCTAGCCTAAGGCTTAATGCAAAAATCATAAGGACCTAGGACAAATTAGGATAGTAGAGGGAAGTCAACAATATTAATTGGTATGCTATTGATGTGAAGGGTTAGCTTCGTACATACTAGAGAATACGTTTTTTCAAAGTTGCGAATTCGATTGATGAGGTACTTTAAAAATGAAATCCTTATAGGATGACCATTTATCCCCATGGCAATAAGAGGTGCAATGATGTAAAGTGCACTTATTGTTGGAAGTGTGTGAAAGGACATGTTTCAAAGTTCATAGAGAGATGTATTATTTTTCAAAAGGTCAGAGCCGAATGATACAAGCCCGATGGTTTATTAACCTTTGGAAGTTCCACACTGGATGTGTAAATATTTTCATGCACTTCATAGATGGTTTGTTGCAAAGTCAAAAATGAAATGAGAGCATTTAGATTATTGTGACCACTTAATAAAAAGCGTTCATTTCATTTTGGTATATGTCCGGAGGATTGCTCCTTTAGCGACGCCGTATGTACGAGAGATAGTGAGGTTGTTTATACCCTCTAGTATTGTGAGTGATCGAGATTCACTCTTCACAGGGGCTTTAGAAGAGCTTGCAACGTGAACTAGGCTGAAAATTAAATTTAAAGACTTGTTGAGAGCTTGTTTTCTTAATTTTTGAGGATCGTGGGAAGATCACTAGCCTCTTGTTGAGTTTGCATACAACAAAAGCTTTCAAGCTAGCATTGGCACCGCACTATTGAAACACTGTATGGAAGGCCTTATAAGCCACATACATTATGCAAGACGACCGATATGATAGTACTTGAAGGGGATATGATCCGTAAAACTTAAGAAAAAGATAGTTGATACAAAAAAGAACGAAGAAATCTCGAGATCGATGAAAATCTTATGCCAATAAGAGACGTATGATCTTGCATTTGAAGTCGATGATTTGATCTTCGTTAAACCATCATCATTGAAGAGAGTTATAATATTTGAAAACTCGGGAAAAAATTGCACATAGATTTGGTGGATCATTTTCTATTGTGGAATGGGTCAAAAAGCTTGCATATAGAGTTGATCTTCCAAACAAGATTATGTAGTACGTGATGTTTTCCATGTTTCACACTTACGAAAGTGTGTAATGACACAAGTGTAGTGATTGAGCTAAGTCAATTAGAGGAAGTGGATACAGAGCCATAGGGTTTATATGCCGAGAGGACATATTCGGATTAATGAGTGAAGTGTTAAGAGACTACGGGACAAGGATATGAAATTTGTTCAGGTCCAAAGGGACGAAAATTCTAGGAATAGCACATGGAAGCTAGGAGATATGCCGCATGCTTCCATTCTGAAATTTTTTACCGATATGATTTCATTTATTCCAAGTAATTTGTTTCCATTTGATTGAATAGAATTAGTATAGGATTTGCTTTGCATTGCCATGTCTAGTTTGCTACTCTTGGATACTATGATGCAAGGTGTCTGTGACAAGACATATTGTTGTTGATGCGATGCATTTTCTCCGCTCTTGATGATTTCGGAGGCCAACTCCTGTTAAGGGGAATTGTAACAACCCATAATTTCACACTTAGTAAATAAATCAAAATAATCATTTTTTTGAAGTAAACGAATCAATGGCCTTAAAAGAAGATATTTTAAAAATGAAAGAATCAGGACTCGATATATCCATTGCATTTTTTATGTCGTTTATATATCGAAAATATATAAAGTTTGTTAAAATCGGATAAAATTAATTAAATGAGAAGAAAAAATGATGATACAGGCAATATGATCCTTTGGTCAGAATTGCATTTATATTTCTAAAACGAGAAGGTTTCTCTATCATTCTTCATTCTCTTCAAAAGAAAATATGGTTTTTAATCTTCAAATCAACATAACTCGTTCATCTTCAACTAAAAATTACAAAATAAATATCTAAATTCATGTTAAAAGATTCTCTACAAATCTATGTCTTCGAGTTTGCATTTGAAGAAGTTTAGAGTCGAGTCTCAGAAATCAAAGAGGAGCTTCGAATTGGGTTTCATTGGAGGTTAGATTTCTTGGTATTTGGTGGGTGAGATTTATAATGTATGGTATTGACTACTATATATGTTAAATATTATGATAAATACTCAAATGTTGGTTAGAGACTAAGTAATGAACTTGAATATGGGTTTAAGAAAGGAGGATCTTGTTAATGAATGTTTTGAAAGAATTGATTATATATCTGAATGTGTTAAGTGTTTTTTTTTTGAAACGGTACTTAGATACAACATGTCACTGGGACAACATAACACAAATCATATGTCAATATATGTTCAAATCACGCTACGCAAGTTTCGAACTTGTGACATCTCGCACCAAAGTCGAATCACTTAACCACTGGGACAATGGTGCTTGTCGTGTTAAGTAATTTGATATGAACTATATTGTGTTTCGTCTGATTGTTGGTTTGGGAATTGATAAAGTGGTTAAGAGATGATTCATGCCAATTGAAGTTGTCACTGTGAATGATATGTAGAGTTGAAATAGTGAATCAAGTGGTCGAACTCAAATAGTTGTGAAACTGGTCCATTTCCTCAAATTCGTTCGTCGAATGCGAAGTTGCACTCGTCCGAATGTCAAATAACTTATAACAAGGTTATGAATACGTGTTGAATGATGTTTGTGCAAATTAGGAATAAATATGGTGTTTGTGTTTTCAAAAAAAAAATTAAACAAGGAATTATTTTAAAAATCCGAGAATGATAATTCTAACAATTCTGAGATATTTTTTATCTTTTGGATTTCTAAAATATCATTTAAAATTTCTGGAAGGAGTAAAATTAAATGAATTAATTTTCAAAATAAAATTCATGTGTTTCAAAATTTGTTGAAAATGTGTGTATGGTTTGAAATTTAAATAAGAGGTTTTAATTAGATATTTTGAGAATAAATTAAAAAAATTAGGAAGAAAAATATGGATTGTGATTTAAACCACTTTAAAAATTATATTAAGTATTTTTGAAATTAAATGGAAGGTTTTGGAAAATGTAGTAAAATCTCACTTGAAGTAAAATTGATAGATCCGATTGAACTTTTGTGTTTATTCTGTGTAATGAGAATATTGATAAACAGAGTTATAATACCGAGCGGTATGGGATGTTTGGTAATGTTTCTCTTATAGACATTTAGCAAACAAGTGAACAACACCAAGTGGTATGGGACACCTAAGTGTTTTATTATTTATTAACTTCTTTAATGTAAATGTCATTTATTAAGGATAATAAAATAGCATCTAGGGTTATGGCTTGTTGTATGCTTGCAATGGCTTACTATGCGCTCGTCTACATTATATGATTATCTATGTAATAATCTTGTTATTTGATTGATTATATGCTAGATTTGACTGCTTTTGGGTACACATTTGTACTAAGTATACTACATATTAGCTTTTGGGTACACATTTGTACTAAGTATACTACATATTAGCTTTTGGGTACATGCTATATGTTCTATCTAGAAAGATTAATCACTCTAAGTCGTCCTGATTGTCAAGAGCGGGTCGGCTTAGCTCTAAAGATATAGGTTAAAGTTTGAGTGGTTCCCTATTTTCTTTAAAGTCTCCTAAAGAAGATGAAATTGCTAGAATTCCATAGTCAAATATTTTACTAATGTGTTTGAGCCTATTATCAGGTTGCCTCCAAAGCGAGCTATAGAATTTAAAATTGGCCTAATTCTAGGAGCTCAACCAATGATCCATCCTCCCACGAGGCTGTTAGCAAAAGAGATTGAGGAATTGAAGAAGAAGTTGACAGAGTTAGATGGTAAGTACTTCATTCGGCCTAGTATTTCACCATGTGGGCACTGTCGAAGTATTTGTGAAGAAGGCAGATAGTTCTCTTCACTTGTGCATAGATTACGGAAAGTGGAATGAACTTACACGAAGAATAAATATCTACTGCCCTAAATCAATGAAATATCTGATCAGCTTAGTGGTGCTAAGGTTTTTCTCAACTCGACCTGGCAACCGGTTTTCACTAGCTATGAGTGGTAGTGGACAACATTCCACTAACCACGTTTCGCACCAGATATGGTTCTTATAAATGGTTTGTAATGTCGTTTGGATTGATGAATGCCCCTACGTATTTTGTCGGCCTTATAAATGGCATATTCATATATTACTTGGATAAGTTTTAACTATCGTTCGTCAACGGCATTCTTTATTATTCTAATTCAGAAAACGAGCACAAAAAGCATTTGAGGATAGTTTTAGAGACACTTGGGTAGCATAAGTTGAAGGCTAAGTTCTCCGAATGTCATTTTTGGCAAAGACAAGTCAAGTTCTTGGGGCATGTATTATCTAAAGTGGGTATATCAGTAGGTCCAGCTAAGACCGAGACTATTCAGAATTGGAGGAGACCCGAGACATACACAAAAATTTGTAGCTTCCGCAGATTAGTCGGTTATTACCGCTGGTTTATCAAAGACTTCTCGAAGATTGTTATGCCTCTTGCTCGATTGACCATAAAAGGAGTAAAGTTTCAGTGGACAAGTAGTTGTGAAGAAGCATTCTAGAAGTTGAAAGAGATTCTTACCCATGCTCCTATACTTATAATCTAGAAGGGAACCAGGATTTGGTTTTCTATATAGACGCATGTGATTATGTTTAGGGAGTGATTCTCATGAAGAGGGACAGAGTGATAGCTTATGCTTCTAGGCAGTTAAGGCCTAACGAGGTCCGGTATGCTACCCATGACTTAGAGCTCGCTGCTATTTTCTTTGTAATGAAGATATGGTGTCATCATCTGCTTTGCAGATCATAAATCCTTGAAATATTTTTTCACTCGGAAGAAGCTCAATATGAGACGGCATATATGGCTGGAATTTCTTATCGCATATGACATTGATATCCATTACAATGTAGGGAAAGGTTATAAGGTAGAAAATGCATTGATCCAAAAGCATCAGGATATTGTTTCTATGATGATCTTAGAGTGGAAGGATTTTGAGTTGCTATCTTTTTATGAAATTCGAGATACGAGTTCAGATGTTAGTTCTGATATGATGCTAACTAGCCTTGAAGCCTGACCTGCCTTATTTGATCGGATTGCCGGTGGCAAGAGAAAGGACCCGTATGTTCTTGGTTGTGTTAACAGACTGGATAGTGGTGATGTGGGAAATGATATGGTAAGTTTTGAGAATAATATCAATGGTCTCCTATGGAGGAAGGGTAGACTTGTTGCACCTGGCATTCATGATCTCCATAAGGAGGTGATGGACGAGTGTCATCGTTCTCGTTATATTATTCATCCAAGTGGAAGTAAGATGTTTATGGACACGTAACGACTATTTAACTAGAAAGGAATGAAGCAAGATATTGGAAAATACGTGAGGAGTTGTATGACTTACCGGCTTGTGAAAATGGAACACAAGAAGTCTAAAGGTTTTCTTCAGCCTTTGGAGGTTCCGCAATGGAAATGGGACCAAGTATACGTGGACTTCTATTTTGAAATAGTTCGGTTACATAAATTCGGTTAAGAGGTTTGGTAACGATTGTATGCTTATTTTGTGTTTGTTTCAAGTGTCTATGGTCTTTATTGAAGGCATGCCTCGGTCTAGAAGTGGCCACGATAGTATTCGGGAAACCATTTGACTAAATCAGCTAATTGTGTACCTTTGAATTCAATGTGGATAATGCCATATTTGGCCAAGTTGTATGTGAAGGAGATGGTGAGATTACATGGCGTTCCCAGTGCCATAATTAGTGTAAGGGATCCATTGTTCACAAGCAGGTTTCTGAAGAGCTTCTAGTTAGCTTTGGGTATGAAGTTGAACATCAGTATTACATGTCATCTACAGTAATGGATGGATAAAGCGAGTGAGCTGAGTTTTGGAAGACTTTCTTCGCTCGTGTATCCTGGATTTGGGCGGTAATTTCGAAGGTCGCTTATTTTTGGTCGGAGTTGCATATTATAACAGTTTCCAGTTCAGCATCGACATGGTTCCAATCGAATCCCTATATGGAAGCCATGCAGATTGCGTACCTGTTGGTTAGAGACCATAGATAGATTTTTGATGGGTTCATTTTCTGTTAGCGAAGGTTCCGAGGAGATCGGGATGATTTGAAGGAGGATTAAGGAAGCTTAGGACAGACATAAATCTTACTCAAACCGAAGAAAGAAAGATATAATGAGTTTGACATTGACGATTTAGTCCTTGTGAAGGTATCTCCTTTGAAAGGTGTCATGAGATTCATTAAATCATATAAGATTTCACCCTGTTTCATAAACTCGTACCCGATTACTCAACGCATTGGCAAGGTGGCTTATCATGTTGTTGTCCTAGTTATTTCTCCAGTGTACACGATGTATTCCACATGTCGCATCTGAGAAAGTGCTTGAGAGATTCAGAGACAGTTCTAGAGCAGAAGCAGGTAGAAGAGCGTGATATCTATCTAGATTTGACTTACGTGTAGAGACTGATCTGTATTACCGACTCGAAGGTTATATAGCTTAGAAACAAAACAGTTCGTTGGTTAAGGTGCGATGGTCGAACAGCCCAAAGGACCGTACATAGGAGACCAAAGAGCACATGATACGAACCTATTCCAAACTATTTTTTGGTGCACATGTATTTGGTATGTTTGTTTTCTTGTTTGGAGTCATGTTAGCTTTGTTGTGTTTATGTTTAAATTGTAGCTGGGTGTAGAAATCCAAGAAGTAAATTAGCTCGTTATAGATTTTCCCTAATGAGAAATTGCGAGAGATGCAATTTTCTTACGAGGAGCCTATAACAACCCGACGTTGAGATGCCACAATTTGGAATTTTTAAAATGGAAATATAATACTTAAAGGGATCAAAAGATAAAATATATTTGGAATTTGAGATAATTTTGAAAATACGAGAATACATATTTTTTCGAAGTAGGAAATTTTTAAATGAAATACTTTGTTTGGGTTTTGAAGCAAAAGATAATTGGCTTGGAGTCGTTTAAATATAGATATACATATTGTTTTATGAAATAAAAATAAAAGACTACATAAAAATAATCTTTATAAAGTAAGAAATGGATTTATGAAGAAGGTATAATTTTTTTATCAAAGATTTGGGAGAGTTAAAAGAATTACTTTGAATCTAAAATATTTTTGAAGCAATTAAATATTAAATAAAGTGAGTATTTTTTAATTAAACTTGTAGTTTAAATAGGTAAGAATTTTTATAACTTTTAAATAATGAAAATAAAAATACTTCGAAAATTTATTTGAATGAATGGCGAATTTTAGTTGGCGAATTAATGGATTTAGTTTATAAAGTTATAAAGTGGGCTATATTATATAAAGTAAAAATGTTCTCAATTTTAAGTGGAAAAATATTACTAATAAAAATATGAAAATTTGGTTAAATGAAAGTGTTATGAGAAAATGAATTTTTGAAAAGTTATATTGAGTTGAAGTGATTTCATACGAATTTTAAATTGAAGATGCTTAAATTAAGTAAGAAAATGGCATTTTTTTAATTCCCTTCTCCTAGTTTCTTTTGTACATTCGTTTCTAAGCAAAAGGAAGCAAACTCATTTTCCTCCTTTTCATTATTTTCTCAAAAGCTTAGCCATTCAAAAATCAAAATCAAATAGAAAATTTTTTAAAAATTCCCAAATTAATAGGTAAGCAGCTCAACTCATTAATACACACTGAGGATTCATTGTTGTAGAGTTTTAATTAGGGTTTCATGAATAATTGCTCAGAACAACAAAGAGAAGTGCAAAGATAGGTTGAAATCAAGCAAGGTATAAACGAGGTTTTGGAAAGTTTATAAACAAGGTGAGTGATCTATAATCCTCGCAACTATATGCTAGATGATTTCATGCTAGAATTACTTTATATTTTTAATGATGAATACTTAAATTTGCTGAAATGGGTTTGTTTATATATATGTTTGCAAGTAAAACATGAAATTGCCTAAAATTGTATTGCATTCTTAATTCCATTGAACCCATAGCTGATGAAATTTGCCTAAGATGAATGTATGTGGTAGTACGGTCGAAGTCGGGCCAAATGAATCACGGGTTGAAAGGTTATAGTTTGCTTGGATCAAACTGCTCTAAAAAAGCCATAATCGGTCGACCGGTTGCACCCAACTGTAGAGTAGTTGTAATTTTGCCCAAAGCAAAATTGAGAGAATATTAAAACAAATAAATTAAAAAAAGTCATATTTTTATTAAATCCTTTTTGAAATTTATTCTATGGAAAATATATCTACTTATTAATCATAATTAACTATTTATAAATTAATTTTGTATAGTTATTTATTCGAACTATGGATAAATATGGTGTTTGCGTTTATTTGAATCAAGGAATTATTTTGAAAATCTAAGAATGGTAAATTTGACAAATCTGAGATTTTCCTATGTTTTGAATTTCTAAAACAGGAATATAGGGAGAATGAAAAACTTCGGTCACATTTTTGAATAAAGGACACAAGTTTTAAAATTTAGCCTGAAGAATACTAAATCCTATATTAGTATAGCATCAGATAAAACATATATTATATGAATTATGAAAACTAATGTTATAAGTATTTAGCATTATATATGTGTAATGCTATATGAACTTAGCATTATATATGTGTAGTGATATACTAATTTGGCAATTCAATCACAATGAAAATGAATGCTATTTTATTTCATATAGTGTAGTTCATCCTATGCTAGTTTAATTTAGCATTCTGTTTATCTGATACTGGTTTAATATAGAACTGTTTTAACTGATGCTATATTAATATAGCGTTCAGTGTTCTTCAAACTAAATTCTAAAATTTGTGTCCTCGAACTAAAATCAACTTCAAGTTTTTTCTTTAAACTAATTCCCTCTTTCTAAAATATCATTTAAAATATCTAGGAGGAGTTAAAGTTAAATAAATTAATTTATTTAATAGAATTCATATGTTTCAAAATTTATTAAAAATGTGTGTATACTTTGAAATTTAAATAAGAGGTTTTAATTAGAGGTTTCGAAAATGAAATAAATATTTTTGGGAAGAAAATATGGACTATGATTTATACCTCTTTAAAATTTATATTAACTATTTTTGAAATTAGATTTGGAAAATGTGTACGTTGTAGAGTAAAATTTGTTGGACTTGTGTGTTTATTCTATGTAATTAAAATATTGGATAATGGAGTTGGAATACCAAGCGGTATCGGATGTTCCATGATTTTTTTCCGGTTATTCTTTTAACTGGTTATAAAGAGTAGCATGTGATGTCAGGTGTAATTTACAAACATCTAGTAACAAGTGAATAACACCATGTGGTATAGGGCACCTGAGAGGCTGTTTATTTAGTTACTTCTTGAATGTAAATGTCACTTTTGAGGATAATAAAATAACATCTTAGGGTATGGCTTGTTGTGTGCTTGTCATGGCTTGTTGTGTGCTTGTCAGTTGTGTGTAATCAGCTGTGTGCCATTTTGGTTCATGTGCTTCTATCAACTGTGTGCCATATGTGTTCTGTGTTATTTGAGCAGATATGCTAATGTTCATCTTACTTGGCTGATTCAGCGGTCACGCCCCGAATCCCATGACATCACTTTTGTTTGAATTTACTTACTTTGTGTTGGTATTGGTGTTTGCAAATTTACCCAACTATCACAACAGAGCAAACAATTTGTTACCATTGGCAATTAGGGTTGTTACTTTGCATTCCGTAGGCTTGCGGGTGCTACAATATGTAGATGGACATGGGTGTCACGATGACCAAGCGGTAACTTATAGACTATATGATTGTTGACATGTGCTTTTGGTATAGACTCTCTCCCATTTGGTTCATTTTGATTGCATGTAGGCATACGATATTGTATTCCATCCTATTGGGATGACTATTTATGAGAAGGGAGCCACTTTGATTTAAAGACTTGTTGTGTGCTTATCTATTATTAGCGACTAGTAGTGTGCTCGTCTATATAATATGATTATCTGTGTGATAATATTGTTATTTGTTTGATTGTATGCTAGCTTTGACTAGCTTTTGGATGAATGTTTGTACTGAGTATACATATTTGCTTATTTCCCTTAGTTATGATTTGTATTCAGGACGGTGCTCAGTTATATTTGTATGTTGTTATTGAGGAATTATGTTATGCATGGTATCGTGACATTATATTATGCCTTAATAGGGATTTTGCTTGTCTCCACTTTATGTATTTGGTACCATGTCAGTTATTGTATATTCTGATGTATGGTATCCTAGACATGGTCTAATCCGTTCATTATTTATATAATACCCAGCTCATTCTGAGACATTTTAGGTTAAAGGACGCATTAGCCGGCTTTATTACTTGGGCGCGTCTTTTGGAGGCTAGTTATATAGTAGGACTATGTGATGTATTTATATGTTATTTTTGTCAGCCTCTTGTATATATTAATGTTTGTTTTGGGTTGTATATGTGATCGATGTGATATATACATTTAGGATGTAACAGGACCTACTTTGACTATGTATATTTTGGACTAGTATATTTTACTACTACGTTGTCTCTGACGACTTTGCATACTATATGTGAGCCCCACCTCTATGCTCACGCTAGCCAAGGACACTACGGAGTAATGCCGTCAACTAGCACGAAGAATAAGGCTGTTGAAAAGCGACCATCCGTATAATTTCTTTGTGCGAGTACCGATATGTCAGATAGTATAACATGCATTTCATTTCAAGAGGAAATCCGACATACCGATTCAAACTCAAAGCGACCACACAGTGGCTATGAGGCCTTCGGAAACAAATATAGAAATAAGCATAACATAAATCAGTCACATATGTTCATATCTCAAAGGCGGAAACAGATATGAATATAACACATAAAAGTGTACATCAGAGTAGTGGTCAAACAAGATCCACAATATCACAAAAGAATAGATACAAGTGCTAGACAAAAGAATATGTATACATCAAGGAGTCTCTATCTCAAATGTATAACAACAAAAACTACCAATCTAGTGTAGTTAGACAAAAGTCAAAAGATGATTCCAGATAAGGAGTCAAGCAGAAGCACCTGTAACATCTCGGTCTGACCCGAGTATTATTTAATAAGAAAATAATAAACGGATCAGTCTAGCTATAATTATCAAATATAAAATGAGATAAGGGTAGAGATATAACAAAAACGTATGATAACAATAATGTCAAGTTGTGACAAGTATGTTTTAAAAAACAACAAAATCGTACAATATCTCAAGAAATCTCAAAGCAACAAAAAGAATGTCATATTCTTTATTTTATTTACCAAACCACAAATATTGACAAACATATCATTGCCAATCACATAAAGAGGTGAAACACAAATTCTAGAAATCATCATTTAGAAATCCAGAAATCACAAAGGGGGGAGGCCTATCACAAACGGGAGCATGAAAACTCACCAACACGTGTATCACAAACGGAACGCTATTCGATGGTCGCTAACCATAAATTTTGAGTCGAAGCTCCATAAACAGCCCGAAGACCACGGGTCGCTACCCCGCTAAATTGAACCGAAGTTCCACAAACGGGGATTGTAATCCCCAAAAAAACAAATAGACATCGTACATCGGTAGTCTAAATCACAAAATGATCATCATCGATCAATAAAAAGTGTCGATTACACTAAGCTAGTAAATATATGAGTTTAGCTTCATGTCCCATAACCACTAGCTTAACTTAAATATTTACGAACAAATTGTAGATTCCCACTCGAAAATTGTCGCAACAGTTCAATCGAACAAGCCCAAGAATTAACCGGCAAAGTAAACGCAAGCGTTTCATACCACTTGTTTTGCTAAGCCGTTTAATTAGATTTCTCATACGAATGAGGTAAAGGTTTGTATATACTAATAGATTAGAAAACGGTTTTATAAACGAGCTTTGTATTAAAAATAGAGTTAAAATCATCTTTGTAAAAGAGTTTGAATATTTCCTACTAGTATAGAAACCTTTGTATTTTAAAGTGACAAATCATAGAAATGATTGTAGAAACAATCAATCACCAAAATCCACATACGAAGACGTGAATCAAATCCAAAGAAATTGATACCGAATCCATCAAAATGGATATTCTCAAAAATCCCGAAAAAGAAGTCATCAAAGTCAATAATAAATGATAACAATAAATTGGATAATCACGAATCGATAAAAATTGGAACCTCAAGCAAAATAGGCAAAATAGGCAAAAACAAGCAGGTCAGTCGACTGGCCTCTGCAGTCAGTCGACTGAACCAGAAACCCGAAAGTTTCAGTTCCTGCAGTCAGTCGACTGACTACAGAGGCCAGTCGACTGGCTGGCACTGGAATTGTTTTCCAGCCTATCAAATGAAGAGCAAACTCTCACCATTTGCAATCGGACGAGCAATGGCCTTTTGGGGTTTTTGCCAATCGACAACCTAGCCCTATAGGCTCTTCGATACACCACCAAAAGCATGTTCATAAATCAAAGCTAGGATTTTCAAAGTTTTGACTTCAAAACACCAAAAATTGAAATGTTCACCAAATCAATTCAAATCAAAAGCAAATGAATATGCACAAATTTTAGGAATTCATACCTAACAACAAAGATAGCTATAGACATAGATGTGAGTTAAAGAACTCACATTTAAACCCAAAACGATGAAGGAGAAGCTTGAAAGCAAAGGAAGATCAACTACTCTTCAACTTCAACTCTAGAAGCTTGAATCTAAGCTCAAAAGAAGAACATTTCCTAAGTTAGGTTTAGGAAATTTCTGAAATTAAAGAGAGAATGAGTTGGAGAAGGTGAAGAGGATGCTTACATAAGCTTCTCTTTGATTTTGGAGCTAACACTTGGATTTGTAAAAGAAACTAGGGCTTAGGAATTTCTAATTTCCCATTCCTCTCTCCATTTTTACTTAAGCTTGAATGTATTAGGAAATGAGGATGAATGAAGAGGGGAGGGGCTGAGTTAGGGTATTAAGATGGGTTAGTGGGTTGAAAACCAAACCCAAACCCAAAGTGAAAAGGTCATAATTTTTACTCAACTCCAAACATATCGATGTTTATACTCAAAAAAATTGTAAACGCCATTTTGGACTCAACGGAGGTGGTCTCGAGTCCCAATTCGACTGTTTACAAAAAGTAGCTTTTTGGACTTCAACCCGATTAACGATTTTATATTTAAATAAAACATTTAAATATTCAATCGTAAAATATGCGGGTTGTTACACTATATGTATGATATTTGTGCATTATTCTATCCTGAAAATCCGCGTGTTGCTTTGTGCTAAGACTGAGTACTTATATAATTGTATTATTTGATGTTGGTTACGTACTAGTGTTATCTCAAAGGAATATTCACTTGTGATTGCCTACCATTATTTATTTTTGTATTAGCAAACAGTATTAATTAGTATACACTTTGCTTGTATGGGTATAAAGATGGGGCGTTACACCTATTGTTTTAAAAATAATGCAAGATAAATTAAATATAAATATCTAAACTAAAATTCCTTCAAAGTAAGTATCGATTTGTCGTCACATGCTTCATTAAGAAATTGTGATTCTTCTTTTACCATCATTACAATTTAAATTATGATTTTCACAATACAATTTAAACCAACAACTCCCTTTCTGTAATTTAGTCCTATCTCATTGTATTAATATTTAAAGTTCATTTAATGCTACATTTTCTATACGAAACTCACTATATGTTGTTATTATTTGACATTGTTTTACGTAATTTTCTTTGGAATCGCTATTACACAGTATCATTGATTAATTAGTTGTTTAATTAATATTATTTTTATCATACCATTTACGTGGCATGGGCTTGCACTAGTTACAAAAGGTACTTAAAATCACACATGCAAAACAACATATATCATTCCACTCACATGTGTGATGTCAAATGCCTTTACACATGTAATCCATGCATTAATATATTGTAATTCAAACAAGTGATGTAACATAAAATATGTTATGTAAGAAATTAAAATAACATTATCTTACATTTTCATTTTCTTTCCTATAAATAATGAGAGACTCCATACATAAAGTTGTAGAAGTCTTCGTACAATTTGAAAAGAGTTGAATTTTCTTATTAACGAAAGTTTAGAGTTTCTAGAAAGTTGATCTATCTTCTTTTAGGAAGATAAACATTCCACTAGGAATCGAGTCAGTTTTGAAAGTTAAACCCCTTCGAAACTATCCAACAAAATATGCACTTTATTTGCCCCATAAGTTGCTCACACTATTGAATCTTTTTTGATTTCATAAAATCTAAAATAGTTTCTTCCCAACGGTAGGACAATATTAGTACAATTGCACAACGATGATGAAATCGAACGTTCGGTTACATAATTTCAAAAGAAAAAAATATTTATTGCAATTTTTCAATGAATTTCAATTCGACACAAAATTATAATATGCTTTAGAATTTTGGACATGAATTTGAAATATGAAATTAAGTTTGAATATTGAAATTCAAAACTAAAATTTGAATCAAAAAATTCAAAATTTAGATCAGAATTTGATACTACAAAATATGAAAAACAAATTTCAATCTAAAATTTTGATTTGAAAATTTTTAAATTACAAATTTGAATTTAGAAATGATATTTTGTACTTTGTAATTTGAATTTGAAAATTTGACACTATTAAATACGAAATTTTGAAAATTTGAACATTTTTCTCTGAATTCACAATTTTAAATTTTGATTTTACGTTTGAAAATTTGAATTTCAAATTAAAAAATCTACAATTTTATTATTGAAAAATTGAATTTCAAAATTTTAAATTTTGAACTCAAAATCTATTAGTACGAGAATTTGGAAGTTTATGGAAAAAGTCATTTTCTTTTAAAAATAAAATTTTTATCATTTACATACCAGAGAAGTACGAGAAAATTGATATAAGATATTTACGGAGTGAGTGATGTAGATAACATTGAAGATATTTAAAAAGACGTGTTAAAGACAATATGTCTAATATACATTGTTTTTTTAACTTCATGTTATTTGATTTTGCAAACTTAAGTAGACAAACTTCTCTCTACCGAAAGGTTCGATCATACCATTAAGTCTGTCAATGGATACCCAAAAAAACCAAAATCCATCGGCATTCATATCTAAAAATGAATAAATATTCGATATTCGGAAAAACTGATACGGATGCAGACACGAAAGCATCCGTATACGAAAATTATCCATTCAGTTTTATCAAGATTACAACTTATATGATGCGTATTTAGTACAACGAAAGATATATATTTATTATTTCATAAAGTTAACAATTTATAATATGTGCATTTAACATATGTTAATTGCTCAAAATTATTTATTATTAACATAATTGTTGATTTTGTACAGTTTCATAATCAGTGAAAATTTTAGTATGCTGCTATTGATACTCAAAAAATTGCTTTTGACTACCAAGAAACTTTTAATACATATCAATTTTTTATATGCTACTTAACACCAAATTTAATTTATTCATTTGGTCTTAAACAGTTGCATTTTTAATTTTTAATGGTCGTTCACTGTCGTACGATGATAAACAACCGAACAATACTTTGATGTCTATTTGATAAAACAAAATAATATATGGTATTAATAAACATGTAACGAGAGTTTGTATGATGGAAGGCAGTAATTTTTTACATGCCTATTCTAACACACAATTTATATTAAACCAAAAAATTACTATTTGTTTTTTTATTTATCAACCGTTAGCGGATAAAATAATTATTAGAATGATTATCCGATACTCGTCCGTATCCGCAGATATCTAATATCCGAAAATGATTTTGATTGCGAATGAAGATATAGCATTATCCGCATGCGAAAGTATTCATCGACCTACCTACCATTAGGATATCAGTCATTGCATTGATTCACTTTTTGACGTTTCCTTAAAATAGGAAATAACAAAATAAACTAAAACCAAAAAAAGCGATAAATCATGTATTACTTTTTACAGTTGCTACTCATAACCTGCAATTCAAGCCGCATGCAATTGTATCACAGAAATACTAAAATACAAACACGCTTCCATGCATAGAATCCAATGTATGATACATTATGACTATCATAGTCTTTATACATTCAAATTACATAAAAATGAATATGAAGTTCGTTTATATTCTGAAAAAAAAGTTTCACCAGTCACATAAAAGGAAGATCAAGAATCTGCCCTATAAAAGTCATGCGTAATATTTGCAATTTCATAACTGATGTATCAATGAGGTCGAAAGTGATGAAATTGTAACACTTTCTGCCATGGCATTTATGAAATTAGACATAAAGTTCAGCCACCTGTCTTGACAATTTTTCGTCATCATCCTGGCATAAAAAAGCACTGTGATGAATGTCATAGCTACTGAAATAATAGAAGTTTAAGAGGAGTAAATGTTTGGAACTAAATGGGTGAAGTAGGATTGTAAAATCTGAATGGTAACTACTTGTAACTTATTTGATTGTGTTTGGAAACTCCTTATAGACCAAACAACTAAAATAGCCATTTCAAATAATTTACAAGCAAAACCCACTATTTACCATTCACATCTTTTTACATGAATATGTGTACATTCATTACTAGTCATAATCACCGAAACACCAAAGTTAATAACTAACATCAATTCAAAAGTCAAAACTGCATTCGAACAATTGTTACTGTTCTATCAAAACAAATAAAAATTATTCAAAAGAAGGTTTAAAATTAGTAACCAACGCAACAATGGACGAAGGTAGGATATCGTAATTGTCAGAAAATTGATTTAGCCTAAGATGAACATATAGCAATTAAAGATGACTGAACCATGTTTTCAATATCAAGGTATCAACTTTCTTGCTGCTGTATTAAATGAAGTTGTACTTCATTCGAAAATTCAATTTCCCCATACAACAGTTTGATTACCCTAGAATATTCAGGATAATCTTCAGTTTCCAATTCAGGAAACTGGGTCAGAACAGGACTTAGAGCATCTCCAACAGATGAAAATTCAGCATTTTGATTCAGTAGCAAACTCCCAAAAGCTCTCCGACGGTGTATCAAGGACCAATTCAGGATCTTGATTTGATCCAGATGCTTATTTAATATACGCCTAAAATCAGACGACCATTAAATAAGCACCTAAAAGTTAGGTGCCTGTTAAATAGGCGTTCGATACTCAAACGCCTATTTAATATGTGCTTGATATCTTTTATTAAAAAATATTAATTCTCAGACGTATATTAAATAGATGTCTGATCTTAGACGCCTCCGAGAATTAGACGTCTATTATTAAATAGACACCTAACTATTGGAAAATTTCGTCAAAATTCAATGTTTAATAGTCAATTGTTGAATATTAAACCCTTAATTTGTTGGAGATGCTCTTAATGGACGACCAACGTCCCATTTAATGGATGTCTAACTTCATACGGCCATTTTAATAAGCATCCAGATTCAAAAAGTATGATTAATAATGCATTAATTTGCCTCCGTTAAATGGACACACGAGTTTTAGATGCTCAATTAATGGGCGCATATTTAATGGGCGCCCATTAAAAGGACATCTGACTTTCATGTGCTCATTTAATGGACGTCCAACAGTAGACGTCCATTTAATGGACGTCCAACCTTAATTGTTGGAAATTTCATCCCCCTCGGTCATGGATTGAAAATATTGGAGATGCCCTTAGGCTTTATAGAAACATAGTTCAACGGAACAGAGAAAAAGCCATAATAGTTAACAAGATACTGTAGGAATCCACTTAAAGGAGCATGCATGTGCGCGCACATGCACACACATTTTGTTAATACCACAAATATTGATTTTGATGACAATAAGATACTAATGTTTTTTCAAGTTGTATAGAATATTTTACAGAATATTACACCAGTTTATACAAATACAGAATAATCGAGTTTGAAGACTGATCAGTAAAAGACTAGAGATCAAAATTCAAAAATAATCAAGATAATCAAAGACTCTCGAGTTTAAAGACAAAGATAGGAAGAGTTCAAGACTATAGATTATAGTTAATAGACATTAGATTAATTTATTAAAATCTTTTAATAGCAACTTTTTTTCTTTGAACTCTCTCATCAGAATAATTATTTTATTTTCAAAATATATTTCTACGAATATTTTGTAAAAAGTTTTATATACTAAAAACTATTTTTAATAAATTTCAGAATTTTACAACACTTTAAATATATTATTGTTTTTCTTAAAATACAAGGGTATGTTGACATACCCTACCTATGTATGTCAACATATTAAAGAGATATCTTTTAAATTTTGAATAGTTATGATTTTTGACTTCATTGCGATGTCCCATCAAACACTATATAAGAAAGACTGAAAAATGGATTTAACAACTTTCTCTATATTATTCTTACTCCAAATTCTCATCATATATTTCACAAAATCCACTTTCTATACTTTTCAAATTCACTCAAATTCAATCTCTACTTTACTACATTCATTTTTTATAATCTACTCATTGTTGCAAGTATTCTCTCTTCAATTCAAAGATCAAATGCTATCAAGGGTTATATGATATTCTGTATCTGAAGTACAACTATTTGTATTTGGAATCAACAACTCTCTACTACTATTTGTGTGAGTGTGCTTGTTGCCAGTATGAATCAAGTGGGTGATCTTGTTGTCTAGTTAAATCAAGAGTCTACCCTGAGCTCGAAAAGTCGGGATAGTGTATCTTGTTGCCTTGAAATGAAGATTGTATTCTGATTTGTTTGCTACCTGATTAAAGTAGACGTTTGAAAGGAAATCTGTACATACACTGGACATGGCTGGACGTAAGATTGGTTAATCCGAACCAATATAAAACTTCTGGTATCATCTCTCTTAATTTTACTTTATTTTTACTGCATTTATATATATCTGTGACTGTCTGTTAATATATATCTGTGTTGATTATCTATATTTAAATTTAAATTTTACAACTATTTAGAAAAGTTCTATATAAGTTATAAAACACTATTTATCCCCTAGTGTTAAAATAGTCTTAAGATCCGTTAACAATAGTATAATTTATACTATACCGTTTTCCACATTTGGTATCAAAGCCTTAGGCCTTGTTTGGTTTGTCGTTTTTAGTTTTGTGTTTTCGTCTATACGAAAACGCGTCTGTTGTATGTATAGTTGAAAAACAAACAATTTTGAAAAATGAAATTAACATATAAAATAGAAAACAAGTTTATTTTGTTTTTCGTGTTTCGAGAGATAATAAAAACACAGAGAACAATCAAACTTTTTTGTTGTCCGTTGGTCGTCCCAACGGCTAAGAATTATAATTCTTCTCTTCTTATTTCTTGCTATTTCTTAGTACAAGTTGAAAACACAACTCAAAATACAAAACGAAACCAAACGGGCCCTTAGGTTTTCAAAAACTCGTTATTTAATTTTTAAAAAGAATAAATGGCTATAACACCGGTAGTACGCTTTTTAATACTTTTGTAGAAGGACAATCAACTGCTAGACATGTTTTCAAAAACTCGTTTATTTAATTTTTAAAAAGAATAAATGGCTATAACACGGGTAGTACGCTTTTTAATACTTTTGTAAAAGGACAATCAACTGCTAGACCCCCACTATTTAATGGTAGTAATTATACTTGCTGGTCATGTAGGATAAAAATTTATTTACAGTTCAATAATTTAGATATTCGGAATATTACAAAGAGTGAGTACAATGAACCCCAAATAGAATATTCACAATGGACACCAAAACAAAAGACGCAAGCACTTAATAACCCAAGGTCATGAATATTTTATTTTGCTCCTCAAATAAAAATGAATTTAATCGGGTTTCTATTTGTAAGTCTGCCTATGAAATTTGGAAAACATTGCAAGTCACACAAGAGGGCACTAGTAAAGTAAAACAAACTAATATTTCTATGCTGACCAATCAGTTTCAACGTTTTAAAATGAAACCAAACGAGCATCTGACATGTATTCTAGATTTTAGAATATAATTCATTCATTAGTATCATTAGCAAAAAAATTCTCAAAGATAATCAAGTTAGAAAAATTCTTAATTCATTCTTTTCTGAATGGAATCAAAAGACATTAGCAATAGAGAAGGCCAATGATATTAGTATATTGAAAATTGATGAATTAACTGATAACTTAATGTCCTATGAAATGAAACACGGTTACAGGGTGGAAGGTAAAATAAAGCGATCGGAAAAAAAAAATCAATTGCACTCAACACAACTGACGATTAAGATTCAGATGAAGATGATAATGATGAGGAGATTGCTCTTATGACTTGAAAATTCAGAAAATTTCTAAAATACAAAAAGATGAACAACTTTCGTAAAACTGAAAACAAAAATTCCAAAAACGGAAATGTTTATAAATATTACGATTGTGATGAATCTGGCCATTTACGAAGAGACTGCCAGCATCAGAAAAAACAAAGAATTCACCAAACACCAATTCATTCAAAAAGAAAAAAAAGACTTACAACGCATCTTTGGATACAATATCCAGTGACAACAAACCAAACACTGAAAATGCCAACATGTGTTTCACGATGATGGAAGATTAATCAGATCAAATAAATGAAACAGCAAAATCAGTACTTTTTACATTTCATTTTTTTTGAAAATTATTTGATATAGGAATAATAAATATATAATAATAGTAAGTGTGTATATATATAACAAGTATATATAAATATATCTCTACTATTAATAAAGGGGATTCAAGGAACATGATTTTCACAGCGTCTTTTTGAAATTCTAAAAATACTCCGATCCATCAACAAAATCTCACCACCGATTAGCAACCTTCACTACCATCCTCTTCTCGACTATCCATCAACGGAATTTTACTACCAATTTGCCACCGATACGACGAACAAAACAACTTAAAATAAAAATGTTGTGACTAACAGAACCTTTGCACCAACAACACACATTCATCTATTCATTTTTTTATTAATTAAAAAGTAAATATCTATGAATATTAGATTTTTTAAACTTTGCACTAACAAAACATTTGTACCAACAACACACATCCATCTATTATACTAGTATATATAATATAAATATATTTTTTTGAACTTTGAAACAATTGAAGAGAAGCTAGTCCAACACCGCTTAAAATGGTTTGGACATCTCAAACGGAGGCCTTCCGAGGCGCCGCATCGAATGCTCAAAAAGAGATAGAGGTCGACCAAGGTTGACATGGAATTATTTTGGATAATTAATATTACTTTTAAATTGACTTTGTCATTTAGTTTTGGGTTCCATCTCTAACCGAACCCAACTTGCTTATGAATAATAGCTTAGTTGTTGTTGAAAATTTCGACATATACCAATTAGATATGTCGACATATTTGGCAAAATTTAAGGAATCTTTTTAAAATTTTAACTTTTGAAATTCTCTTTCGCATTAAATTCAAATTTTGAAAAGCCACCTGTCTCATGACAATTCAAACTCTATTTATTCACTTCTTACATCATCTTTTACACACACTTTATTTCAAAAATCAAACATATTCTTCACTTTCTTTCCTCCAAAACAAACCAATAATGTCTTCCTCAAACCAACACTCTTCGTCCAAAGCCATTAGGTTTACCAAAAAAGATCAAAAGTCAACCTTTTAATAATCAAGAGTCCATTGAAACATACATAGAGTATGCAACTTCTGGTAAAATATTTTCAAGAAGGTTTGTTAATTTTAATGATTTTTATTCTTATGATTTACAAGATCTTGTTTTGTAAAATGGTATTTTTGGTTTAACCGACTTATCTCAAAGTGATTTTGATTGCTATCCCGGTTTGGTCAAAGTATTTTGTGCTAATTTGAATGGAAAGTTTTATCAAAGAGAAGAAGGTCAAATTTAAAGTAGTATCAAAGATACTATTATTGTTTAGATTGCGAAATTCTTGATCAAATTCTTGATTGCAAAAGTAGTGAAAATGACATCTCCACTTTTGAAATTGATTATGAAAATAGAGAAGTTATGCATTATTTGTTTTCAAAATATGAAGAATATGGTTTTAAAATCAAGAACCTTAGGCCAAAAGCAAAACTAACGAGCCTTATTTTACAACAAAGTATTACACCGAGAACGGAAAATTATAACAACCCCACTCAAAAAGTATTCAAAGCTTCTTTTGCTATTTTCGGAAAATATGATATTACTTGGGCTCAAGCGATTTTGGATGACTTTGTTCAAAAGAAATTTTCTAGGCATGAAAACGCATTTTACCATGGTGGGTATCTTATTAAAATTTTCAACTATTTTGGTATCGATTTAAGTGGTGAAAACATTTTGTCTCGTAAAATTTTTGACAAAACAAACATCTCTCATGCACGTTACTCACGAATTTGAATCCTATGAGCCCCTACCAAAAAGGAAGAGATATTAGCAAAAGAGGAAGAGTGAAAATTATTTAAGAAGAAGAAAATGAAGATATGGAAATAGATGAGGAGGGAGAAAAAGAAGAAGATGATGAAATGGATACATCTCTTGAAAGCCGTCTTGCTATTCAAATAAAGAGATACATAGGAATCAAGAGAAGCTTCTTAATAATCAAAAGAAGCTTAAGCGCTCTTTTAGTAAGAAGTTCATTAGCCTCTCAAACAAAGTCGATAAATACTTTGAGAAGGTAATGAGAAAACTTGATAGAACTTCTTCTTCATCATCATCATTCTAGATCTACTTAGTTATCTTTACGTTTTGTAGTTTTTATTTATGTTATTTTCTTGTATTTTTCATTATGCTTATGTATCTCTTTATTTTATTAATGAAATTTGCTTAGAGACTTCATTTCGGTTGTTAATCATGTTCTTTTGTTCTTTGGAATGATAAACTAAAATAGTATAAAATTAAAACAAAAACAAGAAACATGCAAATTACTACATGTATGTCAACATAGGTCACCTATATATGTCGACATACTCTGATATTTCCATAATTTGAAACCCAAAAAGATTAGTTATTTTATAGAGAGATTGGTTATTAATCCGACTATTCACTTCTATAAAACCTTTCTCCCAAAAAAACTCAGAAATCAATTCATCCTCTTATTTTATTCCTCTCTACACATATCTTTTATAAAAATGAATTCAAACATCAATTTTTCAAAGCAAAAACTTAGTGACAATCTAGAAGAAACTCTTTAATCATTCAAAAATGCTATTTGCTTCATTCTTCGCAATCAACAACACTTGAAGTTAAATCAAATGCAAATGATCAAAGAACCAAAAAACAATTCAATTCCCTTCGATGTTTAACTTCTTGTTTCGCTAAAGAAATTCAAGGCAATGCCCCAGAATGTTCGAACTCTAAGGCGAAAGTGGAACATGAAGATTGGAAAGTTATCAACACCAATCCAATCTTTGGATCTGAATGATGGGTCGAAGTTTCCAAGAAAATCCAACTTTAATTTGTATTTAAAAATATTATTTAAAATATGTATTTATTATTTGTACTTTTTATGTAATTAATTGTATAAGTGTGTATAGATTGTGATGTATGGTTGAAACAAATGTAATTATAATTGTGCGTGTGTGTATGTATGTAATAATTGTGTATGTGTGTATAGTTATATCTCAAAAATATTATTTCACAATTAGTATTGATTTTGATTCCATATACAACATTATCAAATTTCATAGTATTTATTTCACATATTAAGGGGATTTTATTATTCTTTACCCATTTTTGTTGGTGACAAAAAGAAAGAAAGATATAAAATATAATATATGCATATACTATGGGGAGTTATTCAGAATATGGGTAGTTAAATTATATTTTATAATAAATATACTTACATGATTGTCATTATCAAAAAATATGAGATTGTTAATACCACGGATATTCATTTTGATGACAACAACCATACAAATATAGACACTGATGTTTTTCCAAGTTGTATAGAATATTTTACAGGATATTACACTGGTTTATACAAGTACAAAATAATCGAGTTTGAAGACTTATCAATAAAAAGATTAGAGATCAAGGATTCAGAGATGATCAAGATAACTGAAGACTCATAAGTTTAAAGACAAAGACATGAAGAGTTTAAGACTAGATTATAGTTAATAGACATTAGATTAATTTGTTAAATTCTTGAATAGTAACTTTCTTTTCTTTGAACTCCGTCATCGGAATAATTATTTTATTTTCAAAATATATTTCTACGAACATTTTATAAAAAGTTTTATATATTAAAAACTATTTTTAAATGATTTTACAAAATATAAAAAATTTATAACACTTTAAATATATTATTATTTTTCTCAATATCCAAGGGTATATCGACATACCCTACATATGTATGTCGACATATGTACCGTTGAAGAGATGTCTTTTGAATTTTGAATAGTTGTTATTTTTGACTCCATCTCTTCACGAATAGACATGTCCCTTCAAACACTATATAAATGAAACAGGAAAACGAATTTTAATGACTACTTTCTCTATATTCTTCTTACTCCAAATTCTCGTTATATATTTCACAAAATGCACTTACTATACTCTTCAAATTCACTCAACTTTAGTTTCTACTTTACTACATTCATTCGCTATAATCTACTCACTGATTTGCGAGTATTCTCTCTTCAATTCAAAGATCAAAATGCTATCAATGCGCTATAGGATATTCTGTATCCAAAATACAACTGTTTGTATTTGGAATTAACTCTCCACTACTACTTGTGTGGGTTGCTTGTTGCCCGTTCAAATCAAATGGGTGTGTTTGTTGTCCATTTAAATCAAGTGGGTGATCTTTTTGTCTAGTTAAATCAAGAGTCTACCCTGAGTTCGGAAGGTCGGGACAGTGTATCTTGTTGCCTTGAAATCAAGATTGTATTCTGCTTTGTTTGCCAACTGATTAAAATAGGCGTTTGAAACAAAATATGTACATATACTGTACAGAATTAGACGTATGATTGGTTGATCCGAACCAATATAAAACTCTTTATGTCATCTCTCTTACTTTTACTTTATTTTTACTACATTTATATATATTTGTGACTGTCTGTTAATGAATGTGTTGATTATCTGTGTTTGAGTTTAAATTTTAGAACTGTTTAGAAAAGTTCTAAGTTATAAAACACTATTCATCCCCCTAGTGTTAAAATAGCCTTGCAATCCGTTCATATTAGTATAAATACATATATAGACACACATACATGTATGTATGTATATGTGTGTGTGTGTTTACACAGAGCAGTAATATATAAATATACACACATGTATCTACGTACCTACATGTGTATTTATGATTGTCTCAGTACTGCCCAGAAAAGTACATGACAATCTCAAGCTTTAAACCTTGAGATAGGAAAGTATTTCCCCGAAATACATCCACAATTTCAATCCATGTATAACTGCCCAGAAAAGTACATGACAATCTCAAGCTTTAAAAATTGAGATAGGAAAGTATTTCCCCGAAAAACATCCACAGTTTCAATCCAAGTATAAGTAAAAACATACAAAAGAAAATTATGCCAGAGTCAGGTTAACTTACTTCTGCATTCCTCCTTGCATTGGCAACTAGACATTTGGAACTGATGCTAGAACTCCTATGCAAGCAACGACTGCTATAATTTGGTTTGTTTGCACCATTTTGTATTATTGGCGACCGTGGAGGGCTTTGAAGCTTAGTCCGCGCAACTGATTCTGCACTTCTTTTCTCAAACTCTTGATTTTGGTCAGGAATTTCATTTTTTGATCCGCACACTCTTTCCCTGTAAGAAATGAAGTTGTGACATAGTTTCCGTTTTGAATATATTATCCACAATCTTATTTCAGATGTTGCCTATACTAGAGTGGGATAGTTAGGAGAGGAAAAACAGCTGGTTAAATGGTCACTGCCATCATTCTCCGATAATAAATTTGTCATATATAAATCAACTCTTACAAGTTAAAACCTTGTGCAACTGTTAACTTTTTACATAAAAATTGTCATAAAACCCTACATCGGTGCAAATTTCATGGAGCTATGCATCCATGCAAATTTTTGAGAGATGCGTTCAGTTTACAAGCAGGCCCGATCCATGGTAAATTTGGGCCTTGGGCAAAAGGTTAAACTGGACCCCCAATATATACATGAAAATGACATAAAAAATAGAACTGATTGGACTTGAACTCTGCTAACGTAAAACACTTTACCACGCACCTTAACACGTTCTTTTAATATTAAGTCAATATTGTCATTTATATAATAATGAATCTGAAGAATGGGCCCTATTACTAAACTGGGATATGCGCCGTCGCCCAGATAGCCCAGGGCCTGGCCCGTTTGCAAGAAAAATATCTTTGATACCATTCTATGTACAAGCTAACAATTGGGGTAATAATGCCTGAACTGATGGCTAACTACTACAAGTCAGAGACAGCAGCCAAACCAATAATAAGAATTAAAAATGATCGTTGTTAAAAGGACTCCATTTTTGGATATGAAGGGTCAAAAATTGCAGTCAGCTTCCATTAAAAAAATTTACATTACACAGGGTGATCCCATACCCCAAAAAAACACCCAAATTTGGTAACCACCTACCGAAATTCCCTTGTATCCAAAAGTGGAGTCCTTTTAACGACGCCCTTAAAAATAAATGGAGATACATCTCTGAAACACTCAAATTGTTGCATAAACAGTAAGACAAAGTACTTTATGTCTCAAGTAAAGGAGCTGAAAGCTTTAGAAGTATTTTATTAAATGTCAAAATTTTCACAACATTCAATGTTCATTCAAGAAGCATACTGCATCAATATTGACACCATTTTTACTGAAACATGTTCTTACATGCAACATCGTTGACACTCTGAAAAAAAAAGACAACAAAAATCACTTTACTAAAAGCAATCTGCTTTAGACCAAGTGAAATTTACAAGTACCACAAAGTAAATTATTATATAATATTTATTAAAAGGTCCAGTGATCTTTTATACTACTTTGATTGGAGCATCCTGATAAATTCTAATGGAACATGATAGTCTGTCCTAAATTTTAACAAGTCAAAAGAAATTTGGTTATCTGGATTGAGAAATACCGTGGCATGGTTTATAATTTTGGAAATTTCCACCCTACATTAGTAAGAATAAGCGCTCATGCATTCAACGTTATATGTAAGGTGTACAACAATATTATTAGGGCATCACTAACAAGGTGTGTGTAAAGATAAAATGAAAATATCAGGTTTAGGAAATATTTCAATCAAAGTGTAATATAGTTAACCCAACATATAGAAAATACAATTCCTTTTCTTTCCACGGTATCTGACCATACATTAAAAACAAATGTACCTTGGTAAAGATGCATAATGGCGCTGGAATGGACTACTTGCTCCACCTCTACCATGGTGTTCTTCAAGGTGAGCAAATTGATGTTTGAAACAATCTACTCCACTGTCATTAGATTAATGGAGTGTGTAGAGATAAGTTGATCTACTAGCAGAACTGAAAACAATTTAGCTAAAAGTAGTTTATCCAAGATAGAAATTCTAACTTGGACAAATACAATAGTAAGTTTATCCAATAAAGAAGTTCTAATGCAGATAAACACAATGATAAGCTGAATTTTGTTTGATGTGTAAACCTGAAATTGAATGAGTCATAAGAGCAAAGCAAAAAACTAAACTTCAACCGATCAGATATTTAAGGAACCTAAGATTATATCTACGCTACTAATAAAGGGAACAAAATTTCCTGAGATTCAATGGGTTTTTTTTTTTTTTTTTTGGAACGACAAATTACCCTTTATACTTTCTACTACTTTATGGACACAGCAAAATACATGTTATATGTGACATTGTGTGCACTGAATGCATAAGCCTACTGTGTGATTTATTCATGCACCATTAGATTCAGTTTTTATCAATGCTTGATTATTCACCAAGTTTCAGAAGTCCCTCTAGTAATAGGGTAAGAAAGCCTACAAATGCCCATCCTAGACCATGCTCAATCGGACCTTCTATTATTCGATCATCATTTATGTCAATTACAATTTTAACCTAAATTTCAACCTTCCAAGAAGCCATTTGCCTCACTCATTAATACATACTTTTAACGTGATGTTCTATCTATTTTGCATTATTTTTAAAACGTATGACAAATAATTTCTTTCTATTTGCAACATTTATTTATCATTTTTCTACCACTTCAAAAAAGAACTTATAAATGTGAATTAAAACTAAATGATTAGATGTTATTTGAAACTAAAAAAAAAATTGTTGTCAGTTTAACATATTTTTTTCTATTAATGTAACAAGTAATTTTAATCTTATACAGTAACTGCTGTGACTTGACGCAATGTCGGTTTACTGATAGCTAAATAAGACCCCAAAAAATCTCAAAATAAAAACAAATCTAGAATATAAATAAATTCTGAGGTCCAGAACAGCTAAAGGCCAATTGATTGGTCAGTAATATTTGCATCTATAGAGGTATGAAATTTTATACATAAAATGTATGTGCAGATGTGCACTGTGTCTGCACATAAATTTACTGTTGCAAGATATTACTTATCCGAAGTTAGCACCTTGGGTACATGAAACTTGTTTGATCTGCACCACAGAGATACTCTTGCAGCATCTGAGGATGGTATTCCAAAATCTGATAGCAGATGGGAAAATTGTTACATCCACTTCTGTTAAGGTGAACCACAGTTGGTTAAGCTGAAATTACCTCTCTGTAAATTAACTCCCTTACATCATCTTTTGTTAATTTTCTCCTTTCAAACTCAAATTCAAGTTTCGAAATTGGTTGGGTTGATGGTTCACGATCTTTATTTGCAAGGCCCATAAAGTAAGGATCGGCTAAGGCCTACAAACGAAGGTATAAGCAAAAAATCAGCAGAACCTCTTGTCTAAATTATTATGTCTTTATTTTTACTGTTATTGTTTATTTTTTCAGGTACTTGCCATCAAACAATGGTTAAATAGAGATACTGTCTTTTACGTTAATCATGTAAATAGTCCTTAACAAGTTGCTCATCATCTACAATTATTTTAAGGTGAGGTTTCAAAGGTACGAATTCTGCATCTATTTTATATATTTTTTACTTTTACCTCTTCAGCTGTAGGTCGATCTTTAAAATCAAAGGCAAGGAGACGTTGTAGCAAAGTCAGAGCTAAAGGATCTACATCAGGGAACTTTTGTGAGAAAGGGACTGGTAACTTTTTCCCCATCATACTCAAATATCTTCTAGCCTTTTCATTTCGTATCTGCAAAGAAACACATCAAAATGTGAGTCAGAGGCAGATAAGGAACTAAAGGTAATAGAAATAGAGGCAGATAAGGAACTAAAGGTAATAGAAATATAGAACACTATATCTGTTATGGTTAATTAGTACGTCATCTATATGGAAGACTATAGATGTACCTAAACTAATTACCTCAAAAAATAGCATTATGTATTTTATTGCACGATTGCCATTGTACCAATTACGGCAATGGTGCAGTTAAATTTTTTACATTATTACTATCCAGGGAACAAAGAGCACAAATTGAACATTGTCAGCTTATTCATTTAGCTAGCCAAAAGACTAAGATGGAGATACACTGCTATTACACAAACAAAAGGCAACATAAGTCTGATTAGTAAATAAAGATACCCTTCCTATGCATTCAGGTGAAGGAGTGCCAAGTAGATCAGTCATAAGATCTAACTGTTGCACGACATTTTTTCCAGGAAACAATGGTTTTCCAGTAAGCAGCTCTGCAAAAATGCATCCTATACTCCATATATCGATAGCAGGGGTATACTGCAAAATACATTATTCACAAACATAAATTAGCACACGCTAGTACCTCTTGCTTGACAAAATAAAAGAGTATAAAGAGGAAAAGAGAAGAATTGACAAGTCATGACTCGCTATTAAAAATTTACCAAAATATGGGTATGACAAATGAAACCAATGGTGTAATATTGCATGGATTTTGTTGCTACCATTAAAAAAATAAATAAGATATCATAGCATGGCTACTCTGAAATATTTTTTGCTATCAACACTAATTAATTCATAATTTGGAAAACTGCTTTAAACATAATCTTGGTATCTCCACTATTAATTCACTATGTGCTTAACTATTGTATGGCTATCTTAACTATGTAACATGAATCTGGTTATTTTTGCCGTGAGTGATTCATCTTTTGTGCATTTTATTAATAGCGTAGAAAGTATAGTACATTTATAATAAGTGAATATTAGGCTCAGGTCCCTAATAAATTTCAAAATACACAAAAACCCCAGTAAAAAAAAGTGTGTAAATTAGGTCCCTAGAATTAAGTTACTAAGTAATTGCATATAGTTATGCAATTTTTTTGGTGAATAATTGCGGAATTTTCCGCAATTTTTTGGGTGAATAATTGCGGAATTTTCCGCAATTTTTTGGATGAATAATTGCGGAATTTTCCGCAATTTTTTGATATAATTGCATAAATATCTGCAATTATTCACTGAATAATTGCATAAGTGTACGTCATTATTCAGTAACTTAATTCTAGGGACCTAATTTACAAACTTTATTTTACTGTGGTTTTTGTGTATTTTGAAACTTATTAGGGACCTGTGCCAAACTGTCCCTTTATATAATGTCAAATCCATGTTCTTAAAAGATACTATGCGCTTTAAATTCCAAAACTTCTATCTGAACCAGGCAAGATTAATAAGATTAAACATGATATTAACATAATATCAAGTACTGGAACCAGTTGAGGATGTTTAAGGGTTTAAAAGCAAACTTGAATAACTTCTTGATCTGCACTAATAATACAGAATAACTTATAACACGCACGCACGCGCGCACACACTTATACACACACACAAACACACACACACACACACACACACACACACATATAGTTGGCATGTCTCCAAGTAAATATAATTGGCAACAAGCACAGGCACCTAAAAAGTGCTCTTAATGCCCTAGATGTCAACTAGAGAAATGAATCAGTTAACTCTTACTTTGGAAAAGAAAGAGCCACATAATTCAGGAGCACGGTACCATCTTGTTGCAACATAATCCTACAAAAAGGTCAGTAGTATAAACATACATTTGCTTAAAGTTGCATAGAAAACAAACCTTGAACCAAGAGTCAGAAGTATCAAATTAGAAACAATAATATAGTCCCTTACAGTCCAAAAAATAGCTGATGGGGCATCATTAAATGAAGCACGAGCAAGCCCAAAGTCGCAAATTTTCAACTTGCAGTCAGCATTGGCCAGTATGTTCTTCGGTTTTAAATCTCTATGGAAAACATTGGCTGGGAAAATTACATATTGTCAGGAAATCAACATAAACTTTTCTTTAATAATGAAGATTTTTAGTATATCGAGTCTGGGTATCATTTGAACTTTACCCCAACCTTTACCAATAAGAGGTTAACTAACCACATGAGTAAACATTATCAACAGCTTTTCACTATAAAAGAACAAGTGGAATTCATTAAAACTTCTCTTAAACCTTTATTAGAAAAAACATGTTAACTAACCATACGAGAGAACATTATCAACAGGTTAGTCGCTGTAAAATGCAAGTGAAATTCATTTGAACTTCACTCTAGCCTTTATTAGGAAGGAACAGGTCAACTATATATGAGGGAACATTACCAATGGCTTTTTCACCGTAAAAGGAACATGTGGATTCATTTACCTTTACTCTAACCTTTGGGAAGAACACGTTAACTAACTATATGAGGGAACAACCTCAACAGCTTTTTCACTATAAAAGAACAACAGGAATTCATTTGACCTTTACTACATCCTTTAGAAAGAACAGGTTAACTAAGTATACGAGGGTCGGTAGGAAAAATCCACAGAAGTACTGACCTGTATGTATGAATTTTAGAGCTCGAAGAAGCTGATATAGGAAAAACTGATAATGATCAGGTGTGAGATCGTCATTGGCCTTAATTACTTGATGAAGATCCGACTCCATCAGCTCAAAAACTACATAAATATCTTTGAACTCCCTTCGACATGGAGGAAGCATGATATGTTTGATTTCTACTATATCGGGATGTTTAAGTAGTCTTAGAAGCTTAATTTCTCTTAAGATACGAGTAGCGTCTGAAACATGCTCAAACACGTCATTAATTTTTTTAATCGCTACTCTCTCCCCCGTGTGGGTATCGATAGCGGCTCCAACAATTCCATAGCTTCCTTTGCCAACAACTTCCTGTATTTGGTACTGACTTGCCTCCCCAAACTCTGTGAAGAATTCTGAGTCGTGCATTTTTAGCAAAACTGCATTAAGACAAGCACAAGCAAGGCGGTATGTTAAAATGCTTTCAACATAATTCAGAGACGTTAGTCAACTGGACTCCTCAAAAGCATTGCATTTGAAAATCTTAAAGTCCTATGATTTGAATCCCGTTTCAAATCAAATCTTTACAGTTGCGTTTCAATTCTCAAATTCCTATTCCTAACTCGATTTAAATGGATGTTGAGAAAGACCATTTTATCTACGTTGCAATGAAAAATATATCAAAATAATTGTTTAAATCTACAACTCATATTTTTATCGTTTTTTGAACAAAATAAGAGAGAAAATTCAGCTTTAAATTTAGATGTAGAAGCTAACGCATCAAAATCAATTTCAAAAATAAAAATTATTACTATGAAAAGAAGAATCAATGTTTTTACATACTTGAATGTTATTTGAAAATGTGCATAGAGAAAATTTTCTGACATAGAAGCAATATAAAAGCATTAAAATAGGACCATTTAAATCTGCAATTTACGATTTAAATAAAAAAATTATATTAGTTTAAATTTATGATTTACAATTTGAATCTTGTTTTGAACCTCGTTCAAGAGCATGAAAAGTTCTGTTATGGGTTTTAAGCGATGTGAATGAGAATTAGTAGGGCTGTTATGGTAATGATAAATTTATCGTTACCATACAAGTACTAAGCAATTGGTAACCAGTATCGAGCTACATCGATGTACCAATACTAACGATATGGTAATGATAAATTTACATCATTAACGGTAAATGTGACGGTAAAGAAATATCAAAATCAACGTTAATGGTATTTACCAGCCATATTAGTTTGTATTTTCACTATTTTAATTAATTCTAATCACAATAACTTTTAAAGTTTACCATATATTAAGTAAATGCTTGTGGTGTTATTTATGATGATAATTCCTTTTAGCTTTATTAACTTAAAAATTCCAGATTTGCAAAATTATTATTTCATATATAAATAACTTATAATGAACCAAGAAATTTTTTTACGTCAATTAAAATAAGTCAAAATGTTTATATAAGCATTAATGAGGTTAGAATCAGTAACAAAACATTTACTTTTTATCATTATCAATATTTTAATATAATAAAATTTTAATAGCTTTATATATCGGAAAATTTATCATTATCAGTCAACGGTTTATCAATTTATCGATATACCAATTAACATTTTACCAACGGTAACGGTAAAGTATCGGTAGTCATTCTTGACTTACCAATAGTATCGGTACGATAACAATTTTCTCGTATTGGTAACGGTTACCGTTACCATAACAGTCCTAACAATTAGGACAGCGTTACTAAAATTATAACGAGATAATACGGATTTGGGATAGTAAATAGGAATGATTCTTGTCATAACCAACTTTTGAGATGTAATTATCAATATAAACTATAAAATCAATGCCTTAAGAGAAACAAAAGATTGATTAAGTGAATCATAAATGTCAGATAAGTTATTTAAGCAACCATACAACTGCTTAGGATAAATATATTTTTAGAAAATAGCCAATTGGAGATGACAGTTATATCATAGAGCCTACTTTCCAACAAGTGGTTGAAATAACACAGAAATTAACAGTGTAATAGTAGTATGAGAAGAACAATCTATACTGCATAACATGTTAAAAAGTTGAGATATGATCTAACTCTACTTTAGTGTCAAGAAATATTATTATTAAAAAAATAAAAAATAAAAAATAAGAATAAAAAAAGAAAGAAACTTGACTCATACGAAAAAATACCTTAACTCTCATTGATTTGATTATAAGATGGTTGTTGTCAATGATTAAAGTAAAACATTCACCTTCTAAACTCAGTGACATATTAATCAAGCACTCTGGCCCAAAGTCTGAAAAATGCGTTGTGCAATCAACATATTGAAGTTAAGAGGTCTAGCTTAAAGAATTTTGTAATAGAAGTTTCATCTACAGGTACATTTGACTAATATTACAAGTGATAGAATCATGTCAAAACAGAAGTAGTCAAGTTGGCCTAGCATATGTGCATATACCTGTGTTACATACACGCAACATACATATATACATGCATACATGCATGTATGTGTATTTAGCAAAATTCAATAATATCCTTAAAGTATAGCATTATACCTGCACTTAAATAATGTTTAGTAGACTGATTAAATCAATTGTCACAATGACGTTGATATGACACAATATTTAATGATGATTACTTATGTAGAAACATTAATAATATAAAATAATTTCATGAATGTAATGAACAAAATTACAGTGCAAATGGGTTTCCAGATTACTTACCGTGTCGGTATTATGAATGAGAAATGATTGAATTCCATTTTATTACAACCCTTAACATCCTCTAAATTTTGGCAATTCAATAGATGAATGGCGTGGAAATTTAATACGATCTCATCGTTTATTACTGTTCTCTCTGTTAGATCGTCACTTATTAGGATCATTGATTATTTAAATATAAGGATCGAAGCATTAAACTGATAAATGATATGAACATAGTTTCAACCAAGGTTCGAGAACTCGGTTTCGGGCTCGGTTTTGGACATTTGAATTTTTGTTAGTTTTGAACGATTTCGATAGATTCAAAAGTTTCAGTTTTAGTTTCGGTCCCGGTATCGGTTTCGGTCCCAGTTTCGGTTTTCAATAGTTTGTTGATGAAAATTATACTAAATACTACTAAAAGTAAATTAAGTTAAACGCTGAAACTAAATTATACCAAATACTAACTAAAAATTAAAAATTAAATTATACCAAATACTAATCAAAAATAAAAAATTAAATTATGCCAAATACTAATTAAAACTAGCTAATACTAGAGCATCATCATTTAATACCAGCCCAAATATTTATATTTCAGCCCAACAAATTTTCAGCCCACAAAAATTTCCGCCCTCATACTAATCAAACACACACATTTCTATATTTCATCCTACAAAAAACGTACACGCTAGTCAAACACAGGCGACAGCAGAGGAAAATAACACCGCTAGGGCAGAACAACAAAAAAAGGCAAACAAGAAGAAAAGAAAAAACCCTAGGCAAGGTCGATGTCGCTGAAGAAGAAGACGAACCTAGGGCAAAGTCGATTTGCTGAAGCTAGGGCAAGTCGATTTGCTGAAGCTAGGGCAAAGGCTATGCGTGATTTGCTGAAGCTAGGCAAGTTCTTCGCGGTTTGCTGATTTTATTGTTTCATTTCTTATTTTAGCCCTAACCGAAACCGATTTTGTTGTTCGGTTTCGACTCGCTCAAAACACCGGTACCGGCACGGTACCCCCGAAATTTCGGGGTACCGTCCGATACCTCGTACCATGGTTTCAACTTTATTCTGAAATTACCTTGGTCTATTCAAATATGTACTAGAAGCATAAGTATATCCATTAAGATCTACATCTTTGAAACCTTCATTCTGCCCTTAAAAACATATTATCTGCACAATTCATTCTGGAAATTTTGGACATAAAAAAAGGTTAAGGGAGATTATGATGAAATGAATAAAGAGGAAAACCTACACACTATTAGTAGTTTGCCACATGTAAAAAGTGAGTAAACATCATCTTCTATTTTTATCAATTCTAATTTGGGTGATGATAAATTCATAGGTTTGTTTGTTTATTCCTTGACACATCTTACAATGCCCAGCATATTTACCATCTTAATGTAATGATAATTTATATAACTTATCAAAATCCTCAAACTTACAATGGACATAGGTCTAAGAGATCAACCACTTTAAATTTTGTGCCATTATCTATTGCATTCTCATATTATTTTTGCATCACTCTGAGATTGAAGAAAAAATCCATCAATATATTATAACGAGGGTCAATCAAAAGAACTTTGATCAAAAGCAACGTACAACGGTGGGAAGGAATGATAAAATGTTGCCACAAATGGTGACGATGACAACAACGCTTATACGTTGCTGTAGGGACCTGTATTTTTATCAAAGGCGTAATTTTACATGGATTTAACAATCAAAGAAGTATAACACCAATTAAACGCCCAAAACATGGGGTGCATGCAAGGTTAAGGTGGCAGGCCCAAGGCCCAATACGATGGGAGGTTAACTGCTATAGTGCATTTTGGCAATTGCTACAGAACTAGAGGCTAGATCCCTCCACGCTAATCTTTCACATCCTCGGTATCTCTCATTTTGTCTTTAAACAAACGTACAGGATGGAGACAAAACGCTAAGACAAAAATAAAACATTTGGAATGTAGATTTTTCAAACATTTAAAAAGAACATAACCAAAATCAAGAAGATCTGAGATAGATAGCAACTGAAGAGGAAAGATGATCATCGGTGGCAAGGATATCTAGATGGGGGAAATTGATGGGTAATCCTCACTCATATCCTCTCACCCATGTTTTATGATGTTATTTTCATATTATACTTAAATTAAAGTGCACTTGATAATGTTTTGGATAACTTGCGATTACATGATATTTGATTTGACAGAGATTAGGAAATTTGGATTTAGTTGAGATTGATTATGTTTTAATTTGAAAGTTTTTGATGGGTGAAATCGTTGAGTTACTTAGTGTTGATAGATCAAGGATATTGTTGCATTCCAAATTGCTTCAAAGGAAGAGTGGATAAGAATGCTGTTATCGAATGACAAAGGGTATCAGAGCCATCAAGTGCTAAATAGTCGCGTTATCACATACCAAAAATATGAAGTTCACATAATGAGGTTAAACTATCGCAAGATGAATCTATCGCACGTTGAGAATAGGCTATCACAAGTTGACAATGAAAGCTGTCGTAAGATGAAGCCATCGCATGTTAAAAATAAGCCATCACAAGTTGAAGCCCACGAAGGCTGACATCATAAAGTCATCGGAGATTGAAGTGGTAAAGCTATCACATGTTGAGAGTACAGAAGCTATCGCATTTTGAGAAATAGAGCCATCATATGTTGAGAAATAGTCATCGCGTGCAAAGAAATAGAGCCGTCGATATTGTGAAATAGAACCGTCGCATATTGAGAAATAGAACGATGTCGTCGCATATTGAGAAATAGAGTCGTCGCATGTTGAGAAATGAAGCTATCGGCAATACAAAAGAGTTATCGAAGATATAGGAAGGGATGGTATTAAATTGGATAAAATTATTAAAAAATGAAGACAATAAGGATGTTGCAACAAAACATACTTAATGATGGTATATCGGTGATCTCCTCTCAAACAAAACAATTCAAGAATATATAAAAGAAAGATATACAGGCAATATTCAACAAAAAGAATTGAGATAAATCAATTACATGAAAAGTTAGTGCATTAATATGAAGAAGGGTTTATGTTTAATAAATCTTCGAAGCAATCCTATACAAATGTCACATTTGCTAATGTCACGGCCAAGATGGTGATCCGCGTGAACTACTTAATCTTGAGATTATGACATATGTCAATACCAAGACCGTCCATCTTGCCAAGTCATAGATATGCGTCAGCTTCAGTCAACCTATACAAGCAAGCCACACCCCTCTCCAACAACTATAAATAGGGACCCACCCCCCACATAAAAAAGGGCACCTCTCCTTTTACTCTTTCTTAGCACAAATCATTTCTTGGACTTAACATTTCTACTTTCACTTCACGGCTTGAAGGCTATTTGAATGGTCGACTAAGAAAAAGATGACTTGAACTTTTGGACGTAAAGCCCTATAGAAATAGAAAATTGCTTATTGACCATATTTTTGACATTTGAACTGAGAATAAGCAAATGACTTAATTTTTAACATATTGACTAATGAAGGAAGAATATTGCATATGTACCGAATTTTTTACCATTTGCATGTGAACGAAGTATGACATGGATTTTAGAAATTTTAATTTTGACTATGAACATATTTAGAATTTTTATAGAATTGAATGATACATGTTTCTAAATGTTTTGATGTTGAACCAAAAATTTGTTTAAAATTTTTATACTTTCACTGCGAATTGAATTCAGGATTTTGAAAAATGACCAAAGTGACCGATTTCCAAAAAAATAGAAATTAGTTTTGTAAGTATACTGGTAAAAAAAATTTCAAACCCGACTATTTTTGAAAAAAATTATGAATTTTTCTTTGTTTAAAAATCTTTTTAATTTTAAATTTGAAAATAGCTATCGTTTGTAATTTCTTAAACCTTCTACAGTACTTGCTCCCTCGGCCAGCAATGACTATTTGATCCCTCATCTTCAACATGTGATGGCATGTTCTCAATCCGCGACGGCACATGTATCGTTGATCCTCAACATGCGATGACTCCTCCACGGTTCATCTTCAACCCGCGATAACTGCTTGTCAACCTACGATAAATCAGTTCGATAATTTGTCAACTTGCGATGACTCCCTACGATGGCACGGCTTTCACGTCAACCTGCAATAACAACCTCTTGTAGCATATCATTCTCAACCTGCGATAATAACCTTCAACCTCTGATAGCATATCATTCTCAGCTTGCAATAACAATCTCCAATTACGATAACCTCCAATTATGGCTAGTCAACCTTCAAACTGTGATAGCTGCTGCCAGTTCTCAAGCTTGGATAAGCCACCGTAACAGTTTTTCGGTTTTGATCGATAGTTGCATAGAGTCGATAGTTTTTCATTAAAGAAGAATGAAGTTCGTAGATGGTAGATTTTTCGATAATCACGATTTCAAGACCGTGACGATATATGCGCTGGAAAATTGCCATTATACACAGCAATCAACGACGAACTCGACCTCTAAGATCCGCCTACCTGTTGTCGCCGCAAGTTACTAGGAAAATAAGAACCCATCAGGGTTTTGGTCAGAAAAATGAACGACGATCGAAAGCTAAATTTACCACAACCATGGCCTTAGAAAATCGACGGCCACAACCAGATTGAAGCCCCACCTCTCCTCCACCTAGCGCAAGCGGTGCGGCAGTTTAATAGGCGGTGCGACGCTGGGGAAAATCAAAAGGCGGGAACATTTTTTGGTTTTTCGAGTCAAATTCTGACCAGGTAACGAGGTTTTTCGACAATCGACCACCATGGACCGATCATGTTCATCGAGATGCACAACTCATATAATCAATTTGAGGAACAGAGCTACGGATCGAAAGTTATAAATGAACGACCACGATTGGCCACATTTATTCGTGAAAATCCAAATAACGATACTTATCAACGAAATTAACATCATTGGAAAGCTTTTGGAAAAATATGAATGGAGAAAACCGTTCCCTCATATCGTAATAAAAACGACTTCAATAAAAGGTGGTATTAAAACTCAAATAACAATCGGTTTCAAAATTCATAAAATTCAAAGGTTTAAAAATTCAATACAATCAAATATGAAACAAAATACAAATAAAACAAGGTGAACAAGTAATTCCAAAAACGAATATATATTAATGAATGAAGTTAATTCGTCGTATTGAAAAAATAACGCCAAAATATATCGCAATAAAAACGACTTCAATAAAATGTGGTGTTAGAGTAACGGACTTGTAAAATCTACATAATTTCTAAAGTTAAACTATATACGATTATCACAAATATATCAAGTAGATATTTATTATCATATATTAATTTTGATTCCTTTTGTTAAGTGAACAAATAAGTAAGAATCATTTGTAGTAGGAATTTGTGATTCACTAATCGAGGATTCAAGTTTCTTTGCAAATAAAAGCAAGAACTATCTACCATTCGAGACCATAAACTACATCATCAAGGATGTGAATCTATGAAATTCTAGATTTCCTTATCAAGCGCATGTGAAATAATGAAGCTCGTAATATCATCTTCTAAATTATTGAATTAAACATTGTCTCAATCTTCTATTTCTGAATGTGAGTTCGAATTCCCTATTAAGTGATGGTGGATTCCTCTAATGAATGAATATTTGGTCTTCTTTATTATTATCAAATAAAATCTTACTTTGAAGCAAATTCCCGAAAAGGAGAAAGACAGAGACTGTATATTCAGTGTTATGAACCTTATTATCAAAGAAAAAGTCTATGATATTCTAGCCTCCTTTGTCAAACGTGAATAATTATTTAATTATGGAGGTCAAAATATCCTCCTTATTGAATTAATTCGCAGGCAAAATCTCAAAATTATGATATTCTATCTCAAAGCTGGGATTCGAATTCTCTATTATGTGATAACGGTTTCATTATATGGATTTTTGGTTTTCTTTATTATTGTTGGGATGATAAAATTTCTACTATTAAAGTATATCACTTCCAGCATGATGATCAACAAGAATTCTAAGATGAGATGTCGTTACGATCCTCTACTTCAGTCAAATTCCCATAGAGGCAAAAGCCTAGGCTACTTACTATTCAAGTTTACAGATTTCACCTCCCATAAATGGATACCAAGGTTTCTTGATTTCTTCTGTCACAAATAAATTATTACTCAGCAATAAAGTTCAAGGTATTTCTCCTTAAAATTATGAGAGTATTTATCAAGAAAGAAATGGGCTATCTTCACGTTGTTAATATGGTGTTAAAAAATGAAGTTTCGCCCTTTCAATTTGAGATTCGAGTTAAAACTCCTTGTTATGTGACAAGGGGTTCTTTATGATATGGAGTTTTTTGGCAAAAAAAATTTTATTTGGATTTCCAAATGATAGAATTCAAAATATTTCCCCTCAAATTAGTGGATTATTCGTCAACAAAGAACCTGATATTATTATTACTGCAACAAGGGATGGTATTTAGTAGTCCCGATCTTCTATTTCGAGATCTAGAATCAAATCATTTATTGCATAATAATAAGTTTTTATTGTATGGATTTCTAACTTTCTTTATTATCCAGAATCCAGATGATAAACCCTTTTTATTAAGGCATGCCACTCCCAACCTAATGATCGACAAGGTTTGTTAGATGAAATGTTATTTTGACCTTTCCTTCAAACAAGTTTTCGAATAAGCAAAAAAATTGTATTATTCGATACCACGGATTCCATCTATCAAAGGCATACACAGAAATTTGAAATTCTTTGTCGAATATGGATCGGTTTCTAATGATAAATTCCTAATCTTCAAACTTGAAACATAGATGTGAAATATATATTAAGTGATCGTGGATTTCTTCATTATATGGGTTACTAGTCTTCTTTGTTCTTATCAAGATGATAGACTCCTACTACCGCAGTTTCTTTCATTCAAAGTGATCGATATTTCGGTCCCCTGCTTCATATGCATTTTCAAGAATATTTGGCTTAGGGATATTTCAGTGTATCATACTAAAGGAAACAATGGTCGTAAAGTAGCTTCTGAAGAATTAAAAATAAGTAGCCCTGAATAGCAATATGCAGATAATTGGATAAAAATTTATAATTGAATATCTAGAAAAAGGAACACTATTGTGAGATAGAAATGAATCAAAGAAGTCGAGATGTTAAGCGCTTTCCTATAATATAATCAACGGAATACTATACGAGATGATTTATTCGATCTCATACCTGAAATGAGTAAGTCCAAAATAAGTGGCTATAACTATTAAGTAGAGGATAATAACTATTAACCAAAACTAAAAAAAGAATTTTATAGAGATTATTCTAGCAGCAAGGAAAGCAATGAGACAAAAGTATCGTTGTCTACCAATGAGTGAGGATGTCAACGTTTATATAAAAGATGCGACAAGTGCTAAAAAATTCTAAAGAAATCCATAAATCTCCCCATATGAATCAACCCGTCTCCAGCCCTTAGCATTTTGATAAATGAGAAATTGTTTTAATATGACTCTAACCCACTTTAAAAGGATAAGCGAAGTTTGAAATGGTAATTCATTATTTTACTGAATGTATAAAAATTAAACCATTGTCCAACATAACCACTAGGAAAGTCTCGAAGTTCGAGCGTTATTACTCGATTCAAACTTCCAAAAAAATCATTTTTGAGAAAGGAGTTCAATTTGAGATTGAAAAGTTCCCTTATTTCAGCAGGAGAAATGAGATAATAAAGAGTTTCTCATCAAGCCCATTGAAAGATCAACGAGACAACAGAAGCTACAAACAAAACAATCAAAAATACCATGAAAAAGTGATTCGGCTAGGAAATTGGACAAAGGAACTACCCCTTATTTTGTGGTCATATAAAATTTGAGCAAATACATTATTTTTCACAAACATATGAATTTGAGGCGATGTTGCTAGTCGGAGCTGAGGTTCCACCACATCAAAGAATTGCATATGCTTGCGAACCAAGCCAAAAACCAATTAAGAAATCCTTAGATTTAACCAACAAACTGAAATTAAGCCACATCATGGACCACGGGTTATCAATGGAGAGTCTCTAAGTACAAAATTCAAGAGGAAAAATAAAACTTTTAAAAGGTTATTTGGTACTAAAATAATAATAACAACAATCAAAGAGCTAAGCGGATGGTCCCGAAGGTTCAAGTAAGGAAAAATCTCTTCATTTACAAAACGGTACTCACGGGAATCTATCGGTTAAGCAAACCTAATGGAAGTGACGAAGTGTATCGAATATCAAGAGCCATCAAGTGTTAAAGAGTTGAGCTATCATATACCAAAAATATGATGCTATCGCATGATGAGGTTAAACTATCGCAAGATGAAGCTATCGCACGTTGAGAATACAATATCGCAAGTAGACGATGAAAGCTATCGTAAGATGAAGCTATCGCAAGTTAAGAACAAGTCATCGCAAATTGAACATATCGAAGATTAACATTATAGAGCTATCGAATGTTGACATCATAGAGTCATCGAAGGTTGAAGTGGCAAAGATATCACATGTTGAGAGCACAGAAGCTATCGCATGTTGAGAAATAGAGCCATCACATGTTGAGAAATAGAGTCGTCGCATGTTGAGAAATGAAGCTACCGTCAATACAAAAGAGCCATCGAAGGTATAGAAAGATGCTATTAAATTGGAGAAAATTATTTAAGAAATGAAGACATTAAGGATGTTGCAACAACATATACTTATTTGAATATATCGGTGATTTCCCCTCAAACAAATCAATTTAAGAATATATAAGGGAAAGAGACATGGGTGATATTCAACAAAAAGAATAGAAATCAATTACATGAAAAATTAGTACATTAACATGACGAAGAGTTTGTATTTAATAAAGCTTCAAAGCACTCATATACAACCATGCCACCTTTGCTAATGTCACGGCCAAGGTAGCGATCTGCATGAACTACTCAATTCTTAAGATAATGACATATGGCACCATCAAGACTGTCCACCTTACCGAGTCATCAATCTATGTCAACTTCAATCGACCAGTATAAGCAAGTTACACTCTTCTTCAACCACAAATCATTTCTTGGACTTACCATTTCTAAGCTCACTTGCGAGCTTGAAAATTATTTAAATGGCCGACAAAGAAGAAGATCACTTGAACTTTTGGACATAAGGACCTTTAGAAATAGGAATTACATATAGATCATATTTTTTACATTTTGAACTATGAAGGAGATGAATTGTATTTTTGACATATTGACTAATGGAGAAAGAATATTGTATAGGGACAGTTTGGCACAGGTCCCTAATAAGTTTCAAAATACACAAAAACCCCAGTAAAATAAAGTTTATAAATTAGGTCCCTAGAATTAAGTTACTGAATAATGACATACACTTATGCAATTATTCAGTGAATAATTGCAGACATTTATGCAATTATATCAAAAAATTGCGGAAAATTCCGCAATTATTCATCCAAAAAATTGCGGAAATTTACGCAATTTTTTTAGTGTAAGCAGATAGATCCATGGCAATAATGTAGAATACAGCATTTTGCAAAATTTCAAATGTATAGATTGGACATCACAACGAGGCAGAGAAATTTGGATGTAGATGATTTGCGCCTCTATTATAAATTAATTTTTAGTAACCACCATATGAGTAGACTTCTTCGTCATGTTACTCATAGGGAATAAAAAAAGTGGAAATTAGCCACAATGGCCTCTCTAGTAAGTGGAATTAGTTTCTAGGACACACAACCGAAATAATTACTTTCAAGAACAACGTAAAATAATTAGTTTCTAAAGCCTAAAACCTATGAAATTATGTCCTTGAAAGTAATTGGACTGCTGACTTTGTCCTTGAAAATAATTATTTTGCTGACTTTGGCCTTGAAAGTAATTTCTTTGAATGTGTGTCCTAGAAACTAATTGGACTGCAAAGTTTGTCCTTCTGGTGAAATGCCCCATAAAGAATGTGTCGAATTCGAAGAAAAATTACTTGAAAGCAAAATATTTTAAGAACTATCAGGAACAGTTTACATTATCGTTTATTTTTTATGATGGTTCTAGCCTGGTTAATAAGAAAGGAATTCTCGTACAGCTACGACATATTCTATTTCAATATCATGTTCACGGTGTTAACCCTCATTTTCTATAAGAAGAAATATGATGATAAAACTGCCCTTTTACATTTCTTTATGAAATGTTAAGGGAAAAACATTTTTGATAAGGCAACTAATGGATATGGAAATTTTTGAAAAGAACAATAAAACGAATAAAGTGAAAATAATTGGTAGACTAGTTGTTCACATAAAATAGGTTTATCTTATTCTCCAAAATAACCCAATTCGCTCCTTTAATTTCCTTCATCCTCGCTTTGAATACACTTTATATCTCACCAGAATACACTTACTTCCGAGCCAATTTGTTGCTAACAACTGAGAGTTATCATCGTCTCTTACTGCTCACCCACTTCCTTTCTAGTTACTTGTTGACTTTCTCCTACACTTTAATTTACATTAATCCAAAACTACAGTCCTTCTCAAATTAAAAGTAGTAATATATTTTCAAATGAAACATGCCGAAATTGAAGATAGTGGAAATTGAGTTGAGTTTAAAAGGAGTAAAATCATTCTCCTCTACTATGTTATATTTGTAACAAATTCTTTCTTAAAGGAGAAATTACCGAGTAGAAATCAAGTTTTTGGGCTTAACAGACAAAATGGAAGCTTTTGTAGGATAAACAGAATAGTTAGTAAGATTGAAAAACAAAGATATTTATGGGAAGGTTAAGTTGCTAAGCTTGTGTTATTAAGGGACGTTGGTGTTTTCCCTTAAAAAATATTTAGAATAAAAATCTTTCCCTTTAATCATAACGTTTCTCCCTTTACCAATTCACTTTTTAAAATCTTTGATCAAGTTCTTCAACCCTTTTAACCTTGGCTTAAAAATTCAAATTATAACATCAAATCTCCTCAATTTTGGTAATAAGTTAATAGGAGTTGAAGAGAATCAAATTAGAGGGTTTATCGAAGAGATAATTGATTATTTTATGTTTTTATTCCACTTATCTAGCACAACAGAACTTACATCCCAAAAAGGCTGGTGTGAGTTCACCATCACACCTAGCAGGAACTATTTGCAGTAACCTTAATAACCACGTACAGACAATGTGTTATACTATGCATGACTGCTTATTAACTTAGAAATGAATTAACCAGTCGAACCGGTTTGTTTTGGTAAGTTCAAAAGAATTATGAAATTACGGTTTGAATTCAATTTGTAAAACAATTTTATTTGGCTATCGATATAAACGAATTAACTGACTCTAATTTTATTATCCAAGTTTATGGACTATAACACTTTTTAATTGGTTTAGGAATAAAAACAAAGTTTACCACTAGAAAATTGGCTACTTTTCCTTATAAATATTAAAAAAATTAATCAATAAAAGCTCTTCAAATGTAAATTTGTGTTTTTCATTGAATAAATTAAACTTCTGAATAATATAAAATATTATAGTTCCTCTTATTTACTTTTTTGGTTCGGTTATATTGGTTATAGGTTGAAATAACTGAAATTCATTCCGTTCGATTATCAACTTTTTTAGTTTGAATGTGGTTTTATATTTTCTACCTCAAAACCACCAAACCAAAAGAGCACTCGCCATACTTATAAGGTAATATTGGAATTTTTATTTCTTTTTAGTGGTTCAAGTAATATTAGGTGAAATAATAATATCAAAAAAGAGTTTAACTAAGCAAAATTAGGGTTTAAATAAAATTTGCATATAGCTAGTTATAATAAAAAAATATTCAAACTGTAGAGTGTGAATTAAATCTGAGTTAAAAGTCAAAGCATTGATTTATCAACTTAAACTCGCAAGGTAAATTAAAAAGTCAATGTTATATACAACTTCAGAACGACAAAACTTGACTTGGATCGGAAGAAAAAAAAGGAAAAGAACCGGATCATCAGAAAATAATAAATCAAATCTTGATTAAGATGTAATTGGCTTTCGAATTCTACTGAACGCAAGATCACAATTTTGGTTGAACATAGTAAACATATACTTTTAGCTGGAAAAAAAACCCAATTCAAATATAGAAAGAATATATTTGAAAATAAAAAATATAAAGGATTAATACATCGTTACTGGACTCGAATCCGTGTTTTAAAAAATGCGCACGAGGCACGTCTTGAGGCGTGCCTCAAGGCGAGGCGCAAGCAATTACGCACGGAGGTGTAGATCGAAAAGTGTTCATCTCCAAAGGCGTGCACGCCTCAGATGGTTAAGGCGCAAAAACCGTGAAAAGCATGTCAAGGTGACATCGCGGTGAGGCGTAAGCCTCTTAAGTAAAATATTTTGGGTTGATGACTGATCATTCGACCTTTATTTTTCTCTTCTATCTGCTCAGTCGACATTCAATTTCACTTCTTCGAGAGCTAAAAAAGAGGTAATTTTTTTTAAATACTTCGAAGTTGATTCCTTACTGGAATCGAGTTCGATTCCAGGAATATCGAGTTCGATTCCAGGAATCGAGTTCGATTCTATATGCTGGAATCGAAGAATCGACCAATTATTTATTTTTGTTTTTTATAAATTGAATCCTGAGTGCAGCTTTGTGTTTGTTGTTTAGCAATGGATTGTGTTTCTTCGAATGTTTTATGAATTGCTTCGAATGTTTTATGAATGCTTTATGTTTCTTGTTTAATGTTTGACATTTAATATTACTTTATTTTAAATTTCATTATATATTTTGCGCTTTTCTTTTACCCAAAAGGCTTATGCCTCAACGTTTCGAGACTTATCACTCGCCTCACGGACCCGAAAATGTCCAGTTTACGCTTTCGCCTTTTAAAACAATGACTCGAATGGATTAATATGCGAATACGAGGATGTAGCCCCATGAGAAAGTTCGGATCGGGTTAAAAGAAGTGACAATCCCCATCGAAGAGGGAGAGCAACTGTTGCTTCTAGTTTATATACGCATGAAGATGGGGCAACTGATAATTGAATGTGGGTTTTGGTTTATGGTTTTACCATATTTGATACTCGTAAACTATCGTAAGCTGGATTCCGTCAATTTGTTTCAACCTCATATTCTAACTGGCAATTAAACTAGGACTTCAACCTATTCTTAAAACTTACCAATTATATACACTGTATCATTTGCAAACTATATTCTACGTCCATCTGACTTTAGTCTTGTTATTTTTTCTTTTTTCTTTTTTAATTTACCGTTCCTTTTTGAAATCACATTAAATAAAAAAACATTAACGATGGTATCGTTGATTATGCCTAATCTTCAATTGTAATCTCAAAATATACGATCATAATCCTTAATTTTCAATAGTAATCCTAAATCGTGCATTATGTTTAGTCCAAATTGTGCGTAATCTTCAGCTTTAGTCCTGCAATATTCCGCCGTGGTTGAATGTTCATTATTCGCGTGAGGTAATTGTATATATTGCATTGTTTTCCGATTTTAGGTTTGATTATTTGTTTGTTTTTATGTTTATTTTGTTTATTTTATTTTTTCAGATTTGATCAGACATTTTCGTTTAATTCTTCTCTATTCATTGTTTGTCAATAATGAATACAATATTAAAAAATTTACGTGACAAAACCTGTTGTGACGGAATTTCTGGTTTAGTTTCTACAATCACACGTTTGGAAAATATTTACCTAACAAATATTTACCAAATAAATAGGACAACTTAAACTGGCAAATATTTGTGTGTTAAATATCTGTCACGCTAATAGGAAATTTTAGTCTCATGGGAAAATATTGGTCACACTAATAGGAAATTTTAGTCTGACAAGCAAATATTTGTAATATTAATAGGAAATTTTAGCGTGGTAAATGTTTGCCACATTAATATGAAATTTTAGTCTACAAAATATTTGCCTAATTTTTGTTTTGGTAATTATTTGGCAGGTCGTTATATGTCTGGCAAATATTATTGTGTAAGCAATGTTAGTTACACTAATGTTTCGTATGTTTTTTCTTGATTTCCTTTTTTCGTTAATTTGGTTTTTGATATATATATTTTTGTAGGCATTTCACTAGTAACGTTTTTGTCCTTTATATGTTGTGTAATGATAGTTATAGCAAACGCCTTGACTTGAATGATTGTGTGAGATGAGTTATGTAAGCACTGGCCTAAATTAACACCTTTTTCAATTGAATCGTCATATTGAATGGATGATGGGGAAAGAGTTATTTAAACTAATTCTGATTTGCATAGCATATTGTTGTTTGTTACTCATAGTTGTGAAGAGTTTCAAGTTATTTTGATTAGTTTGAAGCGATTTAAATGTAGTTCGGTTAATGTTGGTTCTCATAGTTCTTTGGTTGTTGGTGAAAGAGTTAGTGGTATGCCCTATAAGCAATTATGTAATTTGTTGCATATCTAACTATGTAATCAATCTTGTTCGTAATAAAGATATTTGATTTATGTATATATTTTATTAAATTGTGATATAATTAATTAAATAATTAATTTAAAGTATATTAATAAGAAAATTCTTATATAAAATGTTATGTGGTTGTATTTACAAATAGTTGCAATCATGTGTAATTAATCACAAAATAAATAACATTTTGTCTTAAATATTGTCGATTGAGAAGTTTAAAAGATATTGATACATTTGTTAGGACTAGAGTACGTAATATTCTCCAAATATGGATAATGTATTACTTATGGCTGCTGGGACGGCAAGAGGTTACGTACTCATAATTATTGGATAATTATAGAATGACTCATTCGAGAGTTTCCTATTGGTTAGTAACAACTAAGACAAACATGAAATCTTACGGTGACAATGTTACACAGTTCCCTCGACTTGAGAATACTGTGAAGCTTCAATGTAAATACTCCACTTTGATTATACCTAAATCATGGCATGGCGATCCATCGAGTGACTATAGTTGGGTATAAGTTGGAGCATTGAAAGTGAAACACTATTTCATAGAGCATTTGTCTCCTCAATTGTAAGAGGTTAGCATCACGGTCAACTGTAGTCAACTCAAAGTCAAAATGTCTAACCAGAGTATTACGGTGGAAGATAAATATTATTTATTGAACCAAGAACGTCATTTTTGGACAAATCGAATTGAACGTGGATAATATTGAAAATTTGGTCAATACCAAATTTCATATATTCCAAAGTGATATAATTTTAAGGAAGAGAACAAGTATAAATTATCGTTACTAAAAGGTATTGCTTAAGAAAATATGAAATTCGATTTTATCAAAAAGACTTGTAAGAAATGAATTTGGTCAAACTGACACACCACAAGGTAAGCTAACGTATGAAGTTAATATTTGAATTATTCAATATTAATCGTTGACTGAATTTATACCTCTGAATCACACAGCCACATTTGTGAATTCTCTGAAAAATCACGTGGTTCAATTAGTTAATAAAATGTTATGAATTAATTAAATACTAATTATTAATGTTTTGTGTGTTGTTAGTAATTATTTGGATGTATATATAAAAGTTACATATGTGTATCGATATACAACATCGATATATATTATATAACTTGTGTGTTATTAGGTCGCCCGCATGGTGATCTGGGCGTCCAGATTCAAGTTTGAAAACAGCTTCTTCGCAGTGCAAGGAAAAGGCTGCATACATTATCGACCTCCGCAGAGTCCGCTATCGTGCGGGAGCCTCGTGCACTAGGTTTCACCTTTTTTAAAAGAAGCAAGATATGTCTGACCATAGGACGTAAAAATTAGTCAGAATATTAATTTAGATTTAATTTGGAATTAATAAGGGAAGATTTAGAAGGAAAAAAATAACAATGTTTTACATTCTCTCTATAAAAACAAATCTTCCAGATTATTTTCATTTGATTTTTTGCTCTCCTTTCAAATTTCTCTTCAATGGCTGAAATTACCTCCAACTCCCATGGCTGAGATTTTACTCAAAAATGGCAAAACAAAATAAAATAAAAGGTGGCTCATTCGATCAATGTTGCTAAACTAAAAGGTGGTTCATTCGATCATTGCAACATCAAGTGGCGATTCAAGCAATCTATGAGTCAATTCTCAAATCGAGATGTCATGATGGACCATTCTCAAATCGAGATGTCATGATGGACCAGAATTGAATAGGTATTCATCTTGTTTTATTTCACATATTCATACATGCTCATCCTTAACCCATGTAAATGTATGTAATATAATTGTGTTGTCATTAAATTAGATTAATGTAAAATTGTTTTATGTGTTGTTTCACAAATAAAATTCGAAGTAAAATATTTACCTGCAATAAATTTTATTGTTTAGTTTTGTGTAGATTTATGTTTGTTATTACAAAATATACTTTCTTTATTGTTTAATTTATATATATATATATGTGTGTGTGTGTATATGTATATAATGAAATTTTCATTTTGATCATGATTTAAATTGTGCAAGATTTGTACATCTAAGATTTCTTATACATTGTTTTTCAAAATAAAAGGATTTTTGTTTTGTATGTTTATTAACCCCAAAAAAATTTACTTTAATCATTTTGGCCATGTATACATTGTAATAGATATGGATATATATATATATATACATAATGTGAAATTAGAATTAAAATGTATATATCTAGTTTGCTGAATTTTAATTATCTTACTTGAATAAAAAATCATTTGTTTTGGTCAAAATATAAATTATATATATATATATATCCTTAAATGATTAAAATACAAATATGGAATACAAAAAAATTAGATCTATTGAAAACTAAATGAGAATTGAACAGATTTTGATCTGGCATTAAAGAGCCATCAAGAAAACTAAAGTTTTCAATTGGCATCTGAAAAGCAATTAATGAGAGTTGTCTCTCTAAATAACTCCTTTATACGTTTTACATAAAGTTAATTTCATAATAGCATAGCAATATATATATTACACATATATAATATACACTATTTCCGAGCCAATCTGTTGATAACAACTGAGAGTTATCGTCGTCTCATACTGCTCACACACTTCCTTTCCAGGTTGCCTGTTGACTCTCCCCTACACTCTAATTTACATTAATCAAAAACAACAATACTTCTCAAATTGAAAGTGGTAAAATTATATTTTCATACGAAACATGCCAAAATTGACGATAGTGGAAATTGAGTCGAGATTGAAAGGAGTAAAATTATTCTCCTCAATTATGTTATATTTCTAACAAATTATTTCTTAAATTAAAAGAGAAATTACTAAGTAGAAATTAAGGTTTTTGGTAACATACAAAATGGAAGTCTTTATAGGATAAACATTAATAGTTAGTAAAATTGGAAACTAGAGATATTTATGAGAAGGTTAAGTTGGTAAGCTTGTGTTATTAAGGGACGATTGGTGTTTTCCCTTAAAAATATTTAAAATAAAAATATTTCCCTTTAATGATGATGTTTCTCCTTTTACTAATTCTCTTTTTTAAATCTTTGATCAAGTTCTTCAACCCTTTTATCAAATTATAACATCAAATTTCCTCAATTTTGGTAACAAGGTAACAAAAGTTGAAGAAGAATCAAATTATAGGGTCAAACGAATAGATAATTGATTATTTCATGTTTTCATTCCACTTACTTAGCACAACAGAACTTACATCCCAAAAAGGCCGGTGTGAGTTTACCATCATAGCTAGCAGGAACTATTTGTAGTAAGGGGCGTAAACAGGTCGGACCGGACTGGACGAAGGTGTGTTCTAGCCTTGTCCTATAAAAGATTCGGACGAACACGGACCGAACAAGCATTAAGCTCGGACATTGTTCGTACAAGCCTGACAACGGACGAACAATGTTCGAACAATACAAAAACATCGAACATTTCGAACGAACATATTTTCGTACATTTTTCCTTGTCCTAATTCGTGTCCTAAATAAAAATCATACGGACATGGACCGGACGCCTTACAGTCTCGGACCGAGCCGAACGTCGGACAATCGTATAAAATTTACAGTCCTATTTATAGTAACCTTAATTGCCACGTACAGACAATGCATTATATATTATGCATGACCGCTTAAAACTATTGCGGCATAATCGCAAACAGATGTGAGCAATATTAACTTAGAAACGAATTAACCGGTCAAACCGATTTGTTTTGATAAGTTCAAATCAATTATGAAATTAATCGGTTTGAATTCAGTTTGTAAAACAAATTATTTGGTTATCGAGGTATAACCGATCTTATTTTAGTATCCAAGTTTATGGATTATAACACTTTTTATAAGTGGTTTAGGAATGAGATTTCCGGTAAAAAAATAGGCTAATTTTACTTACAAATATAAAAAAACTCAATAAAAACTCTTCAAACGTAAATTTGTGTTTTTCATTGAATGATTAAACTTTTGAATAATATAAAATATTATAGTTCCTTTTGTTTATCTTTTTGATTAAGTTAAATCGGTTCTTAATTGAAATAACAGAAATTAATTCAGTTCGATTATCAACTTTTTAGTTTGAATTTGGTTTGATATTTTCTACCTCAAAATTACCACAAACCAAAAGAGCACTCACCCTAATTGTAAGGTAGTATTGGAATTTTTTATTTCTTTTTAGTGGTTCAATTAAAATAAGAGGTGAAATAATGATATCAAAAAAGAGTTAACTATGCAAGGTTAGAGTTTAAATAAAATCTGCATGCAGCTAGCAAAAATTAAAAATATATTCAAATTGTACGGTTTGAATAGAATCCGAGTCAGTGCCGGCCCTTGGACTGGGCAGCCTGGGCGACAGCCCAGGGCCCAATTTCAAAGGGGGCACGTTTATTTTCTCCGAGTATATTTTCTGAGTAACCCTAAATCCAAACACACACAGAAGTTCAGAACGGCAGCAGGCAGCAGCGAACAGAAGCCAACGCATTTACACCAGAAGCCGAAGCGGTCTTTTCAATTTTCAATGAAGCTAAAGTTCTTCCCCAATTCAATTTCTCTTATTAATTCAGATTTTATTTCCGTTTATAAGCTTATCTGCCAATTTTTGTTTGCTTCTAGATTCAAATCCGATTCGAATTTCGTTTGCTTTGGGATTTCAGATTTCAACAGCAAGGTATACTTCTAAATCTAATTTCAGATTTCAAGTTGTACAGCCATTTCGACTCGCACGTTAGAAGGATCACAACTAGAAGAATAGCATCAAATGCCAACGAATTACTTCTTTTATGCGTTTTTTCATACTATTTAATTCAAGAAGAAAGGTTGGTAGGATTGAATAAGTTGCTATGCAATTTACAAGATGTAAAATGTCAGGTTTGGGTCGGCCTTAACCCGAAAATTCGACGTTGTTTTTCACCAAAGTATCAAATGATACAGAAATGCAAATAAGACAGTCCGTTGTAATTGTTCAACAATGATAGATAACTGATTGAGATGCTTAAAGAAATATCAACATTGACCTTTCTTTCTGATATTATAAACATAGTTCATGCTTGGAAAATGGAAACTACTAAAGATATTTTCAAGATATTTTCAGACATTATAAACCATCTGTTAACAGCTTTTAAATTTTTTTTGTGTAGAATTCAATTCTGGAATTAAAAAAATATGTACAGAATTCAATTCTGGAAATTGAATTAAACTAGTTACTTTTTTTGTGTTTCAGTTTTTTAGGTTACTCGTTAGCTGGAATTTGGATAGAAGAAAGATGAGAATCGAGATATGATTGTTGGTGAATGGACTGCAGCGCATGAATCAGGTTGTATTGTTTTGATTTTTGTTCTCATTATTATTTTTTACTATTGTTAAAGCTTAGTTTAGAACAATCATGAAACAATTATCTGGATCTCAAAAAAGAAAAAAACGACAAAGACAAGAACTTATGACTCAGAGTTTACAAGGTTCGTTGAATAAATATTTTAACAAACAATCTAATTCATCAGTTGAATCCGAACAACAAATTGATATTGTGGAAAATGAAAATGTTGATGAATTATTAAATCCATTTGAGATGCAAAATGATATTGAAGAGTTGAAAGAGGATGAGAGCAATGAAAATCAAGAAGTAAATGAAAAAAATGAAAACAATGTTGAAAAATTAGACGACAATGATATTAACAATTTTCAAGCAAATGAGCATATCGTCAATAATTCTAAGCATTTGAAAAATGATTTGGATTTAAACATTTATGATCCTAGAATATGGGATAATCTTCAAGGAAAACTTAGAAATTTACTTATTGAAAATGGACCTAAACGGGAAACTAATATTAATTTTCCAAAAGATGAATGCTCTCGAAGATTTTCTCCAAATTATTATATTCAAAATCTACCAAACGGAGAAACCCGTGATAGAGAATGGTTGGTGTATTCAAAAGATTTAGATAAAGTTTTTTGCTTTTGCTGTAAATTATTCAGAACAAAACCATCAAAAAGTCAATTAGCAAGTGAAGGAATTAAAGATTGGAAACATCTTAGCAAAACACTTGAACAACATGAAAATAGCATCGAGCACCTTCAGAACTTGAAATCATTGAAAATGCTAAGACTTGGATTGAAGAAAAATCAAACTATAGACAAAGAATTGCAAATGCAAATTAGGAGCAACACACTACATTGGAAAAATGTAATGGTTCAAATTATTGCTGTTGTAAAATGTCTTGCAATAAATAATTTGGCTTTTCGTGGAACAAATGAAACAATTAATGACGATGCTAAAGGTAATTTTTTGGGTCTTATCCAAATGATTTCAAAATTTGATCCAGTAATGCAACATCATTTTCAACTTATTAGAAATAAAGAAATCCATTATCACTATCTTAGCCATAAAATCCAAAATGAGTTGATTGCCATTCTAGCGTCCAAAGTTAGAAATGCTATAATTGACAAAATTAAAGAGGCAAAATATTTTTCTGTTATTCTTGATTGTACTCCTGATTCAAGTCACAAAGAACAAATGACTTTGATAATAAGATGTGTTGATGTGTCATGTTCTCCAATAAAAATAGAAGAATTTTTTTTGAAGTTTATAAATGTTGTGGGTACAACTGGACTAGCTTTTTTCAATGAATTACAAATTGCATTAAAAAATCTTGGACTTAACATTGATGATGTGAGGGGGCAAGGATACGATAATGGATCTAATATGAGTGGACGACATCAAGGAGTACAAACAAGATTGCTTGAGATAAATCCAAGAGCATTTTACATGCCATGTGGTTCTCACTCTCTTAATTTAATATTATGCAATATGGCAAATTGTTCTCATAAAGAGAAATCATTTTTTGGAGCATGTCAATGCATATATTTAGCTTTTTCTAACTCAACAAAACGGTGGCATGTTTTACTTGATCATATAAAGGGCTTAACTTTAAAATCATTGTCAAACACACGATGGGAGAGTCATATTGAAAGTATTAAAGCAATAAAATCGCAGCTTTCTGAAATTAGAGAAGATTTATTCAAATTAGCAGAAATTACAGAAGATGCAAAGCTTAGTAGAGATGCTGAAACTTTAGCTACGTGTGAGCTTTCAAGTTTTGAATTCATATTATCTTTGGTAATTTGGCATGATGTTCTAAATAAAATAAATGTAGTAAGTAAAAAGTTACAATCGAACGATATGCGTCTTGATATTGCAGTTAAACAATTGGAAGGTCTTGTTTCTTTTTTTGAAAAATATAGAGAAAATGGATTTAATCTAGCAATTGAAGAAGCAAAACAAATAGCAATAGATATGGAGATTGAGTCGACGTTTCATACAAAACGACGAATTCGAAGAAAAAAACATTTTGATGAACCATTTGATAATGATAGAGAACAATTATCTATACAAGAATCATTTAGGATTGACTATTTTATCCACATAGTTGATATTGCACTCTCCCAATTAAGGACCAGATTTGAACAAATGAAACTCTTTGAGTCTATATTTGGTTTCTTATTTGATGCTAAAAAATTAGTTAATTTGGATGATCAAGAATTACTAATTGTTTGTGTGAATCTAGAAAATGCTTTAAAAAAAGATGATACTTCTGATGTGAATGGAAAAAATTTATGTTCTGAATTACATGTATTACAAGTTATGTTGCCAAAGGAATCATATGAAATGAACAAGTCATGGACTTCGACAAGAATGATTGAGTTTGTGAGAGAAATAGACATGTTTCCGAATGTGATGATTGCTTATAGAATATTATTGACTATCCCCGTGACCGTGGCATCTGCTGAAAGAAGCTTTTCTAAATTGAAATTGTTAAAATCATATTTACGAACTTCTATGTCTCAAGATAGGTTGAATGGGCTAGCAATTCTATGCATCGAAAAAGATATGCTGGAAAATATTGAAGAAGACGATATAATCAATGATTTTGCTTCAAAAAATGCATTAAGAGAAATTTTCAAATAATGTTATTGTTGGATTAATGTTTGTATTTCTAATGATTAAGAAGTTGTAAGTTTGATACTTTTTGGGATGTAATGAAAAATTAATCAGCTTTTGAAAAAAATACCACTTTGGGTATTATTTATATGATTATTATCATTTGAAGGTATTAGTTGCAATCACATGAAAGGACCCAAATTTAAGTTTTGTCCATGGCCAAAAATGTCGTAGGACCGGCCCTGATCAGAGTTGAAGGTCAAAGCATTAATTTATTAACTTAAACTCGCAAGTTAAATTAAAAAATCAATGTTATATACAACTTCAGAACGATAAAACTTGACTTGGATTAGAAAAAAAGGGAGAAGAAACGGATAATCAGAAAATAATAAAATCGAATCTTGATTAAGAAGTAATTGGCTTCCCAATTCTGCCGAGCGCAAGATCACAATTTTGGTTGAACATAGTAAACGTATACTTTTAGCTGAGAAAAAAAAACCCAATCCAAATATAGAAAGAATATATTTGAAAAATAAAAAATAAAAAGGATTAATACCTCGTTACTGGGCTCGGATAGATCAATATGCGAATTCGAGGACGTAGCCCTATCAGAAAGTTCGGATCGGCTTGAAAGAAGCGACAATCGCCGTCGAAGAGGAGAGCAGCTGCTGCTCTTAGTTTATATTATACACAAGAAGACTGGGCAACTGCTAATTGAATACGGGTTGTAGTTTTACAATATTTGATACCCGTCGACTTGGTTAGCTGGATTTGGTCAATTTGTTTTAACCCCATATTCTATCTAGCAAATTAAACTAGGACTTCTGTCTATTTTTAAACTTATCAATTATATAAAACGGATCCTTTTCAAACTACGATCTACATCCATCTGACTTTACTCTCGTTATTTTTGCTTTTTCCATTTCTAATTTTACCGTTCCTTTTTAAAATCACATTAAATAAAAAACATTGATGCAATCATCGATTATAACTGATCTTCAGTTGTAATCACAAATATAAAATCTTAATCCTTAACTTTCAATAGTAATCCTTAATCGTGTGCTGTGTTTAGTCCTAATCGTGCGTATTTCATTTTTGGTCATGCAATATTCAATCGTAATCGAATTGTTTGTTGTTCGCATGAGGTAATTGTATATGTTGCATTGTTTTTCGATTTTAGGTTTAATTATTTGTTTGTTTTTATGTCTATTTTTGTTTATTTTATTTTTCAGATTTGATCGGGCATTTTCGTTTAATTCTTCTCTATTCATTTCTTTGTCAATAATAAATTCAATGATATAAATTTTTATGTGATAAATTCTGTTGTGAATGAATTCTAGCTTAGTTTCTCCAATTACATGTTTGGAAAATATTTACCAGCATATTTGCAACATATAGGACATTTTAATCTGGCAAATTTTTATGTGATAAATATTTTCCGTAGTAATAGGAATTGTAGTCTCACGGGCAAATATTTGTCGTACTGATAGGAAATTTTAAAGTGGTAAATATTTGCCATATTAATATGAAATTTTAATCTAGAAAATATTTGCATGATTTTGTTTTAGTAATTATTTATCAGGTCGCTATTTGTCTAGCAAATATTATTGCGGAAGCAATGTTAGCCGCACTAATATTATTATTATTATTCTTGATTTCCTTTTTTCGTTATAAGCAGGCATTTCACTAGTAATGTTCATGTTCTTTTTATGTTGCGTAACGATAGTTATAGCAAGCAACTTGGTTTAATTGATTGTGTGAAATGAGTTGTGTGAGCATTGGACTGAATTAACACCTTTTTCAATTAAATTTTCATATTGAAGGGATGATAGAAAAGAGTTTTATTTTTTTTAAATGGTACTTAGATACAACATGTCACTGGGACAGCAAATCACAAATCATGTATCAATAAATGTTCGAATCACGCTACGCAAGTTTCGAACTTGTGACATCTTGCACCAAAGTCGAATCACTTAACCATTAGAACAATGTTGCGTAATGATAGAAAAGAGTTATTTAAACTAATTCTAATTTGGATAGCATATTGTTGCTTGTTGCTCATAGTTATGAGGAGTTTCAAGTTATTTTGATTAGTTTGAAGCGATCTAAATGTAGTTTAGTTAATGTTGGTTCTCATAATTCTTCGGTTGTTAGTGAAAAAGTTAGTAGTATGTATGCCCTATAGGCAATTATGTGATATGTTGCATATCTAACTCCATAATCAATATTGTTCGTAATAAATATGTTTAATTTCTATTATATACTTTGTTATATTAAGATATAATTAATTAAATAATTAATTTAAAATATATTAATAAGGAAATCCTTAAATAAAATGTTATGTGGTTGTAGTTACAAATAGTTGCAATCATGATTAATTAATCACGAAATAAAATAACATTTTATCTTAAATATTCCAAATCGAAAAGTCTAAAGGATATCGTTGCATCCGTTGAGACCAGTGTGTGTACACTCCCTAATTGCTAGGCATTATATTACTCATGACTATTGGGAGTATAAGGAATTACGTACACGTAGTTATTGGATAGTATGAAATGACTCATGTGAAAGTTTCCTACCTTAGGGTGATGATGTTACATTATTCCCTCGACTGGAGAATACTATGAAGCTTCAATGTCAATACTCCACTTTGATTATACTTATATCATGGCATGGCGATTCATCGATCAACTATAGTTAGGTATGAGTTAAAGCAATGAAAGTGAAACACTATCCCATAGAGCGTTCGTCTTCTCAGTTGTAAGAGGTTAGTATCACGGTCAATTGTAGTCAAGCCAAAGTCAAAATCTTTAATCATAGTAGTACGGTTAATGATAAAATTTATTATTGAACCAAGAACTTCCTTTTTCTAGAAAGATCGAGTTGAACGTGGATAATATTGAAAAATTGACCAATATCAAATTCCATGTATCCTAAAGTGACATAATTTTAACGAAGAGAACAAGTGTAAATTATCGTTACTAAAAGGTATCGCTTAAAACAATTTGAAATTGGTTTTACCAAAAAAACTTGTAAGCGATAAATTTGGTCAAACTGTCACACCATAAGGTAAGGTGGCATGCGAAGTTAATATTTGAATTGTTCAATATTGATCGCTCACTGAATTCACATCTCTGAGTCTTACAACCACATTTCTGAATTCTCTAAAAAACAACGTGATTTAATTAGTTTACAAAACGTTATGAATCAATTAAATAATTTAATATTTAAGAAATATTAAATATTATTTTATTTGATGCTTTGGGTGTTGTTACCAATTATTTGGATGTATATATAAAAATTATATATGCACGTATCGATATACAACATCAATGTATGTGTTTTTGTGTGTGTACATGTACACACAAAATTAAACATGTTTTACATAGAGATAATTATTTAAATGGGCTTTATATTTTTGTCCATTAAAGAAGCAAGGTATGCATGGCGATAGGTGGTAAAAATTAGTCTAAATATTGATTTAGATTTAATTTGGAATTAATAAGGGAAGGTCTCCAGGAGAAAACGGGAAAGGTTTTTCATTCTTTACAACAACAAATCTTCGAGATTAATTTCATTGGATTTTTCACTCTTCCTTCCAATTTCTCTTCAATGGCTGACCATACCTCCTTCATTCATTCCTCTGGTTGAAATTTTACCAAAAATGACGTCAAGCACATTAAAATAAAGGTGGCTCATTCGATCATTGCAACATCGAGTAGCGATTCAAGAAATCTACGAGTCAATTCTCAAATCAAGATGTCAGATTGGGCTAATCTGAATAGGTACTAATCTTGTTTTATTTCACATATTCATACATGCTCACCATTCGCTTATGTAGATGTTTGTAATATAATTTTATTTCCATTAAATTAGATTTGATGTAAAATTGTTTTATGTGTTGTTTTACAAATGAAATTCGTAGTAAATATTTACATGTGTTAAAATTTGTTGTTTAGTTTTGTGCTATTTTATGTTTGTCATTACAAAATATACTTTGTTTATTGTTTAAATCTAAGTACATATATGTAAATAATCAAATTTTCATTTCGATCTTGATATAAATTATGCAAGATTTGTACAACTAAGATTGTTTATACATATGCTATTTTAAGTAAAAGGATTTTGTTTCCTTTGTATGTCTATTAACCCAATTTTTTTTTACTTTAATCAATTTGGTCATGTATAAATTTTAATAAATATGGATATATATGTATATATAATGTGAAATTAGAAATAAAATATATATGCATAGTTTGCTAAATTTTAATTATCTTATTTGAATAAACAATCCTTTGTTTTGGTTATAATTAAGAATGTAAATTTTACACACACACACACGCACATATATTCTTAGATGATTAAAATATACAAATATGGAATACAAATAAATTAGATCTATTGAAAACTGAATGAGAAATGAAAATATTTTGATTTGGCATTAAAGAGCCATTACGAGAGAGCTGAAGTTTTTAATTAGCATTTAAAAGGCATTTAACGAGAGTCGTCTCTCTAAAAAAATTCTTTATATATTTTACATAAAATTAATTTCACAATAACTATATCAAACAAGAAATATTAAGGTGACGATGTTACAAGGTTCCTATCGACTTGAGAATATTATGGAACTTCAATTTGAATACTCTACTTTGATTATAGTTAAATTACGGCGTGGCGACCCATCAAGCGACTGCAATTGGGTCTGAGTTGAAGCATTGGAAGTGAAAAACTGTTCAATAGAGAACTCGTCTCTTTGTTGTATGAGATTAGTATCAAGGTCAACTATAGTCAGCTCAAAGTCAAAATATATTATTAGAATAGTACGGTTAATAATAAATGTTATTATTGAAATAAGGACTTTTTTTGGACTATCTAAGTTGAATGTATATAATATTGGAATTTTAACAAATACCAAATTCTATATTTTCTAAAGTAATATAGTTTTGACGAAGAGAACATGCTTAAATTATCATTACTAAATGATATTGCTTAAGATAATAAAAAATATGATTTTATTAAAAAGGCTTTTGATGAATTGGCCAAAATGTCACACCGCTAGTTATGGTGGCACATGAAGATTAATATTTGAATTGTTTAATATTAATTGCTGATTGAATTCACACCTTTGAATCACATAATCGCATTTGTTAATTCTTTGAAAAACTGCATGATTTAATTAGTTTATAAAGAGTTATAAATTAATTAATATTTACGAAATATTAAATATTAACACTTATTTGATATTTCAGGAGCTATTAGTAATTATTTTGATGTGCATATAAAGATTATATATAGAGTATCGATATACGATATTGATATATATTTAACAAACTTTAAATATACTTAATTACTTAAATATGGCATTGTGATTTTTTAGTCCACATAGGACAAAATCATTGCTGGCCATAAGAAAGAAAGAAATGATCTAGATATTTATTTAGATTTAATCAGGGAATTAATGAAGAAGGTTTTAAGAGAGAATGGCAAAGGGTTTTGTTCTCTCCATAAAACAAATCATCATCATTAATTAATTCATTTAATCTTTCCTCTTTTTCTTTCATGTTGCCACCTTTTCTTCTTCTTCTCCTATGGCTGAAGTATTTCACTCCAATCAACATCAAATAAAATAAAATAAAAGTGGATCATTCGATTCTAGTGTGAATGGGTGGTGAATCATGCGTGCTAAGAGACGATTGCAAATCAAAGTGTTACAGATAGCAAGATCATTTTAGGTTTTTATTCTATTTTATATTATTCATTCACGATGTTCAATCTTGACCTAAAATTCATACATTTGTATCTATTTTATTGCCACTTATTAGATTTTATTAAAAATTGTTTGTCATTTATAAAACATGAAATAATTCTTTGTTCATATTTAGGAGAAACAGATTGTTGATATATGTTTGTTTTGATTGTAATAAAATATGCATATACATATGTATATTATATAGATTTGATTTATTTAAAATAATGAATTTTATATTCAAATATTTGGATTTTACATAAGCATCTTTGTATTGTTGAAACAGTTATACATCTTGAATCATATTTTTCGGTTAAGTCAGTTCTAATTTAAAACAAAATAATTTTTTGTTTTCATTATTCAATCGACTATATTTGAATTTTAAATTTAATTAATTTTAAATTATAATACACACACGCATAATGTTTTGATTAATCAATTCTTATTGCAGTCGCAATCACGACAATGTTTTACATGTGATTTTGTTTATATATATTTGTGTATTACTTTTTAATGCTAAAATTTGACTATGGATAACTTTATATTTACCTTTCCCTTGGATATTAGATCTAGATTTAGTCGGCAACTTGTAAAAGAGAAATGTGGAATTATTCAAATATATTACCATCTTCTCTTTCCTTTTGGACACTCATTTAATTTGATCTGGATCTATCATTTACTTATTTCCTTTTCTCTTTAACACCAAGTCATTCTATATTTGTATATGTCTTCTTTTAACTATATTGATTTGTTTCAAATGCATGCACACACATAAATACGTAAGTGGTAAATATTGGCACTTATGTACATATATATTTATCCATGTTGTGTGTCTAAACTACACACACACACTTTACGATTAACATGTGTACATGTAACGACTCGCCTTTTCGACCCCAAATGTCGACACTAATGTATTCACGGTATTCACGTACCGAGCACTCAAGTGTCGAAAAGACAAATTGTTAGGATAAAATAAAATGAAAAGGAAAAAGAACAAGAAAGAAGAGAACAAAACATCGGAATACAAAGCGGAACGATAACATATAATATCAAAACACAACATAAAGTGTCACTATAAGATACATAGCATTTCAGAGTTACAATCCTAAGTACTATAGTCATCCTGGACAGTTATAACAGTATGTCCTCACAATTGCTGATATATACATACTAGTAGTGCAACGTAAATAAGAATACTGCGGTTGGTGAAAGCATTTAGCTCATCTCCTCGAGCTCCAAAGAATATCGACGAAAACCTACCTTTCTCAGACTACTGAAAAGAGCATCCATGTAATTAAGGGAAAGATAAACTAAGTCAGACATAAGTCTGGTATGAGAAACTCAAGAAATATGTAGCTAGCATATAACAGTACTTTTGAGACCATTCGAATCACCGTAACGGTTATCCCCTCAAAAGAACTAAACCATCTAATAAGTACATAAGGTGGTATAATACATAATGTATAGGGTGTAGACAAGGTTTTAAATCTCCCCGAGATCAGCCGAGATGAAAATCCGAGATATTAGCCAAAATCCGAGATTTGGCTGCTTGGTTAGTTATAAGTCTTTTAAATATCGCCCGAGACAGCCGAGATATTTGCCCGAGATATTGGCCAAAATCCGAGATTTGAAACCTTGGGTGTAGAATATAAATCAAAAAATAGCCGTGTTGGTTACATCTCAAAACACAGCAATGTTAGAAGTACAATTAAAACCGCTAAGGTTCGTTCGCATAAGAATTTCCATTAGAGACATTCCCAGATATACTGTAGCCAGCCTTTTAACAAGGGTAGAAAGTACCTTCTGAAACCATGTATATCTCTAGATAAAATATGTCATAAAGGTAAACATAGCTGGTCCACGCCCGAACACGTGATACTGAATACCAATAACTTTCGCTCGCCTCAATCGAAAGCATCTCTAGATATTTGGAGTTGATGTACCCTTGGGTTAGTTAAACTCACTGGCTATGCATCCTACTCTGTTTTCTGTCATTACCGATGGTGAAGTCACGTTCATCATCTCTTACCCGAGTCTTTATCACTCGAACAGATCTTGAACCTCCCTCTGGATTTTAGCATCAAAAGTTCACGGATCTCTCCATGGAATAAATTATCCGACGAATGCTAACGATGACCTCTCCCTTGGACTTAACATTGGGATAGACAGTTCAACTCTATAGCATTCCACTCCACAATTGCTTCCAAAACAAAGAACTCGTATATCAGTTTTAAAGTGGTTTTGGATAAGTAATACACTTATCCGATCCCGGACTCTTCAAAAGTAAGTGAATTTTCGGTTAACTCAATCTAGGTTTTTTAAGAAGTAAACGAATGATATAAAGGAGTCCTCCCCCAAGGATCTCATATATATACATTCTTAAAGTAAGAGACGATTCATACAAATTATTCATCCTTGGGGGATCTCAGATCGTATCAATACGTAATGCTTACATATACTTCCAAATTTAAGTTAGTCATTTTCGATAGTTGATGATTTGACTATCAAGTACAAAATAGAAACGATTGCATATAGAAACCAAGTCTCGTATACTTATCACCTTTCCGACTTTCTCAACTTATACCATCTCTTAGCCAAAAGTGAAGCCGGAGATTAGAGCCAAGTTTGCTTTTAAACCCTACTCGAGCATCATTCTCAACTCTTGCCGCAACAAATGGCCTTTCGACCTTCGAATGTCGACGCTAATACATCCATAGCATTTAAGTGCTAAATACCTAAGTGCCGAAAAGACAAAACGTTAAGGTAAAGAAAAAGGAAGAAAGGAAAAGAAGAAAAGAAAAATAACAAGAAAGAGGAGAACAAAAACATTAGAATCTCACATGAGGAATGATAACATATAATATCAAAAGAAAATACACAAAGCTACTCTAATATACATAACATTTCAGAGTTACTTATCAAAATACTGTCATCATCGGCCTAGACAGTCATAACAGCATGTCCTTACAATGGTAGGTAAACATCTAGCTCCTCTCTAAGAGCCCAATGAGCATCAATGAAAACTTTCCTTTCTCAGACCACTCGAAAGAGCATCCATGGAAATAAGGAAAAAATAAAACCATGGGTCAAACACAAGTCTGGTGTGAGAAACTCAAGAAATATATGTGACGTATAACAACATCTTTTGTGACCGTCGTAACGATTATCCCCTCAAAAGAGCCAAACCATCTAATAAGAATACATTGTGGTATAATAGATAATGTCTAAGATGAATATAAATAAGAAAATAGCTGTGCCGCTTGTATCTCACAACACAACAATATTAAAGTACAATCAAAACCGCTAAGGCATGTTTGCATATGGATTTTCCATGGAGACCTCCCTAGTAAACCGAGACCAATCTCCATCACATGGATCAGAAAATACCTTTTGAGTATCGTATATTTCTAGATAGAATATACCATAAGGTAAACACAACATACCCACATCCGAACACGTGAACCATGTATCGTCAACCCCCGCGCACAACATTGATAAGCATACTCAAAGTACTAGAGTTAATGTACCCCCATGGGTTAGCTAAACCCCTGGATTGTGCATCCTACTCTGTCTTTAGTCATTTTCTGATGGTGAAGTTACATTCAGCATCTAAACACATGAGCCACAACTTGAACGGATCACGAATTTCCAAAAGGATTCTAGCATCTTGAACCGATCATGAACCTCCATATGGATTCGAGCATCTCGAATAGATCTCGAATCTCCCCATAAATTCTAGCATGTCAAACAAATCCACTTCCAAGAGGTAAAACACGTATCTCAGTCTTGAACTGGTTTCCGATCAGTAAAAGACTTACCGAACACAATCCCTTTAAGATTGAATCGACGAATTTTTTGGTTAACTTAACTCCGGTTCTTTCAGAAATAAACAAACAACGATAATGGAGATTATCTCCTATCTGGAAGGATTTCATTATCACTTGTCCTAGAAGAGCAAGACGAGTTTACCCGTAAGTTGTATCATCATCGAGTGAACAACCATACCGTATAATTCCAATGTTTCTTCTAGGAATTTCGTAAGTTAATTTGGTCAAATTCAACAACAATGAAATGATCGCATATGGAAACTAGGTCTCAAAATCACGTTTCTGACCTTTTCAACTTACGTTATCCCTCGGCCAAGAGTGAAACCTAGTAGGTTAGAGCACTGTTGCTTCTACACTCTACTTGAATCATTATTCTTAACTTTCACGAATAGAAACTAGTACACTTTGTCAGCTTTAGTGCTAAGTACATGACTAAATACTTTCCATAAACAAATAAACTTACAAATCTAAGGAGATTCAACTTATATGAATAAATAATTATAAAACAAAAGGTGACACATACTGAACTAAGCAATATGTTAAAATCCTTTGAATAGTTAAAGAAGGATAATTGTGATGTCAAATAGGGTAACAAATCATTTAATCATATGTAAGTTTCTATTACAGTAAAAATGCAAACAGTAAGAACATGTAAACATCCAAATCAAAAAAATTACGTTTTGATTTGAATGTTTAAACATAGATCTAAAATTAAAATATTGTCTAATCATATACAAGTTTCGGTTTTGATTTATCTAAATAAAAAAACCAATCAATTCATATAATAAACAATTTGAAATACATAAACCATTTTCAAATCAAATGAGACAATATTATACACATTTAAATTAAGATATTCAATTTTGTTCATTAAAACATTATATCAAAATTATTGGAATAAAAAGATCATACCTTAATTCCAAAGCCTTAAAGTACCCCTTGAAACATTGAATTTTAGGACAGTTTGGCACAGGTCCCTAATAAGTTTCAAAATACACAAAAACTCCAGTAAAAAAAAGTTTGTAAATTAGGTCTATAGAATGAAGTTACCGAATAATGGCATACACGTATGCAATTATTCAGTGAATAATTGCAGATATTTATGCAATTGAATAATTGCAGATATTTATGCAATTATATCAAAAAATTGCAGACATTTCCACAATTATTCACTGAAAAATTGCGGAAAATTCCACAATTATTCACCAAAAAATTACAGAAATTTCCGCAATTTTTTCAAAAATTTACGGAAAATTCCGCAGTTATTCACCAAAAAAATTGAAATAACAACCTCTTGTAGCATATCATTCTCAACCTGCGATAATAACCTTCAACCTCTAATAGCATATCATTCTCAGCTTGCGATAACAATCTCCAATTACGATAACCTCCAATTATGGCTAGTCAACCTTCAAACTGTGATAGCTGCTGCCAGTTCTCAAGCTTGGATAAGCCACCGTAACAGTTTTTTGGTTTTGATCGATAGTTGCATAGAGTCGATAGTTTTTCATTAAAGAAGAATGAAGTTCGTAGATGGTAGATTTTTCGATAATCACGATTTCAAGACCGTGACGATATATGCGCTGGAAAATTGCCATTATACACAGCAATCAACGACGAACTCGACCTCTAAGATCCGCTTACCTGTTGTCGCCGCAAGTTACTAGGAAAATAAGAACCCATTAGGGTTTTGGTCAGAAAAATGAACGACGATCGAAAGCTAAATTTACCATAACCATGGCCTTAGAAAATCGATGGCCACAACCAGATTGAAGCCCCACCTCTCCTCTACCTAGCGCAAGCGGTGCGGCAGTTTAATAGGCGGTGCGACGCTGGGGAAAATCAAAAGGCGGGAACATTTTTTGGTTTTTCGAGTCAAATTCTGACCAGGTAACGAGGTTTTCCGACAATCGACCACCATGGACCGATCATGTTCATCGAGATGCACAACTCATATAATCAATTTGAGGAACAGAGCTACGGATCGAAAGTTATAAATGAACGACCACGATTGGCCACATTTATTCGTGAAAATCCAAATAACGTAGTTATCAACGAAATTAACATCATTGGAAAGCTTTTGGAAAAATATGAATGGAGAAAACCGTTCCCTCATATCGCAATAAAAACGACTTCAATAAAAGGTGGTATTAAAACTCAAATAACAATCGGTTTCAAAATTCATAAAATTCAAAGGTTTAAAAATTCAATACAATCAAATATGAAACAAAATACAAATAAAACAAGGTGAACAAGTAATTCCAAAAACGAATATATATTAATGAATGAAGTTAATTCGTCGTATTGAAAAAATAACGCCAAAATATATCGCAATAAAAACGACTTCAATAAAATGTGGTGTTAGAGTAACGGACTTGTAAAATCTACATAATTTCTAAAGGTAAACTATATACGATTATCACAAATATATCAAGTAGATATTTGTTATCATATATTAATTTTGATTCCTTTTGTTAAGTGAACAAATAAGTAAGAATCATTTGTAGTAGGAATTTGTGATTCAATAATCGAGGATTCAAGTTTCTTTGCAAATAAAAGCAAGGACTATCTACCATTCGAGACCATAAACTACATCATCAAGGATGTGAATCTATGAAATTCTAGATTTCCTTATCAAGCGCATGTGAAATAATGAAGCTCGTAATATCATCTTCTAAATTATTGAATTAAACATTGTCTCAATCTTCTATTTCTGAATGTGAGTTCGAATTCCCTATTAAGTGATGGTGGATTCCTCTAATGAATGAATATTTGGTCTTCTTTATTATTATCAAATAAAATCTTACTTTGAAGCAAATTCCCGAAAAGGAGAAAGACGGAGACAGTATATTCAGTGTTATGAACCTTATTATCAAAGAAAAAGTCTATGATATTCTAGCCTCCTTTGTCAAACGTGAATAATTATTTAATTATGGAGGTCAAAATATCCTCCTAGTTGAATTAATTCGCAGGCAAAATCTCAAAATTATGATATTCTATCTCAAAGCTGGGATTCAAATTCTCTATTATGTGATGACGGTTTCATTATATGGATTTTTGGTTTTCTTTATTATTGTTGGGATGATAAAATTTCTACTATTAAAGTATATGTCACTTCCAGCATGATGATCAACAAGAATTCTAAGATGAGATGTCGTTACGATCCTCTACTTCAGTCAAATTCCCATAGAGGCAAAAGCCTAGGCTACTTACTATTCAAGTTTACAGATTTCACCTCCCATAAATGGATACCATGGTTTCTTGATTTCTTCTGTCACAAATAAATTATTACTCAGCAATAAAGTTCAAGGTTTTCTTCTTAAAATTATGAGAGTATTTATCAAGAAAGAAATGGGCTATCTTCATGTTGTTAATATGGTGTTAAAAAATGAAGTTTCGCCCTTTCAATTTGAGATTCGAGTTAAAACTCCTTGTTATGTGACAAGGGGTTCTTTATGATATGGAGTTTTGGCATTTTTTTATTTGGATTTCCAAATGATAGAATTCAAAATATTTCCCCTCAAATTAGTGGATTATTCGTCAACAAAGAACCTGATATTATTATTACTGCAACAAGGGATGGTATTTAGTAGTCCCGATCTTCTATTTCGAGATCTAGAATCAAATCATTTATTGCATAATAATAAGTTTTTATTGTATGGATTTCTAACTTTCTTTATTATCCAGAATTCCAGATGATAAACCCTTTTTATTAAGGCATGCCACTCCCAACCTAATGATCGACAAGGTTTGTTAGATGAAATGTTATTTTGACCTTTCCTTCAAACAAGTTTTCGAATAAGCAAAAAAATTGTATTATTCGATACCACGGATTCCATCTATCAAAGGCATACACAGAAATTTGAAATTCTTTGTCGAATATGGATCGGTTTCTAATGATAAATTCCTAATCTTCAAACTTGAAACATAGATGTGAAATATATATTAAGTGATCGTGGATTTCTTCATTATATGGGTTACTAGTCTTCTTTGTTCTTATCAAGATGATAGACTCCTACTACCGCAGTTTCTTTCATTCAAAGTGATCGATATTTCGGTCCCCTGCTTCATATGCATTTTCAAGAATATTTGGCTTAGGGATATTTCAGTGTATCATACTAAAGGAAACAATGGTCGTAAAGTAGCTTCTGAAGAATTAAAAATAAGTAGCCCTGAATAGCAATATGCAGATAATTGGATAAAAATTTATAATTGAATATCTAGAAAAAGGAACACTATTGTGAGATAGAAATGAATCAAAGAAGTCGAGATGTTAAGCGCTTTCCTATAATATAATCAACGGAATACTATACGAGATGATTTATTCGATCTCATACCTGAAATGAGTAAGTCCAAAATAAGTGGCTATAACTATTAAGTAGAGGATAATAACTATTAACCAAAACTAAAAAAAGAATTTTATAGAGATTATTCTAGCAGCAAGGAAAGCAATGAGACAAAAGTATCGTTGTCTACCAATGAGTGAGGATGTCAACGTTTATATAAAAGATGCGACAAGTGCTAAAAAATTCTAAAGAAATCCATAAATCTCCCCATATGAATCAACCCGTCTCCAGCCCTTAGCATTTTGATAAATGAGAAATTGTTTTAATATGACTCTAACCCACTTTAAAAGGATAAGCGAAGTTTGAAATGGTAATTCATTATTTTACTGAATGTATAAAAATTAAACCATTGTCCAACATAACCACTAGGAAAGTCTCGAAGTTCGAGCGTTATTACTCGATTCAAACTTCCAAAAAAATCATTTTTGAGAAAGGAGTTCAATTTGAGATTGAAAAGTTCCCTTATTTCAGCAGGAGAAATGAGATAATAAAGAGTTTCTCATCAAGCCCATTGAAAGATCAACGAGACAACAGAAGCTACAAACAAAACAATCAAAAATACCATGAAAAAGTGATTCGGCTAGGAAATTGGACAAAGGAACTACCCCTTATTTTGTGGTCATATAAAATTTGAGCAAATACATTATTTTTCACAAACATATGAATTTGAGGCGATGTTGCTAGTCGGAGCTGAGGTTCCACCACATCAAAGAATTGCATATGCTTGCGAACCAAGCCAAAAACCAATTAAGAAATCCTTAGATTTAACCAACAAACTGAAATTAAGCCACATCATGGACCACGGGTTATCAATGGAGAGTCTCTAAGTACAAAATTCAAGAGGAAAAATAAAACTTTTAAAAGGTTATTTGGTACTAAAATAATAATAACAACAATCAAAGAGCTAAGCGGATGGTCCCGAAGGTTCAAGTAAGGAAAAATCTCTTCATTTACAAAACGGTACTCACGGGAATCTATCGGTTAAGCAAACCTAATGGAAGTGATGAAGTGTATCGAATATCAAGAGCCATCAAGTGTTAAAGAGTTGAGCTATCATATACCAAAAATATGATGCTATCGCATGATGAGGTTAAACTATCGCAAGATGAAGCTATCGCACGTTGAGAATACAATATCGCAAGTAGACGATGAAAGCTATCGTAAGATGAAGCTATCGCAAGTTAAGAACAAGTCATCGCAAATTGAACATATCGAAGATTAACATTATAGAGCTATCGAATGTTGACATCATAGAGTCATCGAAGGTTGAAGTGGCAAAGATATCACATGTTGAGAGCACAGAAGCTATCGCATGTTGAGAAATAGAGCCATCACATGTTGAGAAATAAAGTCGTCGCATGTTGAGAAATGAAGCTGCCGTCAATACAAAAGAGCCATCGAAGGTATAGAAAGATGCTATTAAATTGGAGAAAATTATTTAAGAAATGAAGACATTAATGATGTTGCAACAACATATACTTATTTGAATATATCGGTGATTTCCCCTCAAACAAATCAATTTAAGAATATATAAGGGAAAGAGACATGGGTGATATTCAACAAAAAGAATAGAAATCAATTACATGAAAAATTAGTACATTAACATGACGAAGAGTTTGTATTTAATAAAGCTTCAAAGCACTCATATACAACCATGCCACCTTTGCTAATGTCACGGCCAAGGTAGCGATCTGCATGAACTACTCAATTCTTAAGATAATGACATATGGCACCATCAAGACTGTCCACCTTACCGAGTCATCAATCTATGTCAACTTCAATCGACCAGTATAAGCAAGTTACACTCTTCTTCAACCACAAATCATTTCTTGGACTTACCATTTCTAAGCTCACTTGCGAGCTTGAAAACTATTTAAATGGCCGACAAAGAAGAAGATCACTTGAACTTTTGGACATAAGGACCTTTAGAAATAGGAAATTACATATAGATCATATTTTTTACATTTTGAACTATGAAGGAGATGAATTGTATTTTTGACATATTGACTAATGGAGAAAGAATATTGTATATGTATCGAATTTTTTACCGTTTGCATATGAATGAAGTATGACATGGATTTTGAACATTTTGAACCCTTTTAATTTTGGCTATGGACATATTTGAAATTTTATTGACTGATATATCCATGTAAAATATTTCAATGTTGGATAAAAATTGGTTTAACAGATATGATTATAATTGTTTGAAGTGATTTGAAGAATAAGATAATTTGAAGATGATTATCGTTGATTTGATGAAATTCGAAATGAAAATCGAAATAGATGATGTGGATATAATATTAACTCGGTGAAGATTAGAGTGTTTAAGGGTTGAAAGATCATCGAAGATGGATTTGATGATTGATGGTGAAATCCCGTTAGAGTGGATGATTTGGCCAAAACTTTATCAATTGTGGTTAGAATAATTCGTTAGCGATGCTAAACGGTCGAAGGAGGTGATCCAGGATTGATTAGCGATTGAATGACGTCGACGGTGGTTGATGTGGTCAATCGGTGGTGGTGCAAGGAGTACAAAACCTTAGGCAATTAACGACGGTGGTGGGTGACATGAATGCTCATGGTAGACAATAGAGGCTCCAAGTAGAGGTACAAGCTCTCTTCTTGGTACGCATGGTGGTGAACGCTCAAAGGTGAAATGGCAAGGAGGAATACGCTTGTCAATCTGTATCATACACAAAAACAAAATGTATCTAAAATCCAAAAAATGGATATGGAATCAAATATAACGGAATATGCATGCGAACTTTTATTCATCCAACTTTTATCAAGGTAATACATCGATATCTACTGTTTTATTAAGATAATAACCTATATCCAAGGTTTTAAATCTCGAATTTCAGTCGCATCTTGAAAATTTTACACACAATATCTCGTATTGGACGACATCTCGAACGAGATAAGTGTATCTCTGCTGTACCTTCCGGATTGATATCCTGGATTTTAAAGTCCATATCGGGATATCTCGAAATAACTCAAAAGTCTAAACTTGGCATTTTAAAGATTTCCATAATAATCTTTATTTAAATAAAAAAAATTTCAATATACATAATTTATATAAAACAATAATATTAATTTTTCTTTTTTCAAGAGAGTGCTAACGTTATTGATTTGGTATCCACTGAATGGTTCTACTCATATAATATTAAAAATAAAAAATAAATAAGAAGTCTTTTATTTTTGCACACCCATTAAAAGAATAACAATATAATTAGAGTTAGTAAAAAGTCGTTAGAGTGCAATTTCTTTTGGAACCGCGTAAGAAGTAAAAGAATTATGTAAATAATAAAAAATCGTATGCGATTTTCAACTGAGATTTTACCTCAAATTTCACTTAATATCTTAATATCAAATGAGTGCCAAATAAGATAAAACCAAAACTGGATGTCTCGTTTTGCTAAATCTCGTCTCGCTCGAATTTGAACATGAGATCTCGAGTGAGTTCTCATGTGAGAGAAACGAGATTTGAAACAGTGCATATATCATGTCAATATAAATGAATATTCATTGCTCCAAAATATTTTTCATCATCATAAGTCTTATTTGGTTTCATGCATGGGAGGTTGAACATAGGCGATTTTCTTGATAAGACAACTTATGAAGAGATTTAGGGAGCAAAAGAAGTATCTACACATGGTATTTATCGATTTGGAGAAAGCTTATGATAAAGTACCGAGAAAGGTTATGTGGTGGGCTCTGGAAAAGAAGAGTTCCAACAAGGAACATTACCCTTATCAAGGATGTCTACGATGATGTTGTGACTAGTGTCAGAGCATGCGATGGTGAAACCAATGACTTTCCCATTAACATAGAATTACATCAAGGATCAGCTTTAAGCCCTTGCATTTTTGCCCTAGTGATGGATGAGGTTACGAAGGGTATACAAGACAAGGTTTTAAATATCGGATTTCGATCACGTTTCGTCTCAGAATTTTTACACAAGTAATCTCATATCGGGGGAGATCTCGGACGAGATGAGTCATATCGGGTGTACATCTCGAATTGACATCTCGGGTCTTATAATGCATCTCGGAAATATCTCGGATGTACTTATGTGTCTATAATTGATGTGTCAAAAATTTATTTAATGGTTGTAACTTTTTTAGTAAAAGTAAAAATGGTAACATACTTGATTTACATGGAAAAAGGAATATTTTTAGAAGAGTGGTAGCTTGATTAGCCTAATTGATTTGGTGATGATTGAATAATATCCTTTTATTTGAACATAATAAAAAGTGAAACCTTTCGCTATGACTCATTAAGATCAAAAGTAAAGAATATGTTCAAGAAGTTGGTAAATTATAATTAGATTGAGTAGTTTCTTTTTGAATCAATATGAAAATAAAAATATAATGGAAAATAAGAAAAATGTATAATTTCGGGTGAGATCTCGGATTGAGATTTTGATCCATATTTCGAGTGAGATTTGAATATCTCGAATGAGATGAGTGTCGAGGGAGATATGGAGGAGATTTGATGTCTTGTCTCGTTTAAGTGTGAAAAGGAGATCTCGGGCGATATATAGGAGATTTAAAACCATGATACAAGGTGAGATTCATTGGTGCAAGTTCTTTGCTGATGATGTTGAGCTGATTGACGAAAGTAGAATAGAGGTTGATAGTCAACTAAAGTTGTGCAGGCAGACTTTAGAATCAAAGGGTTTTAGGCTTAGCAGAACTAAAACAGAGTATATAAAGTGCGAGTTCAGCGGTGTCAGGCCAAAGGATGGAGATGTCATTCTGGCCAGACAAGTAGTGCCCAAGAAAAAATCTTTTCGATATTTAGGGTTGATGTTACAGTATGATGGTGAGATTGATGAAGATATTAGTTTTAGAATTCGAACGGATTGGGTGAAATGGCGACTAACGTCTGACATTCTCTGTGACAGAAAAGTTCTACAGAAGGACAATTAGGCATGCGATGTTGTATAGTGCAAAATGTTGACCTGCTAAAAGACAACGCGTCTAGAAGATAAAGTGTAGCAGAGATGTGTATTATGTGATGGAGCTGTGGTCATACAAGACGAGACCGAATTAGGAATTGAAGAGAAGTTATTCCAACACCGCTTAAGACGGTTTGGACATCTCCAACAAAGGCCTCCCGATGCACCTGTGCGTGTTGAAATTATAGACCGCATCGAATGCTCGAAGAGAGGTAGAGGTAGAGGTCGACCAAGGTTGACATGGGAGGAAGTAGTAAAAAAGGATTTGAGGGATTGTAATATATCCAAAGAGCTAGTGTCGGACAGGAGCGCGTGGAAGTTAGTGATCCACGTACCAGAATCATGAGTTAGGAGTTTTTTACTTATGATTGGTTTAAGGGTAGTGTTAAAAAATTTAGATTATAGGACTAGTGAATATGATCCTAAGACGTAGTGTTTGGTCTTCGGTCCTTATTACTATTAGTACCATTATTACTATGTTAGTATTGTTATTATTGGTATCATGGTTTTTTTTGGTTTTTTATCTATTTTTATTTTTTATTTTATTTTTATTGTATTTATTTATTATTATTATTATTATTTGTTTAATTATTTTACTTTATTTTATTTTTATCTTTATTTCTATTTTCACCTTTATATATATATATATGTATATATACATACATATATATATTTATTTATTTAAATCTAATATTGTTATTATTATTTTAATTGACTTTGTCATTTAGTTTTGGATTCCATTTCTAGGCGACCCCAACTTGTTTGGAAATAATGGTTTAGTTGTTGTCGTTGTATAGGTCATATTTCTTGCAATTTTTTATAAGCATTAGTATCACGGTTCGAGATCTCGAATTTCGATCTAGGTTTCGATCTTTTACGATTTTAGGAATTTTGATCTAATTCGTATGTTTTAGAAATTTCAGCAATTTTGGTTTCAAATTCATTAATTATTTTTCATATAGTTACATGTATACTTGTTTAATTATTGAAATGAAAATGTATAATTTATCTTTAAATGAAAATATATATATATATATATATAAACAATACTGAATAATTTTAAATATTTAAAACACTGAAAAATGTGTATTCATTACTTCATTTTCAACTTTTTCTTGTTACACCATTTATATATTTCATGATTTTGTATGTCTACTAATTTAAAATTTCAAATTATGAATATTCATATATTTGAAACTCAAATTAATTCTTTTCTTTGAGTTTTTATAGAGAATTTGAAGTTTACTAGTTTTTTATTGAATTGGACATTCGATTTGGCTTCGTTTCGGTCCTCATTGAAATGAAAGGAAATGATCGAAATCTCGGTGCTTTGATTGAAACCTCAAACCTTGATTAGTACTACACAGTTTGTTTTCAGCCAAAATTTGTTATCTAAACTTCTAAATTTATTACTTGTGTGCATGTAGGAAAAAAATATTAGTCCACTACAGTGATGACGGATGTTCGATGTTCAAAAATTAATTCGAATAAGATACAAACACAAAACTATCTGCATCTGCATTCGACCATTGATAGCCTGAGAAGGAGAATGAATAAAGGTGGAACCTAGTGCATGAGGCTCCCGCACGATAGCAGACTCTGGAGAGGTCGATAATGTACGCAGTCTTTCCCTCGCAGTGCGAAAATGCTGTTTCCGGGCTCGAACCTGGGTGCTCAGATCACCATGCGGGTGACCTAACCGTTGCGCCAAGACTGAGGAGGAGAATGAATTAGCTCTTTAAATTGCTCGGGTGACAAAAAGCGTACTTCAGCATTAAGTGGAAGTGTCGCTTGATATTAGAGAGGAAATGCACCCAACGTTGGACTGGCGACGAGCTGAGTTGGTACAAGCTGTGGAGATGCACTCGAAGCATAAGCACTTTTAAGCTTGAGAAAGATGAGTATAGTGTTCGAGTAATAATACTTGAATGATCAAAGTTGAGTAAAAGAACTCGAGAGACACTCGAAAAATAAGTTGGAGAGGTATGCTCCTCGGTCAAGGATGTTGAATGAAGCAACTTGGAATTGTGCTAGCGAAACATGAGCAAGTGGCTCAATGGAAACACAGTGGAGTAAGCATAGGTCGGTAAAGAACAATATGAACTTACTGAGCATCATAAGTAAATTGCTTGAATGTGCTATAGACTTGTGCTTAGGGTAATCTGGAGAGATTATTCAAGCATAAGTTTGAAGGTAACCTAGCTGTTATTGGGTAAGCATAAAGGTCTGGTCGAGGTGATGTTTTAATGTTTATTGATATTTAGCTAATGATGTGTTTGGGTGAAATGACCAAGTATACTCGAGTTTGATGTCCTCGAGAAGAGTGAGCTTAATAGGAGTGTGCTCGATGTATAACTAATGGTTCAAACATATAATCAATTTCAAAATGTGTACAAACCTTAAAATATAAATCTTTTGAATCTACGATGTACGATCTAAATCCCGTTTTGATTTAAAATCTGAACTTTACAATTTTACGATTTGAATCACATTTTGATAACCTTACAAAGGGAAGATAAGTAGTTAAAGCCTATGTCATCTAAGTTACTCCTAGTTCAAGCGTTCCGCCAAAACTCGACAAAGGGAAGAATATTGTCATGGAAGGTGTGCTTTCTATTTATGATTTTTCTATTCATGCTTTATATGATACAGGAGATTTACATTTTTTTATTACTAGTCCATCCTGTTGATAATTTGTGCCTAGTGCCCACGTTCTCTCGATGGCTCTCTTATTATGTAGAGAGTTTTTTTTTGAAAACCCAGGAGAACCCGATGGACCGGTAAACTCCTGAGGAGGTTATAGTAAAACCGTCCGCTGATCCAAGCCCCCATACCCCCGGGTAAATTTATGTAGGATAAGAAAGCGCATGGTAGGAATCGAACCTGGGTCTTTTTACCAGAACCCAAGCCTCATTTCCACTGCGCCGCACCCGCGAACTATTATGTATAAAGTTATGATATGTAGAGACGTTAAATTATCTCGAGATGGGTCCAATTTTCTTGTGATGTTTTTGTGATCAGGGCTTTCGGGTTATGGACTTATGCTAGAAATGGATTGGATGACGAAGCAAGGGTTATTATTAATTATGGTAGCTGTGTAGTTTGTATGAAGGATAGTAGTGCAAAAGGTTTAATGTTTATTGCGAGCCCGAGAGTTCCATGATGATGGGCTATTTATACTCATTGAATCTCTCACATGATGAGTTGACACAATATCCTCTTATACAGAACCATCATTGGGAAACTGAATTCTGCATTGATTTAAAGCGAGATGTGTTGTTGGTTGTCTTTACCTATTAGATGCGTGGCTTAAAGAGATAGAAGATAATTAAAAACTCAAATTTCCAAGTTTTCGAAGAAAGGTCTATTCGAAGAAGTACATCGAAGTGGGTTGGACCAGTCGTGTTCACCACTAAAATGAATGGATCTTTGAGACTGTGTCCACTATAGAGAGTCAAATAAGTTGACAAAAAAAGAACAAACAACATCTTCCTCGCATTGATGATTTGTTCGACCAATTCGAAGGAGCTAAGATTTCCTCTCAACTTAATCCTGCTACGAGTTTTAATTAACTAAGAAGGGCTAGAGATAGTATTCCGAAAACCGCATTTAGAACATTCGATGCATCTCATGAAATAGTTAGTAACGTCATTTGATCTTATGAAGGCACCGACATGCTTTGTTGATCATATAATATGTGTCTTTCGGGATCAACACAGTAAGTTCGTGGTGGTGTTCGCATATGATATTTTGATCTTTTCTAAAAGTGAAGCACAATTGCATTTGAGGGAAGTGTTAAGAGTGTTGAAGCGGAATTACTTAAAAAGTAAAGTTTTTCAAATATCACTTTTAGAGAAGAGAAGTGTAATTCTTGGATCATGTCATATTCGAGCATAGAATTTCTTTTGATCCGAGTAAGGATGTCACGATCATAAATCTTTAAAGTATTTGTTCTCCCAAAAAGATCTCAATACTAGACAACAAAGATGAATGGAATTCCTACTGTCATGTAACTTTTCAATTTCCTATATTCTTGAAAAATAAAATGTTACTGATGCATTGAGTAGAAGGCATGCTATTTTGGGTTTTATGTTCACTGAGTAGAAGGCATGCTATTTTGGGTTATATGTTTGTTGAATGGAAGGCTTTGGATTTTATTTCGGATTTTGATTTCCAACCTTCTTGTGAAATGTTGCCCTTTTGTCAGCAACATCGGAATTTAAACCCACTTATTAATCTGTTTAGATCTAGCCTAAGGCTTAAGGAAAAAATTATAGGAATCTTGGCAGATGGGACGGTAGAGTGAAATTAGCAATATTCATTGGTATGCTATTGATGTGAAGGGTCAGTTGTGCGTTTTTTTCGAAGTTGCAAATTCGATCAATGAGGTACTTCAAAAGTGACATCGTTCTAGGATGACCATTTATCCTTGTGGCAATAAGAAGTGCAATGATGTAAAGCACACTTATTATTGGGACTGCGAAAAGGACATGTTTCAAAGTTCATAGAGAGATATATGGCTTGTCAAAGGGTCAGAGCCGAACTAAACAAGCCCGATGGTTTATTATTATTACCTTTGGAAGTTCGACATTGGAAGTGTAAACATATTTTCATGGACTTCATAGATGATTTGTTGAGGAGTCAAAGATGAAATGAGAGCATTTGGATTTTTGTTGACCACTTAACAAAAAGCTTGCATTTCATTTCGGTATAGGTCTCGAGGATCGCTCCTTCAACGACGTGGTATGTACAGAAGATAGGTTGTTTGTTGTACAGTCTAATATTGTGAGTGATCAAGATCCACTCTTCACGAGTGCGTTTTGGAAGAGCTTGCAACGTGAATTGGATAGAAAATTAAACTTAAAGACTTGTTTTTTTAAATTGGGTACTTAGATGATAACACATATTAGTACTACAAATCTTAGGTAGCATACAACATATTACATATCAATATATGTTCGAATCACACTACGTAAGTTTCAAACCTATGACCTCTCGCATCAAAGTCGAAGTGTTTAACCACTGGGACAATGGTGCTTGTCAACTTAAAGACTTGTTGAGAACTTGTATTCTTGATTTTTGAGGATCGTGGGAGGATCACTAGTCTCTTGTTTAGTTTGCATGCAACAAAAGCTTTCAAGCTAGCATTGGCACCGCACTATTTGAAGCATTGTATGGAAGGCCTTATAAGCTACATACATTATGCAAGACGACCGATATGATGGTACTTGAACGGGATATGATCCGTGAGACTTTGGAAAAAGTTAGTTGATACAAAAAAGAATGAAGAAATCTCAAGATCGATGAAAGTTTTATGCCAATAAGAGACGTATGATCTTGAATTTGAAGTTGATGATTTGATCTTCATTAAAACATCATCGTTGAATAGAGCTATAATATTTGACAATTCGGGAAAAAATTGAACATAGATTTGTTGGACCATTTCCTATTGTGGAACGGAAAGAAAAGCTTGCATATAGAGGTGATCTTCCCGAAAAGATGTATGTAGTACACGACGTTTTTCATGTTTCACACTTATGAAAGTGTCTGCATCACACAAGTGTAGTGATTGAGCTAAGTCGGTTTAAGGAAGTGGATGTGGAACCATAGGTTTCTACGCCTCGATGACATATTTGGATAAATGAGTGCAGTGTTAAAAAGACTTCGAAACAGGGATATGAAGCTTGTTCGGGTCCAGCGGGACGAAAATTCCAGAAAAAGCACATGGAAGCCAAGAGATATGTCGCATGCATCCATTCTGAAACTTTTTACCAATATGATTTCATCTATTCCAAGTAATTTGTTTACGTTTGATTGAATAGAAATAGTATAGGATTTGCTTTGCATTGCCATGTCTAGTCTGCTAAGTCTTGGATATTGTGATGCAAAGTGCCTGTGACAGGACACGTTGATGTGATGCATTTTTTTCCGCTTTTGATGATTTCGGAGGCAAACTCCTTTTAAGGGGAATTATAACAACCCATAATTTCACGCCTAGTAAGTACATCAAACTGATCGTTTTTTTAAAGTAAACGAATCAATGGCCTCAAAGGATATTTTAAAGATGAAAGAATTGGGACTCGATACATATTCCATTGCATTTTTTATGTCGTTTATATATCAAAAATATATAAAGTTTGTTAAAATCGGATAAAATGGATTAAATGAGAAGAAGAAATGATGATACGGGCAATATGATCTTTGGGTCAGAATTGCATTTATAATTCTAAAACGAGAAGGTTTCTCTATCATTCTTCATTCTCTTCAAAAGAAAATTTGGTTTTTAATCTTCAAATCAACATAATTCGTTCATCTTCAACTAAAAATTACAAAATAAATATCTAAATTCATATTAAAAGATTCTCTACAATCTATATCTCCGAGTTCGCCTTTTGAAGAAGTTTAGAGTTGCATCTCAGAAATCAAAGAGGAGCTTCGAATTGGGTTTCATTGGAGGTTAGATTTATTGATATTTGGTGGGTGAGATTTATACTATATGGTATATATGATTATTATATATGTTAGATATTATGATAAATACTCCAATGCTGGCTAGAGACTGAGTAATGAACTTGAATAGGGGTTTTAGAAAGGAGAATCTTGTTAACGAATGTTTTGAAAGAATTAATTATATAATTGAATGCGTTAAGTAATTTGATATGAATTATATTGTGTTTAGTTTGATGGTTGGTTTGAGAACTGATAAAGTGGTTAAGAGGTGATTCATGCCAATTGAAGTTGTCATTGTGAATGAAATGCAGAGTTGAAATGGTGAATCAAGTGGTCGAACTTGAATAGTTGTGAAACTGGTTCACTGCCTCAAATTCGTTCATCAAGTGCGAAGTTAGACTCGTCCAAATGTCGAATAACTTATAACAAGGTTATGAATACATGTCGAACGACGTTAGTGCAAAATGTCTTGGTGACACAGGCCGAACAACTTTAGTGCATTTTAAGGGGGATTCAGTCAACTAGAGAGGATAACCGATCGACCGAATTGTTGTTCAGCCGACTAACACCCAGCTCAATCGACTGTCCAATTGTTCAACGCCTGTTTAGTTGAAACTTCAAAATGCAATAACTTCCACATACGTATTTGAACTAAGGCGTGGTTTGGACCAGTGTTCATTATTTTTCAAGAGCTACAATCCATGTAATTTTGGTGGACTTTGATTTTGGAGCCCAAGTTCAACCTATTTCAACGCATGTTCCAAAACTGGAGACTTAAGGGAGTTTGGAAGGATGCATCGGTGGCGTTGGATGATTAGGAAATCATAGATAACGCTTACGATGTGTTTCGATTCATTTGGTGGTTTTGAGTCATGATGACTACGGTATTGCGATATACGATTCCATATGATATTATATACATGTAGTAAGTCTGCATCCTTTAAATACGGCTTTGAGATTTGATATTTATAAACCATTTGTGGCATGAGGTGGTGTTGCGTCGAGTGTGCGTTCGAGCGGCATCGATGCACGGATGTAGCAAAGATTAAACCTCAAGCTGGGTTGTAGGCTATTGACCATTTATGGCATAAAGACTTTCTATCTCGATAACGTAGGCTATGGACCTCGAGCTAGGTTGTAGCAAAGATTATAGACCACAAGTTACCTTCTTAGTCATCATGATAAATAAATGGTAGCGGTTAGATATGCGTATATCGATACGGGTTCGATGCAATTGTAGATGATGGCCGATACATTGAAGCATCATAGTATTGGTATTATATTAGTGGCCGTACTTGATGGGTTTGGCATTGTCGGGAGACTCGTGGCCCACTAGCCTAGTATATGACGGTTAAGTCATGATCAGTGTCAGAGTAGAACTTGATAGACTTGTCGTATAGTGTAGCACTATAGTAGAAATGTGCTAACTTGTTGGATGCAAGTTTATGTATGGTTTAATTACCTCGAGTTCATAATAAGATAGCATATTGGAAAATGGCAATCATGTAGATTAGTGATATTTCATTTTCACCAGACCTTATGTCTGACTCTCTCATTGTTATTTCTTTTGTTATCTATTCTTTCCGTAGGTTGACTTAGAGACGAGGATCAACATGTAGATTATATATATCATTTTAAGATACGTTGTGCATGGGATTTAATGTACCATTTACACATTGTATTATGATATTGAATCTTATATCTCTTGATATGATATGCATTTAGTCACTTCCATATTTATATTAATATTATATTATATTTTTTCGCAATGAGATTTAGTTTTGTTGATAGTTGTGATAAATACGTTTCGTGTTATTTTATATTCTATCCTTATCGGAACGTCGTTTGTGACACTATTTTGAAAATCTAGTTGCTTGTATGCATAGATTCTAGGAGTTATGAAAGAAGGGTCATTACAAAAGGTCACGTCAAAATTAAGTCATGTCATTGAAAACTACAACATGATTTACAACAGAGTACATTCCTTCAAACAACATAAGTATCCCAACGAACCCCACAACCTAAAATAATCTCTCTATTATGCTGATGTTCCTAATAAATATCGAGTAGACGTGAAAACTTAAAGGGTTTTATCATGGGATTTTCATCTAGCTTTAAAGTTTATATTAGGTGTTTGAATAAACATTGCCCTAAAACACAAAAAATATCCCTTGACAGTTGATTTACTATGTTATAATACCTCCTAGATTCACTAAATAGAAACGATGAACTGCAACGATTCTACACCATTGAATTGTTGCTCAAACTTGATCAACCCTATTCAGCAATAGCAAAGATGGACTACGCTCCAACTCTCGTTTCAACGTAGCATCCCAACTTGGTGCAAATGGACATGCTCCTTTGACTGCCTCATTCAGCATGCATAATAGATTTATTAGGATCAAAACAAGCAACTACTCAAACTTAAAATTATATAAAAGCAATCAAATCCAATCAATCCAGCAATTATGAATCAAGCAAATAAGGCAGCTTGATATATAATATATCATATCCTAACTCAAATTGACACAAAAGTATAATAAAATCCACAACTTTTAACAAGGTATCTCCCAATAGCATATTCAACTATAAATATTTTCTTTCTTGATAAGAATTGAGATCAAAATCGTTCTTTTCCTAGCAATATTCATGTATAATGGTTTTTATTCATCAGAAAATCTTTGTAAAAAAAATTCTTAATAACGTTCTCATGATTTTTTTCCCACACAATATTCTCATGTTAAAAGTATTGTCCTCATTACTTGTTTTCCCTTTGATTTTCAATGTGTTATTTCCAATAATTTTCATGTCGTTTTCAGAGTTTTAAGTCTCCTTAATCTCAAGCGAGATCATATCCAAGATTTTCTTTTCGCACTTGAATGAAACAACTTTTCAAACATTAATTTCAACTTGTTTTGACATTCATTTCACTGAAACGTTAGGATTTCAACCACAAATATGGACCGAGATGTTAATTTGAGGTTTCGTTTGAAATTCGAGATATTAAGCTTTGTCATTTTATAAACACAGTTTGCTTTACGGCAAATTGTTCATTTACCTATATCATCGTGCTTCTATGTAAAAGATTATTCGTCTGACTTCATCAAAGTTAATTCAAAAATCGAATAACTTTGCCTATGTGAAGTTAACAAAAAGGCAGTTTCATAACTACGACGATAATGAAAATTTCGTGATCATAGATGATCCACCGGATTTTGCCATCAACGAGGAGAATGAATATTTGTATGTAGTATAATTCTATTTAATGATAACACAATAAAATTACCCTTTATTTTCTCCCTTAATCATCTTCAATCGTCACGTCAACTCTTTCAAATTATTTAATCAAATGTTTATTTTTCTAAACTCTTCTTCGATCTCATTTTTATTATCATGCATGGTCCACGCCAATTGCTCGTCTTAATGCTTGTTTCTAACCCAAGCCAAACTCTTCTCCTAATTAATCATTTTTCTAACACTTCTTTCTAATTCTGGGTACTTTCCCATATTTTGTTACTTAATACTATATCGAACGACAAAAAGTATTTGAAGGTAATTGAAAGTAGTATAATTTTTGAAACAAAATTTAAAAAAACATATGATTTCAAATTTCAAAATTTTGCCAATTATGAGAACGTCTCATTCAAATTTGTAGGTGATAAGTTTTTACGATGTTGAGACTTCAATAAGAGAAAATTTTCATAAGAACAAATTTCTAGAAACAATGTTGAGAATGATTTTGTCTTTATAAGAAAAACTATCAAATATTCAATATTAGAAAAACATAGCAAAAAAGGAGCTTTCAGAGGGAAATTTTATAATATTCTAAAGATTTCAATATATACTTGGAAATTTTCTCTGTTTGTTAGAATGTTTTCAAATTTTGGTGGTATTTTTCCAAGTAGTTGGTGGTTGACTAATTAATGTAATAATGAGGAATATAAAAGGGAATAAAAATATAAATTCGTCACCGAGAAAATATAATCGTTTTATTTTCCCACTTCACAGTAACGGCTATCTTCTTCAACTCTTAATCATTTCTCTTAATCATATCAAATAACTTTTACAAATCAGGTGGATCCAATGTTCTTTGTCACAACGTACCTCACTAATCAAATACATCTAATAGTGTAAGCAGATAGATCCATGGCAATAATGTAGAATACAGCATTTTGCAAAATTTCAAATGTATAGATTGGACATCACAACGAGGCAGAGAAATTTGGATGTAGATGATTTGCGCCTCTATTATAAATTAATTTTTAGTAACCACCATATGAGTAGACTTCTTCGTCATGTTACTCATAGGGAATAAAAAAGTGGAAATTAGCCACAATGGCCTCTCTAGTAAGTGGAATTAGTTTCTAGGACACACAACCGAAATAATTACTTTCAAGAAAAACGTAAAATAATTAGTTTCTAGGGTCTAAAACCTATGAAATTATGTCCTTGAAAGTAATTGGACTGCTGACTTTGTCCTTGAAAATAATTATTTTGCTGACTTTGGCCTTGAAAGTAATTTCTTTGAATGTGTGTCCTAGAAACTAATTGGACTGCAAAGTTTGTCCTTCTGGTGAAATGCCCCATAAAGAATGTGTCGAATTCGAAGAAAAATTACTTGAAAGCAAAATATTTTAAGAACTATCAGGAACAGTTTACATTATCGTTTATTTTTTATGATGGTTCTAGCCTGGTTAATAAGAAAGGAATTCTCGTACAGCTACGACATATTCTATTTCAATATCATGTTCACGGTGTTAACCCTCATTTTCTATAAGAAGAAATATGATGATAAAACTGCCCTTTTACATTTCTTTATGAAATGTTAAGGGAAAAACATTTTTGATAAGGCAACTAATGGATATGGAAATTTTTGAAAAGAACAATAAAACGAATAAAGTGAAAATAATTGGTAGACTAGTTGTTCACATAAAATAGGTTTATCTTATTCTCCAAAATAACCCAATTCGCTCCTTTAATTTCCTTCATCCTCGCTTTGAATACACTTTATATCTCACCAGAATACACTTACTTCCGAGCCAATTTGTTGCTAACAACTGAGAGTTATCATCGTCTCTTACTGCTCACCCACTTCCTTTCAAGTTACTTGTTGACTTTCTCCTACACTTTAATTTACATTAATCCAAAACTACAGTCCTTCTCAAATTAAAAGTAGTAATATATTTTCAAATGAAACATGCCGAAATTGAAGATAGTGGAAATTGAGTTGAGTTTAAAAGGAGTAAAATCATTCTCCTCTACTATGTTATATTTGTAACAAATTCTTTCTTAAAGGAGAAATTACCGAGTAGAAATCAAGTTTTTGGGCTTAACAGACAAAATGGAAGCTTTTGTAGGATAAACAGAATAGTTAGTAAGATTGAAAAACAAAGATATTTATGGGAAGGTTAAGTTGCTAAGCTTGTGTTATTAAGGGACGTTGGTGTTTTCTCTTAAAAAAATATTTAGAATAAAAATCTTTCCCTTTAATCATAACGTTTCTCCCTTTACCAATTCACTTTTTAAAATCTTTGATCAAGTTCTTCA